>LR738713.1:283923030-284030842 GCA_902687465.1 Secale cereale
CTCCCCCTTCGTGGGAGCTGGTGAAGCTGGTACGCCTCTTCTTATTTGAATATATTCTTTAGCCTTTGGGTCAATATAACAATCTGGCCCTAAAACCTTTCTTGCCCAAAGTAAGGCATCATCTATATTATAATACCTTTTGAATGTTAAATCTTGTCCTTTTCTTTTTGCATCTAATTTTTCAATCATTATATTTTCCCATTCCAAATATATGCCAGGTTTATTTCCATCAAATATAAGATATAGTGCTTCTCCTTTTGGTATTTCAATCTTCTCTGGATTTGGTGAATTTTTGTTTAATTCATTAAAATATTCTGCCAAACTATTGAGAATTGATAAAAAATATCCTTTTTCTTCTCTCTTGAGAGTATATTGATACCAAAAATTATCCAATATGCATCTTTGAGCTTCATCAAGCTTGATATGGGGTTTTGGCTTGAAATTGAATGTATTTGGCTGAAACATTTTCAGCCTATTTTCTCCTCCAAAGAAGAGATATTCATCCCTGGTGGCGTATAATCCTTTCCTCATGTTTTGCAAATTTGATGCACGAGAAAATATGTCAGGTAAAGTATTATCCTTCCCCTTAATATGCTCAAAAATAACTTTATAACCATTCCCAGCTATGGTGTCTTCAAATAAGACCCATCTTCTGGTTGAGCTTTTCTTACTATTAATTTTATTGTAATATCGACATATAGCTTCACAGTCTGTTCGCACTGTAAATTCTTTAAATCCTAGATATAGCCTAAATGCATTTATTGCATTTACAACTGCAAGGATTTCCCTATCAATATTATTTACCGTCTTTAATTTGTAACTTCCCGAAGCATATCTACATAGTTTTTCATCTGCCTTTGGGGAGTATTTATTGGACTTTTGTTTTAGTATCGCACCCCATCCTACCTTAGATGCATCTGTCTCACTTATAAAATAATTGTCTTCTAGAGGCAATTCTAGGGGTTTTAAATTCTTGACCTTTTCCTTGATAGCTTTTACTAACTTTATATCTTCAGAGTTGAAGTATTTTTGACCATTTTTCCTTAATTTAGCATATAAAGGTCCTGCTAACTTTGCTAAGTTATCTATATAGTTTCGCGCATAGTTTACAATTCCTAAGAACTGCTGTAAAACCTTTTTATCACTCATATTATTAGGAAACTCTAATATTTTCTTTGCAATATGTTCTTGTAGATATATCTTTCCTTCTCCTATTTCATGACCGAGGAAATTTATTTTTTCTTTGCAAATTTCCATCTTCTTTTTGGATAGTATGAGCCCATTTTGTTCTACCTTTCGAAAGAACACTTCAAGATGGGCTATATGCTCTTTGTATGATTTTGGGAATACTAACAAATCATCTACATATACTAATATAAATGCTTGATTCTCATTAAATATATTTTGCATCTTTCTTTGAAATAGTGCAGGTGCATTCTTTAAACCTAATGGCATTACTAGCCATTCATAATGGCCTTGTGGACAAGTAAATGCTGTCCAGGGAATAGATTCTTCAGCCATTTTAACTTGCCAAAATCCTGCCTTTAAGTCAAATTTAGAAAAATATTTACTTCCTTGTATTCTGTTAATCCATTCCTGCTTATTGGGTATATTGAATGCATCGTCAACTGTATTATCATTAAGCCTCTTAAAATTAATCACCATTCTAGATTTACCTCTAACTTCTTCAGCATGATTTCTAACTATAAAAGCAGCAGATCGATGAGGGCTTCTGCTTTCTCTTATAGATTTTAAATTTAATAACTCTTCAATATGCATTTTGAACTCTTCAATATCCTTTGGGGTAGCTTCTATTGGTCCTGATTTAATTATATAATCTAGGTTTATTATATTAATTTTGCAAACTATAGAGTTCTTTTCCCAATGTTTCATTGGTATTTCTCCAATAATTTGTATGCTTTCTAGTCTTTGCACAATCTTATCTATATCATTTTTGGACTTTATATCTCTATACCAGTTCGGTGAAAATGATTGTAACCCAATGCATTCTGTACATGTATTTTCTATATGATATTCTTCTATGGTCTCACTAAGTTCTTCGTCTTTACAGAATTCAGGGGGATCTGGATTTGTGCTATACTCGTCATCTAAATTTGATATTTCAACATTTTGCAAGGACTTTCTTTGTTTTCGTACTTCAGATATGTATGGAACATTATCTTGATAAGGGATAAATGTTACCCCTTCTTCATATATGATTGTGGTTTGTAAAGATTGTTGTAAAAATCTTAACCCTATTATCATGTCATCATTTATTACTGACAAATCTCTTATTGTAATTTCATCTATTATATATTTTGTGCCATTTATGTAAGCTTCAATATTATATGCTAGCTGATTATGTATCTTCTTTATTCCTGACATATCGGTAGATACTTCAGCTTTATTGTCATCTATAGTTTCGACTATTTCTGGACATCTCATAAAATATTTATCATGGATGATATTCTTAGTGCAACCAGTATCTAATAGTGCCAGTATTTTATATGAAATATTTGGCCTTAGAACAATCCTAACTGGGATCCTTATCCCTAACACTTCTTTGAATGGTAATCGAACAATATATTTGTTTCCAAAACTAGTAATTGCATCTTTCAATTGTATTAATTTATCTCCTTTTTTATCCCTTACTGTTACCATTTGCTCTTTCATTTCCGTGATTTTAGCAACATTATTGTCTTGCCTATTGCTATTTTCTAACTCATCTTTAAGTTTTTCTAGTTCTGCTTCTAGCTTATTTATTCTATTTTCTAAATTTCTAACCCTACTGGATAATATTCATTCTTCTGGTTCTAATTCTATTTCTTGTCTCCACTTTTGATTATTGGCTCTTAGACATGAGGTACATGCTTGTTTTAAGCACAAGCTACATGTGAACCTATTATCTTGGCTTGGATAATATATACAGAAAGCACATTTTATGTTATAATCACCTTTTCCTCTAATCCAATCATGCTCACAATCTACTTGGTTCATCATCTCAATTTTTAAACCGGCTAATTCATCTATTAGGTCTATTTCATCTTCATTTGATTCATATTCTGGAGCCTCATTTTCAACTTCATCTGTTTCTATAATTGAATATATTGACTCGTCGTCTTTTATTTCGTCATCACATACTAATATATTTTCATTAACGCTATCTATAATTAACACTCTCTCTTGTTCTTCATATTTGCTAGAGTATCTTTTCTGGTCTTTATTAGGGCAAGTTCTACTTAGATGATCAGGAGAGTTGCATATGAAACACCTGCATGTTTTATCATAGGTTTTCTTAGGATTATATCTTCTTACATTTCTTTTATGCAAGAATGGGGCTCTATTGTCTGACCTTCTTAAGAAATATCTTTTCTTTGTTCTGAAATTTCTATTATCTCTTCTTTGTGGTTTATAATATTTGTTTTTCCTATGCCTTTCTTCTCCATATGTAAGTGGTATTTGGAATATGTTATTGCAAAAATTATAATCTGATTTCTTCATAGATCTTTGGGCTTGAATGCTAGTGCATACCTTTCTTAGCTGTTTGAAAACAAATGTTATGGCTTGGGATATATTAACCACATTTCCTTCTGTTTCTTTTTTATATTCTTCAAATATTATGGACCCTAAAGGATCAGGCAATTTATTAAAGTATCTTTCTACTACACCTACATTAAAACCTTGTTTAGCAGTAGTAGCATTATACAAATAATGTTGGGAGAATTCTCTAATACCTTTCCAGCTAGTTAATGTTAATTTTTCTATTTCTCTTAACCTTTCATTTTGCAACGAGGTATGCCCTAATTCTGGATCTTCTGCTATGATCATATTTGAGATAACATTCGCAAAGTTATTAGGGTTACTTCCTGCCCTTTTTAATTCTTCATAATTGTTAGGGTATGACTCTACCCATTGTTCCCATAGAACTTTTACAGATTCTCCTAAAAATGTTTCAAGATATGTTAACATATCTTCTACCTTAGTGCCTATATTATACTGGTTTTGTATATATTTTTGCACTATTAAACCTTTCCATATGCTGATTATATTTGGCCAGTCTATTGGATCATGAGCTGCTAGGTTTAATATAGCGCCATCATTCTTATAATTTTGAAATTGCACTGGTTTTTCAAAATCTTTTCTTTTAGTTCCCATATATCTATATTGTCCAGGGATATACGTAGGTTGATAGTCATCTTTTTCTGGAGGCCATTGTCCAGCTGATCTAGTAGGTCTCTCTCTTTCTCCTTCTCTTTTTACAGACGATTCTCCATATCCTCTTCTTCTTTTACTACTATTTTCTACTTCCATAGCTTCCATTGCATTTTCTAAATTATGCAGTCCCACCTCATCTAGTGAGTTATAGAAATCACTATTTTGTTCTGAATTATCATATCTTTCATCTTCTAACCACATTTCTTTTATTAATTCTTCTTCCTCCTCATAACTTTCTAATAATAACTTATTATTGATATCCCGTTGCTCTTCTTCACTAATAACTTCTTCTTTTTGAACAATATTCTTATCTTTACTATTATTATTAATGACAGCATTTTTATTAATAATAGCATTTGCTTTTCTTTCTGCGGATGCTATAATTTTATCTTCCATGGTTGAACTACTAGTGGCAAACTTTTTATCATTTTTTAGTTTCTTTAACCTCGCAATTTCTCTAATAATAAATAGTTCTCTTTCTCTTATTTTGGGCCAATCATTTGTCATGGAATGACTATATTCCCATTCAATATGCTTTAGTTTCTTTTCCCAATGATTTATTTCATCGTCTAAGTTAGCCTTTTCCATGCATTCAGATATACCTTTATTCTTATCATCATTAATTTCTGAATCTGACATAAAAGATTCAGAGTCTTCTATTGATGCAGCTTTATATTTCATAAATCAAATACTGCTACTTCCTTCACAATTTTGATAGCTTATGTAGTTTTCAGGTTGCTTTAATTCTTTTTTCTCTATTAATTCACCTATTCTCCATTCTTCTCCAGCTCTTTCTTCAGAACCAATTTTAAGGGGATTCATAAATTTTATACCTTTTGATTGCATACTATCAATTACGTCATTCACATTTACTCTATATCTGGAGCTACTTCTATTAGTGAGCCTTCCTATAAATTCTATGCTTACTAGCAAATTTGTTCCTTTAAAATCTTCATAACCTTTAGTTTGGAAACCAAAACTCATTTTTTCAATAAATTCATTTACGGGCATCATTAGGTCTGGAGCTATATAGGTTATTAATCTATTTTCATTCATGTCTCCTTCCAAAAATCCTAATGCTGCTTTATCTACAGATTCCCATCTTCTGTCTAATAAGGTTATCAAAACCTTCGCACCTAATTTCTTCCTTGTCATACCTTTGATTCCTATGATATACATGCCTTGATGAATATATTTGTAACCACAATATCTTAATTCATTTTCAATATTTTTGCTTACAATTCTTAAATCTACTGGGTGTGTTAACACACTTAATTCTACTTCTCGAGATATTCTGTATAGACCACTCTTACTTTCAAACATACCCATGTGATATACTTGTTGTGGTTTTATTTTTCTTAGGGTATCTTTCTGATATCTTTCTAGATCTTTTTGTATATCTATAACTTCTTCAATACTATCAATATCATCAGCTTTGCATGATAATCTATGCTTCATGGCTAGGGGTCTTGAGTCTTGCCTTACTATTTGGAGAGTTTTGTCTCTTCTAAGGAAGCGTTTAGATACGTCCATTTTTCTGAATTAATATTTCTAGCAGAGGCAACTATTCCGGATGATGAAAGCACAATTTCTTTGTTGCTTTGAACACTATTTAGTTTATTTAATATTTGAATTAATAACTGGATGATTGTGTTATTTTGTCTTATTATTACTTTGGAGTCTTCTTTTGGGGAGTCGTGATCGGAGAACCCGACAGGAGGTGACAGGTACTTAGCTACTTCATTTAATGCTTGAGTATATCCAGTCATATAATTATGAGATGATCAAAGTTTTAACCTCTTGCACCAACTTTTTTATTTCAAGTATATCTTGTCTTGATTCAGTGCGTGGGAGCGACTCTTTGCCTTTACTTAGGTAACGGCCTATTGATAACACTTCTTCTTTAATATAATCGTTATTCTTGGAAACTATATTCTGTCTTCCTTTTGCTTCTTCTAGCTTATGTAAAGCTAGATCAATTTTATTATTCAAACCTGAATACTTATCAGCATGTTTTTGGTATTCCTTGAATAAACTTTCAAACTTTTGGTCTAAATTATCTTGTCTTTTTCCCCAAGATATATAAAAGTTATATATCAAATCGACAAATGTATTTAACTGACTGTGCGATGTATGCCAGATATGCTCTTCAGAAGGATTTATTCTGCACCTTATATTTAAATTTTCCTTAGTATTTATTACTTTACCTGCGCTAACTTCTAAGTTTAAATATTTTAATCTTTCAGTGATTAAACGCTGGACCTGATACCAACAATATAGGGAAATATTGAACAAAATTATACTAGATATTAATTAGGTTAATTATTCGATTAGATTAATTTGGGATTAGGTGAATGTGGTAGATAGATAGGCTTTTTATCTTGAATAGTATTTACTATTCACTAGGTGTCGGTGTACTAAGATAGGGGTACCTTAGTACCCCAACTTGTGCACGGGCAGTAGCAGCTTCCCGCGGCTGGGCTTACCACGTGCTCGCCAAGAACCTTTCTTGTCCCTATGAAGCCATTCAAAAACAAAGTATACAAGACAGAAGATCAAGGCCCCGGCAAGAGGAGCTTGCCGGGAAGGCCGCACCAGGCTCAAGGTTGTCACTTTAGCACAAGACCCTGGCAAGAGGAGCTTGCCAGGAAGGCCAAGGAACACATACCTCAAGAGATACCTCGGCGCCTCTTGCGCCCCGGCAGGACCCGGAGAGCGACAAGCTTCCGGGCCCGGCAAGATCGCTACCCCGGCAAGGTGCTTGCCGGGGAGACCTACGCTGTGTGCCCGCGCTCCAGCTCATCGGCCCACGCGTCGCCCTGTGGCCCTTCCAGGGGCACGTGGCAGATGGCTGTGCAGCTTGGGGCACACGGTGGCAAGCCACGGTGACGAGGCTACCGCCGTGGCGAACGGAGAAGCATGGACGGACGCTTTTGGGGTCGACGGCGACGGGCATTTAATGCCCTTGTCCCCCACTGTCAAGGTTAGGTGAAGATCACTGTTCATCCACTGTTCATGCACTGTTACAACTACCACCAAAATTACACTTTTACCCTCCTCTACGTTGACACCTGTCGGTGACCCCTCTGAGCTATAAAAGGAGGCCCATGCACAACGTAGAGGGGGGTTCGGTTGGAAACCTAGACAACTCTCTCGCTCGGTGTAGCTAGTACTGTAGCTCTTCAAGCTCCAGAGCTCAAGAACTCAATACAACCTAAGGCAGGAGTACGGTTTTACGCGTCCGCGCGGCCCGAACCTGGGTAAAACTGCCCGCGTGCTCTCCTCGATCTGCTCTCCGTGCTCCCTCCGCTCCCTTACCGCAACGTAGAAGGGGCTCCGGTCCCATAGGTGCTCGTGGGAGGACAGTTTCCCCCGACATCTTTGGCGCGCCAGGTAGGGGGGCGTCGAGGTTGTGCGAACCTGATCCGGCGCTCACGCGGGCGCATTCTTCATCAACCTCTCCAGCTTCATCGACTTCGTCAGCTACAACAACATGCCTCCGAAGAAGAAGGCTTCGGAGGTCGGAGGCCCGTCTGCGTCGATTCCACCGCCACCAGAACCAACGGTTGGTGGAGGAGACGCCGGCGGAAGGGTGGTCGCCGGCAAGGAAACTCACGGCGCCACCAAGTCCAAGGACAAGACGGATGACCGGGCGAATTCCAAAGCCTCGGTGTCCGTGGACGCGCCACGTCTCTCTCGGGAGGTACAAGACCCGCAGCGGCGTGGTACTGGAGGTACCATACGCTTGTTGGGGCGTAGCCAAGCCGGAGGATCGCGGGATGCTCAAGGCCAGCGTGCTGGCACAAGCAAGGCGCGGTCGCCGGGGCGGGAACATGCTCCTTCTAACGCGGTTAGAAGTCCGAGCGTGTCCCGCTCCTTGCACCGCTCGCCGCCGTTCCCCTCTTCTCCAGCAGAAGCTCTAGCAAGAGCACAGCTGCTCCTCGATTTCCCTCCAGCGGCAGACAAGGCCGAAGACTGGAGGGCGACGATTCAGAGCCTCATCGCCTTTGCCAACAACGACGCGCCACAGCAGCCGGCAACCTCACGGCCGCGGCAAGTCAATCAAGCGAAGGCCGATGGCGACAAGACCGCCGGGGGTGCAACTACCGTGCACTCCCCGCCGCGGAAGCAGAAATCGCCACCCCGCCGGATCAACGCCGACGACGGCTCCACGGCGTCGTCGGATCCGCAGGCTCGCCGCGATCAGCGCCAAGTCCTAGACGACAGGCGACAAGAGGACGCTCAGAATCGTATCGAGCGTCGACGAGAAGCCCGAAGACAGTCAGATCAGCGCGCTGGGACCGCTGTCGACGCGCACGCGCCCGGTGAACCAGGCAACTTGCCGTACATGGCAGGCTGCCCTGCGTTCACCCGTGAGCTGCGGCAAGTCCAGTGGCCCAGCATGAAGAATTTCAAGCCCGACGTACCCGAGAAGTACGACGGCAAGACACACCCCTCAGCATCTACACTATAGCAGTGCAGGCTGCCGGGGGACGCCACGAGAAGATCCTAGCCAACTACTGCCCGCTAGTGCTTAAGCCAAACGTCCGGTCTTGGCTTATGCACTTGCCGGAGAACTCCATTTCTTCGTGGGCGGATCTGTGCCACCAGTTTGTTGGCGCCTTCACGGGCGGCCACAAACCCCACGGCCAGGAGAGCGATATCCACATCTTAGCCCAGAAGGAGGGAGAATCCCTGCGCAAGTACATCCAGAGATTTAGCCGCGTGCAACACAACATTCCCGATGTCCACCCTGCCGCGGTTATCAACGCGTTCCACCAGAACGTGCGTAACCGCCGGATGAGGGAAGAGATGGCTATGACCAAGATCTGGGATGTCAGCGAGCTGTACGCACTGGCTGACAAGTGCGCGCGCGCCGAAGAGGGGAGGAGACTCCCCGGAGAGGATACTGGCGCAGGAGGAAGCGACAGCGAGGATGCCGCCCCGGCAAGGAAGAACCGGCGGCGGAACAACAGAAAGAAGAAGAACAAGGAGGTGCTGGTTGTCGAGCAGTTCGGCAAGGAGGTTCCCGCCAAGAAGGCACAGGCTGGCGGTTCCGGCAAGGAGCCCGCCCCTGTAGCGGCAGCCGACAAGCAGGACGGCTCCGACAAGCAGTACTGCAAGATCCACCGCACCAAGGGCCACGATCTTCAGAACTGCAAACGAGTCGAGTACCTCGTAGAACAGCAGAAGGCTGAATACGACCGTCGCGACAAGGAGAAGGCCCAAGGAGGCGGAGGAGAGCCCAGCAAGAAGCGGCCGTTCAATGGCCGGGGAGGACGCCGCGGCAAGGCCAAGCAGCGGCAAGGTGACAGACCTCCCCGGGGCCGCGACAAGGATGAGGAAGAAGACGACGATGATGACATGGAAGAAGGAGACAACAGCGAGCAGGAGTTCCAGAAGGCCACAGAGGTTTTGTGTGTCGACGGAGGTGCCTATCTGCACACTTCCCACCGCCAGCTCAAGCAGTGGGTGCGAGAAGTGAATGCAGCTGAGCCGCCCGTCGAGTCACGCAGGCTGCTGAAGTGGTCCGGCACGCCCATCATCTTTGACCTTGAGGACCACCCTGACCGCACCACAGCAGTCGGGTGCTTGCCGATGTTGGTCTCACCAACTATCCGCAACCTCAAGGTCACCAAGATGTTGGTTGACGGCGGGGCTGGCCTGAACTTGATCTCCTCAGCTGTGATCAAGAAGCTACAGATCCCAGACGGCGAGCTCGAAGAAACTGGGTCGTTCCAAGGTTTCAACCTGGGAAGGAGCAAGCCGAAGGGAAAGATTACGCTGCCAGTGACCTTTGGCGGGGAGCTCAACTTCAGGACGGAGAGGATCACGTTTGATGTTGCCGATATCCCATTACCATACAATGGGATACTTGGACGTCCTGCCCTCGCCAAGTTCATGGCAGCTTCCCACTATGCATACAACATACTCAAGATGCCGGGGCCTATAAGCGTCATCTCTGTCCCTGGCGACAAGAAGGACGCGCTTATCTGCGCCGACAAGATCTACCGGGATGCAGCAGCCGCAGCAGAGAGCAACACACTTGCCGCTAAAGCTCCCGGGGGGAAGACCAAGACCAAGTCCGGCAAGAGCTCTGGGGCCCACTCCGGCAAACGGTACTCTTCGGAGTGCTGCGCTACCGTCGAGGACGCACCATCGAGCTCCACCGGCAAGTGCAAGAAAGGGATGGCAGCTCTACCGGCAACCAAGAAGGTGTCCGCCAAGGAGGACGGCACTCGTGGTACCTTCACCATCAGTGCTACACTCGACAACAAATAGGAAAGCGCGCTCGTTGCCTTCCTGCGGGCGAATGTCGATGTGTTTGCATGGCAACCATCTGACATCCCCGGCGTTCCCAGGAAGGTAATTGAGCACAAGCTTGCTGTTTGTCCTCATGCGCGGCCCGTCAAGCAGAAGGTCAGGAAGCAAGCCGTGGAGCGCCAAGAATTCATCGCCGAAGAGATAAAGAAGTTGGAAGCAGCAGGCCTGGTTAGAGGCGTGATCCATCCTACATGGTTAGCCAATCCAGTTGTCGTGCGCAAGGCCAATGGGAAGTGGAGACTTTGTATAGACTTCACTGATGTGAATAAAGCGTGTCCCAAGGATCCATTTCCCTTGCCGCGTATTGACCAGATTGTTGACTCCACCGCCGGATGTGAGGTGCTTTCCTTCCTTGATGCATACTCAGGTTACCACCAGATATTCATGGCCAAGGAAGATGAAGAGAAGACTGCATTCATTACTCCATGTGGCACATATTGCTTCATACGCATGCCCTTTGGATTGAAGAATGCAGGCTCGACATTTGCAAGGGTGGTGCACACTGCTTTTGAGCCACAGATACACAGAAATGTAGAAGCCTACATGGATGATATAGTGGTCAAGAGTAAGAGCAAAGATACCCTGAAATAGGACCTAGAAGAAACCTTTGAGAATCTGCGCAAGATCCAACTCCAGCTGAACCCCGAGAAGTGCGTCTTCGGAGTACCCTCCGGCAAGCTTCTCGGGTTCTTTGTATCCCAGAGAGGGATTGAAGCCAATCCCGACAAGATAAAAGCCATAGAGCAGATTGAAGCCCCGAAGCGCGTCAAGGACGTAAGGAGACTTGCTGGTTGTGTGGCTGCCCTCAGCAGGTTCATTTCAAAGTCTGCAGAACGCGCCCTGCCTTTCTTCAAAATCTTGAAAAAGGCAGGTCCTATGAAATGGACTCCGAAGGCGGAGGCAGCGTTGCAAGACTTGAAAGGATACCTGTCCTCTACTCCAATAATTGTCGCACCTAGGCCACAAGAGAAGTTGCTGCTGTACCTAGCGGCAACCAATCAAGTGGTTAGTGCTGCGTTGGTAGCGGAGACGGAGGCAGATGAGGAACCCACATCCCCGGCAAGCGAATCCAACGACAAGCAGGGGACTTCTCCGACAAGCTCTGGCCCCGACAAGGACAAGTCTGCGCAGGAACAAGGTGAAGTGCGAAAGAAGATGGTGCAGTGCCCAGTGTATTTTGTAAGTTCCCTCTTGCAGGGGGCTAGATCAAGATACTCTGGGGTGCAGAAGTTGCTGTTCGGCCTCCTCATGGCCTCAAGGAAGCTACGCCATTACTTCCAAGCGCACGAGATAACAGTGGTCACTCGCTTTCCGTTGAAGAGGATATTGCAAAATCCAGAAGCAACAGGCACGATCGTCGAGTGGGCACTGGAGCTGTCAAGCTTTGGTCTCAAGTTTGAGAGTACTTCAACCATACAGAGCAGAGCTTTGGCAGAATTTATAGCAGAATGGACCCCAACGCCAGATGAAGAAGTCCAAGAGACGAGCGTCCCCGTCCAAGAAGCGAGCAGCGAATGGATAATGTACTTTGATGGTGCTTTCTCGCTGCAAGGCGCCGGTGCCGGCGTGGTACTCATAGCGCCCACCGGAGAGCACCTCAAGTATGTTATCCAGATGCACTTTCCCAAGGAGCAAGCGACAAACAATACTGCAGAGTATGAAGGTTTGCTTGCCGGCCTCAGAATTGCGGCCGAGCTTGGGATCAAGAAGTTGATTGTGCGGGGAGATTCACAGTTGGTGGTCCGACAAGTGAATAAGAGTTACCAAAGCCATTTGATGGAAGCTTATGTTGATGAGGTGAGGAAGCTTGAAGAGCACTTTGAAGGTCCGCAAATGGAGCACGTCCCAAGGGCTCAGAATGATATTGCAGATGGCCTCTCAAAGTGTGCTGCAATGAAGTTACCTGTGGAACCAACCTTCCTGCTCAAGTTAACTCAGCCATCCGTTACACCATCAGTTGGGCAGAACAAGAAGAGAAAGTTGGTCTCTGGCAACTACTTGCCGGCGGATCTTCCAGAAGCCGACGCCAAGGTTCCCAAGATCAACAGCCAAGATGCTGAGGAACAGTTTGCTCCTGCAGATCCAAGGATCTGTACAGTTGAAGCAAGCGTTCTCGACAAGCCTTGCCCCGGCAGGCTTGCCGGGGGACCATCAGCTCCGGCAGAGCCGCAGGTTCTTGCCGTAGAAGCTGGGGTTCCCGCAGCAGCCCTCATGCCTTTAGTCCTTGCCGTTGAGCCTCAGGCTCCAGCATGGGCACAGCAAATCATCCGTTTTCTGCAAACTGGAGAACTTCCCGACGACCCAGAAGAGATAGAGAAAATAACCAGGCAGTCGAGTATGTACCAGTTCGTTGACAATGAACTGTACAGAAGAAGACTCAATGGTGTCAGGTTGAAGTGCATTTCCAGAGAAGATGGACAGAAGCTGTTGGCAGAAATACATGGAGGCATATGTGGCCACCACATTGGCGCAAGGGCACTTGCCGGGTAGGCGTTCCGGCAAGGGTTCTTTTGGCCAGAAGCCCTCCAGGATGCAACTGCACAAGTAACCAAGTGTGAAGCGTGCCAGTTCCATGCCAAGCAAATTCACCAGCCAGCTCAAGCTCTCCAGACGATTCCTTTGTCCTGGCCCTTCTCGGTCTGGGGGCTCGATATCCTCGGCCCCTTCCCCCGCGCAGTCGGGGGCTTTGAGTACTTGTACGTAGCAATCGACAAGTTCACAAAGTGGCCAGAAGTGGAACCAGTGAGAAAGATGACAGCACAGTCATCAGTCAGGTTCTTCAGATCGATTGTTTGCTGTTTCGGAATCCCTAACAGGATCATCACCGACAATGGCACACAGTTTACAAGTCGCACCTTCATACAGTACGTCCAAGACCTTGGCGCCAAGGTCTGCTTCGCTTCTGTTGCTCACCCGAGGAGCAATGGCCAAGCGGAGAGGGCCAATGCTGAAGTGCTACGCGGGCTCAAGACAAGGACCTTCGACAGGCTGCACAAGTGCGGAAGAAACTGGATAGAGGAGTTGCCGGCGGCTCTTTGGTCAATCAGGACGACACCAAATCGAGCCACCGGACAGACACCCTTTGCTCTTGTCTACGGAGTAGAGGCAGTTCTCCCCACGGAACTCGTATACGGTTCTCCTCGAGTACTCGCTTATGATGAGCTCGAGCAAGAGCAACTGCGACAAGATGATGCATTGCTCCTTGAGGAGGAACGTCTCCAGGCTGCTGTACGAGCTGCTCGATACCAGCAAGCCTTGCGTCGCTATCATAGCCGCAAGGTCAAGGCCAGGAGTCTCGAGGAAGGCGACCTTGTTCTTCGGCGTGTTCAGTCCGCCAAGAATTCCAACAAGTTGACGCCGAAGTGGGAAGGCCCTTATCGGGTGAGACAAGTCACAAGGCCCGGAGCTGCCCGCCTTGAGACCGAAGAAGGCTTACCGGTGAGCAACTCCTGGAACATAGAGCATCTTCGCAAGTTTCATCCATAAGGCGCGGTTGCCGTGATCCGCTCCGGCAACCACCTTTTGTACAAGTCTTGCCGCTGTTGCATGTAAACCTTTGTACAAAGCCGGGCGCAGACCCCGTGCATCAGTAAAGCTTTTGTGCTTCGCACTATTTGTCGTTTTCCATGCTTTTCTTTGTTATTTGCATGCATTGTTTGGCACCTTGTGCAACGCACATCCCCGGTAAGCACTAGCAAGCCATGAGGACCTATACTTTGTTTTTCCTCCTCTTTTTCTTTCCCTCTTAAGCAGAAGGAATGTTCCTCGCGCACAAGTTTGCCGAGGGGAAGAGGTGGAGGTATGAACCAAGTGCTGTTCAAGAAAGAGAAGCCTTGTCGGGGAACAAACAACCTATGAAAGCTAAGTTGCCAAAGTTTGAGCATTCAAATTTTTTAAAATTTAGTTATCTTCCTTGAACAACCACACTTTGTATGGAAAACCTGTGCGCGAAGGAACCTACCCGTGGCTAGCCGCGCCCTTACTCTGTTTCGAGCACGCTCAACGGCTTAAGTGAGCTGCGACAAGTGTCGCGCCCTTACTTCATTTTCGAGTTCGCTCAGCAGGCTAAGTGTGCTGCGACTAGCTGCGGCAAGGTTACTTGCCGACAAGGTCTTTTGCCAGCAGGCTGCTAAGAGTCCAGCACTCAGCGCTCGCGGCAAGGGCCCCTTGCCGGCAAGTCCCCTAAAAGCGTAGGGTAAAAAGCATACAAAGTGGAGGACCAAAAGCAAGGGAGATAACACTGCATTGGTTGCTCAAAATAAGATTGTATATTACAAAGATAGCTTGCCGCTGTTCTAATCAACTACTGCCTATGACTTAATTGGCAGCGGCAAAGGAAGAAGAAGCAAATGAATCTAATCTACGCGGTCGCCTTCACGCCTCGTGATCTTGCCCACCTTGGCAACGATGTGGGCAACCTGCACCTTCAACGCCTCCAGATCAGCTTCAGGCGGCAAGGTGCGGAGGACGTTGACGAGGTTGATGTCGGGGTTGCGGTAGACGATCTTCGACAAGACCCGCTCCAGGGTGCCCATGCAGAGCCGACGCGCCTCGTCGGCCAGCTGCACGGGGATCTTCTCCCGCAGCCGCGCAAGCGCCGGCGCGATTCCCCTGAAGAAGAGGCTCAACTTGGCGCTGTGGGGGAGGTTCTCGTCCGGGGAGTACACGAGATGCTCCGCCCTCAACGCCATCATCTCCTTGTCAATATTGGCAGCGGAGGTGACCAGCTCATCAGTCCACTGCTCCATTGCCCGGCTGAAGTTGTTCGCTGAGACGGCGGCGCTCTCCACCAAGCCCTGTTCCTTGCGGAGTTCGTCCTTCAGCTTCGTCTCGTGGTCCAGGGCGGCGTCGAGTGAATCAGTAAGAGTGGAGACCTTCAACTCTAAGTCAGCAATGGAATCCTTGGCGGCAGTGAGCTCGTCGCCTTTCTTGGAGAGACGTACCTGCAGCTCAGAGTTGGTGTGGGCGTCTTTCTCCCGCTCCACGTTGAGCGCAGTGACTCTGTCCTCGCTCGCCTTCAGGAACAACTCCAGCTGCTCCACCTTGGCTTCCAGATCTTTCTTGACGGTCTCTGCGGCGGCTGCAGTGCTCCTCGCCTCCTTCAGAGCCCCGCCAATGGCCTGCTCCCGGGCGGTGAGGTCGTCCTCGTGGGCATCGAGGTCGACCTTCCGCTGGTTGAGTACTCCTTCTCACCGGGACAGCTCCTCGGCGGCCAGCCGCTGCTGCTCCTCGGCCTCAGCTTTTTCAAGGAGGAAGGCTTGCTGCGCCCCGGCAAGCTCTTCGCACTCCTCAGCCAGGTTGCGGAGGGCCGCCTGGTTGTCGGCGCGAAGCTCCACGGCGCGCTTCTCCAAGTCAGCTCCAGCCTTGGCGGCAAGAGCCTCCCGAGACTCCAACTTCGCCTGCCTGGCCCGGTACAAGGCTAGGAGCCGACGAAGGAGCTTCTCCTCTTCGGGCTCGTCGCTACCGCCGGGCGCTTCAACAACCTTCAACCCAGCGGAGGCGAGGACCTCTCCGTCAAAGGTCTCTCCCTCCACGGGTGCTCGAGACGAGGACGCCCACGGGACTTGAATAAAGACCCCGTTGGCGGCCTCCAAGTAGACACCCGACCGCTCCGTGGAGGCGGAGGGGTCGGCGGCCGGTGCAGCGTCCGACACTCCTGCGGCTTCCAGGCCAGCAGTACGGTCGCCGGCCTCTTCCCCAGCCGCGGCGTCTGCGGTCGGGGCGGTTTCTTCAGCGGCAGGCTCGTCGGCTCCAGCCCTTCCCTCGGGAGCAGTGGCATTGCCGTCGTCGCCGTGCACCTCCTCCTCAGCGGTGACCTCCGTCTCCATCCGCTCCGGTGCAGGAGGATCTAGCAGAAGAAAAAGAAAAGAAAGAGTCAAGCAAATATCCAAAAAGACAAGTTCAAGAAGAAGAAGCTACAAGCTTTACCTTCGCGGACTTCTTCAACGACAGGGTCCCTCGCCGGGGAATTCTCCCTTGGCGGCGGAGTAGTGGCCCCTGCTGGCGGAGGGCCGCCTGCGCGCTCCCTTGGCGGGGTGCTCACCCTTGTCGAGCTGCTCACCCTTGGCGGGGTACTCGCCCTTGGCGGAGTGCCCGTCCTTGGCGGAGCGTTCTCCCTTGCCGGGGAGTTCACCCTTGGCGGGGAGGGTGGAGCAAGTGGCTCGTCGGGGGCGACCTCCGGGCGCTCCTGCGGCTGCGGCTCCACTTCTGCACAAGACGAACAAGACATCAAAACGTCAACCAAGATGATAACCTCAAGCGCACCCGTCAAGCAGAAAGACAAAAAACCAGACTTACGCTGGGGGCTGCGCTGGGGGCTGCTCCTCGGAGCAGCAGGTTGATCCGGCAAGTTTGCCGCTGGCACATCTCCCGTCGCCGCAGCGGGCGAGTCGTCTTCAATCTCGACCACAGGGATCTTGGCCCTCTTCGCCATCCGCTGGGTCAGGGTCCTGAAAGCAAAACAAAAACAAGATCAGAATCAACAAGGAAAATCAAGACAAAATCGAAGAAACTAAAGAATTGCAAGTACTTACTCCTCTTCCTCTTCGTCGGAGCTGAGGGCGGAGAAGTCAAACTCCGCCTGGGGTGCTCCTGCGCGAGGAGCTGGAGGAGAAGACTCCCTCGGGCGCTTGGCGGTCTCCGGGGCTGTGGGCTGCGAAGAACCAGCCCCCGTTGTCGCCGAGGACCGAGGGGCAGAAGGAGCACCCGTTCCGCACCGGGAAGATCCCCCTCCGCTTGGCGCTCGAGCACGGAGCGCTTCCTTGACGACTTCGCTCGTCCTGGTGGTGCGCGTCGCACGGCGCGCTGGCTGCTGTCGAGGCGCCTGTGGCCTCGCCGCCTCAGCTGCCTTGCGGAGGCGCTTCTTCGGTTGCTACGTGGGACTTGCCGGAGGCGGGGAGTTCTCTGTGGATGAGGAGGCGTCGTCATCAAGATTCAGAGATCCACCAGAGTCTTCATCAGCCTCGGCGTCCTCCTCCTCCTCGGCAGGCCCGCTGGACTCAGCGCCGTGCCCGGCGGCCTCGCTCCCCCTGGCAACCTCGCTCGTCCCGGCAAACTTCACGGAAGGCTCCCCGGCAAACTCCTCGGGCGCAAGCTTCAGCAGCTTGAGGATTTCTGCCTCCTCTGCTTGGCTCACTGCGTCCGCGGCCTGTGCCTCTTCCACGGTGCATCCAAAGTCACCCGCGGCCGCAGCTGCGGCGGCCTCCTCCATCCTGGAGGCGATGTAAGCTATATCCCGTTCAGTAGTGGCCCGGGTGAGGCCCTTGTTCTCCTCGGTGTTGCGGGGCTTCTCGACCAAGTTGTCGAAGAAGGTCAGCACGGTATCCGGTGGAGGCTCTATCCAAGTGGGGACGACGCCATGGGAGTCGCACGCGGGCATCATCGCTCGTAGGGAATCCCGGGCGGTGCTGTTGCACAGCGGCACCACCCCTCGGGAAGGTCTGAACCACTCCGGGTGGTTGGGGTCGTGCTTGAAGAGCTCCCAAACCATCCCCTTCAACTCCAAGGCAGTGAAGTTGTAGTTCAATCCAGGGCGCAGCCTCATGATGTCTGCTGCATTGCCGAATTCCCAGGCGGGCCTCTTCCTTTCTTGTAGAGGGGCGATGCGGCGACGGAGGAAATCTGCCCCAACCTCTCCGATAGTCAGATTGGCCACCCGGAGACGAATGATCCTAATGAGGGCGATACTGATCTTGTTTTCCTCCGGGGCCAATTCACTCCAATCCCTGCCGCGCACTATGGCAGTCGTGCGCGGCGCGGTAAAGGGCTCAGGGTTATCTTCCAGCACCCAACACCAATCGGCTCTCCACTCCTCCCACTTCCCGCGAAGCTCTCCCCTCAGGTACGAGTCCTTGTTCAGACTGAAGATCCAGGAGATGTCGCCGGAGAGGGGGGCACCTGACTCTACTCTAGGCATGAAGAAGTGGCGGAAAAGAGCTACGCTTGGATGAACCCCAACATAGTTTTCGCACAGATGTACGAAAACGGCCATCGTAAGGATGGCGTTGGGGGTGAAATCTAGAAGGTGGAGGCCGTATGTGTTCATTACATCGCAATAGAACTCCGAGAACGGAGGGCACAGACCACAATGGAAGAACGCGGCAAAGAAAAAGTACCCGCCGGGGAACATGTCTTTAGCGACGGCGGGGAAGGCTCTGGTGCGGGGATGAGCTTTGGTCTCCCTCACCCAGAACAAATAGTATTTGTTCCGCAGCTCCCTCGCGCCAAGCCTCGGCGCGAAGACCACGCACTTCTTCCGCAGGGCGGCCAGCTTCGCCGCCTGCTCGGACTTCTCCTTCTTGGCCTTGTCGCTCTTGGCCTTGTCGCTCTTCGGGGCCATGGCGGGGCGGCGAGGGAAGAGGCGAGGAAGTCGACGGCGCCGCGGATGCGGGAGACGGTGGAGGAAGGGCGGAGGCAAGAAGCAGCGGGGGTTTCTGGAGAATCAAGGCGCAATGAAGACGGTGGAGGGGAACTGCCCCTGCTTCCTCTGCTTTTAAGGGGGAAGTGGGGGACGTTCCGCATTTCCCATTAAAGAAACAGGCCACGATCTCTCCCACGACGCCGCAATCGACGCGTGCCGTTAGGGAGGGATGCGGCGGATACGGAAGGGGATACGGCTTGCCGTGGGCCGCGCATGCCCGTGCACTGTCTTGGGCCTGGCCCAACAGCGCTCGGCACCGTGTGTGGCCCAGGCCCGGGGGCTCCTGTCGGTGTACTAAGATAGGGGTACCTTAGTACCCCAACTTGTGCACGGGCAGTAGCAGCTTCCCGCGGCTGGGCTTACCACGTGCTCGCCAAGAACCTTTCCTGTCCCTATGAAGCCATTCAAAAACAAAGTATACAAGACAGAAGATCAAGGCCCCGGCAAGAGGAGCTTGCCGGGAAGGCCGCACCAGGCTCAAGGTTGTCACTTTAGCACAAGACCCTGGCAAGAGGAGCTTGCCAGGAAGGCCAAGGAACACATACCTCAAGAGATACCTCGGCGCCTCTTGCGCCCCGGAAGGACCCGGAGAGCGACAAGCTTTCGGGCCCGGCAAGATCGCTACCCCGGCAAGGTGCTTGCCGGGGAGACCTACGCTGTGTGCCCGCGCTCCAGCTCATCGGCCCATGCGTCGCCCTGGGGACATTCCAGGGGCACGTGGCAGATGGCTGTGCAGCTTGGGGCACACGGTGGCAAGCCACGGTGACGAGGCTACCGCCGTGGCGAACGGAGAAGCATGGGCGGACGCTTTTGGGGTCGACGGCGACGGGCATTTAATGCCCTTGTCCCCCACTGTCAAGGTTAGGTGAAGATCACTGTTCATCCACTGTTCATGCACTGTTACAACTACCACCAAAATTACACTTTTACCCTCCTCTACGTTGACACCTGTCGGTGACCCCTCTGAGCTATAAAAGGAGGCCCATGCACAACGTAGAGGGGGGTTCGGTTGGAAACCTAGACAAATCTCTCGCTCGGTGTAGCTAGTACTGTAGCTCTTCAAGCTCCCGAGCTCAAGAACTCAATACAACCTAAGGCAGGAGTAGGGTTTTACGCGTCCGCGCGGCCCAAACCTGGGTAAAACTGCCCGCGTGCGCTCCTCGATCTGCTCTCCGTGCTCCCTCCGCTCCCTTACCGCAACGTAGAAGGGGCTCCGGTCCCATAGGTGCTCGTGGGAGGACAGTTTCCCCCGACACTAGGTAGGGCACTATTCACAATAGTGCTCTACTATTGAATACACTATTTGGATTAGTATTTCACTATTCACAGCAATATTTAATTCAATATGATTACCTTCACGTTCTATCTTAATTATATATTTGATACAGGATCTATTATGGGCTGGCGAGGCCAACAATTCGTCCGACGATGTGCGCATAGGTGTAAAATCCTACTCAGTACTCACCATATTTTTCATTATGTTGTATCAGATGTAGCTAATTACGTTCACTTAGTAGTTTTAATTGCGAATTTACGGGGTAAATTCCTATCGTCTTCCCAGGCAGTTCCACCCGAAGGGAACACTACTCTACGGCCACAAGGTTCTCATTCAAACGCCACTCTGGGCTACACAGAGAACAACACACGCAGAGGTTTCTCCTATAGGATCCCTAGCATAAGAACTCGTCCCATAAATTCATAAATAAAAATACCAAGTGAAACCAAGAAACTACATCATTTCCACAACATAATTTACATATGGCTTTCCCTTTCGGGTGGCCCCGAAGGGATTACACAAGCTAAAGGAAATTACCTTCTAACTACCTTCTTGAGCCTACAATGCTCTGGATATTATGGCTCTTGTTGCAGAATACAAACTACTACTACTGAGCAACGAGCTTGCTTGCTGGGTTGCAGCTCTTTGCTCTATCGGTGGCTGGTGGTTCTTCTCCTTCTGGTGTTGTGTCTCTCTTCGCAGCAAGTGCCTCCTTTTATAGGCGAGAGAGCAGCTCTCTGGATGGCTTCCGGAGAATTCACCGCTTTATTTAATATGTAGTAGGGATGCATGTGTGTCCCTCTAGGCAGTGGATAAGAGCGAGAGATAGTGCCCCGACAAACGTCAATCTTCAGGAATCTGTCAAGTCTTTGCTTTGTTCACGTGTGCGTTGTCTCTCCGTGAATAATTGGCTGGCCTCTGTGTTCCAGTCTTTGCTCTTCGGCCATACAAATCTTCATGTGATTAGCCTTCAGAGCTTCTTCTACCTTAAAGAATCCTTGTGCAGTGTATGCGTACATACACGCCAAGGCTGTTTAAATATTCAACTTGTGCAATGTATGCGTACATACATGACAAGGCTGCTTAAATTTTTTTTTTACAGGGGGGTCTTCCCTGCCCACATGATTGATAATACCTTATCAATATTTAAAATATCTATTGCAATTTCTATCAATATTCGGGTTGGGTATAGTCCTCCACGCCCGAATAATTGATAGAAATTACAATAGATATTTTAAATATTGATAAGGTATTATCAATCATGTGGGCAGGGAAGACCTTATATATATATATATATATATATATATATATATATATATATATATATATATATATATATATATATATATAGGGATTGACTATTCGTCACCCTAGGTGAGGAATAGTTATTTTTCACCCCCTCTATTTTAATAGCAATGCCCTGTAACTTTACGTTCCGTAAATTTTGCCTTATTTTATACGTAAAAATAGATCGTAAGAAAATATGTAGTCGTCGTAAAAAATATTTTATATTACGTAAAATTACAAACGTAAAAATATACTGTAAAATATACATAAAATGCATTTTTCTGATCTTATGACCTATATTTTTGTTTTCTTATGCCAAATTTTACATAGTGAATCAAGAAGAATGTAACTATTTTTATTTCAAAAATAATTTATTTATGAAACGATCGTAAAATTACCTCGGGTGAAGAATAACTTATTGTGCATCCTGGGTGATGAATAGTAACACTATACATCGCACAACACACACGTCTTATTAGCAGCAATCATCTGTGTTATTATCGGTCTTCGCACACATTTCTGATTACAGACCTCTTTACCGCATATCACACACATCTTGTTATATTGAACTGTTTATGTTCTCTTGTCTGAACGCAACAGTTCATCCGACTGAACCGCATGCCATATATCGCACACACCTTGATCTGGCTGACCGTTTCTTTTGTGTTGCCTAATCAAAAATAGTTCAACCGAGTGAACCGTATGTTGTATATCACACACGCCTTCATCTGGCTGCCTATTTCTTTTGTTACTCCTCATCACAAACTGTTAATTCAACTGAACCGTATGCCCCTCATCGCACACTTAACTAAAATCTGAACCGGGTTTGATGCATCCATCATCTCAAACGTTTTGCACCTTTTTGATGTTTCTTTTACATCACCGTCTGTGATTATTGCATCGCACATAGTTTTGTCGAAGGGTCTCTCTTCGTAGTGTCGCGTTAGCAGCACCCTGCAGTACTGATCATTCATATTATTATTCATTTCATTGAGTAACTCACTTTTAGATTTAGCAACTTGCTCTAATTGAGTTTGAACCATAGACGCGTGTTTTCCTACTCCTCTTATGTCATTAGTGATTCTAAATAACAAGTCACTCAAGCGAGCAATCACATCAGAGTTTTGCTTTAATTGTTTTATGACATAGGCATTGAAATGATATTACTTCTAATATAATTGTCGAATTCATACAAGCATTGACTAGGATGTTTATTACATGGGATATCACCTTCATCAAACTTTAAAAGAGAATTTCCTCCACCACCTATGGTGGCATGTCAAGACCATGTATTTCTTCAATAGGTGGTAAATTCCTAACGTCTTTAGCTTTAATACCCTTTTCCTTCATACATTTATTTGCCTCTTATATATCTTCAGGACTGAGAAATAAAATTCCCCTCTTCTTCGAACCGGGTTTAGGTGCTGGTTCAGGGAGTGTCCATTCATCATTATTCTTCAATACATTATTCAATAATTCCTCGGCTTGTTCAACCGTTAGTTCCCTGAAAACACAACCATCACAACTATCTAGGAAGTCCCTAGAAGCATCAGTTAGTCCATTGTAGAAGATACCAAGTATTTCATTTTTCCTAAGAGGGCGATCAGGCAAAGTATTAAGTAACTGGAGAAGCCTCCCCCAAGCTTGTGGGAGACTCTCTTCTTCAATTTGCAAAGAGTTAAATATTTCCTGTAAGGCAGCTTGTTTCTTATGAGTAGGAAATTTTTATTCAGAGAAGTAATAAATCATATCCTCGGGACTACGCACCCAACCAGGAGCAAGAGTATTGTACCATATCTTAGCATCACCCTTTAGTAAGAACGGAAATAACTGAGAATATAGGAGTAGCGAATTTTTTCATCATGAGCAAATAGGGTGGCTATATCATTTAATTTAGTAAGATGTGTCACAGCAGTTTCTGTTTCATAGCCATGGAATTCTACCAAAGTAATTAACTCTGGATCAATAGAAAATTCATAGGTCAGTAACAAAGATAGGTGAAGTAGCAAACTTAGGATCATATTTCATTCTAGCATTCAAAGATTTTTCTTTCAACTTGCATAACAATTTCTTAAGATCATCTCTATGCTTACAAGCAAGAAAGTACTTAGCTACCTCTCCATCCATAACATAACACTTAGGTATGTCAGAGAATTCATATCTAGGAGATCTAGGTCTAATAGGTATTTCATAATTTTCAATTTCAATAATTTCATCAGTTTCAACAGTCTCAATTTGTTTATCTCTAGCAAGTTATTCATCAAGAAATTCACCTAGTGGCACAATCCTATCAAGCAAGGTACTAGCATCATCAATATCATCATTCATATCAGAAGTAGCAGCATCACTAACTTGTGACATATCAGCAGGGTGAATCAAGTGTAGAGCTAGATAATAGTTCCTTACCTCCCCTTATCTTAGAGGGAACGATCTTGGTTCTATCATCCTTGAGATTTTCATAGTTATAATCAGATATAAATCCCAAGTGACTCAACCAATTTAGCTATGCTCCCCGGCAACGGTGCCAAAAAAAGGTCTTGATAACCCACAAGCATAGGGTGTCGCAATAATTTTTTAGGGTAGACTATTCAACCCTAATTTATTGATTCGATGCAAGGGGAGCCAAAGAATATTAGTAAGTATTAAAAGTTGAGTTGTCAACACAACCACACCTGGAGATTAAATATCTGTAGCAAAATGACCGTTAGCACAGTAATATGATAGTTTTGATTGCAGTAGTAACGGTAACAGTAGTAGCATCAGTTTTGTAGCAGTTGTAACAGTAGCAGAAACATTAGTAACTTAGCAAGGACAATATGTCAAAATCTTAGAGGCATTGAATTGGTGATATTGTTGGATAATATCCATCATATAACAATCATAACCTAGGGCGACACATAATTAGCTCAAGTTCATCGATATAATGTAGGCATGTATTCCGTAAATAGTCATACGTGCTTATGGAAAATAACTTGCATGAAATCTCTTGTCCTACCCTCTCACGGCAGTGGGGTCCATAAGGAAACTAAGGGATACTAAGGCATCCTTTTAATAGAGAACCATGACAAAGTATTAACACATAGTGAATACATGAACTCCTCAAACTACGGTAATCACCGGAAAGAATCCCAATTGTTGTCACCTTGGGGTATGTGGATCCTAACACGTACTAGGTTCATATGACTTGCAAGTTCAGATCAAGAACATACATATAATGGTGAAAACATAACTGGTTCAGATCTGAAATCATGGCACTCCTGCCCTAGTGACAAGCATTAAGCATATCAAAGTCATAGGATCATCAATCTCAGAACATAGTGGATACTAGGGATCAAGCCCTAACAAAAATAATTTGATTACATGATGAATCTCATCCAACACATCACCGTCCAGCAAGCCTATGAAGGAATTACTCACTCATGGCGGTGAGCATCATGGAATCGGTGATGGAGGATGGTTGCTGATTACGAAGACGGAAGATCCTCTGAAGCCCTGAATGGACTCCAGATCTGGCCTCCCAATGAAGAACATGAGGTGGGGGAGGCTTCGTATCGTAAAACGCCATGAAACTTCCTCTCCTATTTTTTCTCCAAAATTAGGAATTTATAGTGTTCGAATTAGGGTCAGCGGAGCCTCACGGGCCCACTACCCACCAGGGTGCGCCAGAGGGTGGTGGCGTGCCCTGGTGCCTAGTGGGCAGCCATGGACCCCCTTCAGTGGGCCTTGGTTCCAGTATTTTTTATTTATTGCAAAATAATTCTCCATAAAGTTTCTTCCAATTCCGAGAACTTCTATTTTTGCACAAAAAACAACACCATCATAGTACTACTGGAAACAATGTTAGTTCGGGTTAGTTTCATTCAAATCATGCAAATTAGAGTCCAAAACAAGAGCAAAAGCGTTAGAAAAAGTATATACGACATAGACATATCAAGGTACTGCTTACATTTATTTACATGAGTGTCCTAATGGTTCGATAACCTTGGTTACCAACTGAGGGAAGTACTATCTACTACTATATTATATCACCCTTCCTTTTTTAGGGAAATCCCAAATGACAATGAGAAGTAGCAGAGCCTGAAATAAGTTTCACAATTGTGCCATTTCATTTTCATCCAAAGTAGACCAAATTGGATGCCCACTGACCAAGTTTCATGAATTTTATAGTATTATTGCTACACCTCATTGATTTACTGGATTTTCAGTGAATTATCAGAACTTGCTGAAATTTGAAGTACAAGTGTGATGTAGTTTGGTCCTGAAAATTGAAAAATAAATCATTTTAGGCTTTATTGTTGGTGGTGCATGCACTTGGGACAAGGAAAGTTGAAATTCCCAACCATTCGGTATGATTGTTCAACCTTCCTAATTTGACCCCATTTTGAAAAAAATCAAACAAAATGAAAACGCCTAAAAAAATTGAAATTCTTTTGCATTGAGCCATCTTATGTGCACTAATTTGTGGGAAAAATCATAAACTTGCAAAACCACAAATTTGAAACAACAACTTCACAAAATGGTCTATCTAGTATGCACTTGCATGGATTTCATGGGATATGCCCATGGCTATGGCCACATACATGTAATAGTGCATGATAACACGTCCAAATTTGTCCATTTAAGGGCACAATCCTCATAATAATTTCTTGCTGGTGTGGCAAGTTGCTATGAAAATCTATGCAAGGAAGAGCCATGGTGTCATTCTCAAATTTGTCATCACTCACGTCTTTGAATCTCTTTCCTGGCCGTTCTTGTAGATGGGTGGCTATTCTTCTTCAATCCACTTCCACCAAAATTTTGGTGAATGGTTCCCCTAAATATTTTGGTGAATGGTTCCCCTAGAAGGATATAGTGCATGCACGTGGTTTGCGCGAGCATCTCCCACATCTTATTTGTCATTGCCATGGATGCCCTTACGATGATCCTTGTAAGAGCTATGGAAGAGGTTGTGTGATACATCTCCAACGTATCTAATTTTTTTGATTGTTCATGTTATTATTTTATCAATCTTGTTTGTTTTATATGCAATTTATATCATTTTAAGGAACTAACCTTTTAACCTAGTGCCTAGTGCTAGTTGATGTTTTATGCTTGTTTTTTGTTTTACGAAAAATCCATACCAAACGGACTCCAAACATGATAAATTTTTGTGACAATTTTTATTGGAGATTCCAGAAGCCAGATGAGGAGACGACAAGACAATAGGGCGCGCCCTGGGTGGTAGGCCTGCATTGATGTCTTGTGGACCCCTCATGGCTCCATCTGACCTAATTTCAACACTATAATTTCCCAAATATTGCAAAAAAAACCAGAAGCACCAGTGAAATATCTTTTCGCCATCATAAGTCTCCATTCTTCCGCTATCCCATCTGGAGGCCTTCGCTGGTACTCTGCTGGAGTGGGAATCGACCACGAAGGGTTTGTACATCAACCTTGTTGCACCTCCAATGATGTGTGAGTAGTTCCCACATGACCTATGGGTCCATAGTGATTAGCTAGAGGGATTTCTCTCTCTCTCTTTGATCTTCAATACAATGTTTTCTTCGAAGATCGATTCGTTGTAATCTTTTGCAGTGCGTTTGTTGGGATCCAATGAATTGTGGGTTTACGATCAGATTATTCAATGAAAGTAATTGTGTCTTTTCTGAACTTTTTATGTGCGAATATTATAGCTTTGTATTTCTCTCCGATCTATCCATTTGGTTTGGCCAACTAGATTGATCTATCTTCAGTGGGAGAGGTGCGTCATAGTATGTTTGATCTCGCGGTGTCCTCAATCTGTGATAGGAGGGGTAGTGAGGCACATACTTGTATTGTTGCTACTTGTTACTGATGTCTACTACACAACTTTATTCTTGTAGACTTGTGTTAGGCTTCCAAGCATAGAGTTTTGTAGGACAGTAGCAATTTCCCAAGTAGATGACCTACGGTTTATCATTCAGTGGGAGGCGTAGGCTGAAGTTGGTCTCTCTCAAACAACCCTACAACCAAATAACAATGAGTCTCCTGTGTCCCCAACACACCAAATACAATGGTAAATTGTCTAGGTGCACTAGTTCGGCAAAGAGATGATGATAAAAGTGTAATAATCATGGTAGATATTGATTTTTGTAATAGGAACAATAAAAACAGCAAGGTAGCAAGTAACTAAAGTGAGCACAAACGATATTGCAACGCTTGAAAATAAGGCTTAGGGTCCGTACTTTTCCTAGTGCAATATCTCAACAATGCTAATATAATTGGATCACATAACCATCCCTCAATGTGCGATGAAGAATCACTCCAAAGTTCCTATCTAGCGGAGAGCATAAGAGGAAATTGTTTGTAGGGTATGAAACCACCTCAAAGTTATTCTTTCTGATCGGTCTATCAAGAGGTCGTAGTAAAGTAACATCAAGTTATCCTTTCCGATCGATCTATCAAGAGTTCGTACTAAAATAACACCATATGATACACATCAACCAACTCTAATGTCACCTAGATACTCCAATGTCACCGCGAGTATCCGTGAGTTAATTATATGATATGCATCAAACCACTTCAGATTCATAATACTCAATCCAACACAAAGAACCTCAAAGAGTGCCCTAAAATTCTACCGGAGAGACAAAGACGAGAACGTGCATCAACCCCTATGCATAGATTACCCCAATGTCACCTCAGGAATCCTCAAGTTGAGCGCCAAAACACGTATCAAGTAAATCAATATGATACCCCATTGTCAGCAAGGGTATTCATAGAAAGACATACATCAAGTGTTCTCAAATCCATAAAAGTATCCAATCTGACAAGGGTAAAATATCAAAGGGAAAACTCAATTCATCACAACAAGATACAGAGGGAGAAACACCATATGATCCAACTATATTAACAAAGCCCGCGATACATCAAAACCATGCCATCTCAAGAACACGAGAGAGAGAGAGAGAGAGAGAGAGAGAGAGAGAGAGAGAGAGAGATTAAATACATAGCTACTGGTACAAACTATCAGCCCCAAGGGTGGACTACTCCCTCCTCATCATGGTGGCCGTCGGGATGATGAAGATGGCCACCGGTGATGATTTCCCCCTCCGGCAGGGTGCCCGAAACGGGTCTAGATTGGTTTTTTATGGACACAGAGGCTTGCGGCAGCGGAACTTCTGATCTAGGGTTATTTCTGATGGTTTCTCTATTTATAGTATATTTTTCTTTGGTTTCATGTGAAGATGGGCCTCGAGGTGAGCACAACCCACTTGAGCACGAGTTGGGCTCCAGGCACGCCCTGGTGGGTTGTGCCCTCCTCGTGGCTCTACTGGTCGTCCCACAAAGCTTCAGGGGTCTCTTTTGTTCCAAAAAAATCATCAAAAAGTTTCATCCCATTCCGAGAACATTTATTTCTGCACAAAAAGCAACACCACGGTAGTTCAGCTGAAAACAGCGCCAATCCGAGTTAGTTCCTTGCAAATCACACCAAAACCATATAGAATTTTTGTAAACATGGCATGAATACTTCATAAATTATAGATACATTGGAGATGTATCAGCATCCCCAAGATTAATTCCTACTCGTCCTCGAGTAGGTAAATGATAAAGGAATTAATTTATGAAGTGTGAATGCTAGCATAGTGCATAAGTTTGATCAATGATAATTCCAGTCACTTTTCCTAGCATCATAACAACAACTCTTTCTCATAAAACTTATCATGACAAAGTAGCAATTGAAAATGGAATTTTTGATGTGGAATGCTACTTATCATATTCATCGTATACTCTTTTCTTTTGTACCATGGACATTTGGACTTGAATAATTCAAAGCAATAGTCTATAATCTGACATGAAGACATCAATACTCAAGCATGCTAACAAGCGACCATGTCTTCCAAAATATCAATGCTAAAGAAAGCTACCCCTAGACCATTATGCTCAATCATTGATCCATTTATGAAACACATTCAAATATTAGCTACATCCAATGCTCAAGTGTGATAATAGTGTTCCACAGTGGCTGCTTTATAAGAGAAGATAAGACTCAAATAATAATAAAAATTGCATAAATTAAATAGATAGGCCCTTCTCGGAGGGAAGTAGGGATTTGTAGAGGTGCCAGAGCTCAAATTTTAAATTGAGAGATAAAATTATTTTGGGTGGTATGCTTTTCTTGTAAACGAGAACGACTAAGAGTTCCCAATACTTTCCATGCTAGATACATCATAGGCGGTTCCCACACGTAAAATAAAGTTTCCTCTTTCCACCATACTTTCACATTCCACGGCTAGCCGTATCCACGGGTACCATCCATACCAACACTTTCCAAGGAATTTATTATTTGACAACATAAAGTGATTTTTTTATTTCGAGACTGGGAATCCCTATTACCGCCGTACTCTCGTGCAATGACAAGTGAATAGACACTCATCTTGATAATACACATCTAGCATGAAAAAAATACCGGCCACCCCTCGCCGCTTCATTAGCGATACGGGCACACGAAAGAAAATTTTATTTTGAAATTAGAGTTGGCACATACAAATTTGCTTAGGATGGCACGGAAATACCACATATAGGTAGGTATGATGGACTCATTTGGCACAACTTGGGTTCTAGGATTTGGATGCACAAATAGTATTTATACTTAATACAAGGTGAAGGCTAGCAAATAGATTGAGAAGCAACCAACCAAGGAACGAAAGCCATCATAAAAAAACATTAAACATAACTAACACCGAATAATGCAACACAAGTAGGATGTAACTTCATTGCATAACTATATTGACTTAATGTGCATGCATAGGGAATCACTAACCTTAACACCAGTATTCTTACAAAACCACAATTACTCACTAACATGACTCACATATTATCATCACCATATCGCAAAACTATTGCAAGAAATCAAACTTATCATATCCAATGATCTACAAGAAAGTTTTTACTATATCTTTCTTGGATACTCATCATACTAGGACCAATTTCATAGCTTATGCAAATTTTCATAACTATTAACAACTCTCAAATGATATAAGTGAAGAACAAGAGTAAATGACAAACTACTCCAAAAAGATATAAGTGAAGTTCACATGAGTAGTTAAGTAAAAGGATAGCTATTTGAAGACTCTCTCTCATTTAAAAAACTTTCAGATCTATGTATTTTATTCAAACAGCAAACAAAACAAAATAAAATGACATTCCTAGAATAGCACACATCATGAGAAGAGGCAGAAACGTAGGCTTAACCGATACTAACCGATAATTGTTGATGAAGAAAGGTAGGATGCCTACCGGGGCATCCCCAAGCTTAGATACTTGAGACTTGTTGAAATATTATCATGGGATGCCTTGGGCATCCCCAAGCTTGAGCTTGTATGTCTCCTTAATTCCTCTCATATCACGGTTTCCTAAATCACAAAAACTTCATCCACACAATACTCAACAAGAACTCGTGAGATAAGTTAGTATAAATCAATGCAAAACTTTATCATTCTCAACTGTAGCAAATTGCTAAAATTATTATTTAACATTGCATACAAAATGCATCTGCATATTTAATACTCCTATCCTCAAATAGAATCATTAAACACGCAAACATATGCAAACAATGCAAACATAACAACAATCTGTCTAAACAAGACAGTCTGTAAAGAGTGCAATTTTACTCATAGTTCCCTACTTCAAAAAATTCTGAAAAATTTGCCACGTTACAGAGAACTTATAGTTCTCACTATGTAAACATTTGAAGATTTTATCACGTCCTAACTATCCATAAGAATTCAGACAATGATAGAAAACTTAATGTTTTCAAACAACAACATATAGACTTGCAAAATAAGCATGGTAAAGGCTATACTTGACATTTTTATTGAAATAAAAGATACAATACATTATTCTAAATAACAACAATAAAATCAAAACAAAATAAAATGATGGTCCAAGTAAAACTCATATCATGTGAACAATAAAAATATAGCTTCAAGTGAGGTTACCCATAATGTTGAAGCCGAAAGAGGGGATGCCTTCCGGGGCATCCCCAAGCTTAGTTGCTTGGGTCTTCCTTGAATATTACCTTGGGGTGCCTTGGGCATCCCCAAGCTTAGGGTCTCGCCACTCCTTGTTCTTCCCATATCGATATCTCACCGAAAACTTGAAAACTTCAATCATACAAAACTTAACTGAACTTCGTAGGATGGGTTAGTATGATAAAACAAATCATTCACTTGGGTAATGCAAAAGACAAGATTCATAATGATTCTCACAATTTTCCTACGGTAGCCTATCATTTCTATAATTTATATTGACCAATATAAGCCATAGAAACTAGGAACAAGCAAACTATGCATTGAAAACATAATCTGTCAAAAAACAGAACAATCTGTAAAGATCTGAATTGAGGTCATACTTATACAGACCCCAAAATTCTAAAAAAATAGGACATCATAGGAAATTTCTGTATAATAAATCTGTAAAAAATTCCGAATTTTATCAAGTTTCAGTAAAGCATAGAAATTCGTGCACTCTACACAAAAGTTTCTGTTTTTTGCACAAAATTAAGTCAACTATCATCCACACTTTCCCAAAGTGTTTATGCAATGCCCCGGATGTAACAGTTCCATTTATGGCAATATATGCAATGTCGACTTCATCAATTCCATTCTGGGCTCTTCCTTCATTTCGGGTTTCTTTGTTTTGCCATGTGTGTGTGTGCATATCATCCATGTCATGTCATCATGTGCATTGCATTGCATTCGTGTTGTCACTTGCACCCGGTCATGCTCGTCTCTTCCCGTTGTCCGTTTCGAGTTCCAACACTCACACACGTGCCCGTGGCACCTCCGAGTCCTTCTTTCATATGTGGCCGTAAAATGTTTTCAGAATGAGGTGAGACTTGTCGTACGTTGTTGTTTTAGTACGTGGAGACCGCCTGTCAAGTTTCGTCGCGTTTGGAGGTCGTTTGATACTCCAACGGTTAACCTCGTGGGCTAAAAGCTCATCTTCCTTTTGGCCCAATACCCATCCACAACAGCCCACTAACCCAGCACAACCACTTCCATCCTCTCGGTCGTCGGATCGTGATCGTGTGGGCGAAAACCGCACCCCATTTGGACACTTCTAGCTCCCTCTACATATAAAAAGGCCACATCCCCTCCATTTTCGGGCGAAACCCTAGCCTTCCTCCTCTGTCCGCCGCCGGACGTGTCCGTCCGCGCGCCAGACGTGTCCGCCCCGCCAGCGCGCCCAATCCTTGGCCGCCACAAGTCCCACCGCCGCTTCGCCGCACCTCCCACCGCGCTGGCCCGCCGGGCCCGTCTCCGGCCCTCAGGCCCATCCGCCCCGCCGCCCGGTCTCCCGACCGCGTCCGCCGCCTCTCCGCGCATCCCGCCCGACGCCGCCGCGGCCGCGCCTCCGACCGCCGGCGCGCTCGGCCCGCGCCGGGTCGCCCCCGCCGTGCTGCCCGGTCCCCGCCGCCGGCGCTCCGCCCGCTGCTCCGCTCGCCTCCGGCGTCGGGCGCGACCCCGCCGCCGGGCTCCTCGTCGACCCCGCCGGCCATCTCTGTCGCCACCTCGCCGGCGCCATCCCGTCACCACCGGCGCCCCGCCGGCGAGCTCCTCCGGCAAGCCGCCGGCCCGATCCCGATCTGGATCCGGTGGTGGATGAGATCCACCACCTCATCCATCCAAACGCCATCTCGCTCCGTCCCGGATCCCTCCCTCCCGAACCGCTCCATCCCGTTTTCGGAGGGGTAATTTTCACGAAGTCCCAGATCCGCGTAAAATTCTTGCTCTCTTTGACATGTGGTAACTTTGTGCTCGGTGCTCCGTTTTGCGCATATGATTTATCGAAATGTTTGTCTCGTCATGCTCTACATGTTAGCATCAGTTTCATGCATGTTAGGGATCAACTAGTTGGCTTAATCTTCGTGGCAAGACTGCTTCGTAATGAAACTGTTTCAGCACTTGTTGTCTGTGTAAATTTGTTGGCATGTTCGTGAACTAGTAACTTTGTGCATGTTGGTCGGAATGGAGTGAATGATATGTCCAGATGTTCGTCATGTGATGATCGTCGAGATGGATGTATTTTCTTGTATGATATGTTGCATTATGCCATGTTTATCCTTGTTGCAAAAGTGCATTTGGCTGATAAGTTTCCGAACTTGTTATGAGATGATGTTTTGTCTTGTTTGTGTATATTCATCCATGTGTCATATGAGCTAGGTGTCAACATGAGTTTTGCTGTTTGGAATGTGCTCTACATGATAGATTCATTTTCATGCCATATTATGTCTTGAGATGATTGCTACAAGCTTGTTAACATGTCATCGTGATGATAAGTTTTTGCTAAGTGTGAACCTGTTAATTTTTATGCCATGTTCCCATGATGCCACCGTCGTTGTTGTGCATGGTTAGAGTTTTCCATTGGGTGTTCCTTGAAGTATATGTTATGCTCTAGCGATACATGCTCTTGTTTTCCGTGATGCCTTGCTGCAACTTGTTGTTTTCATGCTCTCAAGATGCTATAAAATGTTTCTGTCAGCATGTTATCAGCAAGTTCAGTTTTGCCATGGGAATAGCTAGTGTTCTATGGATCCTATGAACATGTTCTTGCCATGAGTAGATTCAAAAATATGTCTTCTTGCTGTTGGTTATATGCACATGCCATGCTATGCTTTGAGTTGAGTTGCACAAGCTTGCAAACATGCCTACATGTTGAAATTTCTGCCTTGCCTAGTTTTTCTCTAAGTCTGGATAAACTTATTGCAACTTGTCATGCTTGTTTAATTGTGTTACAGTAAGTTTTTGGATGTGCTCTAAGTTCATGCTTGTTAATAATCATGTCTACTTCACATCCATGCCTTTTGTGTTCATGTTTGGGTGCTGTAGCATATTTATTTCTTGCTCCAAAGATGACATGTTGATGGTAATGGCAGTCTTGCATTGCATATTGTTTTGCTTGTCATTTGCAAACCGTGCATCCGTTTCCTATGATCTTTATATCGATTTCGACCGAAATCTTCCAATCTATTGTAATGCCCAGGATGGTACTATATCTCCTACGTGTCGAGGCACGACTTAAATATATAAGCCCATTCTGGAATGATCGCAAGTTTGGTACCTTTGCACATGTCATGTAGAAATAGGGATGGAAAACTGAAAAAGATAGTTGGCTTACACTCGCCACGTCACCCAAATACATTACATGTTCAAACATCATTCAGATAAACATCACAACCCATCTAAGGGTAAGATCCAAATGAAAGATACCAAACATAACTTAAACCACAGGTCTAGATCGAATCCTAGTAGAAGCTCTACTGATCAACCGGATAGTTCACGTAGTAACGGCTACGCTCCTCGTCGTACTCCCAGTCTAGCTCAGTGCCATCGCCTGTGTAGCTCACCATCGTAACTGCATTTGGTGTGTTGAAGTAACTATGAGCCAGAGAGGACTCAGCAATCCCGTTCTCGGGTAACACAACTATCCAAGCCTTGGGTGTGGAACAAGGCTGAAGAAAGAACAAGAGTCTGCAGCAGCACTAGCCTAGCTTACGTAAAAGAGAGCGAGAAGAGAAGGTGCCTCGGTTGAGAGATGATCACGAAGTGATCCTAACTAAAGCAAGTCAAACATAACCCCACCGTGTTCACTTCCCAAATCCCTTTCGGAAAATGACCGTCACGGTACTCACGCTGGTAGTGTATTGGAACATGGTGTCAAGTTTTCTACAACCGGATATTAACAAGCTCCCATCTACCACATAACCGCGGGCACGGCTTTCGAAAGTTCAAAACCCTGCAGGGGTGTTCCAACTTGGCCCATGACAAGCCCACGATCCGCGGAGTCGCAACTCCAAAGTGGGAAGGCCCGAGTATCCTCGAAATCCCGTGCTCAAGATACTCTGACTAAGGTAAGGCTAATCCAGCAAATCCTCCCGGCGTGCCGACACCCTGACAGTAGCCGCGCGTATCTAGTCTCAGGCCACGACCGGATGGGCGATTCTACAGGTTTTTACCAAACCTTGAGTTCCCTCGAGGTGGCCCCGCAGACTCCCCGTTTCGGACCAACACTCATGTGGAGCACTGGCCTGGGGTTGTTGATTAAGAAGAGGGTTAATTACTCCCTATGCAAGTTTTTAGTTATTAGGCAAATAGTACCAATGTTGGGACTTGCTGGAAAAGACTTAGCACTTAGCAGTTTATCGAGGGGGTCCCATAACCCTAACCGTGTGAGGAACGCATAATCAAGGAACATAACACCGGTTTATACGGTTCCTAAGGCGGCATGAGTGGAACAAATCACCAAGCAAAAGGCTTAGCCTTCCACCCATTACCAATATATAGATGATTTCATTTAATAATTAATATAGTGTGATATCCCAACAAGCTTCAACAAGAAGCAAGAATCTTCAATCTTCTCCTGCAACTAACAATGCTATAAGAGGGGCTGGGCGAAGCCTACGTATAGCCAATCAATGGTTTGCATAGGTAGGGTGGTTAAACAGGTTCATGGTTACAATAGGAGGCTGACAGGAAAAACATGGGCATCGAGGCAAAACTATAGATCGAGACTTCTAGCAATAGGCAAAGATAGTAATGTTATCGGGGTTCGGTCATCTTGCCTGAAGAGTTGTCGATGGAATCGTAAGAGAGCTCCTCGTTCTCAACCTCCGTAGTAACCTCGTTCTCGTACTCGTACTCAGTCTCAGCTTCCGGCTCTACTCAACACAAACACACAAGGCACGAAATCAACAAGATGCAATGCGCACACAAAAATATTGGATGCATGGCTGATGCACTATGGAAGCAAAACAGATGCACTATGGAAGCACAGAAAGTCTACTTAGGAAGCACAGTGTTACAGCACAACAATATGCATCAAGAAAAATGCTTTAAAACATGATAAAAAGAGGATAATATGAATCTACATGCAAAATCACACAAGTTACATATAGGACTTGCTCAAAACGGAGCAACGGGCTACAAGTTACACCCGAAACAATAAACATGCACAAGCTGAAATTATCAGCCACATAGCAACTTCGGAGCAAGAGATAAATAGTCTACAGCACTCAAACATCATGGCAATGAGCATGGACATAAAGTAGACATATCCTACAGCAAACAATTCCATTGGAGCATCCCCAAAGGAGCCATGGATCAATAGCAACAAGCTATGACATATTGAACTTGACAACAAAAACCTGACAGCAGTAATTTGTTGCAACTTGGGAGCAAAAGTTAAATATGCTACAGCCACCCAAATAAGCATGTGAGAGCATGAATGGATAGCCAACAATATATACAACAAGGAATCATCAAGAGTCACCCCAAAACTATCATGGATTTGCCTAGAACAACAAGCAAACATGGCATCTGGAAATTACAGATTCCAGACTTAGTCAAATTTCACTGTGTTAAAACAGTAGTAACATCATGGCATCTTTGAGAGCAAGTTTAAGTCACCTCAAAGCATAGCATGGCAAGTGGTAAGCATCATAGTAAAGTACACACGATGGTGAATCCAAAACATCTAAGCATGCATCAAGGGGACAAACACATCAATAGCAACGAGCTCCTCTACGAGGCATCTCGTAACAAGTTTAACGACATAACAGCCACATAGCACTTTGCAAAGGAGATAAACATGGCAAGATGAAATCTATCATGCAAGCTAAAGCACCCAACATGTAGAGCATAATATGATGAACACGTGGACATATCATTTGCTTCATTTGGATAAACCTGCACCAAGATATCACATTGCAAACATGGCATGAAAACAACTACTAGCAGCAGTTTATAACAAGTTGCACTCTTCTCATGAAGATTAAGACATCTAGATGACCTCAAACATGCATGGCACAAAGGAACAAAACGTAGTACATGTCTCCACGAACATTTCGACATATCATTTGCTCAAATCGGACCACCACACAAAAAGTTATCCACGTTGCAAAATAGCACCAGAAACTGAAATACCATGACTTAGAAAAAAACGAGGGACTACCTCGGTCAACGGGCGGTCAACGCGGGGCGGTCTCGCGGGCCGGATCTGCAGCGCTAACGGGTCTACGGCCCACGCGGCGGAGCGGGCCGGATCGGCTGGTGGGTCGGGCCCCGGCCCGGGGCCCGACAGGGTGGAGGCGAGGGAGATCGGGATCGGGGGGCTTCCCCGATCGATCCCGACGTGGCGGCAGCGATCCCGGCAAGGGGGCGAGGGGCGCGGCGTCCGGCGGGAGGGGAGCTGGGCGGCGCCCAGGCCGGCGGCGGAGCGGGAAGAGGCTGGCGGCGAAGCTCTAGCCGGCGGCGGCGGTTGCGGATCCCGGCGGCGAGGGAGGCCGGGCGTCCGGCGGGGGAAGGCGAGGAGGCGGCCGGAGCTTGGAGAGGCGGCAGTGGCGATGCTCCTCCGGCGGCGCGACCTCGCCCGGAGGCGGGGAAGACGCGGGCGCGGCCGGAGGTTGAAGATGACCTCGGGCCCGCTCGTCGGACGGAAGCACGGCGAAGGCACTACGGAAGCACAGCTACGGCTTGGAAGCACGGTTTTTCTGGGACGCCGGAAGCATGGTGGATCAACGGTGGAAGCATCGGGATTCAACGGTGGAAGCACCAGCGGCGCACTGTGGAAGCATTAGGGTTTCAGACGCGAAAATTGGGGGAGATGGACGTTTATATAGGCACAAGGAGCTAGGGTTGTCCAAATGAGGTGAGGTTTTCGGCCACACGATCACAATTGGATGGCCTAGATGAAGGGAGGGGTTTGGGTTGGTTTGGTGGGCTGTTGGAGGGGTGTCTTGGGTCTCAAAGTGGAGGTACTTTCTGCCCACGAGAATAACTGTTGGAGTAGCAAACGAACTCCAAACGCGACGAGATTTGACAGGCGGGTTACACACACCAAAACAACATCGCACGACAAGTCTCACGCCAAACCGGAAACGTTACACGACCAAACACCAAAGTAGGCCTCGGGGATGCCACGGACAGGTGAGGGAGCTCCGGAATTCGAAACGGACAACGGAAAGAAACGAGTGGGACTGGATGCAAACGACAACACCAATGCAATGCGATGCACATGACTACATGATATGGATGAATGCACACACACAACACGACAAAACGACGAAAACCCAAAAGACAAAGAACCCAGAATGGAACTGATGGAGCCAAAGATATTATATATTGCCAAAAAGGGAAAGTATTACATCCGGGGCATTACATCTATCCAGTGGCTTGCTTGGTTAACCAAGATGAGGCCATTTCCTTCATCTTCTCCTTAGTCTCAAGAGCATCCTCATGCATACGCACATTATACTTGCATTCCATGACATGACTTGCATCATGTTGATTGTGTATTGCACCGTGTTTGATATTGTGCCGTTGTTGTGCTCTTGTATTGGGTAGAGCCGGGAGCCGATATCGAGTTCGAGGATCTTGTCGAGGCTGAGTTCGAGGAGCCGTCTTACCATCCCACCGACGACTTACCAGGCAATATGACCGTTCCCCGATATCACCTCTATCTTTGCCTATGCTAGTTGTCTCGCTCTTTAGCTATGCCTCAATGCCTAATCCTGTTTGTCAGCCTCCTATTGTTGCCATGAAACACTCTAACCGCCTTCCTAGCAAACCGTTGATTGGCTAAGTACGCTTTGCTCAGCCCCTCTTATAGCGTTGCTAGTTGCAGGTGAAGATTGAAGATCGCTCCATGATGAACTTGTTTATTGGGATAAGACAATATATATATATATATATATATATATATATATATATATATATATATATATATATATATATATATGTGTGTGTGTGTGTGTGTGTGTGTGTGTGTGTGTGTGTGTGTTAATCAATGCACATATATATTGGCCATGGGTGGAAGGCTTGGCCTTCTGCTTGGTGTTTTGTTCCACTCATGCCACCTTAGGACCCGAAAAACCGGTGTTATGTTCCTTGATTTTGCGTTCCTAACACGGTTGGGGTTTATGGCCCCCCATGATAATTCGCTCTGCTTAAAGCTTTTCCAGTAATGCCCAACTTTAATTTTACCATTTTCCATAACTAAATAACTTGCATAGGGCCTTTCCGGATCCCGAGGACTTAATTTTACAAACCAGGCTAGTGCTCCTCACGAGTGTTAGTCCAAACTGGGCAGCCTGCGGTGCCGACTTGAGGCAACTCGAGGTTCTGGTTCCCGTAGCTTGACCTATACGATCGTGGCCTGAGACGAGATACGCGCGGCTACTATCAGGGTGTTGGCACGCCGGGAGGTCTTGCTGGATTAGTTTTACCTTTGTCGAAATATCTTCAGCATGGGATTCCGAGAATACTCGGGTCTTCCCACTTTGGAGTTGCGACTCCGCAGATTGTGAGCTTGTGATGGGCTAAGTTGGGACACCTGTGCAGGGTTTGATCTTTCGAAAGCCATGCCCGCGGTTATGTGGCAGATGGGAATTTGTTAATATCCGGTTGTAGATAACATGACACCTTATCCATAAGAATACACTACCCGTGTGAGTAATCGTGAGGGTCTCTTTCTGAAGGGCTTCGGGAAGTGAACACGGTGGGGTTATGTTTGACCGTGAGTGGCTAGGATCACTTCTTGATCAACTCGGTGGCCATTGGCACTTGTTCTCTTCTCGCTCTAAATTCGTAAGCTAGTTGCTTAGTGCTGCTGCAAACACTTTATTACCCTTCCACACCTAAGGCTTTGTTAGTTTTGATACCCAGGAATGGGATTGCTGAGTCCTTGTGGCTCACAAATTACTACACACACCAGATGCAGGTACCGCCGAGAATGATGCAGGAGATGGAACAGAACTTTAGTGGGAGTTCGATGAAGAGCGTGGTCGTTACTATGTTTCGTATCCCGACGATGAGTAGTGGTTCCTACTAGGGGTGATCCCGCCTTGTGTTTATGCTATCTTTCTCGCTTGGATTTCGTCCGTAGTCGGACCCTGTGTTATTTGGATGATTGTATCTTATTGTATTCATTGTGTGACATGGCGAGTGTAAGCCAACTATCTTTTCTATTTCATCACTGAACTTTGTACATGAGATGTGCAAAGATACCATACTTGAGATCATTCCAGAATGCGCTTATGTATTTAAATCATGCCTCGACACGTAGGAGACATAGTCGCATCCTGGGCATTACAAGTTGGTATCAGAGCCTTCTCCGACCTAGGAGCCCCCTGATTGATCGAACCGCTGACGGTTGAGTCTAGGCACACACACAAAAAATGTTTTGAGTCCTATATATATATATATATATATATATATATATATATATATATATATATATATATATATATATATATATATATATATTTATATATATATATATATATTATCTCCTCTACTCTCAAAATTGCACCAATTTTTTTTAGGATCACGCGGGTATTGTTTGGATTGTTCCGATATCTTTGTGACGAGAACATTGTTCTCGATGCCTCCTGTCATTTAGGGGTTGTGGCAGTGTCCCGGGGAGTTGAGCTCCGAGGTGTTGTCGTCACGAATGTATCGTAGCGGTTCTAGAATACCAGAGGCGTCCGACATCGAAAACTCTTCTATGCATGTCTGGTGGTGAGATAACCCCGACGTCACCCAGTACTGGGGAGATAGTTCGGGAGTATTGCCACAGCTAGTATAGCGGATGCGTTTCAAAGGTTTGAGGTAAACAGTTTCTGAAGATGACTGGTTATGTGTTGACGGATGGATACAGCTGGATGTAGGTTTAGAGTTGAGTGCGCGGTGCTTCCCCTGTATCGCCAACACCAGCTTGCATAACCGCAAAGCTTCGGGAATTAATAGGTGGGTTTCAAGTAGCTCGTAGGTAATCTTCCAATGAGTGCATGGTACGTGGTTGGTGTTCAACATCTACTGAAGAGGTTTTATGGGCGTTGTTCCAATTGGGAGTTGCATCTTAAAGGGTCCTTGGCTATGCTGATCCGGGGATTGTAAGGCCCTTTGTAACATGTGCCATGGGGCATTCAGCACGAACATGTGGGACGAAACCTCTATTATGTATTTGTTCCATCTGTACCTTGTTATTTTTATTCTATCATTTTGTTCTCCCAAGTGGCTTCTCGACAAGTTGTACCATTAAGCTATGGAATTCATTCATTCAATTTTTGTTGGAATGTTCATTGTGAAGACTATATGTTGCAAATATCTAGCCGTTGATTCAGCTTATCTATTTTGCATCAATGGCTAACGGTTGTCATCATCTTCAAGATGGCACCTAAGACGGTTCCCAACCCAAACCAAGAGGGTGAAGAAGAGAGTCCTCCTTCCCCTCCTCCTCCGTCTGAGGCATGGAGAGCGATTCTGCAGGCAACCAACCAGAACACTCAGATGCTCATGCAAATGATGCAGAATTTCCAAGCAAATCAAGGCAATCAAGGGAACCAAGGCCAAGGAATTTTGTTCAATCAACCTCACTTTGCGACACTGAACCAATTCCTGGCAAATCAGCCTAAGTCTTTTAGTTACTGTGTGGACCCGCTAGATGCTGAAGATTGGATCAAATACATCAAGAAGCACTTTGAATGCAGCAACGTAAGACTTGAGGATTATGTCAAGTTTGCCACTTTCCAACTCAAGGACCAAGCTGCTGATTGGTGGCAATAGTACAAAGACTCTAGTGGTGGTCGTGAGATCTCGTGAACTGATTTCTGCAGAGATTTTCATTCTCATCACATTCCAACCAGTGTCATTGAAGGCATGCATGAGCAATTCCGCAACCTAAAGCAAGGCACCATGTCCGTCTATCAATACAATGTCAAGTTCCAGAATCTTGCCCGTTATGCGAAGCAAGACATCCCCGATGCCAAGAGCAAAATCTACCAATTCCGAGGTGGTCTGAAAGATGAACACCAACTTGCTCTCACCTTGTTCGAGCCGGATGAATTTGATCAATTCTACAATATGGCTCTCAAGCAAGAGGCAGCTCAGCTCAAGTGTGAAGCTTCCAAAAAGAGGATAAGATATGCTGTTCACTCCTCCTCTTCCTCTCTAGTGGTTGCCAAGCAGCAGAAGTTCTGGCTACCGCCTCCTCCAGTGCTCCGTCCTCCAAGCAACAACAAGCACTCAGGTGGTCGTGGATTTGCGCACCCACTCAACCCAAGCAACCAGTCCAAGTCGCAGTACCAAGCTCCAAGACCAAGTGTTCATCCTTCCCGTCCAATTTCTGAGGTCACTTGCTACAAGTGTGGTCTGAAGGGCCGCTATTCCAACAAGTGCACAAACAAGAGGCGCCTTCAGCCTCCTCCACCTGTTAGTAATGCTATTGTCAAGCACAATCCCAAGCATGCAAGAGTGAACCTGATGAATGCAGCTCAAGCAGAGAATTCTTCTGATGCGATAATTGGTAATCTTCCAGTTAACTCTAAACCTGCAAAAGTGTTATTTGATTCGGGTGCATCGCTTTGTTTCATGTCAAGACCATTCTTTGCCAAGCATGAGTTCACCTCTTCACATTTGAGTAAGCCTTTGGATATCGTCTCTCCGGGTAAACATATGAGCTCTAGTTTGGTGGTTCCAGATGTCACTATTCATATGGGCGATTGCAGTTTTCTGGTTTTCCCGGTTGTTCTCGGTAACTCCGAAATTGATCTTATTCTTGGGATGGATTGGCTCTCCAAGCATGATGCAAATTTTGATTGTGCAAACAAGGAGGTCAAGCTAACTCATCCAGACGAAGACATGATTATTTTTGCAGCTCGAGATAACACAATTAGGCTATTCTCTCTCAATGATAAGGGCGAGATTAATGCCATATCTCAGATTCTGGTGATTTGTGAATATGGGGATGTATTCCCTAAAGAGCTTCCAGGCATGCCTCCCAACCATCCAGTTGAATTTGTCATTAATCTTGAACCTGGTACCGAGCCAGCCTGTCGGCGTCCGTACAAGCTTTCTCCTGATGGGTTGAAGGAGCTGAAGAAACAACATGATGAGCAAGAACGTATGGGTCTAATTAGACCAAGTACTTCTCCTTGGGGTTGTGGTGTTCTATTTGTCAAGAAGAAGGATGGCACGGAACGCCTTTGCGTTGATTACCGGCCATTGAACAACAAGACAATAAAGAATAAGTACCCGCTCCCCAATATCAATGAATTGTTCGAGCATCTCAAAGGAGCCAAGTTTTTCTCGAAGCTCGATCTCCGGATGGGTTACCATCAGATTCGTATCCGTGAAGAGGATATTCCCAAGACCGCATTCAGGACAATCTATGGCTCCTATGAATACATGGTCATGTCTTTCGGGCTTGCAAATGCTCCACCCACCTTCTCTCGGATGATGCACTTCATATTCAACCCCTATACCAATGAATTCGTGCTCGTCTACCTCGATGATATCTTGGTATTCTCCAAGAATGAAGAAGACCATGCCAAGCACCTCCGTTTGGTCCTTGACAGGCTCCGTGAGCACTGTTTCTATGCGAAGTTCTCCAAATGTGAATTCTGGCTAGATAAAGTCCTCTATCTTGGCCATATTATCTCTGTCGAGGGCATTTCTGTTAACCCTTAGAAAGTTGAAGCTATTGTCAACTAGGAACCTCCGCAGAATGTCAAACAACTCCGAAGTTTCCTCGGTCTCGCAAGTTATTGCAGAAAGTTCGTTGAGAACTTCTTCAAGATTGCCAAGCCTCTTTCCAACCTGTTGCATAAGAATGTCAAGTACTCGTGGACTCCTGATTGTGATGTGGCATTCAATACCCTCAAACAGAAGCTCATTTCTGCTCCGGTTCTTACTCCTCCGGATGAGTCCAAGCCTTATGAAGTCTTTTGTGATGCTTCATTGCAAGGTCTTGGTGGTGTTCTCATGCAAGACAAGAAGATTGTGGCATACACTTCACGTCAGCTGAAACCAAATGAGAAGAATTACCCCACACATGATATAGAGCTAGCAGCAGTTGTTCATGCCTTGATCACGTGGAGACACCTTCTGTTGGGCAGAAAAGTTGACATCTTCACCGATCACAAGAGTTTGAAGTACATCTTCACTCAGCCAAACCTTAACCTTCGCCAGACTCGTTGGGTTGAGATGATTCAAGAGTACGATCCAAGCATTGAGTATACTCCTGGCAAGGCCAATGTCATTGCAGATGCCTTGAACAGAAAGGCTTATTGCAATAGTCTCCTCCTCAAACCGTTCCAACCAGAACTTTGCGAATCATTCAGGAAGCTCAACCTCCAAGTTGTTCCGCAAGGATTTCTTGCCAACCTTTAAGTTGCTCCTACCTTGGAAGATCAAATCCGTGAGGCCCAACTCAGCGATGCTATGGTGCAGAAGGTGAAACATGGTGTAGCAAAGGGTACTCCCAAGTACAAGTGCTATCGCATTGATGACAGAGACACTTTGTTCTTTGAGGAAGACTTGTGGTTCCCAACGGTGATCTCAGAAAGCTCATAATGAACGAAGCACATGACTCACTCCTCTTGATACATCCAGGAAGCTCCAAGATGTACCATGACCTCAAGCAATCATATTGGTGGACTCGCATGAAAAGAGAGATTGCCCAATTCGTGAACGAGTGTGATGTCTGCAGAAGAGTGAAGGCAAAGCATAAACGTCCAGCCGGACTCCTTCAACCTCTACCTATCCCCGAGTAGAAATTCGATCACATTGAGATGGATTTCGTCACCGGTTTTCCCAAGTCCAAGAGAGGAAACGATGATATCTTTGTGGTGATTGACAAGCTAACTAAAGTGGCTCATATCCTTCCATTCAAAGAATCGATCAACGCAGCTCAGCTGGTAGAGCTGTACACCTCCAAAATTGTCTATTTGCATGGCATTCCTCAAGTGATCTCCTCAGACCGCCGAAGCTTGTTCACTTCCAAGTTCTGGTATTCCTTTCAGTCAGCCATGGGCACCAAGATTAGCTTTAGCACTGCGTTTCACCCTCAGACTAGTGGTCAAGTCGAAAGAGTGAACCAAATCCTTGAAGATATGCTCAGAGCTTGTGTCATCTCCTTCAGTATGAAATGGGAAGATTGCCTTTCATTTGCCGAATTCTCCTACAACAACAGCTTCCAAGCAAGTGCAGGCAAAGCTCTGTTTGAAATCCTCTATGGCAGAAAGTGGCGTACCCCTCTCAACTAGTCCGAGACTGGTGAACGTCAACTCCTTGGAAATGATTTGATCTCAGAAGCCGAAGAAATGTGCAAAGTCATACGTGAGAATCTCAAAGCCGCGCAATCGCGTCAAAAGAGCTACTATGACGGCAAACATCGTGACTTGGCTTTCAACATTGGAGATCATGTCTATCTCCGTGTTTCTCCCATGAAGGGCACTCAAAGGTTCGGTATCAAGGGCAAGCTTGCTCCAAGATACGTGGGCCCTTTCAAGATTCTTGGCAAGAGAGGCGATCTAGCCTAACAACTCGAGCTTCCCTCCAACTTTGCAAATGTGCACGATGTGTTTCACGTGTCACAACTCCGCAAGTGCTTCGAGATGCCTGAACGCACCATTCCTTTCGAAGAGACTGATCTTCAGCAAGACTTATCTTATCGTGAGCACCCCGTTGCTACTCTTGAAGAAACTGAGCGCAAGACCCGCAACAAGTCCATCAAATTCTTGAAAGTGAAGTGGTCACACCATACCGACCGAGAAGCTACATGGGAACGAGAAGATCATCTCTGCTCCAATTATCTCGCCATCTTTCAGTCCTAGATCTCGGGACGAGATCTTTTTGTAGTGGAGGAGACTTTGTAACGCCCCGGATGTAACAATTCCATTTATGGAAATATATGCAACATCGACTACATCAATTCCATTGTGGGCTCTTCCTTCATTTCGGGTTTCTTCGTTTTGCTGTGTGCATGTGTGCATATCATCTATGTCATGTCATCATGTGCATTGCATTGCATTTGTGTTGTCACTTGCACCCGGTCATGCTCGTCTCTTTCCGTTGTCCATTTTGAGTTCCAACACTCACACACGTGCCCGTGGCACCTCCGAGTCCTTCTTTCGTACGTGGCCGTAAAACATTCTCGGAATGAGGTGAGACTTGTCGTACGTTGTTGTTTTAGTACGTGGAGACCGCCTGTCAAGTTTCGTCGTGTTTGGAGGTCGTTTGATACTCCAACGGTTAACCTCGTGGGCTAAAAGCTCCTCTTCCTTCTGGCCCAACACCCCTCCACAACAGCCCACTAACCCAGCACAACCACTTCCATCCACTCGGTCGTCGGATCATGATCGTGTGGCCGAAAACCGCACCCCATTTGGACACTCCTAGCTCCCTCTACCTATAAAAAGGCCCCATCCCCTCCATTTTCGGGCAAAACCCTAGCCTTCCTCCTCTGTCCGCCGCCACTTCGCCGCGCCTCCAACCGCGCGGGCCCGCCGGGCCCGTCTCCGGCACTCCGGCCCAGCCGCCCCGCCGCCCGGTCTCCCGACCGCGTCCGCCTCCTTTCTGCGCGTCCAGTCCGACGCTGCCGCGGCCGCGCCTCCGACAGCTGGCCTGCTCGGCCCGCACCGTCACGCCGCCGCCGTGCCGCCCGGTCCCCGCCGCTGGCGCTCCGCCCGCCTCCGGCGCCGGGCGCGACCCCACTGCCGGGCTCCTCGCCGACCCCTCCGGCCATCTCCGTCGCCACCTCGCCGGCGCCATCACGTCACTGCCGGTCCTCGCCTCCACCGCCGGTGCCCCGCCGGCGAGCTCCTCCGGCGAGTCGCCGGGCCGATCTCGATCTGGATCCGGTGGTGGATGAGATCCACCACCTCATCCATCCAAATGCCATCCCACTCCGTCCCAGATCCCTCTGTCCCGAACCGCTCCATCCCCTTTTCGGAGGGGTAATTTTCACCAAGTCCCAGATTCGCGTAAAATTCTTGCCCTCTTAGACATGTGGTAACTTTGTGCTCTGTGCTCCGTTTTGCGCATATGATATATCCAAATGTTCGTCTCGTCATGCTCTACATGTTAGAATCAGTTTCATGCATGATAGGGATCATCTAGTTGTCTTAATCTTCGTGGCAAGAGTGCTTCGTGATGAAACTATTTCAGCACTTGTTGTTTGCGTAAATTTGTTGGCATGTTCGTGAACTAGTAACTTTGTTCATGTAGGTCCGAATGGAGTGAATGATATGTCCAGATGTTCGTCATGGCATGCTCATTAATATGGACGTATTTTCTTGCATGATATGATGCATTATGCCATGTTTATCCCTGTTGCAAAAGTGCATTTGGATGATAAGTTTCTGAACTTGTTATGAGATGATGTTTTGTCTTGTTTGTGTATATTCATCCATGTGTCATATGAGCTAGGTGTCAACATGAATTTTGCTCTTTGGAATGTTCTCTACATGATAGATTCATTTTCATGCCATGGTATGTCTTGAGATGATTGCAACAAGCTTGTTAACATGTCATCGTGATGATAAATTTCTGCTAAGTGTGAATCTGTTAATTTTTATGCCATGTTCCCATGATACCACCGTTGTTGTTGTGCATATTTAGAGTTGTCCAGTGGGTGTTCCTTGAAGTATATGTATGCTCTAGCGCTCCATGCTCTTGTTTTCCATGATGCCTTGCTGGAACTTGTTGTTTTCATGCTCTCAAGATGCTATAAAATGTTTCTGTCAGCATGTTATCAACAAGTTCAGTTTTGCCATGCGAATAGCTAGTTTTCTATGCATCCTATGAGTATGTTCTTGCCATGAGTAGTTTCACAAATATGTATTCTTGTTGTTGGTTATATTCACATGCCATGCTATGCTTTGAGTTGAGTTACACAAGCTTGCAAACATGCCTACATGTTGTAATTTCTGCCATGCCCAGTTTTTCTCAAAGTCTGGATAAACTTATTGCAACTTGTCATGCTTGTTTAATTGTGTTCCAGTAAGCTTTTGGGTGTGCTCTAAGTTCACGCTTGTTAAGAATTATGTCTACTTCACATCCATGCCTTTTGTCTTCATGTTTGGGTGATGTAGCATATTTATTTCTTGCTCCAAAGATGCCATGTTGTTGATAATGGCAGTTTTGCATTGCATATTGTTTTGCTTGTCATTTGCAAACCGTGCATCCATTTCCGGTGATCTTTATATCGATTTCGACTGAAATCTTCCAATCTATCCAGTGGCTTGCTTGGTTACCCAAGATGAGGCCATTTACTTCATCTTCTCCTTAGGCTCAAGAGCATCCTCATGCATACGCACATCATACTTGCATTCCATGACATGACTTGCATCATGTTAATTGTGCATTGCACCGTGTTTGATATTGTGCCCTTGTTGTGCTCTTGTGTTGGGTAGAGCCGGGAGCCGATACCGAGTTCAAGGATCTTGTCGAGACTGAGTTCGAGGAGCCGTCTTACCATCCCACCGACGACTTACCAGGCAAGATGACCGTTCCCTAATATCACCTCTATCTTTGCCTATGCTAGTTGTCTCGCTCTGTAGCTATGCCTTGATGCCTATGCTTGTTTGTCAGCCTCCTATTGTTGCCATGAAACACTCTAACCGCCTTCCTAGCAAACCGTTGATTGGCTAAGTATGCTTTGCTCACCCCGTCTTATAGCGTTGCTAGTTGCAGGTGAAGATTGAAGATCGCTCTGTGATGAACTTGTTTATTGGGATAACACAGTATATATATATATATATATATATATATATATATATATATATATATATATATATATATATATATATGTTAATCAATGCACATATATATTGGCAATGGGTGGAAGGCTTGGCCTTCTGCCTGGTGTTTTGTTCCACTCATGCCACCTTAGGACCCGACAAACCGGTGTTATGTTCCTTGATTTTGCGTTCCTAACACGATTGGGGTTTACGGGGCCCCCTTGATAATTCACACTGCTTAAAGCTTTTCCAGCAAGGCCCAACTTTGGTTTTATCATTTCCCATAACTAAATACCTTGCATAGGGATTTTCCGGACCCCGAGGACTTAATTTTACAAACCGGGTCAGTGCTCCTCATGAGTGTTGGTCGAAACTGGGCAGCCTGCGGGGCCGACTTGAGGCAACTTGAGGTTCTGGTTCCTGTAGCTTGACCTATCCGGTCGTGGCCTGAGACCAGATACGCCCGGCTACTATCAGGGTGTCGGCATGCCGGGAGGTCTTGATGTATTAGGTTTACCTTTGTCGAAATATCTTGAGCACGGGATTCCGAGAATACTCGGGTCTTCCCACTTTGGAGCTGCGACTCCGCAGATCGTGAGCTTGTGATGGGCTAAGTTAGGACATCCATACAGGGTTTGATCTTTCGAAAGCCATGCCCACAGTTATGTGGCAGATGGGAATTTGTTAATATCCGGTTGTAGATAACTTGACACCTTATCCATAAGAATACACTACCTGTGTGACTAACCGTGATGGTCTCTTTCCGAAGGGCTTCGGGAAGTGAACACGATGGGGTTATGTTTGACCGTGAGTAGCTAGGATCACTTCTTGATCAACTTGGCGACCGTTGGCACTTGTTCTCTTCTCGCTCTAAACTCGTAAGCTAATTGCTTAGTGCTGCTGCAAACACTTTATTACCCTTCCACACCTAAGGCTTTGTTAGTTTTGATACCCGGGAATGGGATTGATGAGTCCTTGTGGCTCACAAATTACTACACACACCAGATGCATGTACCACCGAGAACGATGCAGGAGATGGATCAGAACTTCAGTGGGAGTTCGATGAAGAGCGTGGTCGTTACTATGTTTCATATCCCGACGATCAGTAGTGGTTCCTACTAGGGGACGATCAGGCCTTCTGTTTATGGTATCTTTCTCGTTTGGATTTCGTCCGTAGACGGACCCTGTGTTATTTGGATGATAGTATGTTATTGTATTCATCGTGTGACGTGGCGAGTGTAAGCCAACTATATTTTCTATTTTATCCCTGAACTTTTTACATGAGATGTGCAAAGATACCATACTTGAGATCATTCCAGAATGCGCTTATGTCTTTAAGTCGTGCCTCGACACGTAGGAGACATAGTCGCATCCTGGGTATTACACTTTACTTGGCACTTTATTGAAACAAAAGCTATAAAACATGATTACTCCAGTAGCTTAACCATGTCAACACACGAAAATATTAGGTATAAATGTTGGGTTGTGTCCCAACAAGCGCTTTTCTTTAATGCCTTTTAGCTAGGATGATGATTTCAATGATGCTCACATAATAGATATGAATTGAAACACAAAGAGAGCATCATGAATCATATGACTAGCACATTTAAGTCTAACCCACTTCCTATGCATAGGGATTTTGTGAGCAGACAATTTTTGGGAACAAGAATCAACTAGCATAGGAAGGCAAAACAAGCATGACTTCAAGATTTTCACCATAAAGAGAGGAAACTTGATACTATTGAGATATGAAAAAGCATATGTTCCTCTCTCATAATAATTTGCAGTAGCATCATGAATGAATTCATCAATATAGCTATCACATAAAGCATTATTTTCATTACACATAATCATAGCAATTTTGCTATTCTCCACTCAACAAAATAATTATCATGCGACACTTGATTGGCATGATCAATTTAAGCAATAAAATCATGATGACAAGTTTCATGGTTAGTATTATTCTCTATAGCATATGTGTCATCATCACAATCATCAAAAATAGGAGGCATGCTACCATTATAACAAATTTGCACATCAAATCTCGGGGGAGTAAAAATATCATCTTCGTCAAACATTGCATCCCCAAGCTTATGACTTTGCATATCATTAGCATCATGGATATTCAAAGAATTCATACTAACAACATACACTAATGCTCATCATTCAATGATTTTATGCCAAACATTTTATTGAATTCTTCTTCCATCAATTGAGCACAATTTTCCTTTCCATCATTTTCAAGAAAGACACGATAAAGACGAACAATATGTGGCAGCCTCAATTCCATTTCTTTGTAGTTTTATTTTTATAGAACCAAACTAGTGATAAAACAAGAAACTAAAAGGTTCGGTTGCAAGATCTAAAGATATACCTTCAGGCACTCACCTCCCCAGCAGTGGCACATGAAAAGAGCTTGATGTCTACTACGCAAGTTTATTCTTGTGGACTCGTGTTGGGCCTCCAAGCGCAGAGTTTTGTAGGAAGGTAGAAATTTTCCCTCAAGTGGATTACCTAAGGTTTATCATTCTGTGGGAGGCGTAGGATGGAGATTGTCTCTCTCAAACAACCCTGCAACCAAATAACAAAGAGTCTCTTGTGTCCCCAACACACCAAATACAATGGTAAATTGTATAGGTGCACTAGTTCAACGAAGAGATGGTGATAAAACTGTAATAATGATGGTAGATATTGATTTTTGTAATATGAACAATAAAAAACAGCAAGGTAGCAAGTAACAAAAGTGAGCACAAACGTTATTGCAATGCTTGAAAACAAGGCCTAGGGTCCGTACTTCTCCTAGTGCCATCTCTCAACAATGCTAATATAATTGGATCACATAACAATCCCTCAACGTGTGATGAAGAATCACTCCAATGTTCCTATCTAGCGGAGAGCATAAGAAGAAATTGTTTGTAGGGTAAAAGTCCACCTCAAAGTTATTCTTTCTGATCGATCTATCAAGAGTTCATACTAAAATAACATCAAGTTATCCTTTCCGATCGATCTATCAAGAGTTTGTACTAAAATAACACCAAATGATACACATCAACTAACTCTAATATCACCTAGATATTCCAATGTCACCGAGAGTATCCATGAGTTAATTATACGATATGCATCAAACAGTTTCAGATTCATAATACTCAATCCAACACACAGAACCTCAAGGAGTGCCCTGAGATATCGGGGAGACAAAGACAAGAACGTGCATCAAACCCTATGCATAGATTACCCCAATGTCACCTCGGGGATCTACAAGTTGAGTGCCAAAACACATATCAAGTGAATCAATATGATACCCCATTGCCACCACAGTTATTCATAGCAAGACATACATAAAGTGTTCTCAAATCCATAAAAGTATTCAATCCGACAAGAATGAAATCTCAAAGGGAAAACTCAATTCATCACAACAAGATAGAGAGGAAGAAACACCATATGATTCAACTATATTAACAAAGCCAGCGATACATCAAGACCATGCCATCCCAATAACACGAGAGAGAGAGAGACATTAAATACATAACTACTGGTACAAATCGTCAGCCCCGAGGGTGAACTACTCCCTCCTCATCATGGTGGCCGCTAGGATGATGAAGATGGCCACCGGTGATGATTTCCCCCTCCGACAGGGTGCCCAAAACTGGTCTAGAATTTTTTTTGTGAACACAGAGGCTTGCAGCGGCGGAAATTATTATCTAGGGTTATTTCTGATGGTTTCTCTAATTATAGGACTTTTGGCGTTGGTTTCATGCGAAGATGGGCCTCGAGGTGAGCAGAACCCACCAGGGCACGGGTTGGGCTCCAGGTGCGCCCCAGTGGTTGTGCCCTCCTCGTGGCTCTATTGGCCATCCCACAAAGCTTCGGGGGTCTCTTTTATTCCAAAGAAATCATCAAGAAGTTTCAGCCCATTCCGAGCACTTTTATTTCTGCACAAAAAACAACACCACGGTTGTTCTGCTGAAAGCAACGTCAGTCCGAGTTAGTTCCTTGCAAATCACACCAAAACCATATATAATTGTTGTAAACATGGCATGAATACTTCATAAATTATAGATACGTTGGAGACGTATTAGCTACTAAGGGTAAAATGATGAGGTTTGATCATATTGCTTGGTTTTATTATCTCTACACTATGTCATCATGCTTCATCCATTACTCTGTATGTCATGAACTTACTACCTAGAGAGGCAATCATATAAGAGCTCTCGAAGTGGAGTAATAGTAGTAGATGCAGAATCGTTTCGGTCTACTTGTCACGGATCTAATGCCTATGTACTAATCATGCCATGAATAACATCATAACTATGTGTTTTTCTATCAATTGACCAATAGTAATTTATGTACCCACCGTTTGTTATGTTCTTGAGAGAGATGCCTCTAGTAAAAACTACGACCCCACATATATTTAAATCATATTCTAAAACCCTAAATACCTTGCTGCAATTTATTTACTTTTATTTTATTTTAGCAGTTTAGATATCTCCTACTATCAGATTGGATCCTTGCAATTAACGAGTACAAGGGGATATACAACTCTTGTGCCCGTGTTTGGTGCAAGTATTTGCTCTTGTGTGTGTATGTACATCTAAAGGTCGTTTGCATGGAACTCCTATTGGTTCGATAAACCTTCATTTCTTACTAAGGGAAATAGTTTCTGCTACTATACTACTTCACCCTTCCTCTTCAGGTGTCAGGACCCCGATCCTAAGTCACACAGGTCTAGCCTGTAACACACCATATCACTTTGCGGCCTCACGCACGGTATCCCCACGGGTGCCACCTTACCTGGCCCGGGACCGTTTGCGCATTTTGGCACACGTATATGATAGTGTCGCTAGCATCCATATGACAGAGAACCCGGGCCGACATGACCAGTTATAAACCAAAAGTGGCACTAAATTACAGAGACAGGCATACATGACCCAGCAACGAACGTGTCGGTCATCAACGTATGAACCCAAGTCGTAGCAAGCTACAAGGACTTAAAGGAACAACGCGAGACATTTCCCCTAAGGGACAGACACGGGAACGAAGAAGGACACATGCCGGCCAGCCTAAGTGTTCCGGAGCAGTAGCGAGCTACCAAGGCTCGGTGGAAGCACTAGGAGACATTTCCCTGTAAGATAGGCTACCAAAGGTAAACAACTATGTGTCGGATCCCACACATAGCAATACACATTACACGTACGCATAACATGCAAGTATGTGCTGTACAACATGGCATCACAACATAACTCAACAACGCATATAGATAAAGGCCCAGAAGAGCCATCATAGCATTTATTACAATCAGAGGTCACATGACCCAACATACAGAGCATTCAGGCAACGGAAGCATTACATGTCTGAGTACAGACATCTATAAATGAAAAAGACTAAGAAGCCTGACTATCTACCAGACCCTCCCAAGGGTACAAGATCGTAGCTGAGGTAACAAGCTAAACGTCGAAGTCCACGCGGAACCACTAGCGAGACTGAGGTCTCTCTGCAAAAACATAAATTAAGCAAACGTGAGTACAAAGGTACTCAGCAAGACTTACATCAGAACTAGCTACATATGCATCGGTAACAACAAAGGGGTGGTGGAGTTTGAGTGCAGCAAGCCAGCTTTGACTCAGTCGCTATCCTAAACTACGACTGCAAGTAACTCTTTTGAGGTGGCGCACACGAGTCCACATATTCACCAATCAATACACCACTATGGATCCGCTCCCGTCTCCCTACGAGAAGGCCATCCATAGCACTCACGCTTATCTTGCGTGTTTTAGAGTATCCACTTTCACTTGTCTATGAACTGTAATAGGCAACCCAGAAGTCCATTACCGCGGACACGGCTATTCGAATAGATTATATTTAACCCTGCAGGGGTGTACTTCTTCACACACGCTCTCACCACTTACCGCCGTTTACACGACATGTACTCGGCAACCTTCAAGCGGAGGCCCAGCGAGGGTGTCGGCCACGACCTGACTAACCACACAAGTCTCTCGTCCAGGTTTATCGCCTATTTGGGTTCCATCCGTGGGGAGATCCGGCCGGGGTGTCGCTCACGGCCCCAAACGATGTGTACAGGGTTCCCGCATCACCAAACGGGCAATCGATACACCGTGCCACGTACCTGCCGAGTCACAGCCCACCCCGAGGGTCAGCGCTGCGGACGACCTCCAGTAAACTACCAAACACCAGAAACTAGTTGCAATTCCTGGACAGAGATCATGTTGATTAATAAGTCGAGAGAGTCAATTAAGGATCCCAATGTGTGGTAGTAGCTGTTTCATGGACCAACCAACACAGAACTCAGTTCCTGAGGACGGCTGCAATGAGACAACCCACCATGTACTCCTACATGGCCTCTCATCGCTACCTTTACCAAATCGTGTTCACACGCTTAGCTCACACACAGTAGGACATGTTCATCACATTCCAATTCATCCCCGATGAATCAGACCTGACACAACTCTAAGCAATAGCAGGCATAACCAGAAAGCATCAATGAGTAGGCACAACATGGCTCAAACAACTCCTACTCATACTAGTGGGTTTCAACTATTTACTGTGGCAATGACAGGTCATGCAGTGGAAAGGGGTTCAACTACCGCAGCAAGTAACAGTTGAAGCGTTGTTGTCCTAATGCAGTAAAAGAGAGCAAGAGCGAGAGAGTGGGATTGTATCGGAATGCTCAATGGGGTTTTGCTTGCCTGGCACTTCTGAAGATATCAATGAGTCTTCATCGGTGTCATCGAACTCATCGTCGGAACGTCGTCTACTAAGAGGGGACAAAACCGACAAACAGAGAAAGAACACAATCAATGCAATGCGACAATATGATGCATGATCATGACATGGCAATATGCTGTTTATTGAGCTAATGCAACTAGCAACACAATTAAATGAAGTTGGTTTGAACCAAAGGTTCAAATTCAAACTTCATATGTGATTATTTAAATGCCATTTAATTGATTTGACCTGATCAGCAGGTTTAACTTGTTCAAACATGCATGAAAATGTCATAAACAGATTCCTTGAATTTTTTTGACCATTTTTCATATATAAATTATTTTCATCTGAGTTATGGATTAATTTCTATGATTTTTAGAAGTTTTGGCTATTTTCTGAAATAAATAAATCATTTCTGATTTATTTAAAACTCCAGAAAATACTTACTGCGTCAGTACTGCATCAACATGACGTCAGCAAGTCAACAGGGCTGGTCCAGGTCAAACCTGACCAGTGGGTCCCACTGGTCAGTCTCTCAGGGCTAACTAAACGTTTTAAAACTAAACTAAAGATTAACAGAGTCTGGGCCCCACGTGTCAGTGACACATCTAACTAACAGGGTTAGTTAGCCTTAAGTTAATACTAACTAAACTGTCAGTGGGCCCAGGGCCCACATGTCAGTGTCCAATCTAACTAACAGAGATTAATAACACTAAACTAAACCTAAACCATAATTAGTTAGGGACCTGGGTCCACCTGTCATTGAGAGAGAGGGGTCAAACCTCTAGACAGACGGGGTCAAATCTCACCGGTCAAAGCGGTCAACCCGCCGGCGTTTAGCCGCCGGCGAGGCTAGACGCGGCGGAGCGCGTCGGGTTTCACCTACAGGGGTTCTTTTGGCGCGCAGAGAGCAGCTATGGGAAGAGGACGGGGTGGCGCATCCAACGGTGGCGTTGGCGGAGGCTGGGGTGGCCGGAGTTATCGCCGGCGACGAGGTCCGCCGCGGCTGAAGCTCTGGTGGCGACGGGTCCATCGAAACGGTGCTCGGGAGGAGCTGCGGTTTGCGCCTACGGCCTCTACGAGTGCTCATGAACTCGTTGGACTAGATGGTGTGACCAAAAGGTCACCGGAGTGGCGCCGGCGACCAGCCCGAGCGGCGGCGAGCTTCGGCTTCAGTCGAAGCAGTGGCTACGGTGGTCAGGAGGCAAGGGGAGGAGGGGCAAACGACGGAGGAGCTCACGGTGGGTGCAGAGGCGTCGACGTGGGCTCTGGGGAAGCTCGGAGCAGAGCAGGGCGTCGAGGAGGATCTCCGGCGGCCGGAGCTTCAAGACGAGGTCGGGGAAGACGCCCAGAGGCTCCCGAGCTCGCGTGCGTGGGCATGCAGGTTCACGGGTCCGTGGCGGAGCTCGTAGACATGTCGAGGGGACGAGGGGGAGGCGGTGGCTGCGGCTACGACGGACGGCGGCGACGAGCTCCGCTCGGACGCGGGAGGAAGAGAGAGTAGAGGAGGGGGAAAGGCACCGAAGAGAGTGAGGGGGGTCCGGGGGGGTGCGTGGAGATGCCAGAGACGTCCAGGGCGAGGCGGCAAGCAGGAGGTGGCCGTCGGTGGCCGTGCTCGTGCTGGCGCGCCGCGGGCACACGCCCTCGTGCCTTCTGGCATGAGGTAGACGACAGAGGAGGCCACGTGGGCTGGGCCGCACAGTACCGGGCCGGCCAGGCTGGACAGGTAAGCCTTCTCCTTTTTCTATTTATGTTTCTGTTTTCTAATATCTATTTCTTTTGTAACTTTGTGGCTTTTCTAAAAATGCTTAGGCACTTTCAAAATTCACCAAACTGCTCATGCCCACTGTTTAGCATATAACCAACATGGAACATTTCAGTTGGGATTATTTGAGCATTTAAAATAATATATAAAATTTAAATGCCCAAATGCAAATAAAATATGATTTAATTCAAAAATTCAGAATGGTCCTAGAAATATGAGCAACATTTTTGGCAGAGGTTTTTAATCAATCCAAAAATGATGAACTTTTCCAAAGAGCATTTTGGGTTCATTGAAAAGATTTTAATTTGACCCTAGTTAAATTCATTTAGTGCTAGGGTTTGAGCATCCCCATTTCAGGTTTCTGAGAAATTGAAATATGATGCAACAGACAAATGCTATCTTAGGGCAAGGTGAAACTGGGGATGTGACAACTCACCCCCACTAAATAAGAATCTCGTCCCGAGATTCAGGACGTGAGACAAGATATCAGAGGGGACACTAACTAACACAAACTTCATGATCCAAGTGTCCTCTATATAAGTGTTGATTGCTTGCCTCATGTTGATCCTGGCTTCCTTCCTTTCGAGATCTTCGTCCAAACGGTGATGATGGAAGAAATTCTAAAACATTGATCTTCCAAAAGATCGAGCAACTCAAGATCAACCCATGGAGTGAGACGTTGAAACATCTCTTGAGTTGAGACACGGAGTACACCTCCAGGGGGATGGAGTGAAACAACGATGAAGGTTCACCTAGTGGCAATAATTCCACACCTAAGAAGATGGTGATCGATACCACCAAACGGGGCACCTTTAAGAAGATGACTCGTAGAGTTATTCCCTTAAGTGGCAAAAGAATTACTTTTGATATAGAGATCATTGAAGTTCCCTATACCAGCCTAAGGCAACATAATCGATCGTTTGACGGAGTTCGAGAGAATGACATTCTCGGCCAGAATGGATGGTGTGGACTACCTTGTTAAAGACAACACAAGGGATGATTTGGTTATCATCGGAAATGGATGGGACCCATGGTAAGTCCGCTTTTGAGGATGATCCTGAACAGCAATGATTGAGAATGGTATCCCATGGGGAATTGACACATTGGCGGTGCAAGCTGGGAGAAAAACGCAAATGGTGGGAATGATTCTGGTAACTGGGGTAAATCCCAACATTAGAGAGTAAATCTACTCTTGAGGGGTTATAGCATAAGTAAGAGAACGGGGAGCAATCCCGGTTGGTGTCGAGGATAATACCTAGTGCTTGTGCGTGCTCTCAAGAACTTGAGTATTCCCATATTCGTCAAGGTTTTACCAATATCCGTGTCAAGGATCCTGGCAACATCACATACTACCATGATGAATAGTGGTGGACTATGCAGATGCAAAGGAAGATAACACTTTCTCAGATTCCACCTTAGCGGTGTCAGGAGCAGAATTTGGATAATCGACCGAGAGACATTTAGCACTTCGCTTCTAATGTTCTCCTTGATGTGTTAGCATAAACCATTCATAGATATGTTTGGTATCTTGAACATCAAGTAAAGGTCGGACTTCGTAAGCACAAGAATCCATAAGGAACAACTAGGGAGTAAATCCTACGAAGTCCTTATGGGGAGGTGGCCAACTTCTTCAATCAAGATTCTACAACAATAGGTCTTCCGGCCGGGTGTGTTGGCCACGACATCCACCTTACCGGTTATCGAGAGACCATTATTATAGATCTTGGGAAATGCTCCAACCATCATATCTGCCTGAGATTCAGTTCTGGTTGGTGTCAGAATATTCCAGACTCATCTAGTCTAGAAGGAAAAATGAAAGTTTGCAACACAATTCATCGAGACGACGTTGCGAGATTCTCGGGAATGAACTACGATAGCAAGCTCCAAAACATGAGCTGGTTCTGCTACAAACTTGTGAACACGTTGTCCAAGACAAGCATGACCACATAGCAGTCTTATGATAAAACACTATCGAATTCAGGTGGGGAACCATCAACAAGGATAGCGAAGTCCTAACATAAGTCATGATTCTTAAGAAGGAACCTCTTCTCCTTGAACTAATCAATCAGTGGCTTGGGGTGCTAGGGATACATATAGAGTGAAGGTTGCAAATCTCCAAACCACAGAATACTTCACACATATGCATGACTGACTTGGGATGATTCCACAGGAAGCAAAACAACTTTCTCGAACTCACGGTGACAACTTGCATCAATTACACATGAGTTTGGGAAAATCTCTTCCCCCATCCAACATATACCTCATGAACGGATCACGAAGGCAATGCTTACAAAGTTTCCAACACTAGCTTAATGTCCTACAAAATCATGGAGAAGATAGCAGTGTTGCTGATGGGCTCAACAACAATTCATCCAGGTTTCCATGGAGATGGAATTCCATAATCATGTGAACAAGTGATAGTATTGGTCAGACCAAGAGATATAATGAGGTATGCTCGAGGGATCAACCACGAGTAAGACAACATTAAGAACATCGTTGGTTCTGATTTGATTTGATGATAGCCCACACTCAAATCAAAGTTTTAGTAAGACAATATATCCAACAATTGATCACGAGGATCAATCGATCAAGATATCATCTTTCTTCAACACACACACAAAAGATATCCCTTGTAAGGAACTAAGTCAGGCAAGCTTTTATCTTCCAACTCTCCAAGTTGTCGTTTAGCTTAACCGGCTAGCTCAGGGTATCCATCACAGATTCTTGGAGAAGTGGTGGTTTATAAGGAACCAGCTTGATCACGAACTCAACATAGCGGTCAGGTGACAACCTGGTAATACTTCCGAGAAGACATTCAGAAAATCACGAACCACCGATATGTTACTAAGCTCGAGAACAATCTTGCTTTTCAAGGCAAGACGATATGATCAAATGAGTGAGGACTTAGCAAAATCCTAACTCATCAATCAAGGAGTGCACCAAGAAAGTGGACTAGGTAGCACGATCAATCTTAGGATGATGATTCGGTAACCATCATGCTAAGAATGAGATTATCGTCCATTAACTACCAAGCAACGAAGTTGCTAGGAGTATTGATTTCACACATCACGATTCACTTGTCAGTATTCCGGTTACAACAACACGGAGACCGAGGAATGAACGATGATGGTGAGAAGTATCACCCTATCAAAAGTTCATAGGAGGTTGTGCAATTCCCATGACATTCTTGACATAAGGACGGTAATACTCCAGGATAGAACAGATTAGAAGCTGGATTAGCATTCTTCACCTACGAAGCGCAACTTCTTTGACCCAATCCCGGATATGGATAAAGTACTGGAGTTTGTTTCTCCTAGTCATTCCAGAATATAACGACTTGATGGACCACAAGAGTAGAAGGCATCGATGAACACGAATGCACCACCACTCCTGGCTATCAACTGATAGACGGGGTCATAATACAGTCAAAAGGGGCAACTCAGAGGAACATATAACTTCTGAGTTGTGGATGCATAGATTAACATGTCGAACGAGTTCAACATATTTCTTCCGGATAACCCATGCAGAAAGTAGAATTGGCAGAGTCACATATGAATGGAGTACTACTCAAGAGCACTCAGGTTGTGATCTTTTGGTTCAGAAGAACTTCTGCCATGATGGTTCATGGTATTTGGAAGAAGGATATACCACGGACCACGAGGACTATCACAAGGTTACTAATATCCTAAAGGGACGAGCAAATACTATCAACATGAAGTAAGTAGGGTGAATCTCGGGTTCAAGAACCCAGTAATAGAATACCTACCAACTAAATGGCATCACGGGATGCTTTCGAGAATAATGGCCAGAATCATCACACTGAGAATATAAAGCATTGTTAGATTACTGGGTGATCCTCTAAGACACTTAGGGTCATAATAATAACTCCAACATATGTGTCGAGGTAACAAAGTACCACAACTCACCGTCTAGTGTGGTTAATCTGGCCTAAAAGGACATTAAGAACAGGTAGGAATGATTTGCAAATGCATCAGATTATTTAGAAACCTAGAATGACTCGGACAACATAACAGCTGCAAATGCTCGAAAATACTTTTGAGATCCAAGCAATAGGGTAGCATATCCACTTAACATCATCATGTCAAGGTTCTGAGACCAATAGTTGAGCAAACAGAAGTAGTAGAAACTGAACTGAGGGTTGAATCCACAATAACGTGATCCTGATAAATAGAATGAGAATCCTAGTTCTTAATCCCCGTAGAAAGAAGAAGGTGACTCAGATCAGAAGGTCATAAGGTAAAGGAGTAAAAAGAGCCTTACGTTCCCTTCCACAAACAATTCCCTTACATAACTAAAGAGTTTCTAGACACGACTTCGACCAGTTTGGCTTGCTAATCCTATAGGCAGTCAGGCTCTGATACCAAAGCTGTCAGGACCCCGATCCTAAGTCACACAGGTCTAGCCTGTAACACACCATATCACTTTGCGGCCTCACGCACGGTATCCCCACGGGTGCCACCTTACCTGGCCCGAGACCATTTGCGCATTTTGGCACACGTATATGATAGTGTCGCTAGCATCCATATGACAGAGAACCCGGGCCGACATGACCAGTTATAAACCAAAAGTGGCACTAAATTACAGAGACAGGCATACATGACCCAGCAACGAACGTGTCGGTCATCAACGTATGAACCCAAGTCGTAGCAAGCTACAAGGACTTAAAGGAACAACGCGAGACATTTCCCCTAAGGGACAGACACAGGAACGAAGAAGGACACATGCCGGCCAGCCTAAGTGCTCCGGAGCAGTAGCGAGCTACCAAGGCTCGGTGGAAGCACTAGGAGACATTTCCCTGTAAGATAGGCTACCAAAGGTAAACAACTAGGTGTCGGATCCCACACATAGCAATACACATTACACGTACGCATAACATGCAAGTATGTGCTATACAACATGGCATCACAACATAACTCAACAACTCATATAGATAAAGGCCCAGAAGAGCCATCATCGCATTTATTACAATCAGAGGTCACATGACCCAACATACAGAGCATTCAGGCAACGGAAGCATTACATGTCTGAGTACAGACATCTATAAATGAAAAAGACTAAGAAGCCTGGCTATCTACCAGACCCTCCCAAGGGTACAAGATCGTAGCTGAGGTAACAAGCTAAACGTCGAAGTCCATGCGGAACCACTAGCGAGACTGAGGTCTCTCTGCAAAAACATAAATTAAGCAAACGTGAGTACAAAGGTACTCAGCAAGACTTACATTAGAACTAGCTACATATGCATCGGTATCAACAAAGGGGTGGTGGAGTTTGACTGTAGCAAGCCAGCTTTGACTCAGTGGCTATCCTAAACTACGACTGCAAGTAACTCTTTTGAGGTGGCGCACACGAGTCCACATATTCACCAATCAATACACCACTATGGATCCGCTCCCGTCTCCCTACGAGAAGGCCATCCATAGCACTCACGCTTATCTTGCGCGTTTTAGAGTATCCACTTTCACTTGTCTATGAACTGTAATAGGCAACCCAGAAGTCCATTACCGCGGACACGGCTATTCGAATAGATTATATTTAACCCTGCAGGGGTGTACTTCTTCACACACGCTCTCACCACTTACCACCGTTTACACGACATGTACTCGGCAACCTTCAAGCGGAGGCCCAGCGAGGGTGTCGGCCACGACCTGACTAACCACACAAGTCTCTCGTCCAGGTTTATCGCCTATTTGGGTTCCATCCGTGGGGAGATCCGGCCGGGGTGTCGCTCACGGCCCCAAACGATGTGTACAGGGTTCCCGCATCACCAAACGGGCAATCGGTACACCGTGCCACGTACCTGCCGCGTCACAGCCCACCCCGAGGGTCAGCACTGCGCACGACCTCCAGTAAACTACCAAACACCAGAAACTAGTTGCAATTCTTGGACAGAGATCATGTTGATTAATAAGTCGAGAGAGTCAATTAAGGATCCCAATGTGTGGTAGTAGCTGTTTCATGGACCAACCAACACAGAACTCAGTTCCTGAGGACGGCTGCAATGAGACAACCCACCATGTACTCCTACATGGCCTCTCATCGCTACCTTTACCAAATCGTGTTCACACACTTAGCTCACACACAGTAGGACATGTTCATCACATTCCAATTCACCCCCGATGAATCAGACCTGACACAACTCTAAGCAATAGCAGGCATAACCAGAAAGCATCAATGAGTAGGCGCAACATGGCTCAAACAACTCCTACTCATACTAGTGGGTTTCAACTATTTACTGTGGCAATGACAGGTCATGCAGTGGAAAGGGGTTCAACTACCGCAGCAAGTAACAGTTGAAGCGTTGTTGTCCTAATGCAGTAAAAGAGAGCAAGAGCGAGAGAGTGGGATTGTATCGGAATGCTCAATGGGGTTTTGCTTGCCTGGCACTTCTGAAGATATCAATGAGTCTTCATCGGTGTCATCGAACTCATCGTCGGAACGTCGTCTACTAAGAGGGGACAAAACCGACAAACAGAGAAAGAACACAATCAATGCAATGCGACAATATGATGCATGATCATGACATGGCAATATGCTGTTTATTGAGCTAATGCAACTAGCAACACAATTAAATGAAGTTGGTTTGAACCAAAGGTTCAAATTCAAACTTCATATGTGATTATTTAAATGCCATTTAATTGATTTGACCTGATCAGCAGGTTTAACTTGTTCAAACATGCATGAAAATGTCATAAACAGATTCCTTGAATTTTTTGATCATTTTTCATATATAAATTATTTTCATCTGAGTTATGGATTAATTTCTATGATTTTTAGAAGTTTTGGCTATTTTCTGAAATAAATAAATCATTTTTGATTTATTTAAAACTCCAGAAAATACTTACTGCGTCAGCACTGCGTCAACATGACGTCAGCAAGTCAACAGGGGTGGTCCAGGTCAAACCTGACCAGTGGGTCCCACTGGTCAGTCTCTCAGGGCTAAATAAACGTTTTAAAACTAAACTAAAGATTAACAGAGTCTGGGCCCCACGTGTCAGTGACACATCTAACTAACAGGGTTAGTTAGCCTTAAGTTAATACTAACTAAACTGTCAGTGGGCCCAGGGCCCACATGTCAGTGTCCAATCTAACTAACAGAGATTAATAACACTAAACTAAACCTAAACCATAATTAGTTAGGGACCTGGGTCCACCTGTCATTGAGAGAGAGGGGTCAAACCTCTGGACAGACGGGGTCAAATCTCACCGGTCAAAGCGGTCAACCCGCCGGCGTTTAGCCGCCGGCGAGGCTAGATGCGGCGGAGCGCGTCGGGTTTCACCTACACAGGTTCTTTTGGCGCGCAGAGAGCAGCTATGGGAAGAGGACGGGGTGGCGCATCCAACGGTGGCGTTGGCGGAGGCCGGGGTGGCCGGAGTTATCGCCGGCGACGAGGTCCGCGGCGGCTGAAGCTCTGGTGGCGACGGGTCCATCGAAACGGTGCTCGGGAGGAGCTGCGGTTTGCGCCTACGGCCTCTACGAGTGCTCACGAACTCGTTGGACTAGATGGTGTGACCAAAAGGTCACCGGAGTGGCGCCGGCGACCAGCCCGAGCGGCGGCGAGCTTCGGCTTCAGTCGAAGCAGTGGCTACGGTGGTCAGGAGGCAACGGGAGGAGGGGCAAACAACGGAGGAGCTCACGGTGGGTGCAGAGGCGTTGACGTGGGCTCTGGGGAAGCTCGGAGCAGAGCAGGGCGTCGAGGAGGATCTCCGGCGGCCGGAGCTTCAAGACGAGGTCGGGGAAGACGCCCAGAGGCTCCCGAGCTCGCGTGCGTGGGCGTGCAGGTTCACGGGTCCGTGGCGGAGCTCGTATACATGTCGAGGGGACGAGGGGGAGGCGGTGGCTGCGGCTACGACGGACGGCGGCGACGAGCTCCGCTCGGACGCGGGAGGAAGAGAGAGTAGAGGAGGGGGAAAGGCACCGAAGAGAGTGAGGGGGGTCCGGGGGGGTGCGTGGAGACGCCAGAGACGTCCAGGGCGAGGCGGCAAGCAGGAGGTGGCCGTCGGTGGCCGTGCTCGTGCTGGCGCGCCGCGGGCACACGCCCTCGTGCCTTCTGGCACGAGGTAGACGACAGAGGAGGCCACGTGGGCTGGGCCGCACAGTACCGGGCCGGCCAGGCTGGACAGGTAAGCCTTCTCCTTTTTCTATTTATGTTTCTGTTTTCTAATATCTATTTCTTTTGTAACTTTGTGGCTTTTCTAAAAATGCTTAGGCACTTTCAAAATTCACCAAACTGCTCATGCCCACTGTTTAGCATATAACCAACATGGAACATTTTAGTTGGGATTATTTGAGCATTTAAAATAATATATAAAATTTAAATGCCCAAATGCAAATAAGATATGATTTAATTCAAAAATTCAGAATGGTCCTAGAAATATGAGCAACATTTTTGGCAGAGGTTTTTAATCAATCCAAAAATGATGAACTTTTCCAAAGAGCATTTTGGGTTCATTGAAAAGATTTTAATTTGACCCTAGTTAAATTCATTTAGTGCTAGGGTTTGAGCATCCCCATTTCAGGTTTCTGAGAAATTGAAATATGATGCAACAGACAAATGCTATCTTAGGGCAAGGTGAAACTGGGGATGTGACAACTCACCCCCACTAAATAAGAATCTCGTCCCGAGATTCAGGACGTGAGACAAGATATCAGAGGGGACACTAACTAACACAAACTTCATGATCCAAGTGTCCTCTATATAAGTGTTGATTGCTTGCCTCATGTTGATCCTGGCTTCCTTGCTTTCGAGATCTTCGTCCAAACGGTGATGATGGAAGAAATTCTAAAACATTGATCTTCCGAAAGATCGAGCAACTCAAGATCAACCCATGGAGTGAGACGTTGAAACATCTCTTGAGTTGAGACACGGAGTACACCTCCAGGGGGATGGAGTGAAACAACGATGAAGGTTCACCTAGTGGCAATAATTCCACACCTAAGAAGATGGTGATCGATACCACCAGACGGGGCACCTTTAAGAAGATGACTCGTAGAGTTATTCCCTTAAGTGGCAAAAGAATTACTTTTGATATAGAGATCATTGAAGTTCCCTATACCAGCCTAAGGCAACATAATCGATCGTTTGATGGAGTTCGAGAGAATGACATTCTCGGCCAGAATGGATGGTGTGGACTACCTTGTTAAAGACAACACAAGGGATGATTTGGTTATCATCGGAAATGGATGGGACCCATGGTAAGTCCGCTTTTGAGGATGATCCTGAACAGCAATGATTGAGAATGGTATCCCATGGGGAATTGACACATTGGCGGTGCAAGCTGGGAGAAAAACGCAAATGGTGGGAATGATTCTGGTAACTGGGGTAAATCCCAACATTAGAGAGTAAATCTACTCTTGAGGGGTTATAGCATAAGTAAGAGAACGGGGAGCAATCCCGGTTGGTGTCGAGGATAATACCTAGTGCTTGTGCGTGCTCTCAAGAACTTGAGTATTCCCATATTCGTCAAGGTTTTACCAATATCCGTGTCAAGGATCCAGGCAACATCACATACTACCATGATGAATAGTGGTGGACTATGCAGATGCAAAGGAAGATAACACTTTCTCAGATTCCACCTTAGCGGTGTCAGGAGCAGAATTTGGATAATCGACCGAGAGACATTTAGTACTTCGCTTCTAATGTTCTCCTTGATGTGTTAGCGTAAACCATTCATAGATATGTTTGGTATCTTGAACATCAAGTAAAGGTCGGACTTCGTAAGCACAAGAATCCATAAGGAACAACTAGGGAGTAAATCCTACGAAGTCCTTATGGGGAGGTGGCCAACTTCTTCAATCAAGATTCTACAACAATAGGTCTTCCGGCCGGGTGTGTTGGCCACGACATCCACCTTACCGGTTATCGAGAGACCATTATTATAGATCTTGGGAAATGCTCCAACCATCATATCTGCCTGAGATTCAGTTCTGGTTGGTGTCAGAATATTCCAGACTCATCTAGTCTAGAAGGAAAAATGAAAGTTTGCAACACAATTCGTCGAGACGACGTTGCGAGATTCTCGGGAATGAACTACGATAGCAAGCTCCAAAACATGAGCTGGTTCTGCTACAAACTTGTGAACACGTTGTCCAAGACAAGCATGACCACATAGCAGTCTTATGATAAAACACTATCGAATTCAGGTGGGGAACCATCAACAAGGATAGCGAAGTCCTAACATAAGTCATGATTCTTAAGAAGGAACCTCTTCTCCTTGAACTAATCAATCAGTGGCTTGGGGTGCTAGGGATACATATAGAGTGAAGGTTGCAAATCTCCAAACCACAGAATACTTCGCACATATGCATGACTGACTTGGGATGATTCCACAGGAAGCAAAACAACTTTCTCGAACTCACGGTGACAACTTGCATCAATTACACATGAGTTTGGGAAAATCTCTTCTCCCATCCAACATATACCTCATGAACGGATCACGAAGGCAATGCTTACAAAGTTTCCAACACTAGCTTAATGTCCTACAAAATCATGGTGAAGATAGCAGTGTTGCAGATGGGCTCAACAACAATTCATTCAGGTTTCCATGGAGATGGAATTCCATAATCATGTGAACAAGTGATAGTATTGGTCAGACCAAGAGATATAATGAGGTATGCTCGAGGGATCAACCACGAGTAAGACAACATTAAGAACATCTTTGGTTCTGATTTGATTTGATGATAGCCCACACTCAAATCAAAGTTTTAGTAAGACAATATATCCAACAATTGATCACGAGGATCAATCGATCAAGATATCATCTTTCTTCAGCACACACACAAAAGATATCCCTTGTAAGGAACTAAGTCAGGCAAGCTTTTATCTTCCAACTCTCCAAGTTGTCGTTTAGCTTAACCGGCTAGCTCAGGGTATCCATCACAGATTCTTGGAGAAGTGGTGGTTTATAAGGAACCAGCTTGATCACGAACTCAACATAGCGGTCAGGTGACAACCTGGTAATACTTCCGAGAAGACATTCAGAAAATCACGAACCACCGATATGTTACTAAGCTCGAGAACAATCTTGCTTTTCAAGGCAAGACGATATGATCAAATGAGTGAGGACTTAGCAAAATCCTAACTCATCAATCAAGGAGTGCACCAAGAAAGTGGACTAGGTAGCACGATCAATCTTAGGATGATGATTCGGTAACCATCATGCTAAGAATGAGATTATCGTCCATTAACTACCAAGCAACGAAGTTGCTAGGAGTATTGATTTCACACATCACGATTCACTTGTCAGTATTCCGGTTACAACAACACGGAGACCGAGGAATGAACGATGATGGTGAGAAGTATCACCCTATCAAAAGTTCATAGGAGGTTGTGCAATTCCCATGACATTCTTGACATAAGGACGGTAATACTCCAGGATAGAACAGATTAGAAGCTGGATTAGCATTCTTCACCTGCGAAGCGCAACTTCTTTGACCCAATCCCGGATATGGATAAAGTACTGGAGTTTGTTTCTCCTAGTCATTCCAGAATATAATGACTTGACGGACCACAAGAGTAGAAGGCATCGATGAACACGAATGCACCACCACTCCTGGCTATCAACTGATAGACGGGGTCATAATACAATCAAAAGGGGCAACTCAGAGGAACATATAACTTCTGAGTTGTGGATGCATAGATTAACATGTCGAACGAGTTCAACATATTTCTTCCGGATAACCCATGCAGAAAGTAGAATTGGCAGAGTCACATATGAATGGAGTACTACTCAAGAGCACTCGGGTTGTGATCTTTTGGTTCAGAAGAACTTCTGCCATGATGGTTCATGGTATTTGGAAGAAGGATATACCACGGACCACGAGGACTATCACAAGGTTACTAATATCCTAAAGGGACGAGCAAATACTATCAACATGAAGTAAGTAGGGTGAAGCTCGGGTTCAAGAACCCAGTAATAGAATACCTACCAACTAAATGGCATCACGGTATGCTTTCGAGAATAATGGCCAGAATCATCACACTGAGAATATAAAGCATTGTTAGATTACTGGGTGATCCTCTAAGACACTTAGGGTCATAATAATAACTCCAACATATGTGTCGAGGTAACAAAGTACCACAACTCACCGTCTAGTGTGGTTAATCTGGCCTAAAAGGACATTAAGAACAGGTAGGAATGATTTGCAAATGCATCAGATTATTTAAATTAATTCTTTTGCCAAAATAGTTTTCTCAAAAGCTTTATTCTAGGCCAGGAAAAAGTTCACATAGCTCAATATATTAGGTGGGAGTTTTGTGAATTTTTATGTGATTTATTGGAGCTTATTTACTTTAATTTTAGCCCCAAAAATGTTCTTGTTTTATATATTAAAAAAACTAGCGCTCAACTAGGCGCTAGCTAGCCAACCTGACTAACCTTACGGCCCATGGCCCATCCATGCCCGAAGCGGTACGCCCACCGATTCTCTCCCTCTCGCGCTCTCTCTGTATCGTCGACAGGTGGAACCCACCCGTCGGGTTCTTCTTCCCTAGACCGAAGCAGAGTCCATCTCTAGCACGCATCACCGACGCCGCACCATTCAAACCCGTGGGGCTCTATCCCCTGCCTTCACCCCTCCCCACGCCACACCTCTATTTAAGCTGAGGCCCCGATCTCGTTTTGCCTCAAACCACAAAGCCTGATACCCTTCCCATGCCCCACACCTATTCGTTAGAGTTCACGAGATCCATCAAAGACCCGCCATTTCACACCGCTTACACCCGCCCCTGCAAGCCACCGATGAGACCACCATTGGCTTCACCTTGTCATGCTGCTCCTCCCATTCCTTTGCCGGTGCCGAAGGACCGCCAGAGACCCCGCCCCGTTCGAAGCCGAAGCCCTCACCGTTGTCGATCTCATTGCTGGCGCCAAACACCGGCGTTGTAAGTCGCCGTCAATCACCACCGTTGGATCTGCAAAACACGATGTAGATTAGATCGTGAAATGTTCTGTTTTTTAGATCATTTAGTTTTTGTGGTTTTACTCCGGTTTATTTAACTTGAGTTGCGCTGGTTTCTCGCTTAGTCACCACATCCACTGAGTACCCTAAGCCTTGGCCGTCCGCCGCATTGCAATGTAGCACCCACCCTTGATAACCCACAAGTATAGGGGATCGCAACAATTTTCGAGGGTAGAGTATTCAACCCAAATTTATAGATTCACACAAAGGGAGACAAAGAATATTTGTAAGTATTAGCAGTTGAGTTGTCAATTCAATCACACCTGGAGATTAAATATTCTTAGCAAAGTGTTCAGTAGCACAGTAGTATGATAGTTTTGATAGCAGTAGTGACGGTAACAATAGCAACAGTAGTTTTGTAGAAATTGTTACAGTAGCAGTAACAGTAGTAACTTAGCAAGATCAATATGTGGAAACACTCATAGGCACTGGATCGGTGATATCGTTGGATAATATTCATCATAGAACAGTTATATCCTGGGGTGACATAGAACTAGCTCCCGTTCATCGATATAATTTAGGCATGTATTCCGTAAATAGTCATACATGCTTATGGAAAAGAACTTGCATGGCATATTTTGTCCTACCCTCTCGTGGTAGCGAGGTCCATAAGGAAACTAAGTGATATTAAGGCCTCCTTTTAAGAGAGAACCAGATCAAAGCTTTAACACATAGTGAATACATGAACTTCTCATACTACGGTAATCACCGGAAAGAATCCCAATTGTTGTCACCCTGGGGTATGCAGATCCTAACACGTAGTAGGTGCATATGACTTGCAAGATCAGATGAAGAACATATATAATGGTGACACCATAAACAGTTCAACTCTGAAATCATGGCACTCAGGCCCTAGTGACAAGCATTAATCATAGCAAAGGCGTAGCAACATCAATCTCAGAACATAGTGGATACTAGGAATCAAGCCCTAACAAAACTAACTCAATTACATGATGAATCTCATCCATCCTCTCACCGACCAGCAAGCCTACAAAGAAATTACTCACTCCGAGAGATGAGCATCATGGAATTGGTGATGGAGGATGGTTGATGATGAGGAAGACGGAAGACCCCTCTCTTCGGAGCCCCAAAAGGACTCTAGATATTGCCGCCTGATGAAGAACAGGAGGTGGCGGTGGCTCCATATCGTAAAATGCGATGAAACTTCCTCTGCTTTTTTATATCTGAAAATAGGAATTTATAGTGGCAGAGTTAGGGTTAGCGGAGCCCCATGGGCCCCACGAGACACCAGGGCGCGTGTGGGGGCGGTTCGCGCGCCCTGGTGCCTCCTAGGTAGCTGGGGCACCCCCTCCAAGTCATTCTAGTTCTAGTATTTTTCTTTTATTCAATAAAATATCTCCAAAAAGTTTCGTCCGATTCCGAGAACTTTTATTTCTGCACAAAAAACAACACCATGGTAGTTTGGCTAAACAAAACATAAGTCTGGGTTAGTTTCATTCAAATCATGCAAATTAGAGTCCAAAACAAGAGCAAAAGCATTAGGAAAAGTATATACGACAGAGATGTATCAACTCCCTCAAGCTTAACCCATTGCTTGTCCTCAAGCAATTCAGCTGACAAGCTGAAAGTGCTAAAGAAAAAAAATTATGAACTCTTTTGTTCTTGTTTACTAATATATGCTTAAATAATAATCATTTTTCTGCAAACATCCTAACTAACCATGCAAACGATAACTCTTAGAAATTATATTCATTCATATCAATGGCATAATCAACCAGCAAGCAATTATAAGATATCAACTAGCAAGCAATTATAAGATATCTCACATGCTAACATTTTTGTTAAAACAATCATGATATAATATGACAATAATGGTATCTCGCTAGACGTTTCTGAGACCGCAAAACATAAATGCAGAGCACCTCCAAAGTTCAAGCATCGACTAGACATTGTAATTCATGGTATAAAAGATCTAGTCATGCTAAAACTCAACATTAACTATACTCAATGCATAAGAATGACAGTAGTGCTCTCAGGTCTGTGCTTATTTGAGAAAATGACGACTCAACATAAAAAGTAAATAGAAAGTCCCTTCACAGAGGGAAGTAGGGATTTGCAGAGGTGACATAGTTCGAAGTTTTAAATCAGAGATAAATATAATTTTGGGAGGTATACATTTCTTGTCAATGTTACGACCAAGGGTTTTCAATATCTTCCATTTTAAACAAGTTAGCGGCGGTTCCCAGGCAGTAAAATTAAAGTTTACTCCCCCTCCACCAACAAACACAAGCCTTGGCTAGCCGAATCCTCGGGTGCCCTCCATACCAACAACAGTCCGGGGGAGTTTGGTTTAATTATTATTGTTATTTTTCATGGGACTAGGCATCCTGATTACCAGCCAATGTCGTGCAAGGAGGAACGATTAAACACTCATCATGAGAGTAATCCACTTAGCATGGAAGATACTGACCATCCCTTGTCGCTCCATGAGCGGTACAGGCACACAACACAAATGTTCATTTGAATATTTTAGAGGTGGCACATGCAAATTTACTTAGGATGGCAGATTAATATCGCATACAGGTAGATATAGTGGACTCATCTGGAACAACTTTGGTTTGTGATTTTGATGCATAGGCAGTATTCCCTCTTAGTACAGTTGATGGCTAGCAGTTAGGTTGAGAAGGGACCCGCTAGAGAGCGTAAATGGTCATAATCATGCATTGAGAATAATTACCATTGAATACTAGCATGATTAGGATATAGACACATTGAACATAAATATCATGGACGCTATGTTGGTTTTAATTTAAATACATGCGTGAATATGTGCCAAGTCAAGCAACTCGAAACATTCAGAGGACGATACCATCTCATCATACTACATCACAATTATTATAATGCATGTTGACACAAAAGATAAATCATTATCCACTCCTAGCTACTTAAGCATGGCATGAACAACTATAATCTCTAATGGTCATTGCAAACATGTTTAATCATGATAAGCTGAATCATGGGTACCGAGTTAAACATATTTATAAAAAGAAAAAAAGTTGAGTTCGTACCTGCCTTTCCTTGCCACGATCACTTCATCAAATATCGCCGTGATTGCCTTTCACTTGCACGACCGAACGATGTGAGAATAATAATAGTGCAAGAATGTCGTGGACTAAGCTGGAATCTGCAAGCATTTATTTAGAGGAGAAGACAAAAGAAAGTGGGTTCTGTATTAGATCAACAATTATTGCATATGAGAGCCACTAAATATTTTCATCATGGTCTTCTCATCACGCCGACTAAACAAAATAAAAGAAATTCGGAGAAACACACAGTTTTTTTTTTGAGTTTTTATTTTTTCTAGAAGAAAGCAAATTAAAGAAACAAAAATGAAAACTAGAAAAACTATGTACACGGGAAAGCTCCCAACAAGCAAAAGAAGAAAAGAGAAATCTTTTTGGGTTTTCTTTTATTGCTACAACTAAATTAAATTAGAAAGAAAATCTAAAAAGAAGCAATATTTTTTTTGGGTTTTGTCAAAGTTTTTTTTTAGAACACACAAGAAGAAAGCGAGAAAATTAAACTAGCATGGATTATTCATTGAAAAAGTGTGAACACCGACTGATGGAATGAAGTGTGTGAACATGAATGTAATGTTGGTGAGATAGGCTTTTGGCCTAGCTTGGTAATCACCACCCGCGGCCTGGATAATAATCGGAGTGATAGCTCATGGAGGCCATCGGTGCAACTTTCGTATCCCGACGAGCAGCATCTACCACCCCGTTGTACTCGCACGCTTCGCTCTCAAGAATGTAGTATCTTCCTTTATTCTGGTAATCAAAGAGAGCAGGAGCGGGCAAAATAACTGGTACAATGGGTTTCTTATTGAATATTAGATTGTAGATATAATCATTGGTTGCAGCCTTAATGAACTTATGGCGCTTCATGTCCTCAAAGTATAAGTACTGAGTAGGTAAGATAGGATCATTAGGCCGTGATGACACGCCTAGCTTTCCAGCTAGACGGGAGGCATAAATACCACCATAAAAGTGGTCACTATCAGCATTGCAATGCAACCTCCGTGCAACGATCGCTCCCAGGTTTGAAAGTTTAATTCTTGTTAAATTAGTGTGTATGAGGCTCAAGTCTGGGGCACGGAGGGTATTGCAATCTTGTTTTCCCACTATGCATTTGCCATTGAAGAGTGCAAAGTATTGAATTGATGGAAAATGTAGACTTCTTATTCTAGCTTGAGTCACTCCTCAATCCGCACCATAAAATAGTCTGGTTAAAAATGCCTCATAATCAGATTTTGGTGGTTCATCCAACGAACCCCAATATGGAATTTTACATGCAACACAAAACTCTTCTAGAGGCATAGTAAATGCATTATCATAAAGGTTAAATGAGACTCTTGACTCACGGGAGTAATATTTAAATTTCTTAGTGAATGTCTGCGTGTAGTTGAGATGTTGAGTGCACTTATCTGCAATGAAGGGAGCAAGCTTAGTGTTGTGAACATATTGCTCAAATTCTTCCTTGATGCCTGAACCCAACATGAACTCGTTACATGGCCATAGGCACGATTTGGTGTCGGCATCCCGCATCGAGCTTTCACTTGGCTCAACATAGGACTGACGTATCGAGCTCCCACTCGATGATGCCTCAGAGGTCCTTCTCCTCGACGAAATCCTAAATAGGTGCATTTTATTCATGAACAATTTTTGAAATTTTTGGATCACAAAATAAAGTTAACTAAACTTCACAAGATTGATAGCAACTACTCATATGGGTGCCTACAACCTATATCAAGCACTCAAGCTACTTAGAACTTCAAGAATTTAACATGGAAGCTCATCTAAAACAGCACCAAGAGTAGCTAATTAGTCTAAATATAACCCACAAAAACAAAAACTAATTGGAGCAATCGAGGAGTCACATACCAAGCAACAATCCCCCAAAACAATTTCGAAAATGGAGCTTCGAGCAATGAGATCGAAATCCGCGGGTTTGAAAGCAAGAACACCAGAGAGGGAGCAATGGTTATTTTTTTGGAGGTAGGCGTTGACATGGGCTAAATAGATAAGTGAGGGGGGCCCGTAAGGCCCACTACCCTCCAAGGTGCGCCTGGTGGGGTGGTGTGCCATGGTGTCTCGTGGACACCTGGGACACCCCTATGATGTTTTCAGTGCCAGATATTCTCAATATTCAAAAGAAATCGTGTCAAAATTTCAAATCATTTGGAGAACTTTTATTTTGGGCACTTTTATTGCACGGATAATTTAGAAACATGGTATTCATGTTATTTTATTGTATTTAACTAAAATCAAAGAAAATAAAGAGTGGGTACAAAAGGTGGTGTCTTCTACATTCGTCGAACACATGCCTCGGCAAAATTATCCATTAATAAGGTTGATCTAGTCTTATTAACAACCACTTTCAATTAACATGAACCTGGAGAATTTTCGTAGAACACTAAGTTACCTCAACAGCGATGTGCATATCCCCAATAATAAGCATTTCATATTTCCTATTAGCAGTAGGTACCGGGAGTTGAAAATCACCAATAGTTACTGTTGGAGTTTTTCCAATAACATCAATACCATTTACTTGCAATTGCTTCTTCGGAAAATGAATCGCATGCTCTTTACCATTAACATGAAAAGTGACCTTGCTTTTATTGCAATCAATAACCGCCCATGTAGTGTTCAAAAAGGGCATACCAAGGATAATCGACATGTTGTCATCCTCGGGCATATCAGGTATAACAAAGGCTGTTAAGATAGTAACATATTTAACCACAACAGGCCCATCCTCACAAACATCGACATGAATGGTTGTTGATTTGTCAGCCATTTGTAATGATATTTTAGTAGGTGTGAGCTTATCCAAATCAATTATTTTATATAAAGAGAAAGTCATAACACTAACACAAGCTACTAAATCACATAAAGCAGTTATCACATAATTTCTTTTGATGGAGTAAGGTATAGTTGGGATTCCAGGATCTCCTATTTTTTTGATACTCCATGCTTAAAAGAATAATTTGCAAGCATGGTGGATATTTCAGCCTCAGGTATTTTTCTTTTGTTGGTGACAATGTCTTTCATGTATTTAGCATAAGGGGCCATCTTCAGAAGACCAGTCAAGTGGGTACACAAGAAGACCGGCCTAAGCATTTCAGCAAAGTGTTGAAATTCTTCATCATCCCTTTTCTTAGTTTGTTTGGGTGGAAAGGGCATGGGTTTTTGAACCGATGGCTCTCTTTCTTTACCATGATTAATAGAAAAAAGTATCTTTTATCATAGCATTTATTGTTAGGTTGTGGGTTATCAAGATCAAGAGCAGGTTCAATCTCAACATCCTTTTCTGGTTCTCTTTCATTATCTGGTTGAGCATCTACATGAACATCATCATTGTCATTATCATTATCACTACCACTATGTGAGTGTTCATTACCAGACTGGGTTTCAGCATCAAAGATAGACACATCATTATTATCCTGTGAAGGTTTTTCTTCCTGAGGTTCATTAGAAGTACACAAAGTCCTATCATTTTTCTTTTTCTTTTTTCTCTAGAAGGACTAGGTGCATCATCAAAAATTATTCGAGAGTCTTGGCTCGATTATTTTAGGATGACCTTCAGGATATAGTGCTTCCTGAGTCATTTTACCTCCTCTAGTCATTACTTTAACAGCATGATCATTCATATTATTATTCATTTCATTGGGCAACTCACTTTGAGATTTAGCAACTTGTTCCAATTGCATTTGAACCATAGAATCATGTTTTCCTACTCCTCTTACATAATTTGTGATTCTAAATAACAAGTCACTCAAGTGAGTAATCATACTAGAGTTTTACTTTAATTGTTTTATAACATAGGCATTGAAATGATCTTGCTTTCTAATGTAGTTGTCGAATTCATACACGCATTGACTAGGAGGTTTATTATATGGGATATCACCTTCATCAAACCTTAAAAGAGAATTTACCTCCACCACCTGTGGTCATGTGCCAAGACCATGTATTTCTTCAATAGGTGGTAAATTCTTAATATCTTCAGCTTTAATACCTTTTTCTTTCATACATTTCTTTTCCTCTTGCATATATGCGGGACTGACAAATAATATACCCTCTTCTTCCAAGTGGGTTTAGGAGGTGATTCAGAAAGTGTCGATTCAGCTTGCTCAACAGTTTGTTCCCTGAAAACACAACCATCACAACTATCTAGGAAGTCCCGAGAAGCATTGATTAGTCCATTATAGAAGATATGAAGTATTTCATTTTTCTTAATATGATGAGCAGGCAAAGCATTAAGTAATTGGAGAAGCCTCCCCCAAGCTTTTGGGAGACTCTCTTCTTCAATTCGCACAAATTTAATATTTCCTGTAAGGCAGCTTGTTTCTTATGAGCAGGAAAATATTTCTCAGAGAAGTAGTAAATCATATCCTGGGACTACGCACACAACCAAGAGTAAGAGTATTGCACCAAGTCTAAGCATCACCCTTTAATGAGAACGAAAATAATTTCAGGATTGAATATTAGCAAATTTTCTCATCATGAGCAAATAGAGTGGCTATATCATTTAATTTAGTAACACTGGTACAATGAGGTGCTATATAAACGGTTCTAACCCCTTTCTGTGATGGTGTTTTGAACTGTCACCAAGTGAGTGATTGCGATAGGGGGGGTCCTTCCCACCCAGAACCATTGGGGATAGGGAGCCTTGATGCATATAGTTGTCCCTATAAAACTATTTATGATATCTCGAATATCCCAAACGCTTCATCGTTGCTACTCATTTGTGCTCGCATTGCCATCGCAATCGGTATTCTGTGGTGCTACGTTTACGATGCACGACCCATCACAAACGTTTCACGATTATAAAATGTGTATGATAAGCAGACAATCACACACATTCACTTTCCCTAAATGTATGCAATAACTAATTAAGAAGATTAGCTAATCACCGTATGAGTGTCAGCTAGGATTACAAAACGTCAAATCGTCGTAACATCATCGTACATGATAACTATCGCACACGCTATTCTGTGGTGCAACGTTTACGATGCATACCACATCAGAAACAGTTCATGGTTGTGAATCATGTAAGATAAGGCGACTATCACAAACGTTTAGTTTGCCCTCACCATTTGTGAAATTGTCTGACATCACACAAGGTTAGCAAACGGCAACTATGTGCATGCTCACACCCATTTCCTCTCTGTGAACCGTGTTGGATTATGGCGTATATCACACACGTTTGTGTTTTACCGACCTTGTGCGACAACACGAACTGTAGAGCATAATTTCATCGTAATTTAATAGCTGGTATTTCAAACTGTACCAAATATGAATTTGGAAGTATGATATAGCTTTATTGATATCCATCAGGTTCAAACAACCAACGCTTTATTTGATTCAGAGGTACATATGTTCAAGTATTACATAAGCACCAAATAAAGAATGATGAACCACATTTGTATACTTGTACTGTTAAAGATGGTAAGGAAAGAGGCGAAATACAATCTGGTTGCTGAACAAGGTGACGCAGAATGCCCATATTGTGCCCTCCTCCATGCAGAAGGCACGTATGACTCTAGTCCAACCCCTTGTGATGGCCGACCGCCCGTCCTTCACTGTCTTCATGAAAACTTCTAGATAATCATCGTGTTCTGGTAATAATACTTTAACCTTTGCATGCCCACAAATCATGTAGTTTGAGAGGTAATCTTGAGTAAGCTGCTTTGGGAACCACTACAAAGGAAAAAGACCAAGACATTGTCATCTAACACAACTCATTATGTGAAGTAAAAAGAAGGTTGCAGAGTTCTTACTTACCATCTTGCAATTCGTTGTTCTCTTGGATAAAGTGTAAACAAATAGTTTAATAGCCATCTTTTGACCCATTTTACTAACATCATTATCAGCTTCGTCACTTGATGCTGGTTCATCAATATCTCATTTCCCCATACGCAGAAAGGGTCGAAACGCGGATCTTTACCAATGACATATGTACCTAAAAGCACCAAGTTAATATTAGAAGCTAAACATCAATTGCACAATGATGTAGTACAACACTCCTTCCATCCCATTATATAATATCTTATAACATCCAATATACTCACATATTGGATGAATGAACATCTTATATTATGGTCATGTGGTAGTTTATCGATTTTTTACAAATTGTCGGCTGATTAACTGTTGTTGTGTCATTGTTGTTGTTGTTGGTGGTTCTCTTCTACGTATATCTAGACATCATCATCACATTAAGGTAACACTCTTCCTTGTTGCTATGTAGCCTAGGATTGCATATTTAGACATTCAGTACAATGCATGTTGCTATGTAGCCTTAGATATATTACATATGGCCCTGGTTGACCTAACGATAAATGGGTTATGAATATATTCAGTTAAAAGTCCGATTCACCGATTAGTCCCTTATCAGCCCCCTGCCTATATGGTACCAGCTACCGATATCCTGAACAGTGAGTATATATAAGCCATGGGATGAATCTAACCTCGATGGAAAACAAAAGTATTCCCAAAATTGTCCTGTGTAAGTACATAGAGAGGCATGTTAGGCACAACAGGCTAAACATCAACCTAATATATCCATGGCAGACAAAATAATCTCCAAAAGATAGCTTCAGTGTGTAGGTTTAAGCATGCTAGTTAAGCAAAATAAGTGGAAAGGTGTGTTAACTGCAACACGCCTAACATTTAACAACAAGCAAACATAGTCATTTAAACTAGTATTGTGCCGATCTAAGTAAACTGGTTATTATTAAATAAAAATGGAAATGCATGTTAACTACTGGATGCAGCAACCAAAGGTAGTCATTCATAGTGGTATTGTCGAAACTGGTATTGATGAAATTGAACTACACTATTCAAACTTGCACATTTAGAACATCACACTATGAATAACTAGAATAAACAAGTCATACTACGACCAACCAAATATATCATTTGAACTGGACATAAGCTAACTACAAACAACCGAACAACGAAAAAACTTTAAAAGAGGCATATGCTAGCTATAACAAGCTTAACAATAAGCAAATATATGCATTCCTATCAGTATGTTTAAAACTGGTATTGATGAAAATGTACTACACAGTAAAGAGTTGGACATATAGAGCATCACATTGTGAACAACTAAAATAAACAAGGCATACTGTAAATAACCAAATATAGCAATTACAACTGGACATATTCTCGCTACACTACAAAAGGGACTCGACAAAACAAATCATGGGTTCTCCCCTGTGAAGAGGCACGCCAAAACAAATCATGGGTTTCCTCACTTGTCACAAATGGACTCATTCCCGTGGGAAGCACACTGACCCTGGGTGCACTCCATGTTGTCGCAGATGGGATCCTTCCCCTTGGAAGAGCACGAATATTGGGTGCCCTCCCCGATGTCGCAGGCGGGCTCTATCGTCTTGGAAGAGCCGGTGAGGGTGCCCTCCTCATGGTCGCAGTCGATGAGGTCTGACTTGGAAGCTGTGGATCCAGAGCCAGTGTCGTAGAATGTGTCCTTCAGAAATGACAAAAGGGGCTCGATGGCGATGTAGGATGGCAAATTCTTGACATCAAGCCAGAGGAGATCAGCGGCGGGTCCATGGATGAGATCGACGGTGGTTGAACCCAAGGGGTTGGGGGTGGGCCACTTAACCTGTGACATAGCCCGCACCAGGCCGTCGCTATCGACGACCTCAATACCGTAGCCGTCATCCGTGACATACCCGCATGCTCTAGCCCGTTGATTGAGTGCCTACGACCAATAATGGTCATCACCTTCCTCGGTGGCCACCTCGGCGACGTCGAGCGAAGGGGCCGTGATACACCTCTTTTGGGCCAGTCGCTGCTCGAGCTCCACGGGGAGCATAGCCGGGCTTAGGCTACGACGCTCTGGAGTTGGGGATGGGGATGTAATCTATGGGAAAGGGGGCGTTTGGAAGGTTTCCTCTAAGGAACTTAGGGCGGCTTGGGTATGGAGATCGATGGGTGAGCTGCACGGGCAAACCGACAGATGTTGACAATGGAGGCCTTGCGGCGGAAGCGACCCTGCTAGGATTTTGAGCGAGGGAGGGGTTGTGGTGGGGTGTGTGTGTACGCGCACGTGCTTGAGGAGGTTTTGGGGTGTGTGTGGAGAGGGGGGGTGTGTTTGAGGAAATGACGCGGTTAATGAAAATTTTACTACATGGGAGGGAAATGCCAGGGCTATTGAAATTTTGGATGATGGTGCATTGCACACAGTCCAGAAATAACAACGTGTGTTATGAAACAGAAAAACCCTCGAACCGGGCAGATATTTCCGAGTGACGCAGGCAGGAGCGGGAAAAACAAACATCACACACGATCGAAACATAATAAGCATGTGTTACCAAACAGGAAAATCATGTAGGCAGGTAGATATTTTTGAGAGGGAAAACCTCGCGGAGCCAAATCTACGATGTTGATGTGCATGATAGGGGCACCAGTGTGGCACACAGTTAGTTTGAGGGAACCATGTCTATTGCATCATCCGACTTGTCTAATGATCATAAGTTTGGCAAAAATGACGCGGGGAAGGGTCAGAACACGAACACACTTGCATGTGGACCCAATATATGTATGAAAAGGGTGGTTTGATGTTCAAATACCAAATGCAACTTCGACGTGGCACCTTTCTTTCAAAGCGCACAGTATTTCTTGCCCCCCTCGTGTCAGCGGGAGGGGAATCCTAAGCTATGAACGCATGGCCGCCCACCCGGAGGTTCACCAAGCAAAGTGCAAAGTAGCAGTCCTCCCCCCATGACACACACACACACACTTTTAGTTGGCGGGAGAGGGCATCTCACAAAGATGTATCGTAAAACAGACCAAGAATAATCCACCTTGGTCATACAACCTCTCTCTTGTTGTCGGTCAAAGTGATGGCTGTCCATGCGGCCATATATATGGGCTAGCTCGCCAATAATCATGCAAGTAGCTAGTCCCAGAAGACAACCACTTCCTGCATGTGGCCCAAACATATGTATGGAGCTGTTGATGTTTGAATACACAATGGAACAACTTTGATGTGGCACCGTGCTTTGGAACTAGAAATCCCCACACAGAGCGAGGGTTACTTGACGATGCATATGTATGTCACACCACACTTCGAGCCGATGACGGAGATTCAAGCATCCATGCATGCATAGTATGCGCTCAAACTTAATTAGGTCTGAATCTCACCATGATCTACTATGATAACACGAACCGAAAGGAAGAGTCCACCATGGTAACCCATGTTGTTGTCTGTCAAAGTGATCATGTGGATGTCCACGCGGGCCCATGAATATATAGGCTTGTCGCCAATAACCACGCGAGGGTGTGTACCGTTCGAAGACAACCACTACATGCATATGTATGTATAGAGGTGATGTGTGCATGCATGTTTGAATACCATTCACAACATTGATGTGGCGCGTGTGTCGAAAATTGTACAGTCCCCACACAGAGCGAGATCGGTTCATGAAGTGTCGTGGTACATGCCACTTCTACTCGATGGGAGGGATTCATGTGTACACATGGATGTGTGCTCAAACTGTATCATGTCATCCCAGAGCATGACCTATATACCGTAATACAAAAAAATATTAATCCACTCCTATGTCAAATTAACCTTTCTCGTTGTCAGGCAAAGTAGTGATGGACCAAGCGAGCCCACAGATGGAAAGCATCAATATTGCTGATAACCGCGTGAGTCGGTGCGAGAGGACAACCACCATTGCTTTGCGGGTGGGCCAAACATATATTGAATACCCAAAATGCACAACTTTGATGTGGCACATGCCTCAAAAACCGTAAAGTCCCCACACAGAGCGAGGTTCATGAAGTGTACTACATATGTTGGCCCCCTTCCCCCTCTTCGACGCATACTATATGGTCCTACCATAATACAACCCAAAAAGAATCCTCCTTGATGGTGAAATTAATTAACCCCTCCTGATATAGGTCAAAGTGAAACATGCATTAACGATGACCTCGCGGGCCCATAGATGGAAGCGTCACACGTGAGTGTCTTTGGATAACCACCGCCCGCATGCATGTGGCTCAAAGAGGTGTTGTGTGATGGTTGAATAGCCAATCCACAACTTTGATGTGGCACGTGCCTTGAAAACCAAAAATCCCCGACACTAAGTGAGGTCTACGTGTTCACCAACACCTACGTAGTATATGCTAGTCCCCTCCCACCTCTTCGACACGTACTATATACTCCCACCATAACACAAACAAAAAAGTTTCTACCTTCCTGGTCAAATTGAGCTCTCCGCCGGCTATTGGTCAAAGTGATGGACGACGACCTCGCGGCCCCACATAAAGCGTCACATGCAAGTGAGTGTCATGTAGGACAACCACCGACTGCACGTGGCCAAAACATGTATGTATGAAATGGTTGTGTAATGTTTTAATAACGAATTCACGACTCTGATATGGCACTTGCCTCACAAAACGGCCAAACCACATGGTGGCTCACGACTCGTAGTGTACTTCCAGCCACCCCCCGGACGCACGCATGCGCGCGCGCGCGCGCACACACACACACACACACACACACACAAACACACACACACACACACACACACACACACACACACACACAGCGCATCCACCGCAACTACGATGCATGTTATATTTTCCCGTGGTGAACCTAAGTTACCAAAGGAGGGACATTTTAATTAAAAAAACAGAGATCATTAAGAAGTTTTTGTACTTTGATTGATTTTCTAGGGGTATACACTACAAAAAAATACACTTCTGTGATGATATGTGTTTGTCATAGTAGGTCACGTTTTCTGTCATGCATGTACATCCATGACAAATTTATGACAGAATGACGATAGTCATACCTGTGTTGTCGTAGAAGTGTTCCATGACATTACCAAAATTATCATCACGGAAGTGTCCACTTCCATGACGATAAATCGTGCGTCACATAAGTGCTTTCGTCAAGGGTGACCGACACGTGGCATCCACCGTAACGGAATGCCCTTAAGCTATCGGGTCCGGTTTTGGATCCGATAACCCGTTAACAGTGCCGACCAATGGGGATTTTCCGCGTATAAAATCATCATTGGCCGGAGGAAACACGTGTTCCCTCACCGTTAGGACAGATGTCATCCACTCATTGGACAAGAGACGCCTATGATAGGTCGACACGTGGCATGGCCCAACAGTGGCCCATTCCGGTGAAAAAGGTCAGCCCAGTAAAAAATAGCAGGCTGGCCCATATAAGGCCTACTTGTGTCAGGTCCGTTTAAGCCCACAGCCCATACGAGATGTGCCAATTCAGCCCGTCAATGGCCCGTTAAAGATTTGACACCATTGCAGCCCATCGTCAGTTCGAGCCCGTTAACAGCCCGCTATATACTTGGGCTCAATATCGGCCCGATGAGATTTCGGCCTGTTAACGGCCCATTCAGTGGATGAGCCAATTTTCACGATGTATATCTTTCGGCCTTTTAGCGACACATTTAAATATTGGGCTAATTTTCGGCCCGGTGTGTCTTTCATCCTTTTGACGGCCCATAAATCAGTTGGGCCATTTGTAGTCGGACTTGAGTTTCAGCCTTTTAGCGACCCATTTAAGTGTTGGGCCAATTTCCTGCCCGGTGTGTCTTTCAGCCTGGTGACGGCCCATATATCTGTTGGGCCATTTGTAGTCGGACCTGAGTTTTTGCCTTTTAGCAACCCATGTAAGTGTTGGGCCAATTCCCTGCCCTGTGTGCCCTTCAGCCTGTTAACGGACCATAAATGAGTTGGGCCATTTGTAGTCGGACCTGAGTTTTGGCCTTTTAACAGCCCATGCCCTTCATGGTCCAATACCAGCCCGGTTTCTCTTTCAGCCTACTAAAGGCACACAACACAGTTGGGCCATTTACAATACGACCTGACTTTCGGCCTCTTAGCGGCCCATGCTCTTCAGAATCCAGTACAAGCCCGCTGTCTCTTTCGGCCTACTAAAGGCCCACAGTATAGTTGGGCCATGCGTAGCCCGAACTTAGTAATGGCTTGTTAACGGCCCGTGAAATCAATTGGGCCCACATGTTGCCCGCTTCGATGTCTTTCTGCTAACGACCCGGGAGTTAAGAGGGCCGACCGTTAACTTTCGGGCTGGTAACGGCCCATTAACTTAATTGGCCCACTAAAGTTCGTACATGTCTTTAGGCCAAATTAGATAATTTGAGACCATTACGATGAGAAATTATGCACAGGACCAAAACCGATCAAGCAAAGGTACGGCATACAGGAAAAAACGTGCCACATCCAGCATATATTACAGAAACTTACATCCACTGGGAAATCAAAGATTGATGCCAATGCAAATAAATGAACAGAACCTAACGATCTACAACGTCACAATCTGCAACCTCAGCACGGATGACGCCCATAAGCATGTGGGCAAGTTCTTGCTACTTTGCTACACTATCTCTGAAAACATTGATCAGTTGTTGTGTCGCACGACTCTGCACCTTTGATTCCTCCACCATTTCCATCATTACTACAGCCATTAATTGGTTCACAAACATACATTTTTTCCGTTGCATTCGAGGCAGAGGATACTGAACAGATTCAGATGGTGATTTTGGCAGGCTTGTATTATTGATAGGGGAGAGTGTCTCGACCACTGCATCATAACATAAATTAGGAGGGGAACCAAACAGATTAATCATGAGTTATTGGTATATTACCTGGCATAAATTTATTGCAAAGAAACAATGGGGTTGCCTTGCTGTTTTCAGAGTTTGTCTTCTTATCTTCAGCAGCTTTCACCAAATTAAGACACTAGCATTGCTATTATTGGCCAAGTCAGATAATAGGAAAGCAACATTGGCACAACGAACGTTTGGGCAACTAGCCAACACCAAATTAACACAATATGGCACAACTATAATCAGCCAGGTAAGGTAATACGAAAGAAACATTGACACAATGAATGAATTGGCAACCAGAGCAGCACTACAATTCGATAATGTGCATGATATGCGATAGTACACTCATGCAGCTCAGTATGCACAACTACCAGGCAGTTTTCTTTACAAAAATCAATATTGGTGCCTTTAACATTTTGCTACAACTAATTTTAGATCAGACAAAGGTTGGATTCATGCCGATTAACAAAATACATGCTGATGTAAAAATATAGTGATATACAACAGGTACTTACATCAGCATTGGAGCACAGAGAATTCCCGCAAGATATTTTCCTCGAATACAATGCCAATGAAGGAAATCTTCTATCATTTAACCTTATTTTCTATAAGAGAGATGGGTAAGAAACATGTAGAAAATATGATCAGAATGCTATAAAATTTCATGATACGAGGATACGCGCACGCTTCTTAGAATGGAGTTGACATTCTTTTGCTGGACTGGAGCGGACTAGTTCTTTGGCCACTAGAATATGCTTATTATCAGTGGGAGTTGGGTTTCTCTGTGCTGGAGCAGTATCTATGAAAAATGGAGTTGGTTTATTATCTACTGGCGTTTGGTTCTTTTGCGAAGACCTGGTTTATAACCCTTCAGATTCTAACATAGACGTCTTCTCCTTGCATGCCTTATACAAAAGAATGGTGCTTCAATTATAAAACATGCTACAGCAGAGATGGAATAGGTACTCAAGAATAGAAAGGCATGACATATTGACATGTATTCCCTCCATCCGGAAAAAATGGATGGGTCTAGGCTATTTCAGTTGTAGATATATCCAGTTTTATCCTTTTCTGCGACATGTAATCCGGACGGAGGTAGTATGATGTAAGAGCTACAGGACAACATAGTAAAAAAAACTAAAAACCCACTGCAGAACCAAAGTAATCAAACCAACTGATATGAGATAGTACACTCATGCATCTCAGGATGCAAAACTACCAGGCAGTTTTCCTTACCAAAATCAACATTGTGGCCTTTAATCATACATTTTGCTACAACTAAATTTAGATCAGATAAAGGTTGAATTCACGCCGTTTAACAAAATACATGCTGATGTAAAAATATAGTTATATACAATAGGTACTTACATCTGCATTAGAGTACAGAGAATTCCTGCAAGAATCTTTCCTCACAGACGATACCTGTGCAGAAATTCTTCTATATGTTAAGCTTATTTTCTGAAAGAGAGATGGGTAAGAAACCTGTAGAAAATATGATCAGCATGCTATAAAATTTCATGATGCAAGGATACGCACATGCTTCTTAGAATGGAGTTGACATATTTTTGCTCGACTGGAGCGGACTAGTTCTTTGGCCACTTGAATCTGCTTATTATCAGTAGGAGTTGGGTTTCTCTGTGCTGGAGCAGTATCTATAAAAACTGGAGTTGGTTTATTATCTCCTGGCGTTTGGATCTTTTGCAAAGACCTGGTTTGTAACGCTTCAGATTCTAACATAGTCGTCTTCCCCTTTCATACCTTGTATAGAAGAATGGTGCTTCAATTAAAAAACATGCTATAGTAGAGAGATGGAATAGGTACTGAAGAATAGAAAGGCATGACCTATTGACATGTATTCCCTCCATCCGGAAAAAATGGATGGGTCTAGGCATATTTGAGTTCTAGATACATCCTTTTTTATCCATTTCGGCAACATGTAATCCGGACGGAGGGAGTATGGTGTAAGATCTAGGGATATGGCATGACAACACAGCAAAAAAACACTAGTTGAATGTAAAACTGTATGCTAGCAGAATACGTACAGAAAAAACTAAGGCAACATACACGTGTATTTTTGGGAAACTAAGATGGCATTGCAACAGAGCACTAGAGCAACACTTCAATGTAAAAAAAACATGGTATGGTAGACAGATGAAGTACATACTGATGAATAACAATGCATTAGATATTCAGAAGCATGATGTCCAAATTAAGCAGATGGCATTGCGATAGAGTAGAATGACAGTACTTGAATTTGAAAACATGTTATCATGAATGGAATAGGTACTGAAAATCAGGAAGGCATGACATATTTACATGCATGATCAGCATGCTAAGCACATGGCATTGCAATAGAGTAGATACACTCCAAGACATTATATGCATGTTGTACGCATATCACGGGCCAAGTTAGAGAAAGGACCTTGTGGGGTGAAGAGGATTCAACATCTTTCTGCAAGTCTTCTGAAGAACTGCCTTTACATGTTCCATCATATTGGGTATCATTGATATCAAGTTTATTGGCCTTTACATTGCTCCGTGAGGTTCTTGTGGATATATCAATGTGTGCAATTATATCTGACATGCATGGAAGACAACTAGTAGTTAGATTTATGTAATGAGTGCCTGTAGGAGACGACATAAATAGTAGGAATGGGGTTAACTAGCAGCAATAGGTCAAAAAACTAAAGGGAGAACACAGATGAAAGCTACAAAATATGTATCATTTGTAGTCGAGATTAACTAGATGGCACACAAAAGTATTAAAGAACAACATAGGTAATACTAGAAGTGGTATAATACTATAATCACCAGACTGTGGGATAGCATTGGCTGATGGATGATAACTATGGAACATCGTTACCTAAAGAACAAGTATCTTAGCTGAACTATGGAACATCGTTAACTCCTGAACAAGACCCGTAAGAGATCAGCATGAATATATAGTGAAATGTGATAATCTATTTTCCATGCTTAAATGAATAACAAAGCCATAAATGTTGCACAAAAGTAAGATGAGGGTACAACCTATCTGGCTGCCATCCATAGGAGTGAGCATCATGTGCTGACTTGTCGATGGCCCTGCAGTTGTTGTGGCTGTCCATGTCGGGCACGCGCATTCAATGCAGGGAACTGTTGAGTGGGGACTATAGCTCCCTTCTTGTGTATGCTTCCCTTGTTGGAGCAGCCGCGGTGAGTCGGAAGACAGTGTGGCTGAGGATGCAGATAACACATAATGTTAAGAACGACACATTTCTTTGATCTGAAGAAATACACTAAGAGATCAACAGCAAGGTACGAGAGTGGTCACACGTCTGTTGACTGAGACTAAATTGGGGTCACATGATTTTATTTTATTTTGGTATTGTTCGATCTACGCCGGATGGCTTGATGGCCGTCTTGTGCCTCCCGGCTGACACTGTTAGGAATCTTCCCCGAAGAGCCAGCGACCAACGGCAGAGCAACTTGCCTCCGCCGTCCATGGCCCCGGCCAAAACCCCGCTCCCCGCCCCACCGCACTGCCGTGGTTGCACTGCCCCCGGGCCAATCCACAAAGACTCCCCGTCATCCAAATCCGGCGGCGGCAGTACTTTGAACCCACGTAACTCTAAGATAGCCATCTAAGCGCTGCTTCCGCGGTGAACTTTCGGCCCCGCACCCTTACGTTAGACACCAGCCAACCGGAAGCCTAGGAGCTCCGCCGCCTCGAGGGGTGCTGCTTCCCATTGGGAATCGATTGGCCCAAAATACAAATTCAGACAACTAACGCCTAAATAAAGTGATTTGAGATGAGGGTGCGACCTATCTGGCGGCATGGTGAAGTAGGCAAGTCCAGCTGCCGAGTCGGTGACGCCGGCGTGGTTGCGGTGGCCACCGGCGGCAGGGAAACAGCGATGTCGCGACGGTCGACGGCTATAGGGAAGCAGCGCCGGGACTCTAGACGGATCCGAAGTTGGAGCCGCTCCGTCGTTGTTTCCGTGAACAACGACGGGGGTGAATCGGCTCCGGTACGGTTCACGCGGCCGTCGTCGAGGCAGGTCCAGCAGCACGGAGTAAGAGGCACACGGCCTAGTGGACGACGTCAAATGGATAGCGTCTCCGGCATTAGGGAGGAGGGCGGCTGTGAAATTGTTGCGGTGGGGGCACCATGTGGAAGGGGCTGAGGTTTCGCGGCTCGGGAGAAGGGAGCTTACGGGGAGAAGGTGATTTGGCGCCCACGAGGTATGAATGGGGGGGGGAGTGGGAGGGGAGTGGAACCATGTACGCATTTGTCTGAAATGTGAGGGGGAGTTACAGTTCTACCCTTGCCTTTAGGCTTCTCGGCTTGGGTCTGTGTACTGAGGGTCGGGGATAGTAGAGTAACTTTGCTTCTCCCCAAATAGTGGGCGGGACCGATTTCGGGCGAGCAGGGCGTGTTTTAAAATATAGTGGGCGCGAGCGATTTCGGGCGAGGAGAGCGTGTTTTCAAATAGTGGGCGCGAGCTATTTCGGGCGAGGAGAGCGTGTTTTGCCGACCATGGTTTAGGAATTATTCGGCACATGTCATTTCGGCCGAGGAGAAGGCGCGCTTGGATGAAGTTACGAACCTACCCTCGATGCACAATGGGCCAATTAATGCGTCTCCCACATAGGATGGTAATTTCCTGTCTCCCATTTATTTGCTCGGGCGAATTCCACCGAGCAAAGGATGTTTAACGGTTCGTTCAAAATTTGGGAGAATGAGCATCCACGTCTACCTTACCAAGTCGATTCGAATCAAATTTAGAAATATTAGCTTGCCACTTGTTTTTTAGATGGAGAGATGATGCTCGGGAGTAATGTGTTTTTACATGCTCGTTGCTAGCGATTTACTTTATGACAAATAGTTGACCCACTAAAAAACGGGAATCAAACCCAAAATGAAATATCTCGATTCAATGAAATAGCTCGTTCACCAGGTCGAAATAGTGAACTAAATCCAAAATTGAACACCTCAATCGAATAGCATGTTGGACAGTATTACAGTACTCCATGAACATGTTGAAAGTCAAATTAATGAACTTGTTTGATATACGCATATATCTGTTCATGTGTGGATTGCAGACAACATGTTCTCCAATTTAAATATTCGAATGCAAGTTTATATCGAAACGTGGTTTATATCAGTCTTTGATGCATAAAACGCGACCTCCCCCTCTCCCGGACTCCTGCTCTCTCTCTCTCTCTCTCTCTCTCTCTCTCTCTCTCTCTCTCTCCCTCTCTCTCTCTCTCTCTCGCCGATAATCTTCAATTCTGTTGCACGCATCCAACACACAAACCTTGTTGGTCATCTCTATTTCTCTCCATCTCTCTCTCTCTTTTTGTGTGCATGGGCGGGGGGTCTTTCTAGTCCGCATGCATATATACTCCATCTATAGGTCTCTCTCGCACACTATGTATGATTCTCTAGTCCAAGCTAGATATCTTGGGTGCACCCATCGTACGCACAAAAATTCCTTGGCTCGTTTCCGGTAACTCTCTCACGCACCACTCTGTCGTCTCGGAGCTCTTCCCCCTCTCTCTCAAACTCTCCATCTACCTGGGTCACACATACACATGCATATCTCACTCGCACTCGATAGGCCCATCTAAAAATCTATCTCTCTCCCTCATTCTCTCTCCATCTCACACGCACACACACAATCTCATGCCTAGCTAGCCAAATATGATGGTCTCTCACTCAATCGTAGGCACACGCAGTCCCCCTATATGTATATGACTAGCTAATCTTAGTCTCCATCACAAACATGTGCATGGTCTATCTCGATTTCTCTCGGGGCATCTTTCTATCGCGCACGCACCTCCCTCGATCTCCCACCCATATAGCCCCCTCACGATCTCGAGGGGGTCTCTCTATCGTAAACACACCCTCTCGCCCTCCCCATGCGTCCATGTTCTCCATGTGCCCCTCTCGACCTTTGTACCTTGTTGGCCAGACCTCTATTGCACATGTGCTATAGGGGTGTCTCTCTCCGTTGCAAACAATCACACACTAGCTATCTTCGTGTATCTCCTAACCTCGCTTTTCTATCTCGGAGATGCATGCGTGATATGTTCGCCTAAGAAACGAAAAAACACACTCTCTCGCTAATTTATCGTTTGTTGTCACTTTCTCTTTCACACACATAATCTTTTTGCACACTTACTCATGCTCCTTCACACGCACTTGATCCCTCTCGACTTAGGCACTCTCCTCGGTCCATAGCATATTTATTTATTGAAAAGTGAAACATCACAAAGTTTGACCATGTATGTGGAGAAAAACAATTACATCTGGAACGACAAACATATACGATTAGATTCACCATGAGATGTAGTTTCGTATGATGTATCTTTGGTATTGAAGATATAAATATCATTTGTGTAAACTTGATCAAAGTTTCCAAAGTTTGACTTCTAAAAAATTACATGAACTGCATTATCGAGCAGATGGAATATCTCTTTCCCCCTCTCAACTATCTGACGCACCACTTAGCCTTATCGGGGCTCCTCTATCTCTCTCAAACTTTATATCTCCCTGGTTCACACATACACATGTCTCGTTCACGCTATACATACAGACCAATCCAACACTCTCCGCCCTTGTTCTCTCTCTAGGTGACACACACCCCCTAATAAGTACCAGAATCCCTCACTCCATCATAGGCGCCAGCACTCCCCCCTAAGTATGATTATCTCTCACTAGCCATCAGGAACACACATATTGTCTCCTTCCATCCATACGTCTATCTCGATATCTCTCGGGGTATCTTCTATCACGCACACACCTTGTCACTCGATCTCCCACCCATGTAGTCCCATCACGATCTCCAGGGGATCTCTCTATGACAAACATACACTCTCTCCTCCCCATGTCTGCATTTTCTCCGTACGTCTCTCTCGACCTCTCTCCCTTGTTTTTCAGACCCCTCTTGGCCACATGCTAGGGGTCTTGCTCTCTCGGTTACAAACAACCACACACTATCTCCTCACCTTGCTTCTGTTGTCGAAGATGCATGTGTGATATGTTTGCATAGACACACATGTTTTTTCTCGACATTTATCGAGTGTTGTCCATGTCTCTTTCACACACGCACACACACTTTTTCACTCACTCTTTCTATTTCACTCTCTCTCTCTAGTTAGGGACTCTCTCACGTCCATAAGCATATGGATGTTTTGAAAAGTCAAACCTCAAAAAAGTTTGACCAGCTATATGTGGAGAAAAACATTTACATCTAGAAAGATCATTAGATTCATCACAACATGTACTTGCTTCATACTATCATTTATCTTTGGTATTGTAGATATAAGTAATTTCTTTATAAACTTGGTCAAAGTTTCAAAAGTTAGACTTTTAAAAAAATGTTGGAACTACATTATCGAACGGAGGGAGTATCTCTTTCTGTCTCTCTCTCTGCTATCTCTCACGAGCATCCCCTCTCACACGAACACTCTATACCGACGGTTTATATGCTCACTATGTCAGCGTATAGCTCCGTATATTGTTTAGTTGACCGGTCAACCAGTCCACATGCTGCCTTGTCAGCTCGTGTTCTGTATCTTCGTGTGCTGGCCCATGTGGCAGTGGGTGAAAATAAGTAAACTAGAGGCCCATCTGACACACGGTGAAGTAAGCAAAGTTGAAACCACTCGGGGTAGCACCCCGCATGCTAGTAAATTGAGGGCGCATTGAGGAACGAGGCAATAAAAACACTTGTTTGGGAGAGTGACAGGGTGGTGTAGTTGGTTTGATTGATTTGTTTATACATGTGGGTATGTGTGCACAGCGGTGCCAACTCTCTCACATCGCGAGAGCGGTGCCAAAATCTCTTGATTTGACATCGATGCGTATTATGTGGCATACTTTTGCGAAATATGGCATCGGCCACATAGTGGAAGGAAACAAATGGCCAAGCTCTTCATATACTCCTAGGTAAATGAGAGTAAAGAGAAAGAGAGAGAGAGAGAGAGAGAGAGAGAGAGAGAGAGAGAGAGAGAGTATCACTAGCCAGCCAACTCTATTGTATGAGTGAATGATATTGGTTCCTCTTGATGACACGGCAATCTCATACATCCAGCTGCTCTAATATGTTCTCTTCTTTTGCAGATAAAAAAAGACCCGAAAGTGAAAAATGTGATGCACTATAACAAACTCATCGAATGCCTTGATCTCCATCTTACATAAATTGATTTGATCGACTATCGAGGCAGCACATCTGAGATTAAATTGGCCAGGTTCTTTGTTCTGGAGGCAAGTGTGCTCAAGGTAATGAGGCTTGGCGTTCTATGGCGCAACAATGAATGGCGTGCTGATCACCGGAAGCGTCTAAGCCTAAATGACAAAGTCTCCGCAGAAGCTGAATTTGTTTTTGAAACATCAAGTGGCCAGAGACTCGAAAAGTTATTTGCCCATTTGTGACTTGTCAGGGCGGTGGATTTTAGTTTGTACGATAATGCTGCATCCACCTATAGTAACAAAAGTTCTTACGTAAACTTCCTAGTAATTCCCTCTTCGTAGGTGCAGCATTACTCCTAACATTTGTAATATCAGTTTGAAACTTGTAATATTATCGTGTCCTATTCCTACGTTTTCAAAATCCTGCGAATCAAACAAGTCCTGAGTTGGTGATGATGTTGTTCCTGCCATCTTTCACCAATAGTCGTTGGACCTAGATCTGACACATACAAACCAAACTTCTCTAGTTTTGCAAAAAGATGCACGCACTTATTCGCTATTTACAAACAACTCCTTGTCTCTCACAATCAACCTTATCTCCTCCCCACCACATCTAGAAGGGCATGGAAAAATCTGGCGCGATGGCGGCTGCCGGCGCCGTCCACCCCCAATCTTGGTGTTCCGTGCAATGCACGGGCATCTACGCATGGGAAATTATGTCGAACACGGCTAGTTGTAAGCAGGCTAAGTCTACAGCCATGATGATAGTAACTGCAGACGCTGAGGCTGACTATGGTATGCCGAACACGGCGCCTATACTCAGGTGTCATCTCTGGTGTACGGTGTTGTCACTTCACTGTGAGGAGCAGCACGTAATAATTTGACCAACGGGTAGTACAGTGCTACTACATTGGTAGTAGTAGTACTACTACTAGTACTAGCACCACCGTCTGGATTTAGTAGTACTACCACGTCCATCTGGATTTAGTATTTGACTAGCAATATCTAGTAATGCATGTCACAAAAAATGTACTACTCCCTCTGTACATAAATACGTGGTGTATTGTTTTATTCCTATCGGCAATATAACTTAATGTCTTTTTGCTACTTAATAGGATTACTTGCAATTAACTAACCACTGCATGTGATGTTTGGTAGTCTCAAGTCCTTGAAAGCATGCACGGGCACGGAGGGGGACACAGCTTCATTGACTTACTGCACCTGCCTTTGGGTGTATGACACCTGGGCCCAACGGGTTGCTGGCCAACCTGTCATACAGCCAAAGGCAGGTGTTGTAGAGGGGCGAGGAGTAGATGGCCAACACGCACGTGAATTCAACGCAGTCTGCACTTCTCATATAAAGGCTCCTGCCAGTCCAATCTAAGAAATCCTACGCACCAACGCACCCAAGGGCAAGAGTGATCACTCCAATCGCAAGATCAGTTGACTAGAAGCTAGACCCATGGCGGCGATGAGCGCGAGCATCAGCCGGCTGTGCCAGATGGTCCATAACGCCGGCCTGCGGCCCGGCACCGAGGAACGTCTCCAGGTAGTGCTTGAGGCCGCGAGGGCGAGGGGGCGCTTGGACGACAGCTTCGTCTCCTTGTTCGATGAGGTCCTCGTCGGCTTCCTCGACAAGTTCACAGTCGTCAAGAAGCTCGCGGATGACCTTGACGTATGCCTCCAACCCACGCGGCCAGGCTCTGCGATGCCTGCCACCCTCAACGGCCTCTATGGTGACAACCTCTTCGACGCACTGGTGGCCCTGTGACTGCCCACCGTCGCGCCGGAGAATGTCCACCTCGACATCGCGCCCGCCACGCAGCGCCTGGCGCAGCAAGACACCATCGACATAATCATCCACGTCTACGCGCAAATCGTCCACAAGGACTACTACATGCAAGAGGAGGACGATAGGACGCTGGCCTTCTTGGACCGCAGGGCAACCTTGGACGACATTGTTCAGAAGCATGTTGAGCTTGCCGCCAACGCCGCTGCTCCTCACACGTCGGTTGGTAACCCGGTGCACTAGGGCGTGAGGATGTCGTTGATGGATCCGTATGTATCTTTATCTTTCCGTCAAATCCATGTAGTAGTATATGGTACTACTAGTAATTATCTTACCTTTCGCATCAACTTCATAATTTTCCTACGTACTCCATGCATGAACCGCGCCAGAACCAAACTTCTCATTACTCTAGGGAAAATCTTTATTTCTATCTATCGGTCGCGCCATGGAGCAGAACCAAATTTTACAAGTTACAAGTTCAAAAAGAAAAGCATGTCATGTTTGCGTCGCACCCCCACACGGTTGGTTCGGCACGCCACTCAAGGGGGAATGCGTGCTGTGTTGCATTTTCACTTACAAGTGGGACCGCAGTGGGCAAACCGACTATCGGCAAACCCCCACCACGCCCATCGTACGATGGCTGAGAAAACATGAGGGAGAAGAGATGGTTGTAGCACGGACTCCAAGAAAATTGGTGTCAGATGGGACTCGTCTGGGTGGCGTTTGTCGTACTGCTAGACATGGATGCTAGTTATGGCCCATCCCATCCCACTATATCGAGGTGCTGGTTACGTAGAACAAATTTCCTGGAGTCTGTGCTCAGCCCTCCTCTATCTGTCTTCTCAGCCAGCCAGCAGACGTGCGGAGCCCATCGTCTGTTTGCTCATATGCGGTCCCACATGTCAGTGAAAACGCAAGAGGACCCACTGAACTTGCACATCTTTCACCTCGACGTGCTGGTGATGAAAAGCAAATCCAATAAAGATCTTCGGTGGCCGCTTTTGTAGTTACTCAAGAGTAGTAAGATTCTATTTATAGTTTAACCCAAGATGCACATCACTTGGCTTCAACTACCACTCTATTTTCTTGCATGACACGACCTGGATGCTGGATGTCCCACGTGTCGGCAAAAGGAGGAAGAACTCGACCAAATCTTCGGTTGTGCTCTCGGATTAGACTAGTTGTGCTAACTTAAAAGTTTATTGTGTAGAATGGATGCAAGTTTTGGTATTGGGAAAAATAGTACAACGATATATTGATAGAGCGCAATTTAGTAGATGTTCTAGCACTTTTAGCTAGCATAGAGGTTAGAGATGAGACTAGTGCACTTGTTGATAGAATAGAGGCTAGACACGTCTACTTCTTTACACTCGAAGAAGAAAGAAGCACGCAGGATCGAGCCTCCGCAGATCAACAATGAATGTATCAAGAAGGCACTAATCCAACTTACAGGAGCAGTTATGGAAGTTGGATATCTTCTAAAATGTATTCTTGTGGTTCTTGTTTTTCAAGTCAAAATTTTGGTGATGTATTTACATGTTCCAAAAAATCAATGATGAAAAAAAGATATGTGTTTGCAATGAAAAATGTACGCGGCCGGGATGCGTTCTCGCATTCGGCGCACGGCAAAACGGAGGTCTGTTTGGGGTTGTGCGTTGGAGTTGGCCTTACAAGTGGGACCGCAGTTGAGGAAACCGACTATCGGCAAACCCCCACCTCGCCCGCCGCGCGATGGCTGAGTTAGAGAAATGACGAGGTTGAAGAGATTGTTGTAGCACGGACTCCAACAAATATGGTGTCATTTGGAAGTCGTGCCGGTGGCGTGTGTCGTACTCCTGGACGTGAATGCTTGTTCTGGCCCATGCCACCCTACTACTCCTACTACTTATAGTAGTATTATCAAGGATTCAAGGTGCTGGTTACATACAGCGAACACATTAACATATGGCCCACCTTACACTGTGGCCAAATTTCCTGGAGTCTATGCTAGGTTAAAAAGTGTTCTTTGTGAGGATGGGTGGCTAGTCTCAAGTTTAAAACTTGTTGCATTACGTACGTAGACATAGAGATAGTGCAGCATGTGAAGCTAGTACAAATAGTGTACTATTGTTGATTGGCCTCATCTGATAACCTGTTGCAATGCACGTACAATTATGTATTCGGAAATTATATTTTTTCCTCCTCGCAGCACCCACTCAGAGAAGCGACTCGAAAGCCATTCATAAATTTAGTAAGTTTATCACAGGCATATCATTTTATTACCTACAACACGTCATCAACCCAAAAACGACAATGATGATACATTATAAATACTAAAGTTTTCATCACACAACAAATAACAAGCAATGAAATGAACTTCAACTCAACCAATCCTCGGCGTTGGAAACACTTGCTTTGGACCACAAGTGATTCTCTGGGAAGGGCCAGATAGTGTCAATCTCAAGACCAACGCAGGACTGATCATCCAGGCTGAAGCAGCCTATTATATCATGACCAGGGTAGGGAGCCACCGCAATGTCCGACGTATAGATACAATTGCTTCTCATAAACGGTAGTAACGTTGTGTCAACGGCAGTTGGATCGCCTTCACCATCATTGGATAGTTTTTTCCAAGGAAGAGCGAGTTTGCTCCAAGACTATCAATACTGTACCAGGGAGAAGGTGTTGGCACTAGCACACTAGTATCCATCCCGAATACCATGCAATGGGTGTTGGAATAGGTCCGGAGAGTGCGCCATGGGAGACAACACCTGCTCCCTCAGTAGTAACATCAGCAGTGGGCTATATATAGACAAGAAGTGGTGATCCATCGGAATTAGTTGCCACCCGCCAGTGAGCATATGGGCCCTGCTCGTCCTCATGCTCGTGATCATCACCATCGTCATCCCCCCCTTGGTTATAAATTTTTTCAAGTATAGGTGGTGGAACGTTCACAAGACCTTGGAAACACAAGAAGAAGGTTAATTAGTAGAGAAGGGAAACTTGCTAACTCGCATGCACGTGGATGAAACAATTATAATTACGGTGGAAGAAAAATGTACCGAAACAATAAGGATCCCATGAAAAACAGTGCCACAAGTGGTGGCAGCAAACACAAGCCTCTCGTATTCAATTGCAACACAGTACACAACCTTGTATAGAAATTGATTTTTGAGCAATATCCATCCAGTCGAACCATGAAGGACAGCAACAAACTTGTTGAAGATAGCAACAACTTTATAGTTCTTGTAATTCCAAGAGCGGCTCGGAACTCGAGAAATTGCTATCTTCTGTAGACGACAGTCACCATGATCATATTTGAACGTACGTCGATCATCTGTGTGCTCAACCTCAGGGCACTCGGAGATTTTTGGAAGTGGAATCCGCTGACGAGTGTCCACATTCACAAGTTCCCACTCGCAATTGTACCCAATATAAACAACCCAATCTCCATTTGGGCCTGCCCAACACTTGCCCTCAAGCGATGGCATCTTAACATCATACGTATCATTATCAAGCGGCATCAACTTGCACAAGGCGAGGCTTCCCTTGTCCCCGCGCCGGCCAGCATGGTCACGGCGATGAAGATAGGGGAGATCAAACCGCTCCTGGCCCCTTGGGTTCCTTGTAATGATGTTATTAGTTGAGTCGAGAATATTCTTGAACGAACCTGCCATGCTAGTCGAGGTGATGACGTTGCACCGATCAATGAGTTCCCCCACCGCGTCATTATTCAGATCGGGGCAAGAATAACGGGGTCGTTTCCGGCTTGTCCCCCCCATGGAGAAGACGACGTAACAATGGCAGAAGGAAGGGTGAAGGCAAATGGAGGAGGGAGGAAGAGCGTGCGACAGCAGTTCCAAATCGAGAGGGAAATGCGAAGAGTCGGTGGGGGATGCCAGTTTTCCACGGTACACGAAGAGGCGCCCCGGCCTACATGTCCTTTAGGAAATTGCACAAAAGGACTAGCCGTCGTCTCACTGACATGTTGGAACGGGACCACATGTCAACGAAACATGGTGTGTAATTTCTCGTGCAAAATCCGATCTGGCCGCATTGGCCCGAGGTGCCGCATTAGTTATTGACCTTTATTTTTTTAATGGCGTGCCGTTCAGTTTTGAAGCACGACTAACTAGTACTGTTTGCAGAGAAAATATATAAACTACTCTACCACTACTCCACCTCTAGTACTAGTAGTATAAAAAAGATATATAGGCTGGAGCTTCAGAGCTTTCTTGCTAAGGGATGCCCACTTGCTTCTCACATATGACCCTCTCTACAGATCTAAAAAATACGGCCTCTCTCTCCCTCCTCACCGGTGGTCACAGATCCGCCGGGGAAGAAAAGGACATGCAGCATTGACGCACTCGTCGTCGGCAAGCGAGGTCACGCACTGACGACAAGGCCGTCCTCTCAGACCTAGCGCCCGCGAGGGATGGCCTCCGTCCCCAAGCTCGATGTCGTAGTGCGTGCGGAGGACAACGACCACGAGCGAAGACACTTCCCGCCGACCCTTAGGTATGCCACCTCTTTTCAAACCATACCCTTGTTCTATTGCCCCATCTGCCACGTCGCTACATGTGGATCTTTTTCCACTCCACCATCGTCCCAATTTGTTATCCTCTGCTCTGCTGGTCACGCAGACGAAAACCTTAATTTGCACTATTTAAGGAAACCCTACTTCAGGCAGACTAATCCATGTCTGGGTTGAATAAGGAAAGGAAGGGAGACTGTACTGTCTTGGAGAGTAGGCATCGAACCCGCATCTAGGTTGAAAAGGGGAAAATCAGTAGATAAGGAACGAGTCTTGTCTCTCTTGGTTGAAGAAGGGTCGAAAGGCATGACAACGCAATAGAGAATGACCAGGTCGATCGGTTTGTTGTCCTCACATAGGAAAAAGGTGGCTGAACATAACAAAAATGGGACGTAATCCACATATGCTGCCTGGATATTTGTTGCTCTGGGCAACCATACCTACCTCACCACTCTATGCGTCCGTGGATGCACATCGTACTAGTGCGCCCACTGTCCGAATGGGTCTCCCATGCTCTTATTGCCACTTTTTTGCTATTAGTATAACGCCAACGGTAAAGTCAACCAATGCTACTGCTAAAGTTATGCCACATTTAACTAATGCCGCACTCAGTCTAATGGCACCGATAAATTTAAGCAATGCCATTTAATGTCTCTGGATTATTTCAGGGTTAGCTGTTGATTGTGGGTCTATTAAAGATTTTTCAGCTAATGCATTCTAATGTTGTTGCACAGCCAGTATACCAACGATGAAACTTGATACTACCTTCAGATTTTTGCACTGTTAATGCTTATAGATTACATACCTCACTTTCATGAGATAAGTAAATGTTTTTGTACAGTGTCACCAAAATGCCAAGGCGCTGGTGTCATTTTATTTTGGTTAAACTGCACAAAAAATTATGAAGAAAAGAGGAAAGGTCAAGAGTGGGCACCTCCTTATCCAGTTGTTTTCTTTGATTCGGTTGGTCAAGTTTTATGTTTAATCAACTATCAAGATTGGGATAGCAATTTTCAGGTCCTGTGGAGTTCGAAATGATATATACCTTCAAGGTACATGGTTTGCAAAAAATTATACTATCATTAGTTCATAATGCTAGTTACCTTCAGACTTTTGTATTTGGTTTAATGTTGTTGCCAGCTAGTATACCAATGCTGAAACTTGTTACCTTTACATTTTGTATTATTAATGCTTACAGAAATCTTCAAGTGCTAGCTTATGGAGATTAGTTCAGTAAAACCATTATACTCTACCCCGTAATAAAAAAATCACTCCACTATTCCACTAGCCAGTGGATTAGTGTATACATGTACTATTAGAATGGTGTTGCATTAGCGTATCGACATATATAAGGTGTGGCAAGCTTTCCCAGAGCAACAAGTTTCAGCATTGGCATACTAGTTGTGCAACAAGTTTCAGCATTGGTACAGAGGGTGTAGAGTTCACTCAAATACTGCCAGTAAAGCTATCCACACCTTTGTTAAGATTGGGATAGCAATTTTCATGTTCAGCCGAGTTCAAAATGATATTTACCTTGAAGGTACATGGTTTGCAATTTTTTAATACTATCATTAGTTAATAATGCTAGTTACCTTCAGACTTTTGTATTTGGTTTAATGCTCTTGCACAGCTAGTATACCAATGCTGAAACTTGTTACCTTTACATTTTGTATTGTTAATTCTTATAGAAATCTTCCAGTGCTAGAGCTTATGGAAATCTTCCAGTGCTAGAGCTTATAGATACCTTTTCCCATTAAGAAATTGGAATGGTTATATTTGTGAGTCTATGCTTCAAATAGTGCCACTTTTATAGTAATCACACTTTCAATATCTATGCAAACAGGGATGCTCGATTTTAGTGGAACTGTCAAACTGGTTCAACATTAGGAGCATGTTTTCTTCCAAACCTTTATATCCAATTGGTGGCACTATTAGCTGTTCATTAAGAAGGTACATGGTTTGCTACTATCTTGCTACTCAGTCCTGTTACTTTGCTCTGAATGTTGAACTATCTGTTTGAACATATGGAATGGGATGTTATTTTTGTAAATGGGCTGTATTTGTCCTCCACGGGTTTAGAGGCTGACTTATGGGCCTACCAAGTTGACGCGTACACAATCTGGAGATGATTGTACATGGAGAGGATGACAGTAGGGACCCGTCAAGGTCATGGCAGTACGCAAGCAAGTGCTTCCTTATTTCAAGCCAATAAAAATGGCTCCTCCTAATGGATTTCTGACATCTGGGTCCCATGCCATTGTCAACGTAGTCAATAAACGACAGAATTGCACATTGAGCGGCTGACAGCAGGGACCCAGCTGCTTGCCCAGTTATTTTTGTTTTGGGTTAATTTGATAAATGCCACTCCAAATCTGGTGTTTCTGAGAAATGCCACTGCAATTTCCAAACTTTGAAAAATGCCATTTCATGCCATTTCAAGTGGCATTTTTCGAAGTCTGGAGTGGCATTTTTCAAAGTTTGCAAATTGCAGTGGCGTTTTCCAAAGTTTGCAAAAATTGCATTGTCATTTTTCAAAGTTTGGAAATTGCAGTGGCATTTTTATAAATCACAATAATTGGAGTGGCATTTATCTAATTTGTTTTTGAGACGGAAGCAGGGTGTCAACTGGACTGTGCGGGGCACTCTGGCCTGTCTAGACAGCCTTCTCTTTTATGTTTACCACAGACCAGTCGAGTAGTTTTTTTTCTTTCTGAAAATGGCTAGCCTAGTTTTTTGGTGATTTGCCAAGTAAGTCGCTTTGTCAGGCCTGTTGGGCTGCAAATCTTTCAAGACGAGGAGAGCTTCATTCGGCTGGACGAGAAAATGGCCTATCAGTAATGAGAAATGGGTTGTAGATTTTTTAAACACATCAAACCGGCAATTAGTTTCAAATTTATTTTTTTCATTTCGAGATTTTAAATTGCATTAATTTTTATGCGTGGACAATTTGTTGGATTTTATATTGATATACATTTATTTTAAAAATCAGTTTGAATGTGACTCGACATTTCAGGATTAAAACAGTTCGGACCGCACCGAAATATGCAAAATTTCGTATAATTTTTTAACCGTGGCCACAATATGGGCTGTAATGCTAATAAAAAGAATATGGGCTCCAAAAAAACCTTAAGAATTAGCAAACGGGCTGTAAATTATTAGAAATGATGGCAGATGGGATGTATGATGTTTTCCACAGATTTGAGGCTTTCCTAAAAAAAAGGTTGACGCACAAGCAGTGATTGTTGGATGTCCATCCAACGGCCGTCGTGCTTCTTCAATCTCTGCTCTTCCTGCTCCAGCCGCTCAATCAAGCACCGGCGGGACTGCCTGCTCTCTCCTCCCCGCGGCCAGCTATGCTGCCGCGCAGGCCTCACTGCCCCATCGTACTCCCATCGCTGGCCTAGCCATCCCTCTACTCACCCACACCAGCTGTTTTCTCCGGGGACGGTAGACGAACCAGTAAACCCTCATACTCCGCCGCGTGGGAAAGAACTGCCGAGTCTTCCTTGGCTCTGTGTCCTTCCCTTCCTAGGCCTCGCCGTCGTCCACCGCCCTGGTGCTCTCGGCGCAGCCTAGTCAACATGGTCAATGAACAACATCCATCGGAAGTGGACTGTACGTGGAGAGGCTATATCTTCGCACGCAAGGAAGTGCCTCCTTATGACGCACAAAAAATGAATAACCCTTGCTAGCTAGGACCCACCATAGTGGGTGGTTGACTTGTGGGCCTACTAAGTTGACGGGGACAGAGGGCTTTGTCAAGTTAGTCAATATGAACGATTCTAGCTCCGGTGACCGTACGATGTCCATCCAACGGCCTTAGTGCTTCTTCAACCTATGGACTTCTGGGTCCAGCCGCCCAAAGCAGCGCCGGTCGTGCTGCCTGCTCCTACCTCCCGTGGCCGGCTGTGCTGCCGCGGAGGCCTCACCGCCCCATACTACTCCCACCGCTGGCCAGGCCATCCCTCCACTCAACCACACCCCCTGTTATTGTGCGGCGACGGCAGCCTCACACCACAGTAGAACCAGTGAACCCTCATACTCCTCTCCGCGTGGGCATTCACTGCCGCATCTTTCCCGGCTCCGCATCGTCCCCTTCCTAGGCCTCGCCGTCATCCACCGCCTTGGTGCTCTCGGCGCGGCGTGGTCAATGTGGTCAACGACCGACTTCCATCGGAAGAGTACGGTACGTGGAGAGGCTAACAGCTGGGTCCATGGCCACATCCAAGTTTTTTTGTGATTTGCCAAGTAAGTCGCTTTGTAAGGCCTGTTGGGCTGTAAATCTTTCAAGATGAGGAGAGCTTCATTGGGCTGGCCGAGAAAATGGCCTATCAGTAATGAGAAATGGGTTGTACATGTTTAATACACATCAAACCGGTAATTAGTTTCAAATTTCTTTTTTTCATTTCGAGATTTTAAATTGCATTGCTTTTTATGGGTGGACAATTTGTTGGATTTTATATTGATATACATTTATTTTTAAAATCAGTTTGAATGTGACTCAAAATTTCAGGATTAAAAACAGTTCGGACCGCACTGAAATATGCAAAATTTCGTATAAGTTTTTAACCGTGGCCACAATACGGGCTGTAATGCTAACAAAAAGAATATGGGCTCCAAAAAAAACCTTAAGAATTAGCAAATGGGCTGTAAATTATTATTAATAATGGCAGATGGGTTGTATGATGTTTACCACAGATTTGAGGCTTTCCTAAAAAAAAGTTGACGCACAAGCAGTGACTATTGGATGTCCATCCAACGGTCGTCGTGCTTCTTCAATCTCTGCTCTTCTTGCTCCAGATGGTCAAACAAGCGCCGGCGGGACTGCCTGCTCTCTCCTCCCCGCGGTCGGCTGTGCTGCCGTGCAGGCCTCACCACCCCACTGTACTCCCATCGCTGGCCTAGCCATCCCTCTACTCACCCACACCTACTGTTTTCTTCGGGGATGGCAGACGAACCAGTAAACCCTCGTACTCCTCCGCGTGGGAAACAACTACCGAGTCTTCCCTGGCTCCGTGTCGTTCCCTTACTAGGCCTCGCCGTCGTCCACCGCCCTGGTGCTCTCGGCGCGGCCTGGTCAACATGGTCAACGAACGACATGTATCTGAAGTGGACTGTACGTGGAGAGGCTGACAGCTGGGTCCACGGCCGCACGCAAGGAAATGCCTCCTTATTACGCGCAAAATAATGATTCCTCCACCTAACACCTGGGACCCACTGAAAGGGCCTCTGTATTTCGTGAAAAAAACGTTACCGCCGCTGACAGCTCCGACCCACAAGCTATATCTTTGCACGCAAGGAAGTGCCTACTTATTACGCACACAAAAATGAATACTCCCCCTGTTAGCTGGGACCCAGTATAGTGGCAGGCTGACTTGTGGGCCTACTAAGTTGACGGGGACGGAGGGCTTTGTCAACTTAGTCAATATGCAAGATTCTATCTCAAGTGACCATATGATGTCCATCCAACGACCATAGTGCTTATTCAATCTCTGGTCTTCTTGCTCCAGCCGCCCAAACCAGCTAGCAAATCAGCGCAGGTCGTGCCTCGTGCTCCTGCCTCCCATGGCCGGCTGTGCTACCGCGGAGGCCTCACCGCCCCCTACTACTCCCACCGCTGGCCAGGCCATCCCTCCACTCACCCACAGCCATTGTTATTCTGCGGCGACGGCAGCCTAATGCCATAGCCGAACCAGTGAAACCTCATACTCTTCTCTGCGCGGGCTTCCACTGCCGCGTCTTCCCCGGCTCCATGTCGTCCCCTTCCTAGGCCTCTCCGTCGTTCACCGCCCTGGTGCTCTTGGCGCGGAGTAGTCAACGTGGTCAAGGAACGTCTTCCATCGGAAGAGTACTGTACGTGGAGAGGCTGACAGCTGGGTCCATGGCCGCAGCAAGGAAGTGCCTCCTTATTACGCGCAAAATAATTATTGCTCCACCTGACAGCGGGGACCCACTGGACGGGCCACCGCATTTTGCGAAAAAAACATTCCCCCCTGACTGCTCGGACCCACCAGCTACATCTTCACACGCAAGGAAGTGCGTCCGGGCAAAAAAAGGATTCGCCCCCCTGACTGGTGGGACCCACCAGCTACATCTTCGCACGCAAGGAAGTGCCTGACAGTAGGGACCCACCTGGTCGAAGCGTACGTAGCGTTGTCATTCTGGTCGCGAACGTGTACGTACATACTGGTCGATGTAGAGGCGTGCACGTGTCGTAATAGAGGCGCCCATGTAGCATATACACGTATGTACAGCGGCCAGTGTGCAAGAAAGAAAATACGACCACATACGTACATACGGGCAGAGTCTCAAACGCCTACTCGCGCATACGTATGGCCAGGGCTCGTGTACATGGCTGGGTCGGAATGGAGAAACAATGTCGTCGTTGTGTTCATGGGGAGCCAACCGGTTGGGTCGGTACGGAATGCGTCGTCGTGTTCATCGGGAGGGCTTGGACGGAACAGCCGACGGAAACGAGGCCTGGCGTACCGCAGAATGGAGGAAACGGCCTTGTGTTCGACCAGACCCGGTTGAAACGGGATCCTGTTCATCGGGAGGGGTCTGGCATACCGCAAAATGGAGGAAACAGACCTCCTACGATGAAACGGTGGTCCTGTTGATCGGGAGGGGTGTGGCATACCACAAAACGGAGGAAACGGACCTCCTACGGCCGAAATGGGGGTCCTGTTCATCGAGAGGGGTGTAGGGTACCGCAAAACGGAGGAAACGGACTTTTGTTGGAGCTCTACGGTCGAAACGGGGGTCCTGTTCATCGGCAGGGTTGTGGCGTACCGCAAACGGGACTCCACGGGATACTGTTCATCACCACCGTCGACCTCCTCCAGCCTCCACGGGCTACTGTTCATCCACCGTCGACCTCCTCCGGCATCCACCTGCGACTATTCAGCCTCCACCGCGCGCTACTCCACCGGCTACTGTTCAACCAACCCTCTCCACGGGCTCCTGTTCAACCACCCCTCCACGGGCTACTATTCATCCAGCACTCCACCATCTACTGTTCATGCAGCCCTCCACGGGGTGGTCCTGTTCATGCAGCCCTCCATGGGGTCCTGTTCATGCAGTCCCAACCAGCTCGATCGAACGGGGTCCTGTTCATGCAGAGGCAACACCACGGGGTCCTGTTCAGCCACCC
>LR738713.1:284044491-284060307 GCA_902687465.1 Secale cereale
ATATATATATATATATATATATATATATATATATATATATATATATATATATATATATATATATATATATATATATTTGTGCGATTATTTTCTTCAAGATTGGTCTGTACATAGACGATTGTGCTTAAAAATCGAACCATAATCTCCCGATATGTCAAAATAAATAGTCATAAATTCCTAATCCTACTTTACGGCATGTAAACATTGATTTGATGCCAAATTTTGGTAACTTCCAAATGTTTGCTAGAGATTAGTTTGTAGACTTTAATTTGATGCCACATTTTTTACTATATGTATAGGTGTTGTGTGATGATGTTGACAGCGAGGATGAAGATGGCCCGATGAGGTCCAAGAGGCAAATCCTCAGGGAGCTTTATGCGGGAATGCATAACATGTGTATTAGGACCTGGAACTATGTGTTTTTTCTATCAATTGACCAATAGTAATTTATGTACCCACCGTTTGTTATGTTCTTGAGAGAGATGCCTCTAGTAAAAACTACGACCCCACATATATTTAAATCATATTCTAAAACCCTAAATACCTTGCTGCAATTTATTTACTTTTATTTTATTTTAGCAGTTTAGATATCTCCTACTATCAGATTGGATCCTTGCAAATAACGAGTACAAGGGGATATACAACTCTTGTGACCGTGTTTGGTTCAAGTATTTGCTCTTGTGTGTGTATGTACATCTAAAGGTCATTTGCATGGAACTCCTATTGGTTCGATAAACCTTCATTTCTTACTAAGGGAAATAGTTTCTGCTACTATACTACTTCACCCTTCCTCTTCAGGGAAATCCCAACGCCTATCACAAGTAGAAGTGTGCTCAGCTCCTACAGAGGAATCAATGCCTGGATATTGTTATCTATTTATGCCAACAACATCACCACATTTATTCGCCCATCGCGACAAGATCTTTGTATTGTTGGAGATGCTATCAATGTCTTTGGTCAAGCCTGTGGGTTGTGGATGAACTATAGGAAATCCTCAACCACCTTGATTTGAGGCAAATAGGAGGATCATGCACGAGTTCTCAACCTACCGCAGTGTGCGCTATCAGAGTTTCCATGCAAAAATCATGGTCTCCAGCTTGCCACGAAGCAACTAACCAAGGTTGTAACATCCCAAATTTTTAATTCGGAATGGTACTATAATAATTTAGGCATAATGATTTTTTGCATATTTGAAAATTTTGGAGTTTATGAAACATTAAATGATAGGGAATAAAATGACTTTCCTGGAGTATAGATTTGGATTTTATTTGACTTTTATATTTAAAAATATTCCAACTCAAATATTAATATAGAGAAGGTAATAGGACTCCTTCAGAAAAAAGAGTTGGAAATGATTTGAGTTTTATTCTGATTTTCATTTTTGAAGCTATTCAAATTTTCCATTTAGAGAGTAGATAACGTACATGACGTCTTCATTATAACAATATTTGGAATAGTATTTGATGAGGACTTGGTATTTTAAATTATTACAGAAAAAATATATTTAAATTAATTCTTTTGCCAAAATAATTTCCTCAAAAGCTTTATTCTAGGCCAGGAAAAAGTTCACATAGCTCAATATATTAGGTGGGAGTTTTGTGAATTTTTATGTGATTTATTAGAGCTTATTTACTTTAATTTTAGCCCCAAAAATGTTCTTGTTTTATATATTAAAAAAACTAGCGCTCAGCTAGGCGCTAGCTAGCCAACCTGACTAACCTTACGACCCATGGCCCATCCATGTCCGAAGCGGTACGCCCACCGCTTCTCTCCCTCTCGCGCTCTCTCTGTATCGTCGATAGGTGGGACCCACCCGTCGGGTTCTTCTTCCCTAGACCGAAGCAGAGTCCATCTCTAGCACGCATCACCGACGCCACACCGTCCAAACCTGTGGGGCTCTATCCCCTGCCTTCACCCCTCCCCAGGCCACACCTCTATTTAAGCTGAGGCCCCGGTCTCGTTTTGCCTCAAACCACAAAGCCTGATACCCTTCCCATGCCCCACACCTATTCGTTAGAGTTCACGAGATCCATCAAAGACCCGCCATTTCACACCGCTTACACCCGCCCCTGCAAGCCACCGATGAGACTACCATTGGCTTCACCTTGTCACGCTGCTCCTCCCATTCCTTTGCCGGTGTCGAAGGACCGCCAGAGACCCCGCCCCGTTCGAAGTCGAAGCCCTCACCGTTGTCGATCTCATTGCTAGCGCCAAACACCGGCGCTGTAAGTCGCCGTCAATCACCACCGTTGGATCTGCAAAACATGATGTAGATTAGATCGCGAAATGTTCTGTTTTTTAGATCATTTAGTTTTTGTGGTTTTACTCCGGTTTATTTAACTTGAGTTGCGCTGGTTTCTCGCTTAGTCACCACATCCACTGAGTACCCTAAGCGTTGGCCGTCCGCCGCATTGCAATGTAGCACCCACCCTTGATAACCCACAAGTATAGGGGATCGCAACAATTTTCGAGGGTAGAGTATTCAACCCAAATTTATAGATTCACACAAAGGGAGACAAAGAATATTTGTAAGTATTAGCAGTTGAGTTGTCAATTCAATCACACCTGGAGATTAAATATTCTTAGCAAAGTGTTCAGTAGCACAGTAGTATGATAGTTTTGATAGCAGTAGTGACGGTAACAATAGCAGCAGTAGTTTTGTAGAAATTGTTACAGTAGCAGTAACAGTAGTAACTTAGCAAGATCAATATGTGGAAACACTCATAGGCACTGGATCGGTGATATCGTTGGATAATATTCATCATAGAACAGTTATATCCTGGGGTGACATAGAACTAGCTCCCGTTCATCGATATAATTTAGGCATGTATTCCGTAAATAGTCATACATGCTTATGGAAAAGAACTTGCATGACATATTTTGTCCTACCCTCTCGTGGTAGCGAGGTCCATAAGGAAACTAAGTGATATTAAGGCCTCCTTTTAAGAGAGAACCAGATCAAAGCTTTAACACATAGTGAATACATGAACTTCTCATACTACGGTAATCACCGGAAAGAATCCCAATTGTTGTCACCCTGGGGTATGCAGATCCTAACACGTAGTAGGTGCATATGAATTGCAAGATCAGATGAAGAACATATATAATGGTGACACCATAAACAGTTCAGCTCTGAAATCATGGCACTCAGGCCCTAGTGACAAGCATTAATCATAGCAAAGGCGTAGCAACATCAATCTCAGAACATAGTGGATACTAGGAATCAAGCCCTAACAAAACTAACTCAATTACATGATGAATCTCATCCATCCTCTCACCGACCAGCAAGCCTACAAAGAAATTACTCACTCCCAGAGATGAGCATCATGGAATTGGTGATGGAGGATGGTTGATGATGAGGAAGACGGAAGACCCCTCTCTTCGGAGCCCCAAAAGGACTCTAGATATTGCCGCCTGGTGAAGAACAGGAGGTGGCGGTGGCTCCATATCGTAAAATGCGATGAAACTTCCTCTGCTTTTTTATATCTGAAAATAGGAATTTATAGTGGCAGAGTTAGGCTTAGCGGAGCCCCATGGGCCCCACGAGACACCAGGGCGCGTGTGGGGGCGGTTGGCGCGCCCTGGTGCCTCCTAGGTAGCTGGGGCACCCCCTCCAGGTCATTCTAGTTCTAGTATTTTTCTTTTATTCAATAAAATATCTCCAAAAAGTTTCGGCCGATTCCGAGAACTTTTATTTCTGCACAAAAAACAACACCATGGTAGTTTGGCTAAACAAAACGTAAGTCTGGGTTAGTTTCATTCAAATCATGCAAATTAGAGTCCAAAACAAGAGCAAAAGCATTAGGAAAAGTATATACGACAGAGATGTATCAACTCCCTCAAGCTTAACCCATTGCTTGTCCTCAAGCAATTCAGTTGACAAGCTGAAAGTGCTAAAGAAAAAAAATTATGAACTCTTTTGTTCTTGTTTACTAATATATGCTTAAATAATAATCATTTTTTCTGCAAACATCCTAACTAACCATGCAAACGATAACTCTTAGAAATTATATTCATTCATATCAATGGCATAATCAACTAGCAAGCAATTATAAGATATCAACTAGCAAGCAATTATAAGATATCTCACATGCTAACATTTTTGTTAAAACAATCATGATATAATATGACAATAATGGTATCTCGCTAGACGTTTCTGAGACCGCAAAACATAAATGCAGAGCACCTCCAAAGTTCAAGCATCGACTAGACATTGTAATTCATGGTATAAAAGATATAGTCATGCTAAAACTCAACATTAACTATACTCAATGCATAAGAATGACAGTAGTGCTCTCAGGTCTGTGCTTATTTGAGAAAATGACGACTCAACATAAAAAGTAAATAGAAAGTCCCTTCACAGAGGGAAGCAGGGATTTGGAGAGGTGACACAGTTCGAAGTTTTAAATCAGAGATAAATATAATTTTGGGAGGTATACATTTCCTGTCAATGTTACGACCAAGGGTTTTCAATATCTTCCATTTTAAACAAGTTAGCGGCGGTTCCCAGGCAGTAAAATTAAAGTTTACTCCCCCTCCACCAACAAACACAAGCCTTGGCTAGCCGAATCCTCGGGTGCCCTCCATACCAACAACAGTCCGGGGGAGTTTGGTTTAATTATTATTGTTATTTTTCATGGGACTAGGCATCCTGATTACCAGCCAATGTCGTGCAAGGAGGAACGATTAAACACTCATCATGAGAGTAATCCACTTAGCATGGAAGATACTGACCACCCCTTGTCGCTCCATGAGCGGTACAGGCACACAACACAAATGTTCATTTGAATATTTTAGAGGTGGCACATGCAAATTTACTTAGGATGGCAGATTAATACCGCATACAGGTAGATATAGTGGACTCATCTGGAACAACTTTGGTTTGTGATTTTGATGCATAGGCAATATTCCCTCTTAGTACAGTTGATGGCTAGCAGTTAGGTTGAGAAGGGACCCGCTAGAGAGCGTAAATGGTCATAATCATGCATTGAGAATAATTACCATTGAATACTAGCATGATTAGGATATAAACACATTGAACATAAATATCATGGACGCTATGTTGGTTTTGATTTAAATACATGCGTGAATATCTGCCAAGTCAAGCAACTCGAAACATTCAGAGGACGATACCATCTCATCATACTACATCGCAATTATTATAATGCATGTTGACACAAAAGATAAATCATTATCCACTCCTAGCTACTTAAGCATGGCATGAACAACTATAATCTCTAATGGTCATTGCAAACATGTTTAATCATGATAAGCTGAATCATGGGTACCGAGTTAAGCATATTTATAAAAAGAAAAAAAGTTGATTTCGTACCTGCCTTTCCTTGCCACGGTCACTTCCTCAAATATCACCGTGATTGCCTTTCACTTGCACGACCGAACGATGTGAGAATAATAATAGTGCAAGAATGTCGTGGACTAAGCTGGAATCTGCAAGCATTTATTTAGAGGAGAAGACAAAAGAAAGTGGGTTATGTATTAGATCAACAATTATTGCATATGAGAGCCACTAAATATTTTCATCATGGTCTTCTCATCACGCCGACTAAACAAAATAAAAGAAATTCGGAGAAACACACAATTTTTTTTTTAGTTTTTATTTTTTCTAGAAGAAAGCAAATTAAAGAAACAAAAATGAAAACCAGAAAAACTATTTACACGGGAAAGCTGCCAACAAGCAAAAGAAGAAAAGAGAAATCTTTTTGGGTTTTCTTTTATTGCTACAACTAAATTAAATTATAAAGAAAATCTGAAAAGAAGCAATATTTTTTTTGGGTTTTGTCAAAGTTTTTTTTAGAACACACAAGAAGAAAGCGAGAAAATTAAACTAGCATGGATTATTCATTGAAAAAGTGTGAACACCGACTAATGGAATGAAGTGTGTGAACATGAATGTAATGTTGGTGAGATAGGCTTTTGGCCTAGCTTGGTAATCACCACCCGCGGCCTGGATAATAATCGGAGTGATAGCTCATGGAGGCCATCGGTGCAACTTTCGTATCCCGACGAGCAGCATCTACCACCCCGTTGTACTCGCACGCTTCGCTCTCAAGAATGTAGTATCTTCCTTTATTCTGGTAATCAAAGAGAGCAGGAGCGGGCAAAATAACTGGTACAATGGGTTTCTTATTGAATATTAGATTGTAGACATAATCATTGGTTGCAGCCTTAAGGAACTTATGGCGCTTCATGTCCTCAAAGTATAAGTACTGAGTAGGTAAGATAGGATCATTAGGCCGTGATGACACGCCTAGCTTTCCAGCTAGACGGGAGGCATAAATACCACCATAAAAGTGGGCACTATCAGCATTGCAATGCAACCTCCGTGCAACGATCGCTCCCAGGTTTTAAAGTTTAATTCTTGTTAAATTAGTGTGTATGAGGCTCAAGTCTGGGGCACGGAGGGTATTGCAATCTTGTTTTCCCACTATGCATTTGCCATTGAAGAGTGCAAAGTATTGAACTGATGGAAAATGTAGACTTCTTATTCTAGCTTGAGTCACTCCTCAATCCGCACCATAAAATAGTCTGGTTAAAAATGCCTCATAATCAGATTTTGGTGGTTCATCCAACGAACCCCAATATGGAATTTTACATGCAACACAAAACTCTTCTAGAGGCATAGTAAATGCATTATCATAAAGGTTAAATGAGACTCTTGACTCACGGGAGTAATATTTAAATTTCTTAGTGAATGTCTGCGTGAAGTTGAGATGTTGAGTGCACTTATCTGCAATGAAGGGAGCAAGCTTAGTGTTGTGAACATATTGCTCAAATTCTTCCTTGATACCTGAACCCAACATGAACTCGTTACACGGCCATAGGCACGATTTGGTGTCGGCATCCCGCATCGAGCTTTCACTTGGCTCAACATAGGACTGACATATCGAGCTCCCACTCGATGATGCCTCAGAGGTCCTTCTCCTCGACGAAATCCTAAATAGGTGCATTTTATTCATGAACAATTTTTGAAATTTTTGGATCACAAAATAAAGTTAACTAAACTTCACAAGATTGATAGCAACTACTCATATGGGTGCCTACAACCTATATCAAGCACTCAAGCTACTTAGAACTTCAAGAATTTAACATGGAAGCTCATCTAAAATAGCACCAAGAGTAGCTAATTATTCTAAATATAACCCACAAAAACAAAAACTAATTGGAGCAATGGAGGAGTCACATACCAAGCAACAATCCCCCAAAACAGTTTCGAAAATGGAGCTTCGAGCAATGAGATCGAAATCCGCGGGTTTGAAAGCAAGAACACGAGAGAGGGAGCAATGGTTATTTTTTTGGAGGTAGGCGTTGACATGGGCTAAATAGATAAGTGAGGGGGGCCCGTAAGGCCCACTACCCTCCAAGGTGCGCCTGGTGGGGTGGTGTGCCATGGTGTCTCGTGGACACCTGGGACACCCCTATGATGTTTTCAGTGCCAGATATTCTCAATATTCAAAAGAAATCGTGTCAAAATTTCAAATCATTTGGAGAACTTTTATTTTGGGCACTTTTATTGCACGGATAATTTAGAAACATGGTATTCATGTTATTTTATTGTATTTAACTAAAATAAAAGAAAATAAAGAGTGGGTACAAAAGGTGGTGTCTTCTAGATTCGTCGAACACATGCCTCGGCAAAATTATCCATTAATAAGGTTGATCTTGTCTTATTAACAACCACTTTCAATTAACATTCGTAGAACACTAAGTTACCTCAATAGCGATGTGCATATCCCCAATAATAAGAATTTCATATTTCCTATTAGTAGTAGGTACCGGGAGTTGAAAATCACCAATAGTTACTGTTGGAGTTTTTCCAATAACATCAATACCATTTACTTGCAATTGCTTCTTCGGAAAATGAATCGCATGCTCATTACCATTAACATGAAAAGTGACCTTGCTTTTATTGCAATCAATAACCGCCCATGTAGTGTTCAAAAAGGGCATACCAAGGATAATCGGCATCTTGTCATCCTCGGGCATATCAGGTATAACAAAGGCCGTTAAGATAGTAACATATTTAACCACAACAGGCACATCCTCACAAACATCAACATGAATGGTTGTTGATTTGTCAGCCATTTGTAATGATATTTTAGTAGGTGTGAGCTTATCCAAATCAATTATTTTATATAAAGAGAAAGTCATAACACTAACACAAGCTACTAAATCACATAAAGCAGTTATCACATAATTTCTTTTGATGGAGTAAGGTATAGTTGGGATTCCAGGATCTCCTATTTTTTTTGATACTCCATGCTTAAAAGAATAATTTGCAAGCATGGTGGATATTTCAGCCTCAGGTATTTTTCTTTTGTTGGTGACAATGTCTTTCATGTATTTAGCATAAGGGGCCATCTTCAGAAGACCAGTCAAGTGGGTACGCAAAAAGACCAGCCTAAGCATTTCACCAAAGTGTTGAAATTCTTCATCATCCCTTTTCTTATTTTGTTTGGGTGGAAAGGGCATGGGTTTTTGAACCGATGGCTCTCTTTCTTTACCATGATTAATAGAAAAAAGTATCTTTTATCATAGCATTTATTGTTAGGTTGTGGGTTATCAAGATCAAGAGCAGGTTCAATCTCAACATCCTTTTCTGGTTCTCTTTCATTATCTGGTTGAGCATCTACATGAACATCATCATTGTCATTATCATTATCATTACCACTATGTGAGTGTTCATTACCAGACTGGGTTTCAGCATCAAAGATAGACACATCATTATTATCCTGTGAAGGTTTTTCTTCCTGAGGTTCATTAGAAGTACACAAAGTCCTATCATTTTTCTTTTTCTTTTTTCTCTAGAAGGACTAGGTGCATCATCAAAAATTATTCGAGAGTCTTGGCTCAATTATTTTAGGATGACCTTCAGGATATAGTGCTTCCTGAGTCATTTTACCTCCTCTAGTCATTACTTTAACAGCATGATCATTCATATTATTATTCATTTCATTGGGCAACTCACTTTGAGATTTAGCAACTTGTTCCAATTGCATTTGAACCATAGAATCATGTTTTCCTACTCCTCTTACATAATTTGTGATTCTAAATAACAAGTCACTCAAGTGAGTAATCATACTAGAGTTTTACTTTAATTGTTTTATAACATAGGCATTGAAATGATCTTGCTTTCTAATGTAGTTGTCGAATTCATACACGCATTGACTAGGAGGTTTATTATATGGGATATCACCTTCATCAAACTTTAAAAGAGAATTTACCTCCACCACCTTTGGTCATGTGCCAAGACCATGTATTTCTTCAATAGGTGGTAAATTCTTAATATCTTCAGCTTTAATACCTTTTTCTTTCATACATTTCTTTTCCTCTTGCATATCTGCGGGACTGACAAATAATATACCCTCTTCTTCCAAGTGGGTTTAGGAGGTGATTCAGAAAGTGTCGATTCAGCTTGCTTAACAGTTTGTTCCCTGAAAACACAACCATCACAACTATCTAGGAAGTCCCGAGAAGCATTGATTAGTCCATTATAGAAGATATGAAGTATTTCATTTTTCTTAAGATGATGAGCAGGCAAAGCATTAAGTAATTGGAGAAGCCTCCCCCAAGCTTTTGGGAGACTCTCTTCTTCAATTCGCACAAATTTAATATTTCCTGTAAGGCAGCTTGTTTCTTATGAGCAGGAAAATATTTCTCAGAGAAGTAGTAAATCATTTCCTGGGACTACGCACACAACCAAGAGTAAGAGTATTGCACCAAGTCTAAGCATCACCCTTTAATGAGAACGAAAATAATTTCAGGATAGAATATTAGCAAATTTTCTCATCATGAGCAAATAGAGTGGCTATATCATTTAATTTAGTAACACTGGTACAATGAGGTGCTATATAAACGGTTCTAACCCCTTTCTGTGATGGTGTTTTGAACTGTCACCAAGTGAGTGATTGCGATAGGGGGGGTCCTTCCCACCCAGAACCATCGAGGATAGGGAGCCTTGATGCATATAGTTGTCCCTATAAAACTGTTTATGATATCTCGAATATCCCAAACGCTTCATCGTTGCTACTCATTTGTGCTCGCATTGCCATCGCAATCGGTATTCTGTGGTGCTACGTTTACGATGCACGGCCCATCACAAACGTTTCACGATTATAAAATGTGTATGATAAGAAGATAATCACACACATTCACTTTCCCTAAATGTATGCAATAACTAATTAAGAAGATTAGCTAATCACCGTATGAGTGTCAGCTAGGATTACAAAATGTCAAATCGTCGTAACATCATCGTACATGATAAGTATCGCACACGCTATTCTGTGGTGCAACGTTTACGATGCATACCACATCAGAAACAGTTCATGGTTGTGAATCATGTAAGATAAGGCGACTATCACAAACGTTTAGTTTGCCCTCACCATTTGTGAAATTGTCTGACATCACACAAGGTTTGCAAACGGCAACTATGTGCATGCTCACACCCATTTCCTCTCTGTGAACCGTGTTGGGTTATGGTTTATATCACACACGTTTGTGTTTTACCGACCTTGTGCGACGACACGAACTGTAGAGCATAATTTCATCGTAATTTAATAGCTGGTATTTCAAACTGTACCAAATATGAATTTGGAAGTATGATATAGCTTTATTGATATCCATCAGGTTCAAACAACCAACGCTTTATTTGATTCAGAGGTACATATGTTCAAGTATTACATAAGCACCAAATAAAGAATGATGAACCACATTTGTATACTTGTACTATTAAAGATGGTAAGGAAAGAGGCGAAATACAATCTGGTTGCTGAACAAGGTGACGCAGAATGCCCATATTGTGCCCTCCTCCATGCAGAAGGCACGTATGACTCTAGTCCAACCCCCTGTGATGGCCGTCCGCCCGTCCTTCACTGTCTTCATGAAAACTTCTAGATAATCATCGTGTTCTGGTAAAAATACTTTAACCTTTGCATGCCCACAAATCATGTAGTTTGAGAGGTAATCTTGAGTAAGCTGCTTTGGGAACCACTACAAAGGAAAAAGACCAAGACATTGTCATCTAACACAACTCATTATGTGAAGTAAAAAGAAGGTTACAGAGTTCTTACTTACCATCTTGCAATTCGTTGTTCTCTTGGATAAAGTGTAAACAAATAGTTTAATAGCCATCTTTTGACCCATTTTACTAACATCATTATCAGCTTCGTCACTTGATGCTGGTTCATCAATATCTCATTTCGCCATACGCAGAAAGGGCCGAAACGCGGATCTTTACCAATGACATATGTACCTAAAAGCACCAAGTTAATATTAGAAGCTAAACATCAATTGCACAATGATGTAGTACAACACTCCTTCCATCCCATTATATAATATCTTATAACATCCAATATACTCACATATTGGATGAATGAACATCTTATATTATGGTCATGTGGTAGTTTATCGAATTTTTACAAATTGTCGGCTGATTAACTGTTGTTGTGTCATTGTTGTTGTTGGTGGTGGTTCTCTTCTACGTATATCTAGACATCATCATCACATTAAGGTAACACTCTTCCTTGTTGCTATGTAGCCTAGGATTGCATATTTAGACATTCAGTACAATGCATGTTGCTATGTAGCCTCAGATATATTACATATGGCCCTGGTTGACCTAACGATAAATGGGTTATGAATATATTCAGTTAAAAGTCCGATTCACCGATTAGTCCCTTATCAGCCCCTGCCTATATGGTACCAGCTACCGATATCCTGAACAGTGAGTATATATAAGCCATGGGATGAATCTAACCTCGATGGAAAACAAAAGTATTCCCAAAATTGTCCTGTGTAAGTACATAGAGAGGCATGTTAGGCACAACAGGCTAAACATCAACCTAATATATCCATGGCAGACAAAATAATCTCCAAAAGATAGCTTCAGTGTGTAGGTTTAAGCATGCTAGTTAAGCAAAATAAGTGGAAAGGTGTGTTAACTGCAACACGCCTAACATTTAACAACAAGCAAACATAGTCATTTAAACTAGTATTGTGCCGATCTAAGTAAACTGGTTATTATTAAATAAAAATGGAAAGGCATGTTAACTACAACATGCAGCAACCAAAGGTAGTCATTCATAGTGGTATTGTCGAAACTGGTATTGATGAAATTGAACTACACTATTCAAACTTGCACATTTAGAACATCACACTATGAATAACTAGAATAAACAAGTCATACTACGACCAACCAAATATATCATTTGAACTGGACATAAGCTAACTACAAACAACCGAACAACGAAAAAACTTTAAAAGAGGCATATGCTAGCTATAACAAGCTTAACAATAAGCAAATATATGCATTCCTATCAGTATGTTTAAAACTGGTATTGATGAAAATGTACTACACAGTAAAGAGTTGGACATATAGAGCATCACATTGTGAACAACTAAAATAAACAAGGCATACTGTAAATAACCAAATATAGCAATTACAACTGGACATATTCTTGCTACACTACAAAAGGGAATCGACAAAACAAATCATGGGTTCCCCCCTGTGAAGAGGCACGCCAAAACAAATCATGGGTTTCCTCACTTGTCACAAATGGACTCATTCCCGTGGGAAGCACACTGACCCTGGGTGCACTCCATGTTGTCGCAGATGGGCTCCTTCCCCTTGGAAGAGCACGAATATTGGGTGCCCTCCCCGATGTCGCAGGCGGGCTCTATCGTCTTGGAAGAGCCGGTGAGGGTGCCCTCCTCATGGTTGTAGTCGATGAGGTCTGACTTGGAAGCTGTGGATCCAGAGCCAGTGTCGTAGAATGTGTCCTTCAGAAATGACAAAAGGGGATCGATGGCGATGTAGGATGGCAAATTCTTGACATCAAGCCAGAGGAGATCAGCGGCGGGTCCATGGATGAGATCGATGGTGGTTGAACCCAAGGGGTTGGGGGTGGGCCACTTAACCTGTGACATAGCCCGCACCAGGCCGTCGCTATCGACGACCTCAATGCCGTAGCCGTCATCCGTGACATACCCGCATGCTCTAGCCCGTTGATTGAGTGCCTACGACCAATAATGGTCATCACCTTCCTCGGTGGCCACCTCGGCGACGTCGAGCGAAGGGGCCGTGATACACCTCTTTTGGGCCAGTCGCTGCTCGAGCTCCATGGGAAGCATAGCCGGGCTTAGGCTACGACGCTCTGGAGTTGGGGATGGGGATGGAATCTGTGGGAAAGGGGGCGTTTGGAAGGTTTCCTCTACGGAACTTAGGGCGGCTTGGGTATGGAGATCGATGGGTGAGCTGCACGAGCAAACCAACATATGTTGACAATGGAGGCCTTGCGGCGGAAGCGACCCTCCTAGGATTTTGAGCGAGGGAGGGGTTGTGGTGGGGTGTGTGTGTGCGCGCACGTGCTCGAGGAGGTTTTGGGGTGTGTGTGGAGAGGGGGGGCGTGTTTGAGGAAATGACGCGGTTAATGAAAATTTTACTACATGGGAGGGAAATGCCAGGGCTATTGAAATTTTGGATGATGGTGCATTGCACACAGTCCAGAAATAACAACGTGTGTTATGAAAAAGAAAAACCCTCGAGCCGGGCAGATATTTCTGAGTGGCGCAGGCAGGAGCGGGAAAAACAAACATCACACACGATCGAAACATAATAAGCATGTGTTACCAAACAGGAAAATCCTGTAGGCGGGTAGATATTTTTGAGAGGGGAAACCTCGTGGAGCCAAATGTACGATGTTGATGTGCATGATAGGGGCACCAGTGTGGCACACAGTTAGTTTGAGGGAACCATGTCTGTTGCATCATCCGACTTGTCTAATGATCATAAATTTGGCAAAAATGACGCGGGGAAGGGTCAGAACACGAACACACTTGCATGTGGACCCAATATATGTATGAAAAGGGTGGTTTGATGTTCAAATACCAAATGCAACTTCGACGTGGCACCTTTCTTTCAAAGCGCACAGTATTTCTTGCCCCCCTCGTGTCAGCGGGAGGGGAATCCTAAGCTATGAACGCATGGCCGCCCACCCGGAGGTTCACCAAGCAAAGTGCAAAGTAGCAGTCCTCCCCCCATGACACACACACACACACACACTTTTAGTTGGCGGGAGAGGGCATCTCACAAAGATGTATCATAAAACAGACCAAGAATAATCCACCTTGGTCATACAACCTCTCTCTTGTTGTCGGTCAAAGTGATGGCTGTCCATGCGACCATATATATGGGCTAGCTCGCCAATAATCATGCAAGTAGCTAGTCCCAGAAGACAACCACTTCCTGCATGTGGCCCAAACATATGTATGGAGCTGTTGATGTTTGAATACACAATGGAACAACTTTGATGTGGCACCGTGCTTTGGAACTAGAAATCCCCACACAGAGCGAGGGTTACTTGACGATGCATATGTATGTCACACCACACTTCGAGCCGATGACGGAGATTCAAGCATCCATGCATGCATAGTATGCACTCAAACTTAATTAGGTCTGAATCTCACCATGATCTACTATGATAACACGAACCGAAAGGAAGAGTCCACCATGGTAACCCATGTTATTGTCGGTCAAAGTGATCATGTGGATGTCCACGCGGGCCCATGAATATATAGGCTTGTCGCCAATAACCACGCGAGGGTGTGTACCGTTCGAAGACAACCACTACATGCATATGTATGTATAGAGGTGATGTGTGCATGCATGTTTGAATACCATTCACAACATTGATGTGGCGCGTGTGTCGAAAATCGTACAGTCCCCACACAGAGCGAGATCGGTTCATGAAGTGTCGTGGTACATACCACTTCAACTCGATGGGAGGGATTCATGTGTACACATGGATGTGTGCTCAAACTGTATCATGTCATCCCAGAGCATGACCTATATACCGTAATACAAAAAAAATATTAATCCACTCCTATGTCAAATTAACCTTTCTCGTTGTCAGGCAAAGTAGTGATGGACCAAGCGAGCCCACAGATGGAAAGCATCAATATTGCTGATAACCGCGTGAGTCTGTGCGAGAGGACAACCACCATTGCTTTGCGGGTGGGCCAAACATATATTGAATACCCAAAATGCACAACTTTGATGTGGCACATGCCTCAAAAACCGTAAAGTCCCCACACAGAGCGAGGTTCATGAAGCGTACTACATATGTTGGCCCGCTTCCCCCTCTTCGACGCATACTATATGGTCCTACCATAATACAACCCAAAAAGAATCCTCCTTGATTGTGAAATTAATTAACCCCTCCTGATATAGGTCAAAGTGAAACATGCATTGATGATGACCTCGCGGGCCCATAGATGGAAGCGTCACACGTGAGTGTCTTTGGATAACCACCGCCCGCATGCATGTGGCTCAAAGAGGTGCTGTGTGATGGTTGAATAGCCAATCCACAACTTTGATGTGGCACGTGCCTCGAAAACCAAAAATCCCCGACACTAAGTGAGGTCTACGTGTTCACCAACACCTACGTAGTATATGCTAGTCCCCTCCCACCTCTTCGACGCGTACTATATACTCCCACCATAACACAAACAAAAAAGTTTCTACCTTCCTGGTCAAATTGAGCTCTCCGCCGGCTATTGGTCAAAGTGATGGACGACGACCTCGCGGCCCCACATAAAGCGTCAAATGCAAGTGAGTGTCATGTAGGACAACCACCGACTGCACGTGGCCAAAACATGTATGTATGAAAGGGTTGTGTAATGTTTTAATAACGAATTCACGACTCTGATATGGCACTTGCCTCACAAAACGGCCAAACCACATGGTGGCTCACGACTCGTAGTGTACTTCCAGCCACCCCCCGGACGCACGCATGCGCGCGC
>LR738713.1:284060670-284080959 GCA_902687465.1 Secale cereale
ACACCGCGCATCCACCGCAACTACGATGCATGCTATATTTTCCCGTGGTGAACCTAAGTTACCAAAGGAGGGACATTTTAATTAAAAAAACAGAGATCATTAAGAAGTTTTTGTACTTTGATTGATTTTCTAGGGGTATACACTACAAAAAAAATACACTTCCGTGATGATATGTGTTTGTCACAGTAGGTCACGTTTTCTGTCATGCATGTACATCCATGACAAATTTATGACAGAATGACGATAGTCATACCTGTGTTGTCGTAGAAGTGTTCCATGACATTACCAAAATTATCATCACGGAAGTGTCCACTTCCATGACGATAAATCGTGCGTCACATAAGTGCTTTCGTCAAGGGTGACCGACACGTGGCATCCACCGTAACGGAATGCCGGTAAGCTATCGGGTCCGGTTTTGGATCCGATAACCCGTTAACAGTGCCGACCAATGGGGATTTTCCGCGTATAAAATCATCATTGGCCGGAGGAAACACGTGTTCCCTCACCGTTAGGACAGATGTCATCCACTCATTGGACAGGAGACGCCTATGATAGGTCGACACGTGGCATGGCCCAACAGTGGCCCATTCCGGTGAAAAAGGTCGGCCCAGTAAAAAATAGCAGGCTGGCCCATATAAGGCCTACTTGTGTCAGGTCCATTTAAGCCCACAGCCCATACGAGATGTGCCAATTCAGCCCGTCAATGGCCCGTTAAAGATTTGACACCATTGCAGCCCATCGTCAGTTCGAGCCCGTTAACAGCCCGCTATATACTTGGGCTCAATATCGGCCCGATGAGATTTCGGCCTGTTAACGGCCCATTTAGTGGATGAGCCAATTTTCACGATGTATATCTTTCGGCCTTTTAGCGACACATTTAAATATTGGGCTAATTTTTGGCCCGGTGTGTCTTTCATCCTTTTGACGTCCCATAAATCAGTTGGGCCATTTGTAGTCGGACCTGAGTTTCGGCCTTTTAGCGACCCATTTAAGTGTTGGGCCAATTTCCGGCCCGGTGTGTCTTTCAGCCTGGTGACGGCCCATATATCTGTTGGGCCATTTGTAGTCGGACCTGAGTTTTTGCCTTTTAGCGACCCATGTAAGTGTTGGGCCAATTCCCTGCCCTGTGTGCCCTTCATCCTGTTAACAGACCATAAATGAGTTGGGCCATTTGTAGTCGGACCTGAGTTTTGGCCTTTTAACAGCCCATGCCCTTCATGGTCCAATACCAGCCCGGTTTCTCTTTCAGCCTACTAAAGGCACACAACACAGTTGGGCCATTTACAATATGACCTGACTTTCGGCCTCTTAGCGGCCCATGCTCTTCAGAATCCAGTACAAGCCCGCTGTCTCTTTCGGCCTGCTAAAGGCCCACAGTATAGTTGGGCCATGCGTAGCCCGAACTTAGTAATGGCTTATTAACGGCCCGTGAAATCAATTGGGCCCACATGTTGCCCGCTTCGATGTCTTTCTGTTAACGACCCGAGAGTTAAGAGGGCCGACCGTTAACTTTCGGGCTGGTAACGGCCCATTAACTTAATGGGCCTACTAAAGTTCGTACATGTCTTTACGCCAAATTAGATAATTTGAGACCATTACGATGAGCAATTATGCACAGGACCAAAACCGATCAAGCAAAGGTACGGCATACAGGAAAAAACGTGGCACATCCAGCATATATTACAGAAAATTACATCCACTGGGCAATCAAAGATTGATGCCAATGCAAATAAATGAACAGAACCTAACGATCTACAACGTCACAATCTGCAACCTCAGCACGGATGACGCCCATAAGCATGTGGGCAAGTTCTTGCTACTTTGCTACACTATCTCTGAAAACATTGATCAGTTGTTGTGTCGCACGACTCTGCACCTTTGATTCGTCCACCATTTCCATCATTACTTCAGCCATTAATTGGTTCACAAACATACATTTTTTCCGTTGCATTCGAGACAGAGGATACTGAACAGATTCAGATGGTGATTTTGGCAGGCTTGTATTATTGATAGGGGAGAGTGTCTCGACCACTGCATCATAACATAAATTAGGAGGGGAACCAAACAGATTAATCATGAGTTATTGGTATATTACCTGGCCTAAATTTATTGGAAAGAAACAATGGGGTTGCCTTGCTGTTTTCAGAGTTTGTCTTCTTATCTTCAGCAGCTTTCACCAAATTAAGACACTAGCATTGCTATTATTGGCCAAGTCAGATAATAGGAAAGCAACATTGGCACAACGAACGTTTGGGCAACTAGCCAACACCAAATTAACACAATATGGCACAACTATAATCAGCCAGGTAAGGTAATACGAAAGAAACATTGACACAATGAATGAATTGGCAACCAGAGCAGCACTACAATTCGATAATGTGCATGATATGAGATAGTACACTCATGCAGCTCAGTATGCACAACTACCAGGCAATTTTCTTTACAAAAATCAATATTGGTGCCTTTAACATTTTGCTACAACTAATTTTAGATCAGACAAAGGTTGGATTCATGCCGATTAACAAAATACATGCTGATGTAAAAATATAGTGATATACAACAGGTACTTACATCAGCATTGGAGCATAGAGAATTCCCGCAAGATATTTTCCTCGAATACAATGCCAATGAGGGAAATCTTCTATCATTTAACCTTATTTTCTATAAGAGAGATGGGTAAGAAACATGTAGAAAATATGATCAGAATGCTATAAAATTTCATGATACGAGGATACGCACACGCTTCTTAGAATGGAGTTGACATTCTTTTGCTGGACTGGAGCGGACTAGTTCTTTGGCCACTAGAATATGCTTATTATCAGTGGGAGTTGGGTTTCTCTGTGCTGGAGCAGTATCTATGAAAAATGGAGTTGGTTTATTATCTACTGGCGTTTGGTTCTTTTACGAAGACCTGGTTTGTAACCCTTCAGATTCTAACATAGACGTCTTCTCCTTGCATGCCTTATACAAAAGAATGGTGCTTCAATTATAAAACATGCTACAGCAGAGATGGAATAGGTACTCAAGAATAGAAAGGCATGACATATTGACATGTATTCCCTCAATCCGGAAAAAATGGATGGGTCTAGGCTATTTCAGTTCTAGATACATCCAGTTTTATCCATTTCTGCGACATGTAATCCGGACGGAGGGAGTATGATGTAAGAGCTACAGGACAACATAGTAAAAAAAACTAAAAACCCACTGCAGAACCAAAGTAATCAAACCAACTGATATGAGATAGTACACTCATGCATCTCAGGATGCAAAACTACCAGGCAGTTTTCCTTACAAAAATCAACATTGTGGCCTTTAATCATACATTTTGCTACAACTAAATTTAGATCAGATAAAGGTTGAATACAATAGGTACAATAGGTACTTACATCTACATTAGAGTACAGAGAATTCCTGCAAGAATCTTTCCTCACAGATGATACCTGTGCAGAAATTCTTCTATATGTTAAGCTTATTTTCTGAAAGAGAGATGGGTAAGAAACCTGTAGAAAATATGATCAGCATGCTATAAAATTTCATGATGCAAGGATACGCACATGCTTCTTAGAATGGAGTTGACATATTTTTGCTGGACTAGAGCGGACTAGTTCTTTGGCCACTTGAATCTGCTTATTATCAGTAGGAGTTGGGTTTCTCTGTGCTGGAGCAGTATCTATCAAAACTGGAGTTGGTTTATTATCTCCTGGCGTTTGGATCTTTTGCAAAGACCTGGTTTGTAACCTTTCAGATTCTAACATAGTCGTCTTCCCCTTTCATACCTTGTATAGAAGAATGGTGCTTCAATTAAAAAACATGCTATAGTAGATAGATGGAATAGGTACTGAAGAATAGAAAGGCATGACCTATTGACATGTATTCCCTCCATCCGGAAAAAATGGATGGGTCTAGGCATATTTCAGTTCTAGATACATCCTTTTTTATCCATTTCGGCAACATGTAATCCGGACGGAGGGAGTATGGTGTAAGAGCTAGGGATATGACATGACAACACAGCAAAAAAACACTAGTTGAATGTAAAACTGTATGCTAGCAGAATACGTACAGAAAAAACTAAGGCAACATACACGTGTATTTTTGGGAAACTAAGATGGCATTGCAACAGAGCACTAGAGCAACACTTCAATGTAAAAAAACATGGTATGGTAGACAGATGAAGTACATACTGATGAATAACAATGCATTAGATATTCAGAAGCATGATGTCCAAATTAAGCAGATGGCATTGCGATAGAGTAGAATGACAGTACTTGAATTTGAAAACATGTTATCATGAATGGAATAGGTACTGAAAAACAGGAAGGCATGACATATTTACATGCATGATCAGCATGCTAAGCACATGGCATTGCAATAGAGTAGATACACTCCAGGACATTATATGCATGTTGTACGCATATCACGGGCCAAGTTAGAGAAAGGACCTTGTGGGGTGAAGAGGATTCAACATCTTTCTGCAAGTCTTCTGAAGAACTGCCTTTACATGTTCCATCACATTGGGTATCATTGATATCAAGTTTATTGGCCTTTACATTGCTCCGTGAGGTTCTTGTGGATATATCAATGTGTGCAATTATATCTGACATGCATGGAAGACAACTAGTAGTTAGATTTATGTAATGAGTGCATGTAGGAGACGACATAAATAGTAGGAATGGGGTTAACTAGCAGCAACAGGTCTAAAAAACTAAAGGGAGAACACAGATGAAAGCTACAAAATATGTATCATTTGTACTCGAGATTAACTAGATGGCACACAAAAGTATTAAAGAACAACATAGGTAATACTAGAAGTGGTATAATACTATAATCACCAGACTGTGGGATAGCATTGGCTGATGGATGATAACTATGGAACATCGTTACCTAAAGAACAAGTATCTTAGCTGAACTATGGAACATCGTTAACTCCTGAACAAGACCCGTAAGAGATCAGCATGAATATACAGTGAAATGTGATAATCTATTTTCCATGCTTAAATGAATAACAAAGCCATAAATGTTGCACAAAAGTAAGATGAGGGTACAACCTATCTGGCTGCCATCCATAGGAGTGAGCATCATGTGCTGACTTGTCGATGGCCCTGCAGTTGTTGTGGCTGTCCATGTCAGGCACGCGCATTCAATGCAGGGAACTGTTGAGTGGGGACTATAGCTCCCTTCTGGTGTATGCTTCCCTTGTTGGAGCAGCCGCGGTGAGTCGGAAGACAGTGTGGCTGAGGATGCAGATAACGCATAATGTTAAGAACGACACATCTCTTTGATCTGAAGAAATACACTAAGAGATCAACAGCAAGGTACGAGAGTGGTCACACGTCTGTTGACTGAGACTAAATTGGGGTCACATGATTTTATTTTATTTTGGTATTGTTCGATCTATGCCGGATGGCTTGATGGCCGTCTTGTGCCTCCCGGCTGACACTGTTAGGAATCTTCCCCGAAGAGCCAGCGACCAACGGCAGAGCAACTTGCCTCCGCCGTCCATGGCCCCGGCCAAAACCCCGCTCCCCGCCCCACCGCACTGCCGTGGTTGCACTGCCCCCGGGCCAATCCACAAAGACTCCCCGTCATCCAAATCCGGCAGCGGCAGTACTTTGAACCCACGCAACTCTAAGATAGCCATCTAAGCGCTGCTTCCGCGGTGAACTTGCGGCCCCGCACCCTTACGTTAGACACCAGCCAACCGGAAGCCTAGGAGCTCCGCCGCCTCGAGGGGTGCTGCTTCCCATTGGGAATCGATTGGCCCAAAATACAAATTCAGACAACTGACGCCTAAATAAATTGATTTGAGATGATGGTGCGACCTATCTGGCGGCATGGTGAAGTAGGCAAGTCCAGCTGCCGAGTCGGTGACGCCGGCGTGGTTGCGGTGGCCATCGGCGGCAGGGAAACAGCGATGTCGCGACGGTCGACGGCTATAGGGAAGCAGCGCCGGGACTCTAGACGGATCCGAAGTTGGAGCCGCTCCGTCGTTGTTTCCGTGAACAACGACGGGGGTGAATCGGCTCCGGTACGGTTCACGCGGCCGTCGTCGAGGCAGCTCCAGCAGCACGGAGTAAGAGGCACACGGCCTAGTGGACGACGTCAAATGGATAGCGTCTCCGGCATTAGGGAGGAGGGCGGCTGTGAAATTGTTGCGGTGGGGGCACCATGTGGGAGGGGCTGAGGTTTCGCGGCTCGGGAGAAGGGAGCTTACGGGGAGAAGGTGATTTGGCGCCCACGAGGTATGAATGGGGGGGTGATTGGGAGGGGAGTGGAACCATGTACGCATTTGTCTGAAATGTGAGGGGGAGTTACAGTTCTACCCTTGCCTTTAGGCTTCTCGGCTTGGGTCTGTGTACTGAGGGTCGGGGATAGTAGAGTAACTTTGCTTCTCCCCAAATAGTGGGCGGGACCGATTTCGGGCGAGCAGGGCGTGTTTTAAAATATAGTGGGCGCGAGCGATTTCGGGCGAGGAGAGCGTGTTTTCAAATAGTGGGCGCGAGCTATTTCGGGCGAGGAGAGCGTGTTTTGCCGACCATGGTTTAGGAATTATTCGGCACATGTCATTTCGGCCGAGGAGAAGGCGCGCTTGGATGAAGTTACGAATCTACCCTCGATGCACAACGGGCCAATTAATGCGTCTCCCACATAGGACTGTAATTTCCTGTCTCCCATTTATTTGCTCGGGCGAATTCCACCGAGCAGAGGATGTTTAACGGTTCGTTCAAAATTTGGGAGAATGAGCATCCACGTCTACCTTACCAAGTCGATTCGAATCAAATTTAGAAATATTAGCTTGCCACTTCTTTTTTAGATGGAGAGATGATGCTCGGGAGTAATATGTTTTTACATGCTCGTTGCTAGCGATTTACTTTATGACAAATAGTTGACCCACTAAAAAACGGGAATCAAACCCAAAATGAAATATCTTGATTCAATGAAATAGCTCGTTCACCAGGTCAAAATAGTGAACTAAATCCAAAATTGAACACCTCAATCGAATAGCATGTTGGACAGTATTACAGTACTCCATGGACATGTTGAAAGTCAAATTAATGAACTTGTTTGATATAGGCATATATCTGTTCATGTGTGGATTGCAGACAACATGTTCTCCAATTTAAATATTCGAATGCAAGTTTATATCGAAACATGGTTTATATCAGTCTTTGATGCATAAAACGCGACCTCCCCCTCTCCCGGACTCCTGTTCTCTCTCTCTCTCTCTCTCTCTCTCTCTCTCTCTCTCTCTCTCTCTCTCTCTCTCTCTCTCTCTCTCTCTCTCTCCGATAATCTTCAATTCTGTCGCGCGCATCCAACACACAAACCTTGTTGGTCATCTCTCTTTCTCTCCATCTCTCTCTCTTTTTGTGTGCATGGGCGGGGGGTCTTTCTAGTTCGCATGCATATATACTCCATCTATAGGTCTCTCTCGCACACTATGTATGATTCTCTAGTCCAAGCTAGATATCTTGGGTGCACTCATCGTACGCACAAAAATTCCTTGGCTCATTTCCGGTAACTCTCTCACGCACCACTCTGTCGTCTCGGAGCTATTCCCCCTCTCTCTCAAACTCTCCATCTACCTGGGTCACACATACACATGCATATCTCACTCGCACTCGATAGGCCCATCTAAAAATCTATCTCTCTCCCTCATTCTCTCTCCATCTCACACGCACACACACAATCTCATGCCTAGCTAGCCAAATATGATGGTCTCTCACTCAATCGTAGGCACATGCAGTCCCCCTATATGTATATGACTAGCTAATCTTAGTTTCCATCACAAACATGTGCATGGTATATCTCGATTTCTCTCGGGGCATCTTTCTATCGCGCACGCACCTCCCTCGATCTCCCACCCATATAGCCCCCTCACGATCTCGAGGGGGTCTCTCTATCGTAAACACACCCTCTTGCCCTCCCCATGCGTCCATGTTCTCCATGTGCCCCTCTCGACCTTTGTACCTTGTTGGCCAGACCTCTATTGGACATGTGCTATAGGGGTGTCTCTCTCCGTTGCAAACAATCACACACTAGCTATCTTCGTGTATCTCCTAACCTCGCTTTTCTATCTCGGAGATGCATGCGTGATATGTTCGCCTAAGAAACGAAAAAACACACTCTCTCGCTAATTTATCGTTTGTTGTCACTTTCTCTTTCACACACATAATCTTTTTGCACACTTACTCATGCTCCTTCACAGGCACTTGATCCCTCTCGACTTAGGCACTCTCCTCGGTCCATAGCATATTGATTTATTGAAAAGTCAAACATCACAAAGTTTGACCATGTATGTGGAGAAAAACAATTACATCTGGAACGGCAAACATATACGATTAGATTCACCATGAGATGTAGTTTCATATGATGTATCTTTGGTATTGAAGATATAAATATCATTTGTGTAAACCTGATCAAAGTTTCCAAAGTTTGACTTCTAAAACATTACATGCACTGCATTATCGAGCGGATGGAATATCTCTTTCCCCCTCTCAACTATCTGACGCACCACTTAGCCTTATCGGGGCTCCTCTATCTCTCTCAAACTTTATATCTCCCTGGTTCACACATACACATGTCTCGCTCACGCTATACATATAGACCAATCCAACACTCTCCGCCCTTGTTCTCTCTCTAGGTGACACACCCCCCCTAATAAGTACCAGAATCCCTCACTCCATCATAGGCGCAAGCACTCCCCCCCCTAAGTATGATTATCTCTCACTAGCCATCAGGAACACACGTATTGTCTCCTTCCATCCATACGTCTATCTCGATATCTCTCGGGGTATCTTCTATCACGCACACACCTTGTCACTCGATCTCCCACCCATGTAGTCCCATCACGATCTCCAGGGGATCTCTCTATGACAAACATACACTCTCTCCTCCCCATGTCTGCATTTTCTCCGTACGTCTCTCTCGACCTCTCGCCCTTGTTTGTCAGACCCCTCTTGGCCACATGCTAGGGGTCTTGCTCTCTCGGTTACAAACAACCACACACTATCTCCTCACCTTCCTTCTGTTGTCGAAGATGCATGTGTGATATGTTTGCATAGACACACATGTTTTTTCTCGACATTTATCGAGTGTTGTCCATGTCTCTTTCACACACGCACACACACTTTTTTCACTCACTCTTTCTATTTCACTCTCTCTCTAGTTAGGGACTCTCTCACGTCCATAAGCATATGGATGTTTTGAAAAGTCAAACCTCAAAAAAGTTTGACCAGGTATATGTGGAGAAAAACATTTACATCTAGAAAGATCATTAGATTCATCACAACATGTACTTACTTCATACTATCATTTATCTTTGGTATTGTAGATATAAGTAATTTCTTTATAAACTTGGTCAAAGTTTCAAAAGTTAGACTTTTAAAAAAATGTTGGAACTACATTATCGAACGAGGGAGTATCTCTTTCTGTTTCTCTCTCTGCTATCTCTCACGAGCCTCCCCTCTCACACGAACACTCTATACCGACGGTTTATATGCTCACTATGTCAGCGTATAGCTCCGTATATTGTTTAGTTGACCGGTCAACCAGTCCACATGCTGCCTTGTCAGCTCGTGTTCTGTATCTTCGTGTGCTGGCCCATGTGGCAATGGGTGAAAATAAGTAAACTAGAGGCCCATCTGACACACGGTGAAGTAAGCAAAGTTGAAACCACTCGGGGTAGCACCCCGCACGCTAGTAAATTGAGGGCACATTGAGGAATGAGGCAATAAAAAACACTTGTTTGGGAGAGTGACAGGGTGGTGTAGTTGGTTTGATTGATTTGTTTATACATGTGGGTATGTGTGCACAGCGGTGCCAACTCTCTCACATCGCGAGAGCGGTGCCAAAATCTCTTGATTTGACATCGATGCGTATTATGTGGCATACTTTTGCGAAATATGGCATCGGCCACATAGTGGAAGGAAACAAATGGCCAAGCTCTTCATATACTCCTAGGTAAATGAGAGTAAAGAGAAAGAGAGAGAGAGAGAGAGAGAGAGAGAGAGAGAGAGAGAGAGAGAGAGAGAGAGTGAGAGAGAGAGAGAGAGAGAGAGAGTATCACTAGCCAGCCAACCCTATTGTATGAGTGAATGATATTGGTACCTCTTGATGACACGGCAATCTAATACATCCAGCTGCTCTAATATGTTCTCTTCTTTTGCAGATAAAAAAACACCCGAAAGTGAAAAATGTGATGCACTATAACAAACTCATCGAATGCCTTGATCTCCATCTTACATAAATTGATTTGATCGACTATCGAGGTAGCACATCTGAGATTAAATTGGCCAGGTTCTTTGTTCTGGAGGCAAGTGTGCTCAAGGTAATGAGGCTTGGCGTTCTATGGCGCAACAATGAATGGCGTGCTGATCACCGGAAGCGTCTAAGCCTAAATGACAAAGTCTCCGCAGAAGCTGAATTTGGTTTTGAAACATCAAGTGGCCAGAGACTCGAAAAGTTATTTGCCCATTTGTGACTTGTCAGGGCGGTGGATTTTAGTTTGTACGATAATGCTGCATCCACCTAAAGTAACAAAAGTTCTTACGTAAACTTCCTAGTAATTCCCTCTTCGTAGGTGCAGCATTACTCCTAACATTTGTAATATCAGTTTGAAACTTGTAATATTATCGCGTCCTATTCCTACGTTTTCAAAATCCTGCGAATCAAACAAGTCCTGAGTTGGTGCTGATGTTGTGCTTGCCATCTTTCACCAATAGTCGTCGGATCTAGATCTGACACATACAAACCAAACTTCTCTAGTTTTGCAAAAAGATGCACGCACTTATTCGCTATTTACAAACAACTCCTTGTCTCTCACAATCAGCCTTATCTCCTCCCCACCAAATCTAGAAGGCCATGGAAAAATCTGGCGCGATGGCGGCTGCCGGCGCCGTCCACCCCCAATCTTGGTGTTCCGTGCAATGCACGGGCATCTACGCATGGGAAATTATGTCGAACACGGCTAGTTGTAAGCAGGCTAAGTCTACAGCCATGATGATAGTAACTGCAGACGGTGAGGCTGACTATGGTATGCCGAACACGGCGCCTATACTCAGGTGTCATCTCCGGCGTACGGTGTTGTCACTTCACTGTGAGGAGCAGCACGTAATAATTTGACCAACGGGTAGTACAGTGCTACTACATTGGTAGTAGTAGTACTACTACTAGTACTAGCACCACCGTCTGGATTTAGTAGTACTACCACGTCCATCTGGATTTAGTATTTGACTAGCAATATCTAGTAATGCATGTCACAAAAAATGTACTACTCCCTCTGTACATAAATACGTGGTGTATTGTTTTATTCCTATCGGCAATATAACTTAATGTCTTTAGGCTACTTAATAGGATTACTTGCAATTAACTAACCACTGCATGTGATGTTTGGTAGTCTTAAGTCCTTGAAAGCATGCACGGGCACGGAGGAGGACACAGCTTCATTGACTTACTGCACCTGCCTTTGGGTGTATGACACCTGGGCCCAACGGGTTGCTGGCCAACCTGTCATACAGCCAAAGGCAGGTGCTGTAGAGGGGCGAGGAGTAGATGGCCAACACGCACGTGAGTTCAACGCAGTCTGCACTTCTCATATAAAGGCTCCTGCCAGTCCAATCTAAGAAATCCTACGCACCTACGCACCCAAGGGCAAGAGTGATCTCTCCAATCGCAAGATCAGTTGACTAGAAGCTAGACCCATGGCGGCGATGAGCGCGAGCATCAGCCGGCTGTGCCAGATGGTCCATGACGCCGGCCTGCGGCCCGGCACCGAGGAACGTCTCCAGGTAGTGCTTGAGGCCGCGAGGGCGAGGGGGCGCTTGGACTACAGCTTCGTCTCCTTGTTCGATGAGGTCCTCGTCGGCTTCCTCGACAAGTTCACAGTCATCAAGAAGCTCGCAGATGACCTTGATGTATGCCTCCAACCCACGCGGCCAGGCTCTGCGATGCCTGCCACCCTCAACGGCCTCTATGGTGACAACCTCTTCGACGCACTGGTGGCCCTGTGACTGCCCACCGTCGCGCCGGAGAATGTCCACCTCGATGTCGCGCCCGCCATGCAGCGCCTGGCGCAGCAAGAAACCATCGACATAATCATCCACGTCTACACGCAAATCGTCCACAAGGACTACTACATGCAAGAGGAGGACGATAGGACGCTGGCCTTCTTGGACCGCAGGGCAACCTTGGACGACATTGTTCAGAAGCATGTTGAGCTTGCCGCCAACGCCGCTGCTCCTCACACGTCGGTTGATAACCCGGTGCACTAGGGCGTGAGGATGTCGTTGATGGATCCGTATGTATCTTTATCTTTCCGTCAAATCCATGTAGTAGTATATGGTACTACTAGTAATTATCTTACCTTTCGCATCAACTTCATAATTTTCCTATGTACTCCATGCATGAACCGCGCCAGAACCAAACTTCTCATTACTCTAGGGAAAATCGTTATTTATATCTATCGGTCGCGCCATGGAGCAGAACCAAATTTTACAAGTTACAAGTTCAAAAAGAAAAGCATGTCATGTTCGCTCGCACCCCCACACGGTTGGTTCGGCACGCCACTCAAGGGGGAATGCGTGTTGTGTTGCATTTTCACTTACAAGTGGGACCGCATTGGGCAAACCGACTATCGGCAAACCCCCACCACGCCCATCGCGCGATGGCTGAGAAAACATGAGGGAGAAGAGATGGTTGTAGCACGGACTCCAAGAAAATTGGTGTCAGATGGGACTCGTGTGGGTGGCGTGTGTCGTACTGCTAGACATGGATGCTAGTTATGGCCCATCCCATCCCACTATATCGAGGTGCTGGTTACGTAGAACAAATTTCCTGGAGTCTGTGCTCAGCCCTCCTCTATCTCTCTTCTCAGCCAGCCAGCAGACGTGCGGAGCCCATCGTCTGTTTGCTCATATGCGGTCCCACATGTCAGTGAAAACGCAAGAGGACCCACTGAACTTGCACATCTTTCACCTCGACGTGCTGGTGATGAAAAGCAAATCCAATAAAGATCTTCGGTGGCCGCTTTTGGAGTTACTGAAGAGTAGTAAGATTCTATTTATAGTTTAACCCAAGATGCACATCACTTGGCTTCAACTACCACTCTATTTTCTTGCATGACACGACCTGGATGCTGGATGTCCCACGTGTCGGCAAAAGTAGGAAGAACTCGACCAAATCTTCGGTTGTGCTCTCGGATTAGACTAGTTGTGCTAAGTTAAAAGTTTATTGTGTAGAATGGATGCAAGTTTTGGTATTGGGAAAAATAGTACAACGATATATTGATAGAGCGCAATTTAGTAGATGTTCTAGCACTTTTAGCTAGCATAGAGGCTAGAGATGAGATTAGTGCACTTGTTGATAGAATAGAGGCTAGACACGTCTACTTCTTTACACTCGAAGAAGAAAGAAGCACGCAGGATCGAGCCTCCGTAGATCAACAATGAATGTATCAAGAAGGCACTAATCCAACTTACAGGAGCAGTTATGGAAGTTGGATATCTTCTAAAATGTATTCTTGTGGTTCTTGTTTTTCAAGTCAAAATTTTGGTGATGTATTTACATGTTCCAAAAAATCAATGATGAAAAAAAGATATGTGTTTGCAATGAAAAATGTACGCGGCCGGGATGCGTTCTCGCATTCGGCGCACGGCAAAACGGAGGTCTGTTTGGGGTCATGCGTTGGAGTTGGCCTTACAAGTGGGACCACAGTTGAGGAAACCAACTATCGGCAAACCCCCACCTCGCCCGCCGCGCGATGGCTGAGTTAGAGAAATGATGAGGTTGAAGAGATTGTTGTAGCACGGACTCCAACAAATATGGTGTCATTTGGAAGTCGTGCCGGTGGCCTGTGTCGTACTCCTGGACGTGAATGCTTGTTCTGGCCCATGCCACCCTACTACTCCTACTACTTATAGTAGTATTATCGAGGATTCGAGGTGCTGGTTACGTACAGCGAACACATTAACATATGGCCCACCTTACACTGTGGCCAAATTTCCTGGAGTCTATGCTAGGTTAAAAAGTGTTCTTTGTGAGGATGGGTGGCTTGTCTCAAGTTTAAAACTTGTTGCATTACGTACGTAGACGTAGAGATAGTGCAGCATGTGAAGCTAGTACAAATAGTGTACTATTGTTGATTGGCCTCATCTAATAACCTGTTGCAATGCACGTACAATTATGTATTCGGAAAATATATTTTTTCCTCCTCGCAGCACCCACTCAGAGAAGCGACTCGAAAGCCATTCATAAATTTAGTAAGTTTATCACAGGCATATCATTTTATTACCTACAACACGTCATCGACCCAAAACGACAATGATGATACATTATAAATACTAAAGTTTTCATCACACAACAAATAACAAGCAATGAAATGAACTTCAACTCAACCAATCCTCAGCGTTGGAAACACTTGCTTTGAACCACAAGTGATTCTCTGGGAAGGGCCAGATAGTGTCAATCTCAAGACCAACGCAGGACTGATCATCCAGGCTGAAGCGGCCTATTATATCATGACCAGGGTAGGGAGCCACCGCAATGTCCGACGTATAGATACAATTGCTTCTCATAAACGGTAGTAACGTTGTGTCAACGGCAGTTGGATCGCCTTTCACCATCATTGGATAGTTTTTTCCAAGGAAGAGTGAGTTTGCTCCAAGACTATCAATACTGTACCAGGGAGAAGGTGTTGGCACTAGCACACTAGTATCCATCCCGAATACCATGCAACGGGTGTTGGAATAGGTCCGGAGAGTGCGATCATGGGAGACAACACCTGCTCCCTCAGTAGTAACATCAGCTGTGGGCTATATATAGACAAGAAGTGGTGATCCATCGGAATTAGTTGCCACCCGCCAGTGAGCATATGGGCCCTGCTCGTCCTCATGCTCGTGATCATCACCATCGTCATCCCCCCCTTGGTTATAATTTTTTTCAAGTATAGGTGGTGGAATGTTCACAAGACCTTGGAAACACAAGAAGAAGGTTAATTAGTAGAGAAGGGAAACTTGCTAACTCGCATGCATGTGGATGAAACAATTATAATTACGGTGGAAGAAAAACGTACCGAAACAATAAGGATCCCATGAAAAACAGTGCCACAAGTGGTGGCAGCAAACACAAGCCTCTCGTATTCAATTGCAACACAGTACACAACCTTGTATAGAAATTGATTTTTGAGCAATATCCATCCAGTCAAACCATGAAGGACATCAACAAACTTGTCGAAGATAGCAACAACTTTATAGTTCTTGTAATTCCAAGAGTGGCTCGGAACTCGAGAAATTGCTATCTTCTGTAGACGACAGTCACCATGATCATATTTGAACGTACGTCGATCATCTGTGTGCTCAACCTCAGGGCACTCGGAGATTTTTGGAAGTGGAATCCGCTGACGAGTGTACACATTCACAAGTTCCCACTCGCAATTGTACCCAATATAAACAACCCAATCTCCATTTGGGCCTGCCCAACACTTGCCCTCAAGCGATGGCATCTTAACATCATACATATCATTATCAAGCGGCATCAACTTGCACAAGGCGAGGCTTCCCTTGTCCCCGCGCCGGCCAGCATGGTCACGGCGATGAAGATAGGGGAGATCAAACCACTCCTGGCCCCTTGGGTTCCTTGTAATGATGTTATTAGTTGAGTTGAGAATGTTCTTGAACGAACCTGCCATGCTAGTCGAGGTGATGACGTTGCACCGATCAATGAGTTCCCCCACCGCGTCATTATTTAGATCGGGGCAAGAATAACGGGGTCGTTTCCGGCTTGTTCCCCCCATGGAGAAGACGACGTAACAATGGCAGAAGGAAGGGTGAAGGCAAATGGAGGAGGGAGGAAGAGCGTGCGACAGCAGTTCCAAATCGAGAGGGAAATGCGAAGAGTCGGTGGGGGATGCCAGTTTTCCACGGTACACGAAGAGGCGCCCCGGCCTACACGTCCTTTAGGAAATTGCACAAAAGGACTCGCCGTCGTCTCACTGACATGTTGGAACGGGACCACATGTCAACGAAACATGGTGTGTAATTTCTCGTGCAAAATCCGATCTGGCCGCATTGGCCCGAGGTGCCGCATTAGTTATTGACCTTTATTTTTTTTAATGGCGTGTCGTTCAGTTTTGAAGCACGACTAACTAGTACTGTTTGCAGAGAAAATATATAAACTACTCTACCACTAATCCACCTCTAGTACTAGTAGTATAAAAAAGATATATAGGCTGGAGCTTTAGAGCTTTCTTGCTAAGGGCTGCCCACTTGCTTCTCACATATGACCCTCCCTCCAGATCTAAAAAATACGGCCTCTCTCTCCCTCTTCACCGGTGGTCACAGATCCGCCGGGGAAGAAAAGGACATGCAGCATTGACGCACACGTCGTCGGCGAGCGAGGTCACGCACTGACGACAAGGCCGTCCTCTCAGACCTAGCGCCCGCGCGGGATGGCCTCCGTCCCCAAGCTCGATGTCGTAGTGCGTGCGGAGGACAACGACCTCGAGCGAAGACACTTCCCGCCGACCCTTAGGTATGCCACCTCTTTTCAAACCATACCCTTGTTCTATTGCCCCATCTGCCACGTCGCTACATGTGGATCTTTTTCCACTCCACCATCGTCCCAATTTGTTATCCTTTGCTCTGCTGGTCACGCAGACGAAAACCTTAATTTGCACTATTTAAGGAAACCCTACTTCAGGCAGACTAATCCATGTCTTGGTTGAATAAGGAAAGGAAGGGAGACTGTACTGTCTTGGAGAGTAGGCATCGAACCCGCATCTAGGTTGAAAAGGGGAAAATCAGTAGATAAGGAACGAGTCTTGTCTCTCTTGGTTGAAGAAGGGTCGAAAGGCATGACAACGCAATAGAGAATGACCAGGTTGATCAGTTTGTTGTCCTCACATAGGAAAAAGGTGGCTGAACATAACAAAAATGGGACGTAATCCACATATGTTGCCTGGATATTTGTTGCTCTGGGCAACCATACCTACCTCACCACTCTATGCGTCCGTGGATGTACATCGTACTAGTGCGCCCACTGTCCGAATGGGTCTCCCATGCTCTTATTGCCACTTTTTTGCTATTAGTATAACGCCAACGGTAAAGTCAACCAATGCTACTGCTAAAGTGATGCCACATTTAACTAATGTCGGACTCAGTCTAATGCCACCGATAAATTTAAGCAATGCCATTTAATGTCTCTGGATTATTTCAGGGTTAGCTGTTGATTGTGGGTGTATTAAAGATTTTTCAGCTAAGGCATTCTAATGTTGTTGCACAGCCAGTATACCAACGATGAAACTTGATACTACCTTCAGATTTTTGCACTGTTAATGCTTATAGATTACATACCTCACTTTCATGAGATAAGTCAATGTTTTTGTACAGTGTCACCAAAATGCCAAGGCGCTGGTGTCATTTTATTTTGGTTAAACTGCACAAAAAATTATGAAGAAAAGAGGAAAGGTCAAGAGTGGGCACCTCCTTATCCAGTTGTTTTCTTTGATTCGGTTGGTCAAGTTTTATGTTTAATCAACTATCAAGATTGGGATAGCAATTTTCAGGTCCTCTGGAGTTCGAAATGATATATACCTTCAAGGTACATGGTTTGCAAAAAATTATACTATCATTAGTTCATAATGCTAGTTACCTTCAGACTTTTGTATTTGGTTTAATGTTGTTGCCAGCTAGTATACCAATGCTGAAACTTGTTACCTTTACATTTTGTATTGTTAATGCTTACAGAAATCTTCAAGTGCTAGCTTATGGAGATTAGTTCAGTAAAACCATTATACTCTACCCCGTAATAAAAAAATCACTCCACTATTCCACTAGCCAGTGGATTAGTGTATACATGTACTATTAGAATGGTGTTGCATTAGCGTATCGACATATATAAGGTGTGGCAAGCTTTCCCAGAGCAACAAGTTTCAGCATTGGCATACTAGTTGTGCAACAAGTTTCAGCATTGGTACAGAGGGTGTAGAGTTCACTCAAATACTACCAGTAAAGCTAGCCACACCTTTGTTAAGATTGGGATAGCAATTTTCATGTTCAGCCGAGTTCGAAATGATATTTACCTTGAAGGTACATGGTTTGCAATTTTTTAATACTATCATTAGTTAATAATGCTAGTTACCTTCAGACTTCTGTATTTGGTTTAATGCTCTTGCACAGCTAGTATACCAATGCTGAAACTTGTTACCTTTACATTTTGTATTGTTAATTCTTATAGAAATCTTCCAGTGCTAGAGCTTATGGAAATCTTCCAGTGCTAGAGCTTATAGAAACCTTTTCCCATTAAGAAATTGGAATGGTTATATTTGTGAGTCTATGCTTCAAATAGTGCCACTTTTATAGTAATCACACTTTCAATATCTATGCAAACAGGGATGCTCGATTTTAGTGGAACTGTCCAACTGGTTCAACATTAGGAGCATGTTTTCTTCCAAACCTTTATATCCAATTGGTGGCACTATGAGCTGTTCATTAAGAAGGTACATGGTTTGCTACTATCTTGCTACTCAGTCCTGTTACTTTGCTCTGAATGTTGAACTATCCGTTTGAACGTATGGAATGTGATGTTATTTTTGTAAATGGGTTGTATTTGTCCTCCACGGGTTTAGAGGCTGACTTATGGGCCTACCAAGTTGACGCGTACACAATCTGGAGATGATTGTACATGGAGAGGATGACAGTAGGGACCCGTCAAGGTCATGGCAGTACGCAAGCAAGTGCCTCCTTATTTCAAGCCAATAAAAATGGCTCCTCCTAATGGATTTCTGACATCTGGGTCCCATGCCATTGTCAACGTAGTCAATAAACGACAGAATTGCACATTGAGCGGCTGACAGCAGGGACCTAGCAGCTCGCCCAGTTATTTTTGTTTTGGGTTAATTTGATAAATGCCACTCCAAATCTTGTGTTTCTGAGAAATGCCACTGCAATTTCCAAACTTTGAAAAATGCCATTTCATGCCATTTCAAGTGGCATTTTTCGAAGTCTGGAGTGGCATTTTTCAAAGTTTGCAAATTGCAGTGGCGTTTTCCAAAGTTTGCAAAAATTGCAGTGTCATTTTTCAAAGTTTGGAAATTGAAGTGGCATTTTTATAAATCACAATAATTGGAGTGGCATTTATCTAATTTGTTTTTGAGACGGAAGCAGGGTGTCAACTGGATTGTGCGGGGCACTCTGGCCTGTCTAGACAGCCTTCTCTTTTATGTTTACCACAGACCAGCCGAGTAGTTTTTTTTTCTTTCTGAAAATGGCTAGCCTAGTTTTTTTGTGATTTGCCAAGTAAGTCGCTTTGTCAGGCCTGTTGGGCTGCAAATCTTTCAAGACGAGGAGAGCTTCATTTGGTGGGACGAGAAAATGGCCTATCAGTAATGAGAAATGGGTTGTAGATTTTTTAAACACATCAAACCGGCAATTAGTTTCAAATTTATTTTTTTCATTTCGAGATTTTAAATTGCATTAATTTTTATGCGTGGACAATTTGTTGGATTTTATATTGATATACATTTATTTTTAAAATCAGTTTGAATGTGACTCGACATTTCAGGATTAAAACAGTTCGGACCGCACCGAAATATGCAAAATTTCGTATAATTTTTTGACCGTGGCCACAGTATGGGCTGTAATGCTAACAAAAAGAATATGGGCTCCAAAAAAACCTTAAGAATTAGCAAACGGGCTGTAAATTATTAGAAATGATGGCAGATGGGATGTATGATGTTTCCACAGATTTGAGGCTTTCCTAAAAAAAAGGTTGACGCACAAGCAGTGATTGTTGGATGTCCATCCAACGGCCGTCGTGCTTCTTCAATCTCTGCTCTTCCTGCTCCAGCCGCTCAATCAAGCACCGGCGGGACTGCCTGCTCTCTCCTCCCCGCGGCCAGCTATGCTGCCGCGCAGGCCTCACTGCCCCACCGTACTCCCATCGCTGGCCTAGCCATCCCTCTACTCACCCACACCAGTTGTTTTCTCCGGGGACGGTAGACGAACCAGTAAACCCTCGTACTCCGCCGCGTGGGAAAGAACTGCCGAGTCTTCCTTGGCTTTGTGTCGTTCCCTTCCTAGGCCTCGCCGTCGTCCACCGCCCTGGTGCTCTCGGCGCCGCCTAGTCAACATGGTCAATGAACAACATCCATCGGAAGTGGACTGTACGTGGAGAGGCTGACAGCTGGGTCCATGGCCGCACGCAAGGAAATGCTTCCTTATAACGCGCAAAATAATGATTCCTCCACCTGACAGCTAGGACCCACAGGAAGGGCTTCTGTATTTCGCGAAGAAACGC
>LR738713.1:284081110-284094630 GCA_902687465.1 Secale cereale
TGATAGGTAGGACCCGCCAGCTATATCTTCGCACGCAAGGAAGTGCCTCTTTATGACGCACAAAAAAATGAATAACCCCTGCTAGCTGGGACCCACCATAGTGGGTGGCTGACTTGTGGGCCTACTAAGTTGACGGTGATAGAGGGCTTTGTCAAGTTAGTCAATATGAACGATTCTAGCTCTAGTGACCGTACGATGTCCATCCAACGGCCTTAGTGCTTCTTCAACCTATGGTCTTCTGGGTCCAGCCGCCCAAAGCAGCGCCGGTCGTGCTGCCTGCTCCTACCTCCCGTGGCCGGCTGTGCTGCCGTGGAGGCCTCACCGCCCCATACTACTCCCACCGCTGGCCAGGCCATCCCTCCACTCAACCACACCCCCTGTTATTGTGCGGCGACGGCAGCCTCACACCACAGCAGAACCAGTGAACCCTCGTACTCCTCTCCGCATGGGCATTCACTGTCGCATCTTCGCCGGCTCCGCATCGTCCCCTTCCTAGGCCTCGCCGTCATCCACCGCCTTGGTGCTCTCGGCGCGGCGTGGTCAATGTGGTCAACGACCGACTTCCATCGGAAGAGTACGGTACGTGGAGAGGCTAACAGCTGGGTCCATGGCCACATCCAAGTTTTTTGTGATTTGCCAAGTAAGTCGCTTTGTAAGGCATGTTGGGCTGTAAATCTTTCAAGATGAGGAGAGCTTCATTGGGCTGGCCGAGAAAATGGCCTATCAGTAATGAGAAATGGGTTATACATGTATAAAACAAATCAAACCGGCAATTAGTTTCAAATTTCTTTTTTTCATTTCGAGATTTTAAATTGCATTGCTTTTTATGGGTGGACAATTTGTTGGATTTTATATTGATATACATTTATTTTTAAAATCAGTTTGAATGTGACTCAAAATTTCAGGATTAAAAACAGTTCGGACCGCACCGAAATATGCAAAATTTCGTATAAGTTTTGAACCGTGGCCACAATACGGGCTGTAATGCTAACAAAAAGAATATGGGCTCCAAAAAAACCTTAAGAATTAGCAAATGGGCTGTAAATTATTATTAATAATGGCAGATGGGTTGTATGATGTTTACCATAGATTTGAGGCTTTCATAAAAAAAAGTTGACGCACAAGCAGTGACTATTGGATGTCCATCCAACGGTCGTCGTGCTTCTTCAATCTCTGCTCTTCTTGCTCCAGACGGTCAAACAAGCGCCGGCGGGACTGCCTGCTCTCTCCTCCCCGCGGTCGGCTGTGCTGCCGCGCAGGCCTCACCACCCCACTGTACTCCCATCGCTGGCCTAGCCATCCCTCTACTCACCCACACCTGCTGTTTTCTTCGGGGATGGCAGACGAACCAGTAAACCCTCGTACTCCTCCGCTTGGGAAACAACTGCCGAGTCTTCCCTGGCTCCGTGTCGTTCCCTTCCTAGGCCTCGCCGTCATCCACCGCCCTGGTGCTCTCGGCGCGGCCTGGTCAACATGGTCAACGAACGACATGTATCTGAAGTGGACTGTACGTGGAGAGGCTGACAGCTGGGTCCACGGCCGTACGCAAGGAAATGCCTCCTTATTACGCGCAAAATAATGATTCCTCCACCTAACACCTGGGACCCACTGAAAGGGCCTCTGTATTTCGTGAAAAAAACGTTACCGCCGCTGACAGCTCGGACCCACAAGCTATATCTTTGCACGCAAGGAAGTGCCTACTTATTACGCACAAAAAAATGAATACTCCCCCTGTTAGCTGGGACCCAGTATAGTGGCAGGCTGACTTGTGGGCCTACTAAGTTGACGGGGACGGAGGGCTTTGTCAACTTAGTCAATATGCAAGATTCTATCTCCAGTGACCATACGATGTCCATCCAACGACCATAGTGCTTCTTCAATCTCTGGTCTTCTTGCTCCAGCCGCCCAAACCAGCTAGCAAACCAGCGCAGGTCGTGCCTAGTGCTCCTGCCTCCCATGGCCGGCTGTGCTACCGCGGAGGCCTCACCGCCCCCTACTACTCCCACCGCTGGCCAGGCCATCCCTCCACTCACCCACAGCCATTGTTATTCTGCGGCGACGGCAGCCTAAAGCCATAGCCGAACCAGTGAAACCTCATACTCTTCTCTGCGCGGGCTTCCACTGCTGCGTCTTCCCCGGCTCCATGTCGTCCCCTTCCTAGGCCTCTCCGTCGTTCACCGCCCTGGTGCTCTTGGCGCGGAGTAGTCAACGTGGTCAAGGAACGTCTTCCATCGGAAGAGTACTGTACGTGGAGAGGCTGACAGCTGGGTCCATGGCCGCAGCAAGGAAGTGCCTCCTTATTACGCGCAAAATAATTATTGCTCCACCTGACAGCGGGGACCCACTGGACGGGCCACCGTATTTTGCGAAAAAAACATTTCCCCCTGACTGCTCGGACCCACCAGCTACATCTTCGCACGCAAGGAAGTGCGTCTGGGCAAAAAAAGGATTCGCCCCCCTGACTGGTGGGACCCACCAGCTACATCTTCGCACGCAAGGAAGTGCCTGACAGTCGGGACCCACCTGGTCGAAGCGTACGTAGCGTTGTCATTCTGGTCGCGAACGTGTACGTACATACTAGTCGATATAGAGGCGTGCACGTGTTGTAATAGAGGCGCGCATGTAGCATATACACGTATGTACAGCGGCCAGTGTGCAAGAAAGAAAATACGACCACGTACGTACATACGGGCAGGGTCTCGAACGCCTACTCGCGCATACGTATGGCCAGGGCTCGTGTACATGGCTGGGTCGGAATGGAGAAACAACGTCGTCGTTGTGTTCATGGGGAGCCAACCGGTTGGGTCGGTACGGAATCCGTCGTCGTGTTCATCGGGAGGGCTTGGACGGAACAGCCGATGGAAACGAGGCCTGGCGTACCGCAGAATGGAGGAAACGGCCTTGTGTTCGACCAGCCCCGGTTGAAACGGGATCCTGTTCATCGGGAGGGGTCTGGCATACCGCAAAATGGAGGAAACGGACCTCCTACGATGAAATGGTGGTCCTGTTGATCGGGAGGGGTGTGGCGTACCACAAAACGGAGGAAACGGACCTCCTACGGCCGAAATGGGGGTCCTGTTCATCGGGAGGGGTGTGGCGTACCACAAAACAGAGAAAACGGACTTGTGTTGGAGCTCTACGGTCGAAACGGGGGTCCTGTTCATCGGCAGGGTTGTGGCGTACCGCAAAACGGGACACCACGGGATACTGTTCATCACCACCGTCGACCTCCTCCAGCCTCCACGGGCTACTGTTCATCCACCGTCGACCTCCTCCAGCATCCACCTGCGGCTATTCAGTCTCCACCGCGCGCTACTCCACCGGCTACTGTTTAACCAACCCTCTCCACGGGCTCCTGTTCAACCACCCCTCTACGGGCTAATATTCATCCAGCACTCCACCATCTACTGTTCATGCAGCCCTCCACGGGGTGGTCCTGTTCATGCAGCCCTCCATGGGGTCCTGTTCATGCAGTCCCAACCAGCTCAATCGAACGGGGTCCTGTTCATGCAGAGGCAACACCACGGGGTCCTGTTCAGCCACCCCCACCGGGAACTGTTCATCCAACCCCCCCCCCCTCCACCACAGCGACGCTCATTGTTCATGCAGAGGCAGCATCGATCGGCTTCAGTTAGCAGCAGTAGCGAAGGAATCGCTCGATCGGGTTCAGTTAAAAGCCATCGATCGATCGCTCAGGTTCAGTAACGCGTAGCCTGCAATGCAATCGCTCGGGTTCAGTTAGAGCCAAACGCCTCGCTCGGGTTCAGTTAGAGCCCAACGCCTCGCACCCACGCGCGTGCATGTACGAGAGAAACACGCAGCACTCGGCCCCGACCACCCACCGTAACCGGGAACACCCCGATATTTTCCTCGCCCTCGCTTCTACCATGGTTTTTTCCGTCATGGACGGCCCAAAGAATGTCATGCAACTGCGTCTTCGGCCCGCCCAGGACGAAAAGCCCATTTTCTGTCATGATTTTTTGTCATAGAAGTAGGACCCCACCACATCTATGATGATTGTCGGTGTACAAAAAGGGGGTACACTTTTTGTACCCCTATAATTGTGCACGGGCAGTCTGGGCCACGGGCACTGCTGCACCAAGCAAGGCAAGGGAGGTAAGCCAGGGTAAGACCGAAGCTCGATGGAACTGGAGTAACACCAAAGAACAAGACCACAAAGAGCAAAGGGACGAAGCGGGTGCCCCCGGCAAGATCCTTGTCGGGAGCCAGTTTTAGCAGCCCCGGCAAGATCCTTGCCGGGAGCCAGTTTTAGCAGCCCCGGCAAGACCCTTGCCGCGGCAACTCGCCCCATGCCTACAGAGCAAATCACCCTTGAGTCCACTGCCCCTATGGGGCAAGGATTCGGGAGATATCCCCGTAGTGGCATGCAGAACTTTGTGAAGGTATTTAAGATCAGATACGCACTAAGAAGACGACGACCCTTGGCGGGATCCCAGCCAAGGAAGACCACAAGACCTCCGGCAAGCACCTTGCCGGGGATGGCAGCAGGCGCCGCGGCAAGACCCTTGCCGGGGCCCCGGCAAGGCCCTTGCCAAGGACATCCGCGGGGCCACCATCAGGCCCGCGCTGACTAAACTTCCACTGCCTTATGCAGCTGCTGACCCAACCAGCTGGGCAGGCACCTGCGTGGCGACATGCAGATCTTTGTGAAGACCCACCATTGCGCCACCTCAGCTGCCTGCCTACCTACATGGCATCTCAGGCATCACTGGCCAGGGTGCGTGTCGACACAAGAAGGAGCGGCGACGGACGACGCAGCTCTCTTCCCCGTCCCCGATATAGGAAGGACACCTAATCAAGACGCATTAAATGCGCCTTGTCATGTAATGCGAGAGATAACCTCGCATCACTATACCCTTTCCACCTCTTGTGTGCCACTGTGGCAACTCCTTTTCCCTATAAAAGGAGGCCCGAGGCGACCAAGAGGAGGATTCGGCTTTTTGGAGATCCTCACGCCCCATAGCTAGCTGAAGAACACAGATATACAATCCACCAAAGCAGGAGTAGGGTTTTACGCATCCTCGCGGCCCGAACCTGGATAAACGAACCGTGTGCTATCTGTTTGATCCGCTCTTCTCTCAACCCCGCGCCCCGCAACCGTAGTAGGGATTCTTGTGATCCCATAGGTGTCGCTTCCAATACACCAACATCTTTGGCGCGCCAGGTAGGGGCTGTAGTTGTGAGAATCGGCTTTAGCAGTTAGTTCGACGCTTCTTCATCATCATGGCACCCAAGAAGAAGACGATGGTGGCGGTTGGCCAGTCGGAAGCCGGACAGCCCGTCCCGACGCGGGCGAGCAACGGACCAGTCGCGGAAAGTACCCAGGGCGCTGCTCGCGAACACCAATGCCGTCCCAGCAGCAAGAGTTTGAGAGGTGGCGATGTTTGTGCGTCTGGTAACGGGCCACACACAGCCAAATCCAAAGACGGAGCCAGGCCCTCCGCGGGTGGCGCGGGGCCTTCCAAGATCGCTGCCGCATCACCCGAGGGCGACGCAAGGGCCTCCAGGACTCCCACGCCGGCGCCAACAACGCAGTCCTCCAAAGCAGCGCGCGATGAACGGCGTCATCACGCCGAAGATCCCGGGCGTCGCCGCGGGAAGAGCCCCGAGCGCCACTCCCAAGACGTAGAAGACTTGCCTGCCCACCGAAGCGCTGGTGGAAACGGCATGCGACCGCGGGATCGTGATGGAGCTCCTCCTGACGTGGTCAGGGGTCGAAGCGCGTCGCGGTCCGTGCAGGTCTCGCTACCGCTATCCCCAGCAGAAGCCTTGGCGCGCGCGCAGTTGCTCCTTGACTTTCCTCCCGTTACGGGTAAACTCGACGAATGGAGAGCCACCATCCAAAGCCTTGTTGCGGTCGCTAACAAGGATGAACCAAGTCCAGCGAGGCCCCCGGGTCGACGCTCCGATGGGGTCCCACGCACCGGTGGTGGGAGGACCGGCAGCACCGTGGCCACGGTGCATTCGCCTCCTCCTCGCCTGGTACCGCGTGTGTCGACTCGTCGAGACGTCGCGGGTGACGACATCTCCATAGCGTCGTCCGACCCGCGGACCCACGGTGACTAGTGTCAAGTTCTTCAGGAGCGAGCTCATGAATACGCTCGAACCACCATCGAGCGCCGGCGCGGAGCGCGCCACCAGTCAGACAGGCGAGCAGGGCCTACTGTGAACCACCCACCACCGGAGAGCCCTGGAGGTCTACCTTACGAGGTAGGCTGTCCGGCTTTTACCCGTGAGCTGCGGAAGTTCTAGTGGCCCGCTCATCGCACCTTCAAGCCTGACGTTGGCGAGAAGTACAACGGCAAGACCCACCCGTCGGAGTTCCTCAGCATCTACACCATCGCGATTCAAGCTGCCGGAGCCCGCGATGATAAGGTGCTTGCGAATTACTTCCCATTGGCTCTTAAACCCAACGCCATGTCGGGGTTGATGCACTTGCCGGTAGACTCTATTTCCTCCTGGTCGGATTTGTGCCATGAGTTTGTTGGCGCCTTTACTGGAGGTCACCAAGACCATGGCCAAGCAAGTGACCTGCACGTCATTCCCCAGAAGGGAGGCGAGAGTCTGCGCAAGTATATACAGAGGTTCAGCCGGGTAAAGTACAATATCCCTGATGTTCACCCTGCCGCCATCATCAGCGCATTCCATCAGAATGTGCATAACCGCAAGATGCGTGAAGAACTGGCAATGACCAAGGTGAAAGATGTGGCGGAACTCTATGTTCTTGCTGATACATGTGCCCGGGCTGAAGAGGGAAGGAAGTACCCCGGCGAAGATGCCGGCGTGGAAACCGACTCTTCAGATGAGGATGCTGCCGCCCCGGCAAAGAAAGGCCGGCGCCGCAACAGGAAGCGCAAAGGTAAAGCCGCGCAAGCAGTCGAGGGATCTGATGATGCCGGCTCCGCCAAGAAAACCAAGGCGGGTGACCCCGGCAAGGAAATTGCCGGGTGTGTCGCCTGCCGGGCCTTGGCGGCTGCCGAGAAGCCAGGAAACTCCGACAAGCGATACTGCAAGATCCATCGCACCAAAGGCCACGATCTCCAGAACTGCCGATAGGTTGAGCTCCTTGCTGAGAAGCAGAGGGCTGAATATGAGAGGAGGGACAAGGAGAAGGGCCAGGATGGTGCTGAGGGGTCCGGCAAGAAGTGTGACAGCCAAGCAGGCCGTCGCGGCAAGGATAAACAACAGGAGAGGCCTGCCTGGGGCCGTGACAGAAAGCCAGAAGACGACGATCACGAAGAGGACGACGAGTCCGCCGACCAAGAGTTTCAGAAAGCCACGGAGGCCATGTGCGTCGATGGCGGCGCCTCGCTGCATACTTCTCACCACCAGCTTAAACAGTGGGCGCGTGAGATCACAGTGGCGGAGCCGTCGTCTGGTGCCCAGAAGCCGCTGAAGTGGTCCAGCACACCTATCATTTTTGACACTGAGGATCACCCCGACCGCACTACTGCGGTCGGGTGCTTTCCATTGTTGGTTTCACCAATAATACGCAACCTTAAGGTGACAAAGATGCTAGTCGATGGCGCGGCCGGTCTGAACTTAATCTCACCTACCGTGATCGAGAAGCTGCAGATTCCTGACGGAGACCTCGAGGAAACGGGCACGTTTCAGGGGGTCAACCCGGGAAGAAGTCAACCAAAGGGGAAGGTCACGCTGCCCGTGACTTTTGGAAGTGATCAGAACTACATGACAGAAAGGATCGTGTTCGATATTGCCAAGATCCCCTTGCCTTACAACGGGATCCTTGGCCGCCCAGCGCTGGCCAACTTCATGGCAGCGTCACACTATGCCTACAACACCCTGAAGATGCCAGGGCCTGTGACGATCATCACCATCCCATCCGATAAGAAAGATGCGCTAATTTGCGCTGACCAACTCTACCAACAAGCAGTTGCAGCAGCTGCCGCCACTGGGGAACTTGCTCCTGCCACCGGAGCCCCGAGAGAGAAGAAGAAGACCGGTGAGACCTCGGACACCCACACCAGCAAGCGCACCTCTTCAGAGTGTCGCGCTCCCGTCAAGGACGTGCCAGAGAGCTCCACCGGCAGAAACAAGAAGTCCAGGGCCGCACCGCCGGGAACCAAGAAGGTTTCTGTCAAGGAGGACGACACGGGAGGGGCTTTCACCATAAGCTCCACCCTTGACGACAAATAGGAAGACGCGCTCGTCACCTTCCTGCGGACAAATGTCGATGTGTTTGCATGGCAAGCATCCGACATCCCTGGCATTCCCAGGGAGGTGATTGAGCACCACCTTGCTGTCTGTCCTCATGCGCGGCCCGTCAAGCAGAAGGTCAGGAAGCAAGCTTTGGAACGACAAGAGTTCATCACAGAGGAGATCCGGAAATTGGAAGCAGCGGGTTTGGTAAGAGGAGTGCTCCATCCAACGTGGTTGGCCAATCCGGTGGTAGTGCGCAAGTCAAATGGGAAGTGGAGGCTATGTATTGATTACACAGATATCAATAAAGCTTGTCCCAAAGACCCCTTCTCGTTGCCGCGCATCGACCAGATTGTTGACTCCACGGCTGGGTGTGACCTGTTGTCATTTCTCGATGCCTACTCCGGCTACCACCAGATCTTCATGACAAGAGAAGATGAAGAGAAGGCAGCATTCATCACCCCATGTGGTACGTATTGTTTCGTACGAATGCCTTTCGGGATGAAGAGTGCTGGCTCAACGTTTGCAAGGGCAGTCCAGATTGGTTTTGAACCCCAGCTCCATAGAAATATGGAGGCTTATATGGATGATATAGTGGTCAAAACCGAGAACAAGGCAACCTTCATACCGGATCTACAAGAGACGTTTGCAAACCTACACAAGATCAATCTCAAGCTGAACCCTGAGAAGTGCATCTTCGGCGTCCCGTCCAGCAAGCTTCTCGGGTTCTTTGTGTCACAGCGTGGGATAGATGCCAATCCGGACAAGATCAAAGCTATAGAACAGATTGAAGCACCCAAACGGGTCAAGGATGTGCGTCGGCTTGCTGGCTGCGTTGCCGCCATGAGCAGATTCATTTCCACGTCTGCCGAGCGCGCCCTCCCCTTTTCAAGATTTTAAAAAAGGCGGGCCCAATGGAGTGGACGCCAGAAGCCGAAGCAGCATTGCAAGATTTGAAGAGGTATCTTTCCTCCACGCCAGTACTAGTTGCGCCTAGGCCACAAGAACCGTTGCTGCTATATCTGGCAGCAATGAACCAGGTGGTCAGCGCCGCACTAGTGCCACAGAGAGAAATTGATGATGAGGTGATAGCAGCGACAGAGCCTGATGCCATTGTTGCAGAGATGACTCAGTCGGTTGGAGTGACGCCAAGGAAGAAAATGATGCAGCACCCGGTCTACTTTGTTAGCTCCCTCTTGTAGGGGGCTAGATCAAGGTACTCCGGTGTGCAGAAATTGCTCTTCGGCCTTCTTTTGGCCTCGAGGAAGCTGCGTCACTACTTCCAGGCGCACGAGATCATTGTCGTCACTCGCCTCCCTCTGCAATGGATATTGCACAATCCAGATGCAACGGGAAGAATTGTAGAGTGGGCACTGGAGCTGTCCAGCTTTGGCCTCAAGTTTGAAAGTACATCGACGATTCAAAGCCGAGTCCTGGCGGAGTTCGTTGTAGAATGGACCGCGACGCCTGATGAAGAAGCCCAAGAAACTACTCTCCCCGGCAAAGAGGCGAGTTGCGACTGGATCATGTACTTTGACGGAGCTTTCTCCTTACAGGGCGCCGGGGCTGGCGTACTGCTTGTCGCGCCCACCGGAGAGCACCTCAAGTACGTGGTCCAGATGCACTTCCCCAGGGAGGTATCAACGAACAATACTGCCGAATATGAGGGGCTGCTTGCTGGTCTTAGGATCGCAGCAGACCTTGGAATCAAAAAACTTATTGTCAGGGGCGATTCGCAGCTTGTCGTCAAACAAGTCAACAAAGATTACCAGAGCCCGTTGATGAAGGCCTACGTCGATGAAGTGAGAAAGCTGGAAGAGCGCTTTGATGGTATACAGGCGGAGCACGTTCCCCGAGCGGAGAATGACATCGCCGATTACCTGTCAAAGCATGCTGCCCTCAAGTTACCTGTGGAACCATGTACCTTTGTGCTTCAGCTTTCTCAGCCATCCGTTGATCCATCAACAGAGCAAAACAAGAGGAGGAAATCAGGGCCCGACAAGTACTTTCCCGCTGAGCTCCCCGGAGCCGCCGGCAAGGATGTTGCCAGGGACACTGAGCCCGCCACGGGACGGCTAGCTCCGGCGGAGCGTCAAGCTCTTGCCGTCGAGACAGCCGCTCCTATAGCGGAAGAAATGCCTTTAGTCCTTGCCGTCGAGCCCCAGGCTCCAGCATGGGCACAACATACCGTCTGATTCCTCCAAACCAGGGAACTTCCTGAGGAGCAGGAAGAAGCGGAGAAAGTAGCCCGTCGATCTGCTATGTACCAGTTCGTCGATGACGTCCTGTACAGAAAGAGACCGAACGGCGTGAAATTGAAGTATATCCCTCGAGAGGAAGGACTGGGGCTGTTGGCAGAGATACATGGAGGCGTATGTGGATCCCACATAGGGTCAAGAGCCCTTGCCGGCAAGGCATTTCGGCAAGGCTTCTTTTGGCCCACTGCCCTCCAGGATGCGACGACACTGGTCACCAGGTGTGAAGCGTGTCAGTTCCATTCAAAGAAACTTCATCAACCAGCTCAAGCCCTTCAAACCATTCGTCTCTCTTGGCCCTTCTCGGTCTGGGGGCTCGACATACTGGGCCCTTTCCCCCGCGCTGTCGGCGGCTTTGAGTACTTGTACGTCACAATCGACAAGTTCACAAAGTGGCCAGAGGTGGAGGTAGTGAGGAAGGTCATAGCTCTGTCAGCCGTCAAATTCTTTAAGGGACTAGTGTGCCGTTTTGGTGTACCCAACAGGGTCATCACCGACAATGGCACACAGTTCACAAGCCGCACCTTCATGCAATATACCCAAGACCTCGGCAGCAAAGTCTGTTTCGCTTCCGTTGCTCACCCACGAAGCAATGGTCAAGCTGAGAGAGCAAACGCTGAAGTACTGCGAGGCTTAAGGACAAAGACCTTTGACAGGCTACGCAAGAGTGGAAGGCGCTGCATTGATGAGTTGCCGACGGTTCTTTAGTCGATCAGAACGACGCCAAATCGAGCCACCGGCCAGACACCCTTTGCCCTACTATACGGGGCAGAAGCAGTTCTCCCCACTGAACTCATATATGGGTCACCTCGAGTGCTCGCTTATGATGAGCTTGAGCAAGAGCAACTGCGGCAAGATGACACAATGCTCCTTGAGGAAGATCGTCTTCGGGCGGCTGTGAGAGCAGCACACTACCAGCAAGCCTTGCGCCGCTACCATAGCCGCAAGGTCCGTGCCCGAAGCTTTGAGGAAGGCGACCTTGTTCTTCGGCGCGTTCAATCGACCAAGAATACCAACAAGTTGACGCCAAAGTGGGAAGGCCCTTATCGGGTAATACGAGTCACCAGGCCTGGCGCAGTCCGCCTGGAGACCGAAAATGTCGTTCCGGTGAGCAACTCCTGGAACATTGAGCATCTTCGCAAGTTTTACCCGTGAGGCACGGCTTGCCGGGCCCCCCGGAAAGCCACCTTTTGTACAAAACTTGCCAACAAGGCATGTAACCCTTTGTACAAAGCCAGGCGCAGACCCTGAGCATAAATAAATGAAGCGCTGGCGCCCTAAGTTATAGCATGCATGCTAGGTCGAGTCTCGTCCTTGGTTAGGGTTGATAGTGCTTAGCGGTGACTAACCCCTAGCTTAGAGGTCGAGTTTGCATCCCTCTGTCTTTCTTTTATCTTCTTTGTTTCACAGGACACACAGATATCCTTGACGAAACCACTTGGGGAGAAGAAAAAGGAACAAACCAGCATCTAGGCCCCGGCAAGCCAGTATTGCCGGGGGCTGCAAGAGCAAAGATTCACCCACGGCAAACCAGGGTTACCGGGGGTTGCAGCTTCAGATAAGTTCTTTATCCCTTATCATGCATTCCATTATGGACAGAGGTATGTGAAACCTCGTTTTTTCCTTAAACTACCATGCTCCCCTAACTCTAGGCCCCAGGGCCTGTTTCTGGGACCGGGTTTGGTCGTAGTCGCGGCAGCGAAAGGGTGAAACAAGGAGCCTAAACCCACTTCATTCCTGCCTCCGCGAAAGGTGTGAGAAAGGTCGAGCGAAGTGGGGGGATGGCGAGGCCTGTTGCCGGGCGAGAAAATGTTTATCTTAGAGACATCAGGGATTTATTACCTGTTGTGGGTTCTACCTGCGAATAAATGACCAGGCAAACATCCCTTTTTCATTAAAAACATTCCACTCAGGTACAGTCCATAGGGAATGAAAAACATGAACAAGGGGATTACGAGTTTTAAATTTAACAGACGCCCGAAGGCTTACAAACTAAAAAGAGATAAGATGCCCGTAATCCCTTTCTTGTCCCTCTCCACAGGAGGCAGGTCAAGGAGGCGAGAAGGGAAAAAGGAGCGCCTAGGCGAGCTACGGGTGGCGGAAGACACCAAGAGAACATCTTGGTGGCCGCCCACAGGCTGGATGGTGATGGCGGCGCCGGTAGCAGAGCTCGAAGACGAGGCCGCAGGACGTCAGTACGCGTCGAAGGCGTCGGTACCCGCGTACTCCGACATGACGACCTTGCCGCTCGTCCTCTTCCTCTTCCGTAGCCCCCCCCCCCCAACGCCAGCCGCCCAAGGGGACGGCCCCGAGAAGTTCAAGGAGCCGGCGACACGGATGATGGGGTCGCCAGTGCCACAAGGAGCGGCGCCCGACACCTAGTCGGACCCGTTATCCTGCCGCCTACCGCCCTCGTCGTCGCTGCCGCTATCCTCCTCGTCACTATCGCTCAAGGAGGAATCTCCGTCATCAGAAGAGCTCTCCACGCAGCACCTTGCACGAGTCCCGAAGTGCCCGAAGACCTTGACGGAAAGAAGGCCACCCTCCATCAACTTAAAATGGAGAGTGAGCCCATCCTTCAAGCTGTGGATACGAGCAAACGTCTTCCATCCCCGACGAAGATACATCACATGAGGAGCAGGGAAGTCGACGCGGACCTGTGTGCCACTGATCCCGCAGCCCCTCATGTGCAGCCGCAACGACTCCGGCGGATCCAGCTCCATCTCCCCCGCAAACGGAGTTGGGAGACGAAGGGGACGCCGCGGTGGCCGGCGCAACCTGACGAAGAACTCACAAGGGTCATCCCCAACATGGCCCTCCATTGGAGGAGGAGCTGCTGGCGGGGGCGAGGCCGGCGGGCCACCCCGTCCTCCTCTTCCCCGAGCGCCCCGGCCTCGCCCCCTCCCCCTTCCCCTCGCGGCCGGCTCTGCCACCGCAGGCGCAGGAGAAGGCAAGACGCGTTGTCGAGCGGCGACCCTCGCCGCCACCGTTGAAGGGCCAGAATTTCCTCTCTCCATGACGAATGGAAGAGAGGAGCAGAAGCTGAAGGAGGAAGTAGATGGAAGAGTGCGAGACGCCGTCCCT
>LR738713.1:284097920-284155745 GCA_902687465.1 Secale cereale
GATTATTTTCTTCAAGATTGGTCTGTACATAGACGATTGTGCTTAAAAATCGAACCATAATCTCCCGATATGTCAAAATAAATAGTCATAAATTCCTAATCCTACTTTACGGCATGTAAACATTGATTTGATGCCAAATTTTGGTAACTTCCAAATGTTCGCTAGAGATTAGTTTGTAGACTTTAATTTGATGCCACATTTTTTACTATATGTATAGGTGTTGTGTGATGATGTTGACAGCGAGGATGAAGATGGCCCGATGAGGTCCAAGAGGCAAATCATCAGGGAGCTTTATGCGGGAATGCATAACATGTGTATTAGGACCTGGAACTGGGCCTATCAATGCCCATTTTGCAACCAAAAGCTTCATTCTGCATATGAGAGTGTCCTGACGCATGCAAGAGGACAACCCGTTGGCTCCTTCAAGCAGAAGTTTTCTCGCAGGGTGTTGCACATTGCGTACACCGAGTACCTGGAGAAGCTTCAAGATCGTGCCAGCAGATGAGATGAGATGTGGGATCGAACTATGTATGGCTATGTACTGTGTCAATTACAAATGCGCTTGAGTATGCTTTATGACAGTTGAACTATATACCTATGGTTGAACTATACTTGTGTACGCTGATTATCTATGTCTGAGTATGTTTAATATATGTTTACTTATGTCTAAATAAGGGATATGGATGCAATCAGTTTGGTAGACAGAATTTTATGCATATTAGGGTGAATGTTAAGCATGGGTAAAAATTTCAGATTCAACCGACGAAGGAAAAGTTGAACCACCTTGGAACATGTTTATTTCATCAAATTGGAAACGTGTGCAATGACTTCCATTTTCCCAGTTACGTCAATCACACAAGGTTGAATCTAACAAATCGTTGCCTCTGAAACTATTTGTGGGATAGAAACCCGTTACCACTTAATTCAAAAAGGAAAAAACAAAACCATCACCATCCCCACATTACAAAGAACCTCACCCCACCCTCCACCCCCCATCGGTCCCCATTCACACATGCACGAGCTCCTCCGCGACTCTGTATGGCACTGCCTATCGCCATGGCAACCACTTAGCTCGACGTATGTCGCCGCCGCCATGTTGCGGGCAAACCCCACTGCATTTGGCCACTTCCGCTTGCCGCCGCCTATCGCCATCGACTTTCTCAATGCTGCTCACCGCCGATGCAGCTCCACCTGATCAGGTAATCCGCGGTTTTGAGGTTTCTTTTCTCATGGACAACAAGGTCACTAATTTACTAAGATATTCTCTCATTTCTTATCCTAGTTCATCTACCTCCTTTAATCACCCAAATGAAATCGCCGTGCATTCATTTTGATTCGAGTTGATTTGAGGGTTTTCTTTCATTCATAGAGTGTACAGTGTGCGGACACATCAGGACTTTGTGGCCTCGGCCAGACATCTGTCGAGTTCGATCTCACCGTACCAGATGACTTCAGGATGCGCACGGTATGTTCAGTCTCACCCTACATCGGTTGGCGTGGCCTACTTTCCTGAACATATACTATATATTGCTACATTTGGATAAAAGGATCCACATGCAGCATATACGTCAAAGGGGATTTTCCCCCTCTTCTTTCTATATTAAGAAAATTAATGATGCATTGTTCTTTCGATTACTCTCATATTTCCATAACATCATGGTCACACTATCTGTTTAATTATAGATTTTGTCCTTTGATTTCAACTGGTGTAATTTTCTTTCAATTTCGCCCATATTTTTATGTTACCGTCCCCATGTCACAAAAACCCTCACACCACTCGCCACCCCCTCTAGTCCCCATTCACACCTGCACAAGCTCCTCCGCGATTCTGCATGGCACCGCCTATCGCCACGACAACCACTTAGCTCGATGCATGTCGCCGCCGCCAAGCTGCTGGCAAACCCCACTGCATTTTACCACTTCCGCTTGCCGCCGCCTATCATCATCGACTTTCTCAATGCTGCTCGTGGTCGACCCAACCGTGCCCAATTGGGGAATCCGCTGCATTGAGGTTTTTTTCTCATGGACAACAAGGTAACTAATTAATGAGATAATAACTCATCTCTTATCCCAATTCATCTGCCTCCTTTAATCACCTAGCTGAAATCGCCGTGAATTCATTTTTATTCATGGTGATTTGAGGATTTTCTTTCATTCATAGAGTATACAGTGCATGGACACATCGGGACTTTGCGGCCTCGGCCAAACATGCATGGAGTTCCATCTCACAGTACCACATGACTTGAGGATGCGCGCGGTATGTTCAATCTCCCCCTAACTCGGTTGGCATGGCCTACTTTCTTGAACATATACTATATATTGTTCCATTTGGATAACAGGTGCCACATGCAGCATATACGCCAAAGGGGATTTTTCCTCTTCTTTCTATATTTGGCAAATTAATGATGTATTGTTCTTTTGATTACTCTCATATTCCCATGACATCATGGTTACCCTATCTGTTTAATTATAGATTCTTGTACTTTGATTTCAATTGCTATATAGTTCTTTCAATTTCGCCCATATTTGCATGTTACCATATTCTTTAACAATCCTACCTATGCTGCAGCGCATCCCTTGCTATGCAATAGAATCTGTAGTACACAATCTTGCCCTTTACATAAATCAAGACTACAGGGATGTCATACTGAACACAAACCATGTATTTACAATCTTCTATAATACTTGATGAATGTGGTCACTCCTATTTTTCCACGGGCCTTCAGACATAAATTTCTAAGGTTTATGTACTGAAAGCTTGCACTAAAATTGCACTGCACATAAAAGAGCCTGGTCATAGATATATGCTAACTTCCTCGACGATATCATCCGTCCAGACTTTATTCGAAGTAAGTGTTCTTTTCAAGTATCTGCATGTTGACTTACCCAACAATATCAAAGGAATTGTGTAGTATTTAAGCAACCAATTGTTATTCCATTTTCTTACTATATTCCTACCTACTAACTTGTAGTTACCAATACACTTTTCTATTGCCCTATTTTAACTAAATATTCCATATACACCCACTTCTATTAGAAAGCGCCGCTGATGAGGAGACTCCGAAGGTGGAGAACGGGACTGCCAACAAGAGGAGCTGGGTCGAGGAAGAACCGCAAGAGACTCCATGAGGCCTAGACTTCATCAGCAGCCTCCCCAACGATATGTTCATAGTCATCATCTCCCTCCTCCCAATCAAATATGGGGCGCGGACAACCGTCATTTCCCGGTGGTGGCGCCCTCTATGGCACTACACCCCTCTCGACCTCATCGACACCCACGAGCTCTGCCATGGCTATCGCAAAAGCCTGGATGCATTCTCCAACATCCTCAACAGTCACCATGGCCCAACCAGAGGCCTTAGCATGGGTAAGTTCCATTCCAACTACAAGAACCGAGCCAAGCTTGATGAGTGGTTCCGATACCCCACCCTAGATCAGCTCGAGGATCTCACTTTTGATGATGGGCATATGCGATCGCCGCCAACATGTGTGCCCCCCCCCTCGCGCCCATGCTGCGCGTCACAAAGTTCAGGAACTGCCACCCCCTTAATGACGCACCCGCTCTTATTGTACCACGACTGAAGCACCTCGAGCTCCTCGCAACCTGCCTCCCAAAAGGTGACATGGAGCGCCTGCTCCGTGGCTGTACTGCACTCGAGTACCTTTGTCTTCAGGTGATCAATGGGTTGAGTAGCCTCCACATCACCTCCATGACTATCCGGACTATTTATGTGTGTTGCTGGTGCTGCAAGAAGACATCACAAAATGTGAACCACGGTATGGTCATTGAGGACACACCTTCAGTTGAGTGATTACTTGTAGTTGATCAAAAGGTCCCACAAGAATCAATATCATTTCTGCGCCGAAACTGACAGTGGTGGGTTACTTGTCTGACAAATACTCTGAACTTGTTATTGGATCCACACCCTTTTAGGTACAACAGCCGCCTTCTACCTCTCCTTCTATAAATTAACATTATTTCTAATTTTGAAGATGTATGTTCGTTTGTCATCCAGAAAATGATTCCGACAAGCTTGACCCTGAAACTGCGCACAATGAAGCTCTTGGCACTAGAATCTATTGGCCCAAACCTAGAACAAGTTGTCCATTTCCTGAGATGCTTTCCGTGCCTGGAGAAGCTACATATTGAGGTGACGTTCCTTTCCTGTTAAATGTAAACCATAAGGAAGTTCAATTTTTGACACCTTTTTCCAAGTTCACAATGAGAATTTACTACGATTTCTGAAGGAGTTTTGGAGGATTTTAGTACATACATGTTTTCCCCCCATATTGGTTGCTTGATCTATATGGTTACAATCCATAAGCATTTCTCCTTTGGATTCATCTGTACTAGTTTTCTTGGGGAACATTTCATCCACTCCAACCTCTTGTGAAGAACGTTACATTTTTCAAAATTGTAATCATCACAAATCCTACAAACCAAATAGGCATGTAGTAGTGTTCAAAATTGCATGTAGGCACTAACACGTTTTCTTCTTTTCCAGATAAGATTAGGCACGATGGTGGATAATTTGATACAATATAACAATCACATCAAATGCCTAGATAAGCATCTCTCAGAAATTACGTTCAACTCCTATCAAGGGACCTTACCGTAGATTAAATTCGCCAGGTTCTTTGTTGTCAGAGCAAGGGTGCTGAAGGTAATGAGGTTTGCCCTACATTTATTTTGGAAAAAAATGAATGGTTTGTTAATCAGCGCTGGGGGCTGCAGCAGAATGGAATAGGCTCCGAAAAAGCTGAATTTCATTTTGGAACTTCATATGACGGAGTAATCGAAAGTCATTGTGTCAACCCCATCAATGACTTCTAAGTGGCTGAACTCTTTGCAAAAAATATGACGTTTCGAAACCAGCCTTACAAGTGGTAATATTAGTTTGAACCTCTGTTATATCCATTTGCAGCAGATCAGCTCAGGCGTTTGCAGTTGATGAGCTGAATTTCATTCCTAATATCAGTTTGAACATTGTAATCTTCGAATTTGAGCCATATATAACTCTGGAATTTGAACCTTGTAATATTTCGAGCTTTTGTGGTACAATCGTTGAAATGGAATCGTACGATACTCGTATATTGGTAGCACTATTTTTACCATAATATGCAATGGACATAGATTTTATTAACCATTCTCGAATGTGTTTACCATGTCGATCTCATAGCACACGATCTGTATAGCTAACTCGGTTGCGATCTTTAACATTATTGCACACAGTTGCTTTCTTCAACCGTGTGCCCTCTAGAGCGTAGAATTGATTATCACAATTGAGTGTCCATCATCACCCTTCTGTGTAACTTTGACCTAATCATCCACGGGTAAACTTATGACCGAAGTCATTCCACACACTTCGTTTTTACAAATATTTTTGCCAATAAACGCCCATGATTTGTCCCTCTTCTAACCGGCGCATGGACAAACTAGATGGGCGGGAAGCTTGTGCGGTAAACTATGCGGTTGAGAGGGAACGGGCTCAACAATGATACATTTGGTGCCTCTTTGAGCCGACGCATGGCCAAACGAAATGCGTGCAGTGTTCTCAAGCCTGCACTGGAATCCTCCGCTATGAACGCGGTGACCAGACGTGACGATTACAAGCCGGCCGGCCCCCATTTATTATAGCGACCATTTAAGCCTTGTGTCTCTTCAACCTTTCGATTGTGCCCCACAATTGCAAGAAGCACACCCACCATGACAAATTCTTAGAGGGTATCCTGTGGGGCTCCAATGGAGCTCTGAGCGGCTGCCGAGAACGACCAGCGGTTCACCATGCACTACTGCAGGATGCTGCTAACGCGACACTACGATCAGAGACACTTTGACAAAACTGTGTGCGATGCATTAATCGGAAACGATGGTGCAAATAACCATAAAAAAAGGTGCAAAATATTTGCGATGGCGGAGCCATCAAACAGAAACGGGCAGAACAACAGAAACGGGCATCCATATCAATGTGTGTGCAATATACGGCATACAATTTGCTTCGATGAACTGTTTTCTATTAGGGAGTGCAACAGAAACGGTTAGCCAGATCAAGGTGTGTGTGATATATGGCATACGGTTCACTCGGACGAACTGTTTTCGATTAGGGAACACAACAGAAATGGTTCAACTTAACAAGATGTGTGTGATATGCGGCATACGGTTCACATGAATGAACTGTTTGCGATGAGCTAAAGAATGCAAATGAGTCGTGTAAACAAGAAATGTGTGATACGTGGCAAACAGCCGACTCGGATGAACTGTTTGCGATGAGAAATTACAACAAAGACGGTTACTACAGTTAGTTCGTGTGCGACTCTGTGTGTACAAAAAACTTTGAAAAATGGAAACTAGTTGCTTGCGGTGGCTAGGAGTATCGCACATGATGCATCTGCGAGTACTCGTGTGCGATGATTAGTAAGTTACACATACATTTCCTTATGTTAACATGTGTGTGAATTTGCAATATGGACAGTTAATATGCAAATGCCTTCTAGACATCGGGCACACGCTTAAACTCAATGAACTGTGTACGATACTAATACTTTCCATGAAAATTTAAGAACTTGGGTAACAACATTTGAGTAACATATATATATATATATATATATATATATATATATATATATATATATATATATATATATATATATATATATATATATATATATATATATATATATATATATATATAGTGGTTACACTGTTTGACCAAAGGGACATCTTCGTAAGCTCGATCAGACTTTGATCGGCTGATGCCGTTGGGGAAGTAAACATCCATGTTAATTAGACCAGGTTGTTGTGCACACACTAGAATTTTGTTGCCAGCTTTCAGTTCGTAACACTTAGACATTTTTCTCCAAATGTCCGCATTAAAATAGGAGTGACCATCTTTATCAAGTTTTACGTTAACCTTCATTGTAAGTCAATGTTGCATTGTCAATATGACATCCTGGGAGTCATGAAGAAAGTAAAGCCCAAGATTTCCTTGTACTCCTATTCTTGCAAAGCAAGGGATGTACAGCTTGAAATGAAAATTAAGATCATAAATTAGATATATTGAAATAACAGAGCAAGATGCAAATATGGGAGTAACTGATAGAATAGATCAATATATAGATGAAAGCAAAGTACAAAAATATATAATTAAAAATAGATAATGTAACAAACATTTCATGCAAATATATAGATAATGTAGCAACAGACGATATATGTTCATGAATTTAGGCCATGCCGACCATGGTAGGTTGAGATTGAACATACCAAGCACTCCCTGAAGTCATCCAGAATGGTGAGATAGAACCTCGTTTCCAACTGGCCGTGACCACACTTGCCCGATTTGTGCTCGCACTGTGGACACATGAATGAACACCCACGAATCAGCTAGACCAAAAATGATTCCACGACGATTTTCGTCGGTTGATTAACAACGATGGAAGGACTGCGATAAGAGATGAGTGAATATTTTGCTAAGTTGGTTACCTTCTCCATGAGAAAAATCCCCGGCCCGATCCCGCAAAAATCCTAGTCGACTAGAGTCTAGAATGTCGGTACAGATACACGGCGAAAAGCGGTAGGGGCGAAATCCCGTGCCGCTTCGAGCGCGACCTCCGCCCGCTGACAACAGTCGTCAAGCTTATGGTGGCCGCCGCGATAGAAGTTGATGAGGTGCAGAGTTGCGGAGGAGTCCGCGGCGAATGGGTGGGGACGAAGTGGGCAAGGGTTTTCTTTTCTCCTTTTGCATGTGTGAGGGAACACACACGGTTCGCAGAGGCAACGGAGATGAATCGTGTGCGATAGTAAATCACCGAGATTGAATGGGAATCCAAATTTTCTTTGTCCTTTGTCCATAAGTATTTTTCTATGATGAACATAAACCCTGCTAATCCCGTGTTCAAATTTGGCACTTTTCCGGGTTCATTTACAATATTTAGGGGATTATGTGCATTTTCTAGGCAATAATGCACATAATTCAAATTCAAACAATCTGTGCTTGAAAAGGTGCACAAGAACGGTCAGAAAAACCATGATCGTGCTATTTAGTAAATTATCATGCCTTTTACAAGGAATGAGCAGGTATTTACAGGAAATGTGTTTAATGGGTACTATTCAAAAATGAAATACATGCTCGGAAAACATGACGCCTAGCATGGTGCCATGGTATGGCCTCACCATGCCCAGGTAAAATTAGAGAATGTTTGTCTTATGTCGGCATGCACGCCATTCATAAATCAAACCATCACCGATGAAATTTCATGGTTTCGAGGGGGAAATCAACAAGATTGAAGCGACCGGGTTTCCAAATTTCTTTCCTAGCTTGCCATTCAGTTTTTTCTACAATCAATGTACCCCCTTGAATGCAACATGTTCAAATTTGGCATTTTTTCGGGCTCATTTACCATATTAGGTGATTATGTGCATTTTCTAGGCATTAATCCACATAATTCAAATTCGAACAATCGGTGAATGAAAAGGTGCATAAGAACGGTCTGGAAAAACCATACTCGTGGAATTTAGTTATTTCTCAAGCCTTTTACAAGGAATGGGCAGAGATTTCAAGGGAATGTGTGGCAATAGTCAACCACAAATGCATCATTACTAGGTTATCAACTATAGAAAAATGAAATATGTGCTTGAAAAACATGATGCCTCGCATGGTGCCATGGTATGGCCTCACCGTGCCCTGGTTAAAAGCTGAGAAGGTTTGATTTATGTCGTCATGCACGCCCTTCATAAATCGAACCATCACCGAGGAAGTTCCATGCTTTCGAGAGGGAAATCAACAAGATTGAAGGGGAATCCAAATTTCCGTCCTAGTTTGTCATTCAGTTTTTTCCAATGATCAACATACCGCCTCAAATGGAACGTGTTAAAATTTGACATTTTTCCGGACTCATTTACCATATTTAGAGGATTGTTTGCATTTTCTAGGCATTAATACACATAATGCAAATTCGAACAATCAGTGCATGAAAAGGTGTACAAGAACGGTCTGGAAAACCATGCTCGTGCTATTTAGTACATTCTCATGCCTTTTACAAGGAATGTGCAGATATTTCAAATAAATGTGTGGCAATAGTCAACCATAAAAGCGTCGTTTATTGGGTTAACAACTATACACAAATGAAATACATGCTTGGAAAACATGACGCCTGGCGTGCCATGGTATGGCCTCACCATGCCCTGGTAAAAATTTGAGAATGTTTTCCTTATGTCGTCATGCACACGTTTCATAAATCGAACCATCACCGCGGAAGTTTCATGGTTTCGAGGGGCAAATCACCAAGACTGAAGGGGGATCCAAATTTCCTTTGTCCTTTGACCATGCGTTTTTTCTATGATGAACATACACCCTGTAAATCACCGTGTTCAAATTTGGCACTTTTCTGGGTTCATTTACCATATTTAGGGGATTATGTGCATTTTCTAGGCATTAATGCACATAATTCAAGTTCAAAGAATCGGTGCATGAATGGGTGCACAAGCACGGCCTGGAAAACCATGCTCGTGCCATTTAGTAAATTCTCATGCCTTTTACAAGGAATGGACAGATATTTCGATGAAATGTGTGGCAATAGTCAATGACGAACATTTGTTTATTTGGGTTTCAACTATAGAAAAAATGAAATAAATGCTTGAAAAACATGACGCCTGGCATGGTGCCATGGTATGACCTCGCCATGCCCTAGTAAAAATTTGATAAGGTTCGGCTTTTGTCGTCATGCACGCCCTTCGTAAATCGAATCATCACCGAGGAAGTTCCATGCTTTCGAGAGGAAATCACCAAGATTGAAGGGGAATCCAAATTTTCTTTGTAATTTGCCCTAGAGTTTTTTTCTATGACAAACATACACCCTGCAAAACACCGTGATGAAATTTGGCATTTTTCGGGGCTCATTTAACATATTTAGGGAATTATGTGCATTTTCTAGGCATTTAGCGCATATAAATCCAATCCAGCTACAGCTGCACGGGTGCGATGTGAGGGACGTGGATTGTCGTTCGATCGCGGTGCATCCTATGGAGCACATGCGCGATCCGCGTGGTGGGGTTCCGGCCAATCATAACGCAACACATAATATGCTCAGCGCACAATGTTTCTGGAAGCGACGGAGATGAACTGTGTGCGATAATGAATGAGCAAAATTGTAAGGGAAGTCAAATTCCTTTGTCGTTTGTCGTTGAGCTCTTAAAAACCACCGCACTATATGGCTGCCCGGCCCCTCCGTCCTAGATCTCTCTCCAAGCGTCGTTCATGGCACCACGACGCAAAGTAACTGGTAAGGAAGCGATGGCATCCCATCGTGCCGCGTTCCTCGCCGCCCGCGACCGCACAGATGGTAAGGTAGCGATGGCATCTCGCCGCGCTGATTTCATCGCTACCGGCGGCCACACAGGTACATGGGCGGACTATGTGGCTGCCATGGCCGAATGGGCGGTGGATCTAAAGGCGGCCAAAGGCACACAGAATGAGCGGAAAAGGCAGAAAGCAGTCAAGAAAAGAGAGTCCTGCCGCCGCAAGAAAGAAGAGGCCGCACGCGATGGTGAGGAGAGCTGGGCGGAGATCGAAGCACGGTGGGCTACTGCCTAAAAGGCCGGGAATGAGAACGCCATTGTCTGGCCAGCATGCCCCGATGGCAGCATGTGAGAAGTAGTTTAGGTTTGTAGTATTAGAACAAATTACTTGTAGTACTTTAAGTTTGTAGTATTAACGTACAATGTCGGTAACATCACCCTTTGAGGGCTTTGAGCGTTGATTAGCATGCGTGCCCGTGTGCGTTTTTTGCGTTAATGATTAGAATATCACAAAACACACGGTTTCTATGCCATACTAGTGTGCAGTTTTTGCGTTAATGATCCATAAGCCAGTTACCTGTGCGATGTTTCCTAATAAACCAGGCGTACCATTGACAAAAAAATCAACCACACGTGTACATTTTTTGGAGATGGGATCTACCAATTTTCTATTTTCTCACACATGAGTATTCTACGCGCTTCGTCTGTGTTGTGTGTTTCCCCCGCCCAAGTTTCAAGTTTCGTAGTGAAATTTTCATTAGGCGTGCGATTTCAGAATTTATTCCTCCAACCACATCCCCACCCATGAAATTTCCTTAGTATCTCCCCCCGTGCCTCCCCCTACCGGCAGCTCAAACCGCCGCCGCCGCAACCACAACTTCAACCACATCTACGTTCTGCTCGGATCCTGTCCGGTAACCCACCGATCTCTATCATGGCCCCAGCCTGATTGCTTAAATGGCGCCTACGAAACATCCTCATGCCTCCAAATCCCCACCGCCCCTACCTCCAGAGCATCACTGCGCAAGCCCAACCACATATCACGTGGAGGTCCAGGAGCTAATGGCGGTCCATGGCGCAATGTCTGTTGTGCGTGTTGACGTGGAGGAACACCTCGCCTCCTCCACTGCCGACATGGTGCAGGCTCTGGCCCAGATGAAGTGCCCCAGCAACTACCCCCCAGGACATAACATGTATGATATGACCAGCTAAATCTTACCAATATCGCTTGCAATGGCTATGTTTTGTATGGTTGATGTATTAAGCATGTTTGTGCCTTGTTTATTCTAGTACTGCACACTGTGTGATGTTCAAGTATTAACTGTCCATCTCAATTTCACCAATACCAACAACAAACTTACAATACATGCCTCGGGATATCACTAGAGATGCTGCCCATTTGCTTTTTTTGGTGGTTGCTAACCATGTTGTACTTAACATGCCTGTCCATATACTTACGCAGGGTCATAATGGCCGATACTGTTGTTTGCCGTCGAGGTTAGCTGCATCCCATGTCTTACAATATTTCACATCATTTGTGCAATTGCAGGTTAACTTCTACCATTTACTAGTTGCCTGTAGGTACACATGTCAGTGGCATTGATCCACGCTTCAACCCGGAGGAACAGCTCGCCTCTGCCACCGCTGACTTTGGGTGGGCTCTGGCCAAGATGAAGTGCCCCATCAACTACCTCTCAGGACTTACCAAGTATGTACTCACCAGTTCAATCTTACCAATACTAGTTGCAATTATTGGCTATGTTTTGTATGGTCGATGTATTAAGCATGTTGTAGTAAACATGCCTAACATATTTTAGCTATTTTTCCTACCTTTTTATAGATAATTGGGCCATTATCTGCTCTGGCATCACCTTCCTTGTGATGTTTAACTCTGTCAATTGCATTTTTATCAGTACCGGTTTCAATTGCCATTAAGCCTGCTGCAATTAACAGTTGTATCCAGTTTTAAACAGTTATATTTCAATGGCTACAAACTTACAAAACATGAATCAGGTTGATGTTGAGCCTGCTGCAATTAATAGTTGTATCTAGTTTTTAATATGTCCCTTTGCTACAGTGCTACTCTTTCGCAATGAAGATATCACTACAGATGCTGCCGTTTTATTACCATTTGCAATTTTTGGTGGATGTTAACCATGTTGTAGTTAACATTGACTTTCCATGTACTTACATGTGGCTACAATGGGAGATCCTGTTGTTTGGCATCAAGGTTAGATGCATCCCATGTCTTATACACCATCTATTCCTAAATATAAGTATTTTAGAGATTCCAATATAGACAACATAATGATCAAAATGAGTGAATCAAGATTCTAATCTATACTATATCTATAATTCTATATACATAGGTATGTAGTTCATATTGAAATCTCTAAAAATACTTGTACTTAGGAACGTAGGTAGTTGTATTTTACATCATTTGTGCAATCTCAGTTTAGCTTCTAACATTTACTGGTTGCTTGTAGGTACATATATGAGTGGTACTGATCCACACTTTGATCCTTTTTGCATGTGGGGCAATGAGATATTCATGAATAAGCGTCAAGTGAGGAAACTAAGAAATATTGTTAGGCGAAAGAAATGGGGGCTGGGAATTAAGCTCTTTATTTACACTTTGTCCAAGACAATAGTGAACTTTAGGATGGTAAGTTATGTGTTGCCTTTTCCCCCTGCTCACAACAACTATTTATGGAAACCTCAGTATCTGATATTATTCTATTTTCAGTGGTTTCTAAAGCTATTTATGGATGATTACCTTGCAAACTACATGACCGAAGTGGAGGCAACTAAGGTTAACTTATATAATTCATGCTACCATGATAATTCTCTAGAAGACTTCCTGAAGGCGGTGAAGGATGGGCGGGCGATCATCGGAAGGGGTTGGACAAGAGTTGTCTGAGCCTATGGCATCCAGGAAGGCACATTATGGGCATTCCACTTCTTCAACACCATTGGCAGTCAAAATGATTTATACTTGTCTCTTCACCTTTAACGCCTGTAAATATTGTGGTTCATCAGAGTTAATTGTTGTCTAATCCTATAATTACTAAACATATTGTACTGACAACTATATTTATGGATTCATTGTTAAACCATTGTGCTGAGTATTTGAATTGCTCGTTTCATATTTCAAAATTTCCAATTCGAATAATTATTTACAGGCAAAAATAAAAATATACAGGAGTGATTAAAATAATGTGCACACGGTTAGAAAGAAAACAACGTGTGCGATGAAAAAAAGAGAACATACGGTTCTTTGACGTGAAACGTTTGCGATGCCCGATAGACGTACACACGGTTTCGTCTGATATGCGGGTGCAATTCATGGTAACACGACAAACATTTCAAACCAGTGTGCGTGTGTGATAGGAAGACCAATCGCACATAGTTATGAAAATGTACATGTTGGCGTTAGTAGAGGCACTGCACACATTTTACATTCTTGAACCGTGTGCGATAACGTACCTATCACAAACATATCAACAGATTAAATGTCGATGTCCACCTTTTTCACATGACTATAGCGGCGTAATCGTTTGGGATGTCTCTCTGATCATAAACGTAACGTCGAGATGTAACGTGTGGGACGGGGCGACTTTTCATACGTTTATTCTATGGCGATCGTCAGTAGCCGCTCGCCCATCCCCGACGGTTTCTCGGTCGTGTGGGAAGGACCCCCCTATCGCCCACACTCAGTTGGCGATGGTTCCAAATGCCATCGCGGAAAGGGGTTAAAACCATTTGTATATCACCTCGGTGTACCAGTGCTGCATGCCGTGGTGGACACCCACAGAAGGTTCATGGAGCTCTCGGTGGTATACACCAACAAACCACTCTGGGTGGAGCACTCTATCCACATCATGGAGTTATTGCTTGCTGAGGAGATGTACAAGGTTGTCGGGTTCGACCTCGAGTACACCCACGCTCGTGCTGGGTCTCGTCCCAAGGTCACCGTCACCCAGATGTGCGTGCACAATCATGTCCTCGTCTACCACTACTGTCTGGCCACAAGGCCTTGCGACCGTTTCACTAGGTTTGTCAACAGCCCCCACTACATGTTCCCTATGGTGGACATTACCAACGATTTAAAGGTGCTCAAGAATTCGGGCATCACATGCCAGAATCTTGTCGACATCTAGGGCCAATACAAGATCTGGGGCAACAATGAGCATGAGAAGGACTCACTGGTTCACCTCGCCGAGGCCATCATCGATCCCTACTACAAAGACATGAAGGATTCCTGCAACAAGGACAAGCGTGCCTGGCACTCGGCCTGGATGGAGAAACTCGACAGAGCTCATGTCGTGTACGCAGCCAAGGAGGAGTACACGAGCTACGATATGTACAGGCGGATCGTTGACATGAGGAAGTGCCTCCTTCCCCAAAACGGCCAGGGATCCAGCCAAAAGCAGTGCAATGTCAAGCATCATCGCAACAAGAAGCAGATGATTAGATCCTCGTTTCTCCTAGTTTTGTATGGATGTAATTGCTTACTTGGTGTGTGAAAATGTTATGCATGTACTCGCTTGTATAATTGTATGCTTAATTTGGTTATGCAATGCTGTCTTTCTAAGTATATATGTTGACGCTCTGTAGACACTACATAGATGTTTTGTGGACAGAGCAAATCACATCGCACACGGACTAAACAATGGATCCCGTCGGTGATTTTTTCATCAATCACTCACAACTGTATACTAGCAATCGTTCGCTCACAACACACATGGCTTGTTAACAGGAATCTTCAGTGTTGTTATCGGTCTTCCCACACATTTCCGTTTGCAGACTTGTTTGCCGTGTATCACACACATCTTGTTAAGTTGAACCGTTTTTGTTCTCTTGGCTCAACGCAATCAGTTCATCCGAGTGAACCGTATGTCGTATATCGCACACACATTCATCGGGCTAACAGTTTCTTTTTGTTGCCTAATCACAAACAGTTCATCAGAGTGAACTATATGCCCTATATCGCACACACCTTCATCAGGCTGCCCATTTCTCTTGTTCTGTCTCATCACAAACAGTTCTTATTTGTCAACCGTATGCTCCACATCGCACACGCATCTAAAATATAAATCGTGTTTGATGTATCCACCATCACAAACGTTTCACATCTTTTTTATGTTTTTTACATCATCATTTGCGATTAATGTATCGCACACAGTTTCATCGAAGGGTCTCTGATTGTAGTGTCGCGTTAGCAGCATCCTGCAGTAGTGTAAGATGTGCCACAACAATTTCATTTTCATAACCATGAAAAGGATTAGATTTAACCAAAGTAATTAACTCTGGATCAATAGAAAATTCATAGTCCTTATTGGTAACAAAGGTAGGTGAAGTAGCAAGCTTGGGATCATATTTCATTCTAGCATTCAAAGATTTTTCTTTCAACTAGCATAATAATTTGTTAAGATCATCTCTATCCTTACAAGCAAGAAAGTCCTCGGCCACTTCTCCCTCCATAACATAACCTTCAGGTATATGAGGCAATTCATATCTAGGAGGGCTAGATCCAATAGGTGTTTCGTAGTTTCTAGGTTCAAGGACTTCATCAGTTTCAGCAGTCTCATCAATTTCAGGATTCTCAGTATTCTTAATTCTAGCAAGTTGTTCACCAAGGAGTTCACCTAGTGGCACAGTCTTATCAAGCAAGGTACTAACATCATCATAAGCATCACTCATAGCAGAAGTAGCATCATCAATAACTTGCGATATATCAGAGTTGATAACAGGTGGTGGTGTTGCAAGCTTATTCAAAACATAAGGTGAATCAACTGCAGAGCTAGATTGCGATTCCTTACACCCCCCTCATCGTAGCGGGAACGATATTGGTTCTAGTATCTTTCAAATTCTTAACAGTGATAATCGGATATAAATCCCAAGTGACTAAACAAATATAGCTATACTTCGTGGCAACGGTGCTAGAAAAAGGTACTGATAACCCACAAGTATAGGGGTCGCGACAATTTTCGAGGGTAGAGTATTCAACCCAAATTCATAGATTCGACAAAAGGGGAGCCGAAGAATACTTGTAAGTATTAGAAGTTGAGTTGTCAATTCAACCACACCTGGAGATTAAATATATGCAAGAACGTGATCAGTAGCACAGTAGTATGATAGTTTTCATAACAATAGTGACAGTAACAATAATAGTAGTAGTTTTGTAGCAATTGTAACAATAGTAGCAACAGTAGTAACTTAGCAAGATCAATATGTGGAAAAACTCATAGGCACTGGATCAATGATATCGTTGGATGATATTCATCATATCACAATTATAACCTAGTACGACACAGAACTAGCCCCCGTTCATCGATATAACGTAGGCATGTATTCCGTAAATAGTCATATGTGCTTATGGAGAAGAACTTGCATGACATCTTTTGTCCTACCCTCAAGTGGAAGTGGTGTCCATAAGGAAACTAAGGGATATTAAGGCCTCTTTTTTGGGACATTTTGTAGTTTTCACAAGTCTTGTATTTGCATTCTCTTGGTTTTTGAGTGATCGCTTATGTATGTTAAATTTCTTGCTTACGCTAGATTGTCCGGAGTGCGAGGAGGAATACTAACAATCTTTAGAGTTCAATGAATGTCAGCAAGGCAAGTTCACACTTTGATCATACTTTTATTACCTATGTTTTACTATGCATTAGTTACACCCGACAATATCTGCACGAGTAGGAATTGAGGTTGTGGTTATGGTTGTAGTTCATTGAGGTAGGTACCCAAGATCCTTGGAACACCCCGGGAATTATCGTTGCTTGTTAGGTTAGTTTTGCTTAGCTCTAATTTTGTAGACACGGTGTTATGTGTGATTCATGCAAGTTGTGAGAGAGAATTAATAATTATGCGTTAACCTTAAGGTGGCAACAACTTAACACAACTCTGGGTGGAATCATAGGGGCACCCAGGAGAAACTAGTGGTTTGCCCCTGCACCTTGAGAAACTAGTGCTTGCCCAAGGGGATCGAGGAGGACCCGTGAGATTACCCTATGGAATGCCACCTAGGCTCAAAGGGGTCATATGATATTTCATGCCTAGACGCTTCCATGTGCAGCCACAAGCTAATATGGGCTCTGGCATAGTTGAGTAAGTTGTTGGAAACCTTTCCATGATAGGCTAGTAGATGTAGGGGAATTGTAGGTGTACCGTACGATCTATTGGTTGAGGGGACCTCTTCGTAAATACTATGTCTTCATCATCCGGTCATCAAACATCAGGCAGTGCAAGGAATTCAACCGAGGAGAACGAGTCTTGTGAGGAAAAGGATGCAAACCTTTGTAGTGTGTATAAACTATTCATGAATAGCGGTGTCCCCGGTTATGGACAAATTTGAGTATCTAGTAATGGAATTATTGGTTGATCTCATCACTTTATTTAATTAATGAATTGGGTTATTAATAACTTGGGTTTGGATTGAGTTGGAGGAACCTTCTCAATAATGGCATAAACTCGGTAGACAATAAAGTAATTCCTTTGTTATAGGAAAATAAATTAGCTTGACGCAAAAATTAAGCTTAGAGCCTCCACGAGCCAAATATGCATATAGAGATAGAAATTTTCATTATTATCCATTGGTGTGAAATTGCAAGTATATTACATGTGCTGACCTACATGGCTGCAATGTCTCATATTGCAGAGTTTCGCAACAAGGATTAAGGTGTGATAGGTCGTTGTTCTGCACTTAGTTTTGCTGTGGAGTTGGATGGACTCATTTACGTACGAAGCTTCCGTAGTTATTTTATTTAAATGGCCTTCAGCCATGTTTATGTAATAAATACTCTTTTGAGGACCTCGATATAATAAAGTGTGTGATTGAACTATGTTATAAATCTTCGAGTACTATGCATCTCAGCATACCGATCTAGGGATGACACTTAAGCATAGAGACTCCAACCATTCAGGTCAGGTCGCTACAAGATGGTATTAGAGCACACACTAACTGTAGGACGTGACCACTAGGAATGGAAAAGGCATATGATTTTAAAAAAACTTATTTTAATATTTTTCTATATATTTGTTGGTCTTATGCCTCTCTCTATTCATTTATATTCCTTCTCTATTTCAACGATATAGTTGTTGATCCCATCACCAAGTTGCTCAACCCGATGAGACCATGCCCTATGAAGACGACACAGACAAAGATGAAGCTGGAGCTGACATTGATTTGAGGAGATTTAGTTAGACCACCACTACCAAGTTGAGACCGATAAATAGTTTGCGGTAGTATGACGAGATCATATCCCTTGTTGACATGACCTTACATGTAGGTTTCGGTTGTGTGGTGTGATTGTGTGAACTGGTGAGATTTGGAGTTTTAATTGCCTCATTTGCGTATGTTAGTGATTTTCCCGACGAGGCCCTTGTTCCATTCTAAATTTCTCATCCACTCTAAACCCATCAGAGGCCTTCGAGACGTGACCCAGGATCCAACTTCCCACCAGAGTTTACCCGGTTGATCCAGAACCAGAATGCTCTCATGCGTATGCTCATCCAGAAGTAGAACAACAACAACAACAACCCACCACGCCAGGTTGATAGCCTTACCCGTTTTCTAAGCCTGAACCCACCGGTATTCTCCAGTAGCACTGAGCCGATTGTCGTAGATGACTGGCTCTGCAAGATCGGAAGGTAGCTGACCACCGTAGGATGCACTGATGTTGAGAAGGTGCGCTTTGCCGCACATAAATTGTATGGACCGTCAAATTCATTGTGGGAGAACTACATCGACAGTTTCCCCATGGCCACTTTGACATGGGATCAGTTCCAGCAGGCTTTCTGCACTACTCATATTTCAGCTGGAGCCATGAGTCCAAAGAAGAGGGAATTCCGCAACCTACGCCAAGGAAATCATTCAGTGACACAGTATGTGGATGATTTTAGCAACTTGGCATGTTATGCTCCAGATGACGTGGCCACTAATGCAGCCAAGCATGAGAAGTTCTTAGAATGTCTCAATGATGGGCTAGGAGTTCAATTGATTGTGGAAAGTTTTGACAATTACCAAGAGTTAGTGGATAAGTCAATAATCCTTGAAAGGAAACACGATGAGATGGAGAATCAGAAGAGCAAGCACATATAGGATAAGTACAACTCAGGAGCTCGGCAGAAGCCTTGCACTTCATCTAGATACAACAAATCTGTAGGGGACATGAATAATGGCCATAACTACCAAAACCACAATGGCCATACCATGAACATGACAACAATGGAGGACGACAATCAGAATCGTTCCAACCCTGCTACACCGAAGAAGGACCACATCCACATCACCCGTTTCAAGTGCCAGAAGCCAGGGCATTATGCCGCCGATTGTCCCGAGTCGAAGAATGGAAATGGCAAAGCCAATAGAAGTTCCGGAAGCCAGAAGCCCAACCCTTTCAACAAAGGACAAGTGAGTCACATCAGAGTGTGAAAAGTCTTCGGTAAGATCCTCAACAAGTCCCCATATTATGATCATTCGTATTGGTGCATGATTTCAGTCATATGAAGGGACTAAAGGAAACAAGCATGCAGTATTCATAATACTTGAATATGGATTTTATAAGTGCCCAACTTTAACCTTTGCTAGCCAACTCGAATCTCAAGGACATGATTCATTTTAAGGGGGGTGGGTAGAGTTCTAACATCCCAAATTTTAAATTTGCTATGTTACTATAATAATTTAGGCATAATGATTTTTTTGCATATTTGGAAATTTTGGAGTTTGTGAAACAGTAAATGAGAGGGAATAAAATGACTTTCCCGGAGTATGCATTTGGATTTTATTTGAATTTTATATTTAAAACAATTCCAACTCAAATATTATTGAGAGAAGGTAATAGGTCTCCTTCAAAAAAAGAGTTGGAAATGTTTTGAATTTCATTTTTGAAGCTATTGAAAATTTCTAGAGAGAAGATAACATGACTTCTTCATTATGAAAATATTTGGAAAAGTATTTGATTATGACTTGGTATTGTAAAGTTAATAATAAATTATATTCGAATTAGTTCTTTTGCAAAAATAATTTTCTCAAAAGCTTTATTCCAGGCCAGGAAAAAGTTCACATAGCTCCATTTATTAGGTGGGAGTTTTATGAACTTTTATGTGATTTTTTAGAACTTAATTACTTTTATTTTAGCCCTAAACTTGTTCATGTTTTATATATTAAAAAAACTAACACTCCGCCATGCGCTAGCTAGCCGGCCCGACTGACCATACGGCCAACGGCCCATCCATTCCAGAAGCGGTACGCCTGCCGTTTCTCTCCCTCTCGCCCAATCTCTATATCGCCGATAGGTGGGACCCACCCATCAGATTCTTCTTCCCCATGTCGAAGAAAAGTCTCGCTCAGACACGCATCACGAGCACCACACCATTCAAACCCACGGGGCTCTATCCCCTGCCTCCCCCTACCCAAGCCACACCCCTATATAAGCCGAGGCCCCAGTCTCGTTTTGCCTCAAACCGCAGCACCAGATACCCTCCGACGCCCCCACACCGATTTGCCGGAGTTCGCGAGAACCACCGGAGCTCCACTGCCTCACGCCGCCTGCACTCGCCCCTGCTGGCCACCGACGAGACCACCATCATCTTCGCCTCGTCGCGCCACTCCTCCCCATTCCTTCGCCAGTGCCGAAGGACCGCCAGAGACCCTGCCCCGCTCGAAGTCAAAGCCTCGCCATTGTCTTCCTCACGCTGGCGCCAAACACCGCTGTAGTAAGTCACCGTTAATCACCACCATTAGATATGCAAAACATGGCGTAGATTAGATCACGAAACGTTCTGTTTTTTAGATCTTTTAGTTTTTATGGTTTCCGTCTGTTTTAATTAAACAGAGTTGTGCCGGTTTCTCGCTTAGCCGCCGCATCTGCTGAATACCCTAAGCCTCGACAGTCCGCCGCACAGCAACGCAGTGCCCACCCGTAAGCAAACCGCTGGTCGCCACGTGGCCCAGTGGCCGAACCCTAGAGTTTACATAATTATCTTATTTCAGATTTGTTCCAAAATTTTCTTTTAGTATTTAATTCTATAACTCCAAATTTGGTGATTCTTTTTCCTACTAGTTCATAAAAACCCCATCTATCCAGAGGACCCAACTAAAAATAGTTTTGAAAGTTGTAAAATTTGAATTCAAACCAATTTGAATTTGAACTTCGTTAGGCCATAACTTGAGTTTTATAACACTGAATTAGTTCATTCTTTTTGCAAATCGATGCTCTCGACGTGTACTTTCTGTAGAAACCAAAACCACATGAATTTGCTCGTTTTAAAAATACGCTTTTTACCAGGAGCTTTATTTGGACCTTCTGGAGTTTTCACAAGTCTTTTATTTGCATTCTCTTGGTTTTTGAGTGATTGCTTATGTATGTTAAATTGCTTGGTTATGCTAGATTGTCCGGAGTGTGGTCAGAATACTACCAATCTTTAGGGTTTAACAAACGTCAGCAAGGCAATTTGACACTTTGATCATACTTTTATTACTATATTTTATTGTGCATTAGTTCCACCCGACAATATTTGCATGAGTAGGAATTGAGGTTGTGGTTATGGTTGTAGTTCATTGAGGTAGGAACCCATGATCTTTGAAACACCTCGGAAATTATCATTGCTTGTTAAGTTAGTTTCGCTTAGCCAGCTTTTGTAGATGGGGTGGTATGTGTGATTCATGCTAGTTGTGGGAGAGATTTACTAATTAAGGGTTAACCTTAAGGTGGCAACAACTTAACACAACTCTAGGCGGAATGGTGGGGGCACCCTGGAGAAACCAGTGGCTTGCCCGAGCACCTAGGGAAAACTAGTGCTTGGCCAAGGTGATCCAGGAGGACCCATGATTTCCCTATGGAATGCCACCCAGGCTCATAAGGATAATACGATATTTCATGCCTAGACACTTCCGTGTGTAGCCACAAGCTAATATGGGCTCTGGCGTAGTTGAGTAAGTTGTGGGAACCTTTTCATGATAGGCTAGCAGATGTAGGGGAATTGTAGGTGTACCGGCCAATATTTTGGTTAAGAGGACCTCTTCGAAAAGACTATGTCTCGATCATCCGGTCTTCAAACTTCATGCAGTGCGAGGTATTCAATGGAGGAGATCGAGTCTTGTGGGGAAAAGTGCGCCAACCTCTGTAGAGTGTATAAACTACTCATGAATAGTTGTGTCCCCGCTTATGGACAAAATTGAGTATCCATTAATGGAATTATTGGTTGATCTCATCACTTTATTTAATTAATGGATTGGGTTATTAACAACTTGGGTTTGGATTGAGTTGGAGGAACCATATCAATAATGGCATAAACATGGTAGAAAATAAAATAATTCCTTTGCTGCAGGGAAAATTAGCTTTACGCAAAAAATGAACTTAGAGCCTCCACCAGTCAAATATGCATATAGAGATAGACATTTTCATTATTATTATATGGTGTGAATTGTCCAGCATATTCCATGTGCTGACCTACAAGCCTGCAACTTCTCATGTTAAAGAGTTTTTCGACGAGGATTAAGGTGCGATAGGTCATTGTTCTGCACTCAATCTTTCTGTGGAGTTGGATGGACTCATTTACTGACGAAGCTTCCGCAGTTATTTTGTTTAGATGGCCTTCATCCATATTTATGTAATAAATAATCTTTTGAGGACCTCGATGTAATAAAGTGTGTGATTGAACTCTAGTATAAATCCTCGAGTACTGTGTGTGTCAACATACCGATCCAGGGATGACACTTAAGTACAGAGACTCCGACCCATTCGGGTCGGGTTGTTACAAAGGCTGAGTGGAAACTGATACTAGGCCTTGACACAAAGTTCATCCAGCCAAGCAGTGAGGGCTTATGTAGCATTCTGACAGGCTAGTGCTAGTCAAATCAGTCATTGCTGCTAGGCCGGTTCACCAATTGCTTGTGCTAGATGCGCCTATTTGGGTCTTCGAAGATATGAATAGATGGATGTGTTTTTTCTGTAGGACAATCAAAGAGAAAGTAAATGGTGGACAATGCCTAAGTGCTGGGAAGACTATCTATATGCCCACTTGCATTCGAGGGTTGGGCACAAAGAACCTATTGTTGCAGGCGCTTGCTCTGAGGGTGCAGCAGGAATGGCTGCGGCAAACTAATTTGGATAGACCATGGCAAGGGCTTCCTCTCATGGTGGATTGAGATGCTCGATCGGTCTTTGATAGCTTGGTCAGCACCACGGTGGGAGAAGGTAACAAAGTTCTTTTCTGGAGGGATCCATGGATCCATGGTTTTTCGGTCGAGGACATCACGCCTTTCACCTATGCTAGAGTGAACACCGGCACCGAAAACCACCGAACAATTTAACCCAAGATGGTGGATAACTAGTGGATCCACGACGTTCAAGCGAAGACTTCTTTTCATGGTGCAATTGCACTTGATCAATCTGCGACACGCCATTGCCACAATGAAGCACGACTGCCATGCTCGTGATGTGTTTACTTGGTACTGCACGACATCAAATGTTTATTCCGCTAATCCACCTACTCGCATATATGCCAGGGAGTGATTCGATCCACTAGGCGGCTTGCATTTAGAGAAGTTGGGCTCCGCTTTAAGATATTCGCTTGGCTAGCTAAGAAATACCGACTATGGACATCGAATCGGCATGTGCGCCATGGCCTTCAAGACATCCCATCTTCCAAGATGAAGATAATGTTGATCACTTTATAGTTCAGTGTGTTTACGCTAGAGAAGTTTGGCATTATTGGTTCGACGCGTTGCAACCCCTATACCTCGGTCGATGACCGCAGACACATTCATCACCACAAAATAAGACACATCTGTGACATTTTGGCCCGAACGATTTTTTCAGTCATGCTTATGACACTTCTATGACGATAATTATGACAAAACCCGGTATCATCGTAGATGTGGTGGGCTCCTACTTCTATGAAAAAACTCATTACAAAAATGGGATTTTCGTCCTGGGTGAGCCTGAGATGCACCTGCATGACATGCTTTAGGCCATCCATGACGGAAAAATCATGGTAGAAGCGAGGGCGAGGAAAATTTCGGGGAGTTCCTGTTTATGGTGGGTGGTCGGGGCGGAGCGATGCACGGAGGTTGCACATTTCTCTCATATACGTACATGCGTGTGTGCGAGGCGTTGAGATCTAACTATGCCCGAGCGAGGCATTTTCTTACTGAACCCGAGCGATTGCACTAGCTACGTTACTGAACTCGAGCAATTCCTTTGCTACTGCAGCTAACTGAACCCGAGCGATTGGTCGAACGTTGATGCTGCTTACTGTAGCCGATCGAACCTGTTGCCTCTTGATGAACAGTGAACATCGAGGTTGGTTGAATGAGTGGAGACGTACGTGGTTGGGGGTTGGATGAACATTTCCTCGCCATCTTGTTCACTTGGCGTAGCGTCTTCATGTCCACCTTCTTGATACCTTATCATGCATAGGATTTCTGCCTTAGGTAGTAGCCATGTCACATGTGCCGAAAATGGTAGTTCGAAGAGGAGCAAGTTCACCTTAGATTCGATAGCCTTGGCTTGGGCTCTTGTCATAGGACCAAGTGGTGTCGTAGGAGATGTAGATACATCCATGGGGATGCTCGTGGGATGCTCCGCATCATCTCCCCCCTTGGGAAAGATCCGACCTCGGATCAAAAGCTTCATCACCATGGTATGGAGAGAGGTCTTTCACATTGAAAATGTCGCTCATGGAGTACTTGTCGTGTGGGATGTCGATCTTGTATGCATTGTTGTTGAAGCGTGCAAGCACCTTGAATGGTCCATCGGCTCGAGGTAGTAACTTGGACTTGTGCTCATTGGGGAACCATTCCTTGCGAAGGTGTAGCCACACAAGATCTCCAATGTTGAATGTGATGTGTTGCTAGTTGACGTAGATCTTGGACGCGAGGCGTTGAACTTGACGCTCGATGGTGTGCCTTGTATCTTCGTGCATCTTCTTGAGATAGCTTGCTCGTTCACTTGCGTCCATATTGACGCGCTCTTGTAGAGGTAGAGGTAGAATATCCAATGGGGACAACATGTTGAAGCCGTAAACGACCTTGAAGGGGGACTTGCCGGTTGTTGAGTGTCTTGCGTGATTATAGGCGTACTCAGCGATGGGAAAGCATTGCTCCCATTCCTTGATGTTCTTCTTGATCAACACGTGAAGAAGCGTCAAAAATGTGTGGTTTGTCACCTCCATTTGGCCGTCGGTTTTTGGGTGGTATGCCGATGAGAATTGAAGCTTTATTCCGAGCGTGGTGCAAAGCGTCTTCAAAAAGTAGCTTAGGAACTTGACATCGCGGTCCGAGACGATCGTGTTGGGTACTCCATGTAGGCACAAGATTTCCCTACAAAAGAGATTTGCAACATGTGAAGCATCGTCTATCTTGTTGCATGGAATGAAATGAGCCATTTTGGAAAATCTATCCACAACAACGAACACAGAATCCTTTCCATTTTGAGTTCTAGGAAAACCAAGTACAAAGTCCATACTAATGTCTTCCCAAGGTTGATATGGAATAGGAAGTGGCATGTAAAGACCATGGGATTGAGCTTTTGACTTAGCATTGCGACATGTAGAGCACCGGTTGGTGAAGCGTGAGACGTCGCGGAACATCTTCGCCAATAGTAGTTCTTGGAGAGCGTCGCAAATGTTTTGTCGCGTCCGAACTGTCCCATAAGTCTTCCTCCATGAGATTCTTGCAAAAGTAGCAAATGAATAGAAGACTTGGGAATGCAAAGTTTGTTAGCTCTCATAGGATAACCATCCTTGATCTAATATTGTTCCCAAGAAGTATGCGTCAAACACTTAGCATAAGCATTTGCAAAGAAAGGATCATGCTCATACTAGTATTTTATGTGCTCACAGCCAATAACATTAAACTCAAGTTGGGTAACAAGCATGCATTTGCGGTAAAGCGCATCCGCCACAATGTTATATTTGCCTTTAATGTATTTGATGACATAGGGGAAAGACTATGAACTCACTCCACTTAGCATGATGCTTGTTCAACTTAGTTTGACCCTTAAGATACTTGAGTGTCTCATGGTCCGGGTGAAGAATGAATTCATGAGGGCGGAGATAGTGCTCCCAAACATGCAAAATTCTCACTAAGGCATATAGCTCTTTGTCATAGATGGGGTAATTTTGCGCTCCGGATTTTTTTCCGCTAATATACGCAATCGGGTGCTTTTCTTGCATTAACATGCCTCCTATGCCGGTACCACTAGCATCACAATGTACCTCGAAAGGTTTGTCAAAGTTTGGTAAGGCAAGTAAAGGTGCGTGAGTAAGCAAAGTTTTAAGCTCGTTGAACGGGGTGTCTTACGAAGGACCCCAAACAAAGGGTGCGTTCTTCTTGCTCAAAGCATGCAAAGGCATATCAAATGTGCTAAAGTCCTTGACAATTCGTCGAAAGAATCCGGCTAGGCCTAGGAAGCTATGCAGTTGATGCAAGTTCATTGGTGTGGGCCAATTTTTATAGCTTCAATCTTAGTTTCATCTACATGCACACCTTTGGATGACACAACATATCCTAGAAAGAGAAGTTTGTCTACACCGAATTTGCACTTTTCCATGTTGGCATAAAGTTTTTCCTTGTAGAGGGTTTGCAAAACAGTGCTAAGATGATTCACATGATTTTTTATAGACTTGCTAAATATGAGGATGTCATCGAAGTAGACTACTAGAAATATACCAATGTACGTCATTAAGAACATAGTGCATTACTCTCATAATTGTGTCGGGTTCTTCGGATAAAACCATTGGCAATAAGCCATTCATATAACCCAAACTTCATTTTGAAAGCGGTTTTACACTCATCACCCTCTTGTATGCGGATTTGGTAATAGCCTCTCTTCAGATCAATCTTGGAAAAGATTGTGGCTCCACTAAGCTCATCAAGCATATCATCTAAGCGCGGTATTGGGTGATGATATATAACTGTAATAGCATTAATGTGACGACAATCCGAACACATGCGGTAAGTACCATCTCTCTTGGGGACAAGGATTACCGAAACAGCACAAGGGCTCATGCTTTCGCGGACGTGGCCATTGCCGAGGAGTTGTTGGACTTGCCGTTGGATCTCCTTGGACTCTTCCAAGTTCACGCGGTAAGGTGCCTTGTTAGGAAGAGGCGCTCCTGGGATGAGGTCGATCCGGTGCTCGATGCTGCGAAGAGGAGGTAGTCCCGGAGGTAGCTCATCGGGAAAGACATCTTGGAATTCCTGCAACAATTGAGACAACACTAAAGGTAGAGGTGGTTAAGTGTTAGTTGGTTTCGCTTCCCCTTTGCATAGAAGCACAAGGCGAAAGACACTCGATGGGTTCTCACACACTTCTCTCATCTCACTTTTGGTGGCAAATAACACTAGTTGCTTCTTGTCGCTCATCGTGGAGGCGCTCGAGTTTGGCTTGTGTATCTCACTCTCCTTTTGGTGGCTCACTCTCTCATCATTTTCTCCATGATGGTTGGTAGATACTTGCTTGTCGGCGACCACTTGACTTGGTGACATAGGACGTAGCACAAACTCTTTGCGCTTCACATTAAAGCTATAATGATTGGTACGTCTGTTCTGGGTGACTCCGTGTATTGCCATGGCCATCCAAGGAGGAGGTGGCAAATGGACATAGCTACCAAATCACACTCCAATGTGTCCTCGTAGGTGCCTATCTTGAAGGATACTTGCACGGTGTGCTCAACTCGAATAGTTCCGGTGTCGCTAAGCCATTGGACCTTGTAGGGGTGAGGGTGCTTTGTCTTGACTAATTGAAGCTTGTCGCATAGTTCTTCACTTGCCAAGTTATGACAACTTCCTCCATCGATGATAACCTAGATGGAACGTCCATTGATGCCGGCCTTGGTGTGGAAGATGTGACAATGTTGGTCTTCATGTTGATGATGTTGATGTGTCAAGACCTTGGAAAAAATGAGATTAGGACTCGAGTCATTGTCGCAAAAGACTTGATTGTCTTCATCTTCATTCACTCAATGATGTATGGCCACATGCTCAAGGGCTTCCATCTCATCATCGCTCATAGAGTCATAGGATCCGTTGTCATTGATGATCATGGTTCGAATAGTCTTGCACTCAAATGACTTGTGGCCTCATCCTTTGCATTTGAAACACTTGATGGAGCTCATCTTGGAGGTATCCTCGGTTAGAGTTGTAGATGATGAAGCTCTTGGCTTGATGTTTTTTGTAGTAGGAGGACGACTTGATGTAGTCAAATTCTTGTAGCTTGACTTGTCACATATGCTTGTAGATGGTTTGGTAGAGGTAGGAGGTGCCGAAGTCCTTGAAGCTTGCTTGTAGGAGCCGTAGTTCTTGGAAGTGAACTTGGAGTACATGTAGTCTTCTTGTACTTGTCGCTCCTCTTTGGTTGCTTGGTGCACTAGCTCGAGGAGATTTGTGTATGGTTGGAAATCTGCAATTTTCTAGATAGGATAGTTGAGTCCATTCAAGAATCTTGCGATAGTTTTCTCTTCATCCTCCATGATGTTGGCTCTTATCATGGCAATTTCCATTTCCTCGTAGTACTCTTTAACGGACTTGGTTCCTTTCTTGAGGAGTTGTAACTTTTTGAACAAGTCGCGGTTGTAGTGTGTTGGCACGGAACACACTCTCATGACATCCTTCATTTGATTCCAAGTAGTGATGGGTGGTTCGCCTTTTGCTTCACGCTTGTTAATGACTTTCTCCCACCAAATAAGAACATAGTCTTGGAACTCAATGGATGCCATTGCGATCTTATTTTCTTCATCAAAGTTGTGGAGTCGAAAGATCTTGTCAACTTTCAATGCCCATGAGAGATAGTCTTTGGGATCAATCCATCAGGAGTTGGCATTGTGAACTTGAGCTTGCCATAGCGATGGTCTTCATTGTTTGCTTTCCTATTGGGAGGGCATTCTTGACGTTGAGGATTGTCAACCTCATGTTGCCCTTGGCGTGGTTGATGCTCATTATCATGTTATTCTTGCCGAACTTGCGGTTCTTGTCGAGCTTGTTGCTCCTGTCTCTCTTGAGGAGGATCTTGGCGTTGCATTCTCGCTTGAAAAGCGCCTTTCTTGAACTTCATCTTGAAGTGCTTTTTCCTCTTGGCGAATATGTCGATTGCAAGTTGCAAAATTGCGATGTGAGTCACGTAGTGCATGTTGCGCTCCAAGAGTGTGCTCTTCTCGCCATTGTTGTACTTGATGTTGTGCCTCGGCATCTTGCTCTTCTTAGCGTTGGCGCGCTCGCTCTTCTTCTTGTTGGTGTAGTCATTGCCGTTCTTGTGCTTGCTCAAGTGTAGCTTGGTTTTGATGTTGTCGACATTCTTGCTCCTCAACTAGTTCTTGGGAACTCTTGCCGTGAAGTGGGTTCCGGTTGTCATGTCTTTCTTGATGCACGGCTTGGCGAAGCGTATTCGATGTAGGTGTACTTGATCCGGAGGTGTAGTCGGTATGACGACTTGAGCGGCTTCGTCTTTGAGATGATGAAGAGGAGGAGCATCGATTGATCATCAAATTCCGCATCTCATCAGATTGAGTAGACATGTTGGCGTTGATGGTGTCGAATTGCTCTCTTGTGCGCACTTAGGAATGTCTCAAGTTGGTGGCGAATAGCTCAATGCGCTCTTGCATAGCTTCATTCTCTTGATGTAGAGCTCGTTGAACACCAAATAGATGTTGTTTGGGGACGTAGTTGTTCGATTCTTGAGGATCATTAGATAGTAGATTTGAAGATGTACTTGGCCTATCCATCATTGCAAGCAAAAATGTGAGTGGAAGAAGGAAAAAAAATACCAAATGTACCTTGAATGATATTGAGAATGGATCAAAGATCACTCAATGATATAGCAAAGAAATAACACATTTGGTACCGTATCTCGTCGACCTCTCACACCTACACAATAAAATATTTTGGTGGAGCTTGGTTAGGATGGTGGACCAAAGTATGCAACCGTTAATAAGACTCAATGATGTTCAAAAAGATTCACAATTTGCTAATGCAACAAGAAGACCAATAGCTATATAGGTACACGGAAACACACGTGCAAATAGATAAATGTGGATGTGCAAACCAAGGTTGAGCGCAAAATGTGGAATCCACGGAAAATGCTCTCGTTGCACACCACTAGAGAGATGCTAGCACGATTGCACTATAGGCGGATACGTCACTTGGGCACGACCTACAAGGCAAAAATGCAACGACTTCTATCCCAAGTATGCTATATGTTTGTTGTTTCGAAGATACGATCCAAGATGATCAAGTATGACAATCTTAGTGTTGCTATGGTTCTTTCTTAAAAGCTCTTTGCTCATCTTTCGCTTTTGCTTATAAGCTTGGTTGGCTCTTTGTCTTTGAGCTCTTTTGCTAGGACACTTATGCGATGCTTCACGAACCAAGATAATAGTTGTGTATAAGTTATGCCAACCTTGTGACACAAGAGATAATGACCAGATACCAATATGATAAATGATATCAAGATGATACCACGATGTTGTATGAGATACAATTGAAGCTCGTATCGATGATACCACGATGACTTCTAAAATGATATGGTGTAGGTCGATGATCACTAATGTGCACAAGTGTCATTGCCCTGCAATACACGAATGGCTAGTCTCGATAGGAAAGCTATGCAAAATGGTCGATGAGGGGTTATGACTGCAAATAAAAGGTAGGATATACAAGGTGTCGTCGATGTTACCGTCCTTGTCGAGGTTGAGAGGTGGTCTTGTCGATGTCATTCCGTTCCAAGTTAGCCTAAACACACCAGGAAATGGATAAATCACAACTCAAATGATCCAAGACAAAATGAGGCAAAATTGTTGCGATGGAGGGTAAGTGTTTGTGGTTTGCGGTATTGTCATATGCGGAAGTGGGAGTGTATCGGTGGTGTATATGCGGAAGTGGGTATGCGTGTGCGTGTGCGGAAGATGGATTGAAAGCTGAAAGAAAATCAGTTTCGTCAGGGTTGGTCGGACGTCCGGTGGTTGTCGGACGCCCGGTGGCTATCGGACGTCCGGCGCGTGGGCGATTTCGGGCTCGGGCAAAGCAGCTAGGGTTCGTGAAAATGGTGGCCAAATTGGTCAAAATTGGCCAAATTTGTAGGTGAAATTTGGGGAAAAGATGGGGGAAAGGTAGATCCACTTGTGGCAAAGAAAATCCACGGATCAAATCCAATAGAACTTCGTCAAATCAACAAATCAAAGAAAAAAATTGGGGTTATTTTTGTGGGGAATTTTCGAAATTGGGACCAAATCAACAAAACAAGGCTAGAAAACAAGGGTAGGGGCTTCAAATTCATGATCAACCAAGGCTCATGATGCTAAGATGGTGTAGGATGGAACCCTAGGGGGCCGATCTTTCATGAAATTGAGGGGATCCCACTAAGAACACTATGAACACGGAGAGAAATCACAAAGGGAAAACACTCAAGAACAATAGGAACAATCACACATATGCTAGATCGATGAACAACACGAGTATCACGATGATCCAAACATAGTAACGGACGATACAAAAGGTCGTCTTCTCCGTGAGGAGGTCTTGAGCCCGCGAGGATCTTCTATGTGAGGAGGTCTTGAATCCAGTGTGGATCTTCTCCGTAGAGGGGCCGCGGTCTCTCTAAGGAGTAGAACCACTAGATGAGCGAAGCTCTAGGTATAAAGATGAGCCATCACAATGCTAACCCTAACTAGGAGGAGGGGATGGAGTATATATAGTCTAGAGGGGCGAATGGGTACATGGGCCTCGGCCCGAAGCATTTTGGATGCATAATCGTCGGACGTCCGACAGGTGCCGGATGTCCGGTCGCCGGACGTCCGGAAGGCTCGGATATTCGTTAATAACCTTCTGTGATGTCACACCGGTCGTCCAGAGGGGCTCGGTCGTCTGGTCGCCAGTAGTCTGGTGTGTCTTGGTCGTCCGGTGCCTAGAAGTCATGGGACATCCGGTACTTGGCGGTCGTCAGGCCGCTGTAGCTTGCACATGCCCGGTTCCTTCTGGCTGTTGAAGTCTTCAGGCGTTGGATGTCCGGTCCACACCGGTCGTCTGGTGGCTGGGACTTTTCTGGCCACCTCTTCTCTTGGTCCTTGCACTTGTCGTCCTCGCCATCTTGTTCAGTTGGTGTAGCGTCTTCATGTCCACCTTCTTGATACTTGATCATGCATAGGATTTCCGCCTTAGGTAGTAGCCATGTCTCATGTGCCGAAAGTGGTAGTTCGAAGAGGAGAGAGGTCACCTTAGATTCGATAGCCTTGGCTCGGGCTCTTGTCATAGGACCAAGAGGTGTCGTAGGAGATGTAGATACATCCATGGGGATGCTCGTGGGATGCTCCGCATCACCAGCTCAGGTCAGGGGCACTCAAAGCTCGCTGACCCGCAACTTGCGCGAGTCATGACCAGTTTGGCCGCTCTGAAAGAGGCGGGGTTGAAGATGGTGATGGTCGTGAGGCTGTTTGTCCACCGCCGTATTGCCCCTCTGCAGCGTCATTCCCGTCTGATGTGGGCCTTAACAGTCTGCGTGGACCCTATGAGGCTTCAAAAGCCTTGCCTTCCTCCTTGTGTGTTGCGTGGGGTGCTACGTGTCCTGACCGAGGAGGAGGTTCCCAAGCTTCCTCAAGGATGACATACTTTGTATGATCACCCAAATGGGGGAATGATGCCGAGGCCATGCCACATTTTGATGAATGGGGGCTGTTCCCCGAGTTCCACGCGAGGCCTCGTGACAACCCCCTCCAAGTGGTGCGCGCTGGAGGCCTTGCCGTCGAGGCCCCCAGAGCTGCTTAGAGGCGGCAGGCTGAGGTGCGTGCCCCTCAATAACTCGACATCATGGCTTCCAGCATCAGAAGCATCGCCCTTCCCTCAAGTGCGGCCGTGGCCTCCTCGGCAAGAGGGCACGTGCCGGACACCAGCAACCCCTGAAGGAAGGGGAAACGCAGCGGCTGCAGCGGCTTGGACTCATGGGTGTTGAAGAAGAGGAGGTGGACCGCCATGGAAAAGTAAGTCTCCTTCTTTCCTTGATCTTTGCCCGTTGACTCCTCTTGAGCTTTCTCTCCTCATGCTCTCGCTAGGTGAGGAGGCGGAGAAGGCTCCGCCGCCATCCTCCGACACCCTAGTGGACCCATCCACCACGCTCGTGTCCGCCAGAGGGGCCGGCTTCCTCCATAAGTGGTCTCCAGAGGCTCGCGATCCTGGGACCGTGGCACCTCCGGATGACGGCAACGTCACGTTCACCTGGGTGGCACCACCGCTTCCTCCTTGTGTCGCCTGGTGGCCCTTGGGGCCATCTCAGATCGACCAATAGCTTGACATTAGGCCCTCTAAGGGGCGGGTCCCCAGCCTTGGGTACGGGCACCGTACCGGATGGCCCCGAACGCCGCCTCAATGCCACAGGGCCCTCGAGAGCCACTACTGCGGCTGGGGACGTGGAGTGGGCCCCGGGGAGAACGCTAAGCTTCATGTGTGGCCGCGGCACCGATCGACGCAACCTTCTTCAAGAGGCGAGGGGTGTGCTAGACTGTCTTGACGCCGGTCTTGAAGACATTGATACCCGTCACTTGGCCGAGCGCCAGCACCTGGCGTAGGAGTGGCACCTTCTTGAGGTAGCCATCAACATTAGCCATCTTCAGCACAAAGCATCCCGTTCGAAGGAGAAGGCGTCCTCAGCCGCAACCAAGGAAGCCCGCGACCACGCTTTTGAGGAGGTCGAGGCTATGGAGCTTCGACGAGAGGTCACGAAAGCTCACGAGCAGGAGGCGAAACTCCTCTAGCTTGAGGAGAAGCTGACGCTGGAGGCGTTGAAGCAGAGCTTGGAGCGGGAGTGGCTGGACGTGATCGAGGGCCAAGTGGAGACCGCTGAAGATTCCTTGGACTCCCGGGAGGTGGAGCTTGGCGGTGAGGCCGCGAGAGTCCATCAGGATCTTAATGAAGAGTATCACCGAGGGATGGAGCTTCAAGAGTCCCGCTTCTGCATGCGTCGCGGCGAGCTGACGAGCAAGATCGACGATCTTAAGGAGCAGCTGGCCGTCGCGAAATGTTGTCAGAAGGCAGCGCAGACGTCGAGACCGCTGTCAAGGCCGAGCTGTGCTCCCTTTATCAGCTGGTGGAGGGAGTTGCCTCCCTTGCGGAGTGGACGGAGGACGAGAAGAGACGGGCTCTTGGACTGCAGTACGTCTGCTCCCAAATGTTTCGGGGCCTCGAGAGTGGGGCTCTTCGTGCCTTAGACTACATCGGTGGAGAGAACGTCCCCAACCCACTCATGGATGATGATGCCAGCTACCTTGCCTTCTTCACCAGGGTCGTGGAGCACCTTGAGAACACGCCGACTAATTGAAGAGAAGAGCTGCATCCTCCTGGCGCATGGGACGACGTGCATCTTCAGCAACCTTCTTCGCTTGGATCCTCACTTCAATTTTGGGGCCGTGACAGCCCCCGTGCCTGAGGTGATTCGGGACACCTTGGAGTACTAGGTGGAGGACCATGTGGATGAATTGATCACGGAGCTCGACGTCGGCGACCGTGAGGGCCAGTCCAGGGCCGAGGGGCGCGAGGCCGGTAGTAGTGATGATGAAGACGGTAGCAGCGAGGATGACGACACGTCCTCCTAGGTTGCTCCTTCTTGTCTGCCTGTCAATGTTTTGGACATGACGCCGCGAAGGCGTGAAATCAATTTTTGGAGCAAACTCCTTTGCAATGTATAAAAGTAATGATATGTCTCCATCTTATTTTGATGCTATGCTGCCATATGCTGAAGGACTCCTCAATAGTGTAGTTAGTGTAACTTAGCTTTACTTGTTCGTGACCTTGGACAAGTTCTTGTATTGTAGAGACACACTCCTCCTGACACGGGGCCTCCGGAGCCCCCAGCCCGTAGACCCCAGGAGCAGCCCGCGGGAGCTTAGGTTCTCCCGATGCGCCCCTGCCGGGCATCGGGCTTCACAGGGGTGTGAGGAGCACCTGACATAGGGTTCCTGATAGCAAGATGTCCACCATGTCGCTTCCCTCCTGCGTTGTCCTTCCTCGCCGCCCATCTCACGCCCACGACCCCCATGCCAGAGCCGATCGCTGTCGTGATGGGGGGTGGGCGCTCCTAATGCCCATAATTGGGCGCTCCTGAGGCCAAGAGCTAACTGCTCCTGAGGCCAAGAGCTGAGTGTGTGTGCCTGCTGGCTTGTTCGAGAGCGTTGTGCGAGGAGTGACGCCAAAGCTTTGGCGAAGTGTGCACACAAGCGGACCCGCGATAGCTGTATCCTTGGCCCCGAGGGGGCCTCCATGCCATCAGGGCTACCCTAGGCGTTCATACCGTGCCCAGCCCGTGCTCGTGTGGTGCTAGGGAGGAGGCAGCACGCAACTACCAAGCCTCCAAAGATATGAGCACAAGAAAAGAGAAAGGAAAGATCGTGTCGATGAGAAAAATTCTAACCCTTTTTGAATAAAGACGTGAAACTTCAAACTACATTCAAGAAATAGAAAATTCGAGTAGAGAAGAGAGTCAAAAAAACAGCCGCGTCTAGCGCCTAAGCTAGTCTTCTCACCAGCGTAGAGCAAGGTGCTACCACTGGGCGTGGGCATAGTCATTGGTGGACAGTGTCGTCTGCCAGCGTGGAGCATGGAGCTTCCAGTTGGGCATGGGTGGGAGCCCCCGCGGGGCCAAGGGGTGGCGCACCGAGGACCCCGGGGCATGTACAGCCCCACTCATTATTACATGAGAGTATCACGGTAGAAACTTGTCATGGGGAAACACGGCCAACTATGGGGCCATTGGCCCCTTGTGTTTTGGCAAGGGGGAAGAACGCATAACATAAAGAGTGGAGGCGCAGAGCAGCACGACAGCAATAAAACTGATAGTTTTACCCAGGTTCGGGCCATCGTGAGGCGTAAAACCCTACTCCTACTTTTGGTGGATTGATGGGGGGGCTGTGGTGGAGATGTACTGCTTTGTCCTAGCAAGGTAGCCTTAAGGCGAGTGCAACTACACGCGTAAGAGTGTAAAATGGTCCGAATCCCTTCTAAGGATGCCACGGCCCTGCTTTTATAGATCAAGGGGTCACCATAATGGGAAATCAGCCATTGTGTGATGATTAGATAGCAAACAATGCTATCATACCTAACTATGCTGACAGGACAATGTGCATTAAATGCGCAGCTTAGTGTCACATCGTAGCGTAGCCCGGCAAGCCTTACCGGGTCGATCTGCGACCTTCACTCCTGCCTGCGTGACATGCCGCTAGACGGGTGTCATTTGGAGGTTATTTCCTTCATAAGTGGCTGCCACGTATCGAATTACGACCACTTAGTCACTTGAGGGCTTGACACCGCATCAATTGATGACTTGGGTTGTTGTGAGTTCGAGCGGTGGAGCCTTGGCGGGGTAACCCGCTCTCCATGTCCCTGGTAGGCTTGCCAGGGCAGTCTTGGGACTTGTCTTCGGGGCAACATCGTCCTCGCCAGGCTCGCCTACCCGACAAGTGAGGTTTTATCTTAGTGGTACCTTTCTCCTTTATATTGACTTGATCTTCTTGATCTGCCCTCTGATTTCTCAAAGGGCTAACCTCTTCAGCATGGTGTGGTCTTGGATGCTGCAACCTTGCTTCCGTGCATGTGTATAGTCTGGGCAACATATATCAAGGTTTGCACCGACAAAAGCCCCCGAGCCTGGCCTGAACACGCTGCCGGGTGTCGTCGGGGTAGGCTCTATCAGGTATACACAGGCATCGGTCTGGTGCTAGCTTGTTTCTGATATTTTTCTTGCTTCTTCATTAACCTGTGATTGAATGAGTCTCCATCTTCCCTGAGCATCGCGTAACGCCAACCGCAGTGGGGTCATTTCTATAATGGCTCGGGAATGACTTTAACGCATGGGGGAGTAACTACCAATTCACTCTACCTGCTGCATTTATTCTTTGCGCCATGTACGCTGCATGCACTGCGCGGGGTAAGTAACGGAGGTGCTTGGTGTAGGGAGAGTTCCATGGCATGGGCCCAGCCTCCTTGGGTTGGTGGAGTGGGACGTCGGTTACCCTCTGAAGGACCAGCCCCTAGCCTCGGTCCACTTATAAAAGAGGGGGAGGGGAGGAGTGGGAGTGCTGATCCACGCACCTCTCATCCTCCATCCTCTGCTCCCCCTCGTTATGTTGAGAGGGAGGGACTGGGGCCAGCCCTTGGGTTTCGGCTTGGAGTTGATGATGTCGAATACCCGTGTCGACTCTCGGGGAGTGAGTCTGGTCTGGGGCCCGAGGGGATGCATCGGTCAAGTTGCCCACGGCGTAGGAGGCGACGAGTTTCTGCTGAATGGTGAGATGCTTGCCTCCCTCACCCGAATCGGCCATCAGATGGGGTGCGCTAGCCCTCGCTGCGAGTCACCGAGGCTTGTCGTTCCGACGATGGGGCTCTTGAGGTTTCCGGTGCCATCCCGGCGTGTAGTGCTCGGGATCATGGTTAATCCTAGGACTGCTCCATCCAGCGGAACCGGGGTTGATGCTGAAGGCGATGGCACCTGCCTGCCCGGCTAGGTGGGTGGCAGTGCTCCGCGCGTGCCTTGGTCGTCGTAGCCGTCCGCAGCCTCTCCGGGGAAGGTGACGGGACGGGGGTCCGGCGTCTCCCAGGAGTGGTGGTGACGGGAAGAAAACGAGGGAAGACGGAGAAGGCGGGTGGCAAGGCGTCAGGTCAGAGTACGATCGAACCAACGCCTTTGTCTCGTACTGGCGGCCTGCAACCTTGTCTTTCCGCTCTTCCCCTCCCTCCGAGCACCATCATCACCGGCCTCTTTGAGGCGGTTGCCGGGGAGAGGGTTGCTCTCTTGGTGCCATCGCCTCCTCCAGCAGCCTTCCAGCTGAGCTCTAGCGGATCTCCCCGCCGGTGCTTATGCTGGGGCTTCTTGCTGGCCTTGGGGGTGCCGACCAAGGCATCGCCGAGCTGCTCCCTCTGTCCTCGTCTTTCGCAGCCTCGCCACTCTCGATCTTGTCATGCTACGCCCGGCAGGTCCTGACGGGGTTAGGCTGGGCTTCTACTCGGGTGTCCCTCCGGCCCTTTTCATTTTCCACGGAAGTTCCTAGGAGGAGAGGGACAAGAAATGGATTACGGGGCACTTATCTTTTTTCAGTCTAAAATGTGTCGGCACTAGCCAAACATTAGTCTAAGTTATGTAATCTTCTTTACCATTGTTTGTATTTTGTAAGATCTGTACTTGCTTATCAACATATTAATGAAAAAGACAAGCTTTGTCAGGTACTTGTGCATGTAAGATACCCATGCAGAGGTGGAATGCCTCTATACAGTCAGGTAAACAAGTTTTCCTCAAAAGGCTATCCTGCCGGTACCCTCAGTTTGTTGTCATGGGGCTAGGCCTGCTGGCACTAAACTGCAGAGAGGGACCAGCCCCCTACCAAACCTTTTCCTCCAAAGGCCACTGCAACCATCCTGACCGAATCAATGTTCGAGTCAAAGGACGTGATCACCTATGCTTCAAAGGTTTGATGAGATTTTTCATATGCACAAGTCTCATTTTACAAAGCATGTATGAATAATAAGAGAACTTATCTGTTTGGCTTGCCAAGGACCGCTACGTAGGCTTGTCTTCATTTCTTCTCTTTGGGACCAAGTCCATGGCAAGAAACATGCAGCTTAGTGCAGAAGAAAACAATGACATATGCGATCTTATCTATATGAACATGCTATGCTCATGATATGCTTATGCAACGATGCAATCTTCTTCCCCCCCCCCATCGCTTTGTTTATTTCTCTGTTGCTCAGGGTCTGCATCTGGCTTTGTACAAAGGGTTACATGCAACTTCAGCAAAGCCTGTACAGAAGGGTGGCTGCCGGGCAGGGCCCAACAGCCGCGCCATATGGGTAGAACTTACGGAGATGCTCAATGTTCCAGATAGACTGCTCTGACTGCGCTTGTACTACTCGGTAAGGGCCTTCCTACTTTGGCGTCAACTTGTTTCTACCCTTGGTGGATAGAAAGTGCCTAAGGACAAGGTTACCTTCCTAAAATCTCCGGGAATTAACCCCGCGGCTGTGATAGCGATGCATGGCTTGCTGGTAGCGTGCAGCATGTGTAGCAGTCCAGAGACGGTTCTCCTCAAGTTGCACAGCGTCGTCACGCTGGTGCTGTTCTTGCACCACTTCATCGTAGGCAAGTACTCGAGGTGATCCATAAATGAGTTTCGTGGGGATAACTTCTTCTGCCCCATAGACTAGGGAGAAGGGAGTCTACTCGGTAGCTCGATTTGGTGTTGTACGATGGGACCAAAGAACCACCGGCAGCTCGCCGATCCATCACCTGCCACACTTCTGCAACTTATCAAGTGTTCTTGTCTTGAGTCCTCGCAGCACTTAGGCATTTGCCCTCTCAGCTTGTCCGTTGCTCCTTGGGTGGGCAACAGAGGCGAAAGAAATCTTGCTTTCGAGGGAATGAACATATTGCATGAAGGCGCGGCTTGTGAATTGGGTGCAATTGTTAGTCATGATTCGGGTAGGGACCCCGAAGCGGCACACAAATCATTTCAAGAACTTGATAGCTGACTATGCGGTCAACTTTCTCATGGGCTATACTTCTGGCCACTTTGTAAACTTATTGATTTTAACAAACAAGAATTCAAAGCCCCCGGCATCACGGGCGAAGGGGCCCAAGATGTCGAGCCCCCAGACCGAAAATGGCCATGACAAAGGGATCGTCTGGAGAGTTTGGCAAGGCTATTGGATATTCTTGGAATGGAACTGGCATGCTTCACACTTAGTGACTAGCTCGATCGCGTCTTGGACGGCTATGGGCCAGTAGAATCCTTGCTGGAAAGCTTTCCAAACCAAGGTCCTTGATCCAATGTGCGAGTCGCACATACCGTTGTGTATTTCTGCCAGCAGTTCCTTTCCTTCTTCCTGACAAATGCACTTCAATTTCACACACTTGGGCTTTCTTCTGTACAGTGTGCCATCAATGAACTGATACAAACTAGCCCTCATGACTACTCTTTCAGCTTCTTCTTGCTCTTTGGGAAGTTCTCCTATTTTTAGTAAATGGATAATGTGTCAGGCCCAAGTTGGAGCCGATCAAAGGGGAGTTGTTCCTGCCAAGCCCTCTGCTGGGAGTTTCAGAAAACACTGCCGAGAGAGGCTTTCCGGAGTCTAGTTTCCTCCTCTTTCTGGGCATTGTTGTCGGGGATACAGAAGGTTGAGTCTGACGGAGAACAAAATTCCCTGGTTCCACAGGGAGTTTTTGCGTAGCGCACTTTGACAGATGACCAGCTATGTTGTTTGCCGCATGAGGTATGTGCTCTGTTTGCAATCCGTCAAAGCGCTCCTCCAACTTTCTCACTTCCTCAATGTATGCCTCCATCAATGGTCTTTAATAATCCTTGTTCACTTATCTCAACACAAGTTGCGAATCTCCACAGATGATCAGCTTCTTGATTCCCAGTTCTGTGGCAATTCTAAGCCCAGAAAGGAGCCCTTCGTACTCTGTAGTGTTATTGGTAGCCTTCTCCGGAGGGAAATGCATTTGGTCAACGTACTTGAGGTGCTCCCTAGTGGGAGCAACGAGAGGCACGCCAGCCACTGCTCCTTGTAGGGAGAAGGCATCGTCAAAGTACATGATCCATTCTTGGGGCGCTTCCTTGCCGGGGATGACTGTCTCCAATACTTCTTCATCAGGGGTAGGTGTCCACTCTGCAATGAACTCTGCTAGTGTTCTGCTCTGAATAGCTGTCGTCCTTTCAAACTTCAACCAAATATGAACTCCAAAGCCCATTCCACAATTCTGCTAGTGGCCTCAGGGTGTTGTAGTATACGTTGTAAAGGGAAGCGAGTGGCAACCGTGATCTCGTGGGCTTGGAAGTAGTGGCGCAGTTTCCTTGAGGCCATGATGAGGAAAAAAATCAACTTGGTCGCGAGTTTCGAATAAAGGCATGTGAGGGTCACATGGCCGCCTCAACGGGTGTTCCTTCGGAACACGAGGCGAAACTCCACTCGCTTGAGGAGAAGCTCACGCTGCAGGCGTTGGAGCAGAGCTTGAAGCGGGAGCGGCTGGATGTGATCTAGGGCCAAGTTGTAATGCCCAGGATGGGACTATACCTCCTACGTGTCGAGGCACGACTTAAAGGTATAAGCCCATCCTAGAATGATCTCAAGTTTGGTATCTTTGCACAACTCATGTAAAAGAGGGATTAAATTGCAAAAGGAGATAGTTGGCTTACACTCGCCACTTCACACAATACATTACATAAGCAATCACCATTCAAAACATCACAACCCGACTACGGGTGAAGATCCAAAGAAAGATACCAAAACAACATAAAGCCACAGGTCAGGATCGAATCCTAGTAGAAGAACCACTACTGATCGTCAAAACGTCACAAGCATACGGCCAAACTCTTCATCGAGCTCCCGGTGAAGAACTGATCCAACTCCTGCATCAAACTCGGCTGAACCTGCATCTGGTGTGGTGAAGTAACTGTGAGCCACAGAGGACTCAGCAATCCCGTTCCCGGGTAACAAGACTATTTAAGCCTTGGGTGAGGAACAAGGCTGGACAAAGAATAAGAGGTGAAGGAACAACAAGAGTCTGCAGCAGCAACTAGCACTAACTTACGTAAAAGAGAGCGAGAAGAGAAGAGCCTCGGTCGAAAGATGATCACGAAGTGATCCTAACTAAAACCGGTCAAACATAACCCCACCGTGTTCAACTCCAAAATCCCTATTCGGAAATTGACACTCACGGTACACACGCTGGTAGTGTATTGGAAACATTGTGTCAAGTTATCTACAACCGGATATTAACAAGCTCCCATCTGCCACATAACCGCGGGCACGGCTTTCGAAAGTTCAAAACCCTGCAGGGGTGTTCCAACTTGACCCATTACAAGCCCACGATCCGCGGAGTCGCAACTCCAAGGTGGGAAGACCCGAGTATTCTCAGAATCCCGTGCTCAAGTTAAACCGAACTAAGGTAAGGCTAATCCAGCAAATCCTCCCGGCGTGTCGACACCCTGATAGTAGCCGCGCGTATCTAAGTCTCAGGACACGACCGGATGGGTGATCCCACAGGTTTTTACCAAACCTTGAGTTTCCTCGAGGTGGCCCCGCGTAACCCCCGTTTCGGACCAACACTCATGTGGAGCACTGGCCCGGGGTTGTAGAATTAAAATAAAAGGGATAGCTAGTCCACATGCAAGTTTTATTAGTTATTAGGCAAATAGTACCAATGTTGGGATTTGCTGGAAAAGACTTAGCACTTAGCGGTTTATCAAGGGGGTCCCATACACCCCAACCGTGTTAGGAACGCATAATCAAGGAACATAACACCGGTTTATACGGTTCCTAACGGCATGAGTGGAACAAAACACCAAGCAAAAGGCTTAGCCTTCCACCCTTGCCAATATATAGATGATTTCATTTAAGCATTATATATAGTGTGATATAACCCAACCAAACTTCAACATGAAGCAAGCATCTTCAATCTTCACCTGCAACTAGCAATGCTATAAGAAGGGCCGAGCGAAGCGTACTTAGCCAAGCAACGGTTTGCATAGGTAGGGTGGTTAAACATGGTGATGGTTACAATAGGAGGCTGACAGGAAAACATGGGCATCGAGGCAAAACTATAGAGCGGAACTACTAGCAATAGGCAAAGATAGTAATGTTATCGGGGTTCGGTCATCTTGCCTGGAATTCCACAAGGGAGAAGAACGAATCCAAGAAGTAGGCGGAGCAACACAGACGAGCGAATCCTCACAACTCCGGAACGAAACCGAAGCTAACAAGAGAAGCAACCGGAAAGAAGAAACAACACGGTAAACACACAAGCATAAACATGGCATACGATGCACAAACAAGTATGATGCATGTCCAGTTTAATTATGCGTGGCATGGCAAAGCGCACAAACAAGACTACAAGTTAAGTGGAGCTCAATATGCAACGAGTTGCATATTGATGAAACACCACATCTTATTATTTAGTTGACTCTCGTTATTAACAAGACAAGATTAAATGTTTTTAACATGGCAAGAGGTGAAGCATAATAAAACTACACAACTAGACATTTTAAATGAGGCCGGAAAATAACAACAACATATCCGGAAAATCCCCATGAGCATGTTTAATAATTATAAAGCAACAACAATTCACACATATATAATGTTGTTAACATGATGCGGATGACATGAACAAGTTTATGCAATTATAAAAGGTTGACTTAAAAGAGATATGAAGCATTTGTCGCCGTGGTGGAAAGAAAAGGGTGCCACGGCAACGATCCGAAAATGATGCAACGCATCATATCGGTTCCGGTAACCCGTTGAGAGACCGGTGCAAAAGATAGATGGCGTGAGCGAGTCAAACGAGATGAAAGGTGGGGCGATCCCGTTACCGGGTTCCCACGAGTCGGTGACGAGGCAACCAAGGAACATGACAAAAGGTCGAAACGGGCACGATGCACACAAGGAAACATTTCATACAACACAGCAAGCATCACACGGGTCAACGTCTCGGGTTATACCTTCGAAACACTCGTTTCGGGACGGTTCGAGATCGTAGAGGAAGGAGTCGTTCTCGCGAGTCGTAGAGGAAGTAGTGGTTCACGTTTCCGAAGAGGAAGTAGTTGTTCCGGCGACGGTAGTTGTTCACGTTCGTAGGTGTACTCGTCATCGTAGCCGTTCGGTCGTCGTGGTACTTGGTCGTGGTACTTGGCATCGGTAGATGTACTCGTTCCGTTCGGTCTTGTCGGTCTCGTCTCGAGTCGTAGTTGTACACGGCGACGGTAGTCGTTCGGGCGACGGTAGACGTAAGTAGTGGTACACGGTGCGTCTCCGAGACGGTAGTTGTACGGGTCCAAAAACAGATGTGCTTGCTGTTACATGGTTATCTGAGATTAACAATAACAGCAACAAACAACAAAAAAAACACAAGGCCTCGTTCACGCGAGGAGGCTGCTGCCTTGGGGCGGAACGGTGCTGGAGGTCCAGCGGGCGCGCTCCTGGCCGTGGGAGGAGGATGCAGCGAGGCGAGGGGCCATGGCGATGCGGACGACCTGGAGGCAGGGGCGCTCGGGGCCGGCCCTGGAGCAGAGGCGGGGAGATGGGGGCGCCGCGCTGACTGGAGGGAAACGGAGGCCAGATGCGGCGCTGGTCACGGGCCAGGCGCGCGGTAGGCGGAGGAGGCGACCTGGAGAACGTGGTGGAGGCGCGGCCTCTGGCTGGTCGCGGACGAGGAGGGTCCTGGGCACTCCTGGCCTTGCTGCTGACGAGGCTGGAGGACCGCAGCTCCTGGGCGCTGGAGGCAGCCGGGCGCGGGGGAAGCCGAAGGGAGGCAGGCGCTCCTGGCCGGCATGGAGGCGAGGCAGCTGCGGCTAAGATCGGGGCTCGGGGCTGCTGCGCGGGGCTCGGCCTTGGCTCTGGCCTTGGCGAGTTGGGGCGAAGGAAGCGGCCGCGGGCCTCACAGCCTGGGACGAGGCGCTCGGGAGGAGGGTTCGGTCGAGCGAAGAGCGAGGAGTCAGGGTGCGGTCGGGAGAGAGATGGGAGATCGATGGGGGCGATGCGTGTGGCGGCGGCGCACAGGGGATGAGGAGGAGCGAACCGGTGGGGCTAGGGTTCGGTGTGGGGAAAACGGGCCTGGAGGGAGGATAGAAGGGAGGAGAGGCCTGGGCCGGAGTGGGCCTAGAGGGGAGGAGAAGGGAGGAGAAGGGAGTTGGGGCCTCTCCCTTTTTAACTGAATTTAAAAAAAAACAGAAAATAAATAAGAAGAAAAGGGAAGAAAAGAAAAAGGTTAGGGAAGATATTTAAACACGGAGTTAAATCTCTGGACTCACACAAAATGTCAGGGATTTAATTAAAATAGAAGGAGGGTTTTGGAGGAACCTCGAAATAACGGAAAGAATTATAGGCAAGGTTTAGAAGTAGAAACTCGAAGTGAAAAAGGCATGAAGAAAATATGCAAGTGTGTTGGGTTAATTCCAACGAATGGAATATTTAATATAGCTCCCTAATAATATTGAGAGGCTTTTATATGTTATAAAGAGAAGTCACCTTCCCTCGATTTAAATGGACCGAAGGTCCACACGATTTATTTAGGTTGAGGTGCAAAATAAAATATGACATGATGGCATGATGACATGATGCAATGCAAAAATAAATAACACAAGCTCAAAAGAAACACACGGACAACCCGGAACATCTGGAATCTTCTGGAATCTTCTGGGACGTCGGTCTCGGGCGTCACAACTCTCCTACACTAACAGAGGATCTCGACCCGAGATCCTAGAGATATCACCGGGTAAAACGGAAGAGGAAGAGGTAAAACAAAGTTGCTTCTTTGACAGACGAGTGAAACCAAAGAACCTGAGAGGTTTACCAAGTTGAAAGAAGAATGCAACGGAGATGAACGAAGATGAAAACACTCCGTTAGAAAGAGTAACAAAGAACATTATGAGAACCTTGAAGGTTGAAAGACATGAAACAAGAGCTTATGAATCAAAAGAATATGAAAATGCAACGGTATAGCCAAGGAATAAGAATGACAGAATTCGGACAGCACTCCGTCTGAAAATGGAAGGAATTAACAAGAACTTGCCAAGTTGGGAAGATACTTGATGAAAACAACAACACACAGCCTCCGGAACAATTAAAAGAATGTCACAAGGTGTAAGAAAGATTCAAACAGCACTCCGGTTAACAAAAGATAGGCAAAACTAGATAAGATGACGGAACTTGAATGAATAATACAACACTCCGGTTAAATGATAAGCAAGGGAAAGAACAATATCTCGATAAAACGAGATTATGGTTTGAAGAGAGCAATATCACAAGGCCTCCGGAACGAAAGAATAGAATATAAATCAACGAAAGAAATGAACGGAGAAAAATATGACAACTTCTCTCAAATTGAATTTGAAAGAGCATCCTTACGAAGAAGAGTTGAACGGAGTTGTTGGAAAAAATCAACAATGAAAGAATAAGCTCGATGTGGGCTTATGGAAAAACATCTCAAAATTAAGAGGTGACAACCAGCCACTAACTTAAACAATTGATTGGATTGAGATCAACCAGGAGATGAAAAACTTATTTCACCGGAAAGATAATTGAAGAACTTGGGTCATTTATAAGCACCATAACTGCAACAATCCTTAGGGAAAGCTTTTAGGTGAAATACAACCCAAGCTAACTCCAACAAATAAATAGAATGGTTGGAAAGATCTCCTGAACAAAGAAAAAAAATGATGGTTTAAATATTTCATTCTTGATAACTCGTGAATCATAAAACATGAAGGAATTGTCAAGAATGACATAACACCATCTGAAAAGATAAGGTAGAAAGGATTGCAATTGGAAAGCATGATGAAGAAAGCTTGAGCTCCAACAAGAATCTTGATGAAGACTTCGAGGATGAATTAAATGATGATGAACCACCATGTGAACTCCGGTAAGGAAGCATGAGAAGTGAAAGATGAAAAGAATAAGATTCAAGGCCTGCGATGAATTAGAAGGAGCTTTGAAATGATAATTGAAATAACTTGGAGCTCCGGAAAACAAGATGAACAACTTAGGACCAAGAATATGATATGATGAACAAACTCCGAAAGAAGGGATTAATCACCTTGAAGGAATAAGAATAAGAATTATGTCATGCATCTCCTTCACCAATTTAAATTGATGACAACCAAAGGATTTGGCATACTACTTATTCTCGTTGCAAAGAATTAAGAGAGATCTCGCACAAGCTCGGATAAATATACAAAGAAACACTGGTAGAATTGTGAAAAGAACAAATGAATTGATATGATAACAAGGAAGAGTAAACTTGAACGAACCACTGTAAGAATAGGGAGACGAACGAAGAGGCATCAATTAAGAATAGTTGGAGGACGAAGTTGAAAACTGAGAACGAAGAAAATATTCTGAAATGATGGCCTTCGGAGGATCACAAAGACAAGAATTCATGAAATGCTTCGGATGACATAAAAGAATTCCTCACAATCTGAACAATAATGAGGATGGCATGAAGCTAGAACCACGAATCTCATCAAGAGAACGGGCCAAGATTAAGAGAAGCACTTGTCCGGTCTCCAAATACTGAGAAAGAAGGCGAGAAAAGCCATGAAGAATTGTTGAGCACTCCGGAATGAAGAATTAAAAGGTTGAACCAATGATGAAAAGAATTTGAAAACCATCTTGGAGAAGTCATGTGACTGATGGGAATCATACTTACGTCATACTTTGAAAAGATTTCTCCGGAAAAAGAAGAGTCAGGTAAGATCCTGGGAAAAGACCTGTGGGTTAGGGCCCACTCAAAGAAATCACCGTTGAAAAAGATTGCTTAAAGAGATATTGCACCGGTTGAATTAAATGGCTTGAATAAGATAACAATCCTCAAAAAAAAATAGCTTGAACGGATTAAGAATGGAATTATGAATCTTCAGCACTCCGGATAAGAATAGCAAGAGTAGAATGATTAATTGGTGCACAGGAATAAGAAAGCATTGTGAAAAGAGGGAAAAAAGGATAAGATCAACACCGAAATCTTGAATTACATCCACCGGCAGAATTATGAAAACAAAAGAATGATGAACTTGAAGCTCTTGAGCATCTTCACGATAAATCACCGGATAAGAACATTGAAGGAAAAGAATGAAGAAATATCACAAGAATAAAATGGATACTTCATCTAAGAATTTCTGGCTCCAAGAAGAAAAAGGGTGGGAGGGTGGGGAAAACAAAGACAACTTGAGATGATTGAAACAGACAAATCGTCAGATTTCTCAACGGCGTCCGTATGGAATAACTTGAAGAGAAGGCACACCGGTTGAAAAAGGATTAACATGAAAATCTTGATGATCAAGAAGAATTAGCACTCCCATAGAAATATGAGAACACCGATTAGGAAGGTATGGAAACAACATTTGACATCGAAGCAACTCGAATACCAGAATCAAAACAAGAACAAGGATAGATATGCAACATGATCTTCACAATATCATCCGAGCAAGGAATTGAACGAATGAATACCGTAGGTACATCAACTCGTCGAGAAGCCACTTGGAGAACAAAAGGTAAATAAAAAGGAACAAGGATCAGATAGAACAAATACACAATAGAAGCTTCGTTCGACATCTTCGTGCTGAAAGCTCATGGAACGTGTTACAAAAGGGTTTTGTCATCCCCGGATCAGCATAGCCAAGGACCCTTTAAGATGCAACTCCCGATCAGAACAAGTCCATAAAACCACTTCACTCAATGTAGAACCCAGACTTCATATCGTGCATTCGTTGGAAGAATGCCTAGAACTACTAGATGAACCCACCCATAGATTTCCGAAAGTTTCCAGTTATGCAATCAGGTGTTGGGGATACACGGGAAGCACCGCGCAATCAACTCTAAACCTACATCCAGGTGTATCCATCCATCAACACATAACCAGTCTTTCTCGGAAACTGTTTACCTCGGACCTTCGAAACGCATCCACTATACAAGCTATGGCAATACTCTCGAGCTACCTCCCCAGTACTGGGTGATGTCGGGGTTATCTTGCCACTAACCGCATAGGAGAGATTTTCGATGTCGGCCGTCTTAAGTATTCTAGTACTGCCGCGATGGATTTGTGATGACAACACCTCCGAGCTCAACTCCCCGGGACACTGCCACAACCCCTAATGACAGGAGGCATCGAGAACAATGTTCTCGTCACAAAGACATCGAAACAATCCAAACAATACTCGCGAGATCCTAAAAAAAAATTGGTGCAATTTTTGAAAGTAGAAGAGGCAAGAGTAATCGTCAGGAGTCCTCACCAGAGAGAAAGGGGATGAGAAGCAAGGAAATCCTACTCTCCGATATAAATATAGGACTCAAAATATTTTCAGTGTGTGCCCAGACTCAACCGTCAACGATTCGATCAATCAGTGGGGGCTTCTAGGTCGGAGAAGGCTCTGAATACCAACTTGTAATGCCCAGGATGGGACTATACCTCCTACGTGTCGAGGCACGACTTAAAGGTATAAGCCCATCCTAGAATGATCTCAAGTTTGGTATCTTTGCACAACTCATGGAAAAGAGGGATTAAATTGCAAAAGGAGATAGTTGGCTTACACTCGCCACTTCACACAATACATTACATAAGCAATCATCATTCAAAACGTCACAACCCGACTACGGGTGAAGATCCAAAGAAAGATACCAAAACAACATAAAGCCACAGGTCAGGATCGAATCCTAGTAGAAGAACCACTACTGATCGTCAAAACGTCACAAGCATACGGCCAAACTCTTCATCGAGCTCCCGGTGAAGAACTGATCCAACTCCTGCATCAAACTCGGCTGAACCTGCATCTGGTGTGGTGAAGTAACTGTGAGCCACAGAGGACTCAGCAATCCCGTTCCCGGGTAACAAGACTATTTAAGCCTTGGGTGAGGAACAAGGCTGGAGAAAGAATAAGAGGTGAAGGAACAACAAGAGTCTGCAGCAGCAACTAGCACTAACTTACGTAAAAGAGAGCGAGAAGAGAAGAGCCTCAGCCGAAAGATGATCACGAAGTGATCCTAACTAAAACCGGTCAAACATAACCCCACCGTGTTCAACTCCCGAATCCCTATTCGGAAATTGACAGTCACGGTACACACGCTGGTAGTGTATTGGAAACATTGTGTCAAGTTATCTACAACCGGATATTAACAAGCTCCCATCTGCCACATAACCGCGGGCACGGCTTTCGAAAGTTCAAAACCCTGCAGGGGTGTTCCAACTTGACCCATTACAAGCCCACGATCCGCGGAGTCGCAACTCCAAGGTGGGAAGACCCGAGTATTCTCGGAATCCCGTGCTAAAGTTAAACCGAACTAAGGTAAGGCTAATCCAGCAAATCCTCCCAGCGTGTCGACACCTTGATAGTAGCCGCGCGTATCTAAGTCTCAGGACACGACCGGATGGGTGATCCCCCAGGTTTTTACCAAACCTTGAGTTTCCTCGAGGTGGCCTCGCGTAACCCCCGTTTCGGACCAACACTCATGTGGAGCACTGGCCCGGGGTTGTAGAATTAAAATAAAAGGGATAGCTAGTCCACATGCAAGTTTTATTAGTTATTAGGCAAATAGTACCAATGTTGGGATTTGCTGGAAAAGACTTAGCACTTAGCGGTTTATCAAGGGGGTCCCATACACCCCAACCGTGTTAGGAACGCATAATCAAGGAACATAACACCGGTTTATACGGTTCCTAACGGCATGAGTGGAACAAAACACCAAGCAAAAGGCTTAGCCTTCCACCCTTGCCAATATATAGATGATTTCATTTAAGCATTATATATAGTGTGATATAACCCAACCAAACTTCAACATGAAGCAAGCATCTTCAATCTTCACCTGCAACTAGCAATGCTATAAGAAGGGCCGAGCGAAGCGTACTTAGCCAAGCAACGGTTTGCATAGGTAGGGTGCTTAAACATGGTGATGGTTAGAATAGGAGGCTGACAGGAAAACATGGGCATCGAGGCAAAACTATAGAGCAGAACTACTAGCAATAGGCAAAGATAGTAATGTTATCGGGGTTCGGTCATCTTGCCTGGAATTCCACAAGGTAGAGAACGGATCCAAGAAGTAGGCGGAGCAACACAGACGAGCGAATCCTCACAACTCCGGAACGAAACCGAAGCTAATAAGAGAAGCAACCGAAAAGAAGAAACAACACGGTAAACACACAAGCATAAACATGGCATACGATACTCAAACAAGTATGATGCATGTCCAGTTTAATTATGCGTGGCATGGCAAAGCGCACAAACAAGACTACAAGTTAAGTGGAGCTCAATATGCAACGAGTTGCATATTGACGAAACACCACATCTTATTATTTAGTTGACTCTCGTTATTAACAAGACAAGATTAAATGTTTTTAACATGGCAAGAGGTGAAGCATAATAAAACTACACAACTAGACATTTTAAATGAGGCCGGAATATAACAACAACATATCCGGAAAATCCCCATGAGCATGTTTAATAATTATAAAGCAACAACAATTCACACATATATAATGTTGTTAACATGATGCGGATGACATGAACAAGTTTATGCAATTATAAAAGGTTGACTTAAAAGAGATATGAAGCATTTGTCGCCGTGGTGGAAAGAAAATGGTGCCACGGCAACGATCCGAAAATGATGCAACGCATCATATCGGTTCCGGTAACCCGTTGAGAGGCCGGTGCAAAAGATAGATGGCGTGAGCGAGTCAAACGAGATGAAAGGTGGGGCGATCCCGTTACCGGGTTCCCACGAGTCGGTGACGAGGCAACCGAGGAACATGACAAAAGGTCGAAACGGGCACGATGCACACAAGGAAACATTTCATACAACACAACAAGCATCACACGGGTCAACGTCTCGGGTTATACCTTCGAAACACTCGTTTCGGGACGGTTCGAGATCGTAGAGGAAGGAGTCGTTCTCGCGAGTCGTAGAGGAAGTAGTGGTTCACGTTTCCGAAGAGGAAGTAGTTGTTCCGGCGACGGTAGTTGTTCACGTTCATAGGTGTACTCGTCATCGTAGCCGTTCGGTCGTCGTGGTACTTGGTCGTGGTACTTGGCATCAATAGATGTACCTCATTCCGTTCGGTCTTGTCGGTCTCGTCTCGAGTCGTAGTTGTACACGGCGACGGTAGTCGTTCGGGCGACGGTAGACGTAAGTAGTGGTACACGGTGCGTCTCCGAGACGGTAGTTGTACGGGTCCAAAAACAGATGTGCTTGCTGTTACATGGTTATCTGAGATTAACAATAACAGCAACAAACAACAAAAAAAACACAAGGCCTCGTTCACGCGAGGAGGCTGCTGCCTTGGGGCGGAACGGTGCCGGAGGTCCAGCGGGCGCGCTCCTGGCCGCGGGAGGAGGATGCAGCGAGGCGAGGGGCCATGGCGATGCGGACGACCTGGAGGCATGGGCGCTCGGGGCCGGCCCTAGAGCAGAGGCGGGGAGATGGGGGCGCCGCGCTGACTGGAGGGAAACGGAGGCCAGATGCGGCGCTGGTCGCGGGCCAGGCGCGCGGTAGGCGGAGGAGGCGTCCTGGAGAACGTGGTGGAGGCGCGGCCTCTGGCTGGTCACGGACGAGCAGGGTCCTGGGCGCTCCTGGCCTTGCTGCTGACGAGGCTGGAGGACCGCAGCTCCTAGGCGCTGGAGGCAGCCGGGCGCGGGGGAAGCCGAAGGGAGGCAGGCGCTCCTGGCCGGCATGGAGGCGAGGCAGCTACGGCTAAGATCGGGGCTCGGGGCTGCTGCGCGGGGCTCGGCCTTGGCTCTGGCCTTGGCGAGTTGGGGCGAAGGAAGCGGCCGCGGGCCTCGCAGCCTGGGACGAGGCGCTCGGGAGGAGGGTTCGGTCGAGCGAAGAGCGAGGAGTCGGGGTGCGGTCGGGAGAGAGATGGGAGATCGATGGGGGCGATGCGTGTGGCGGCGGCGCACAGGGGATGAGGAGGAGCGAACCGGTGGGGCTAGGGTTCGGTGTGGGGAAAACGGGCCTGGAGGGAGGATAGAAGGGAGGAGAGGCCTGGGCCGGAGTGGACCTAGAGGGGAGGAGAAGGGAGGAGAAGGGAGTTGGGGCCTCTCCCTTTTTAACTGAATTTAAAAAAAACAGAAAATAAATAAGAAGAAAAGGGAAGAAAAGAAAAAGGTTAGGGAAGATATTTAAACACGGAGTTAAATCTCTGGACTCACACAAAATGTCAGGGATTTAATTAAAATAGAAGGAGGGTTTTGGAGGAACCTCGAAACAACGGAAAGAATTATAGGCAAGGTTTAGAAGTAGAAACTCGAAGTGAAAAAGGCATGAAGAAAATATGCAAGTGTGTTGGGTTAATTCCAACGAATGGAATATTTAATATAGCTCCCTAATAATATTGAGAGGCTTTTATATGTTATAAAGAGAAGTCACCTTCCCTCGATTTAAATGGACCGAAGGTCCACACGATTTATTTAGGTTGAGGTGCAAAATAAAATATGACATGATGGCATGATGACATGATGCAATGCAAAAATAAATAACACAAGCTCAAAAGAAACACACGGGCAACCCGGAACATCTGGAATCTTCTGGAATCTTCTGGGACATCGGTCTCGGGCGTCACACAAGTGGCGGCCGCTGAAGATTCGTTGGCCTCCTGAGAGGTGGAGCTTAGCGGTGAGGCCGCGAGAGTCGATCGGGCTCTTAATGAAGAGTATCGCCAATTGATGGAGCTTTAGTAGTCCCGCTTCTGCAAGCGTCACGGCGAGCTGACAAGCAAGACCGATGATCTCAAGGAGCAGCTGGCCGTCGCGGAATGTTGTAAGAAGGTAGGGCTGGACGCCGAGGCTGAGTTGTCCTCCCTTTATTAGCTGGTGGAGGGAGTTGCCTCCCTTGCAGAGTGGACGGAGGATGAGAAGAGACGGGCACTTGGACTGCAGCACGTCCGCTCCCAAACGTTTCGGGGCCTCGAGAGACGGGCTCTTCGCGCCTTAGACTACGTCGGTGGTGAGAACGTCCCCAGCTCACTCATGGCCGAGGACGCCGGCTACCTTGCCTTCTTCACTAGGGTCATGGAGCATCTTTAGAGGGGCGTAGAGAGAACACGTCGACTAATCGAAGAGAAGAGTCGCGTCCTCCTAACGCATGGGGCGACGCTTACCTTTAGCAACCTTCTTCGTTCGGATCCTCACTTCAATTTTTGGGCCGTGACAGCCCCCGTGCCTGAGGTGATTCGGGACACCTTGGAGTACTAGGTGGAGCACTATGTGGATGACTTGATCACGGAGCTCGACATCGGCGACCGTGAGGGCTAGTCCAGGGCTAAGGGGCGCGAGGCCGGTAGCAGTGATGATGAAGACGGTAGCAGTGAGGATGACGACACGTCCTCCTAGGTTGCTGCTTCTTGTTTGCCTGTCAATGTTTTGAACATGACCTCGGGAGGGCATGATAGCATGTTTTGGAGCAAACTCCTTTGCAATGTATAAAATTAATGATATGTCTCCATCTTATTTTGATGCTATGCTGCCTTGAGCTGAAGGACTCCTCAATAGTGCAGTTAGTGTAACTTAGGTTTACGTGTTCGCGACCTTGGACGAGTTCTTGTATTGTAGAGACGCGCTTCTCCTGAGACGGGGCCTCCGGAGCCCCCAGTCCATAGACCCCAGGAGGAGCCCGCGGGAGCTTATGGTCTCCTGATGTGCCCCTGCCGGGTGTCGGGCTTCACGGGGATGTCAGGAGCACCTGACATAATGTTCCTGATGGAAAGATGTGCCCCATGTCGCTTCCCTCCTTCGTTGTCCTTCCTCGCCGCCAATCTCATGCCCACAGCCCCCATGCCAGAGTCGATCGCTGTCATGACGGGGGGTGGGCACTCCTGATGCCTAGAACTGCGTGCTCTTGAGGCCAAGAGCTAAGTGCTCCTGAGGCCAAGAGCTGAGTGTGCGTGCCTGCCCGCTTGTTCGAGAGCATCGTTTGAGGAATGACGCCAAAGCTTTGGCGAGCTGTGCACATAGGCGGGCCCGCGACAACTGTATCCTTGGCCCCGAGGGGGCCTCGATGTCGTCGGGGCTACCCTAGGCGTGCATACCGTGCCTAGCCCCCACTCGCAACGTTCGGCAGTTGGTTGCTGCCTCCTCACGATCACCTCACGAGCTGGTCCAGCGGCCTCGGCGTCCAGCGTTGTCTTCTGACAACGTTTCGCGATGGCCAGATGCTCCATGATATCGTCGATCTTGCTCGTCAGCTTGCCACGACGCTTGTAGAAGCGAGACTCTTGAAGCTCCATCCTTCGGCGATACTCTTCATTAAGAGCCTAACAAACTCTTGCGGCTTCACCACCAAGCTCCACCTCTCGGGAGGCCAAGGAATCTTCGGCGACCGCCACTTGGCCCTCGATCGCATCCAGCCCTCCCGCTCCAAGCTCTGCTCCAATGCCTCCAGCGTCAGCTTCTCCTCAAGCGAGCGTAGTTTTGCCTCGTGTTCTGCGCGAACCCCCGTTGAGGCGGCCAAGTCTCCATTTCCCATTAGCCCTGCGCACCACCACTGTATTTGCTAACCACGTTGGATGCTACACTCCTTTGACCAGACTAGCTGCCTCAAGTTTTGATCTTCTCGGCAATGAACTCATGCCGCTCCAATGCTTGCTTTTGGACCTTCTTCTTGACGGGCCGTGCATGTGGGCAGACAACAAGGTGGTGCTCGATTACCTCCCTGGGAACACCAAGGATGTCAGATGGTTGCCACACAAACACATTGACATTTGCCCGCAGGAAGTCAATGAGCTCGCTTTCCTATTTGTCGTCGAGGGTGGTACTGATGGTAAATGTACCATTAGCGCCAGCTAGCCCTGTTGGGCTTTCTTCACAGAGGTGCAACATCCTTGGATCTCTTGCTATTGGAGCTCTCCGGCAAGTGGTCAACGGGTGCAGCGCACTCCGAAGAGGTATGCTTCCCGGACTCCTTGTTGGCATCCATGCTAGCTTTCTTCTTTTTCTTGCTTTCCTTGGCGGGAGCAGTGATCTCCACAGCCTCTGCCGCAACTGGTTCCCGGTACATCTTGTCCACACATATGACTGCGTCTTTCTTGTCTAATGGAATGGAAATGATGCCCATCGGCCCTGGCATCTTCAGGGTGTTGTATGCATAGTGGGATGCCCCCATGAATTTGGCCAGTGCTGGGTGACCAAGGATTTAATTGTACGACAGGGGGAGGTTAACCACATCAAAAATGATCTTCACGGTCTGGTAGTTTAACTCCCCTTCGAACATCACCGGCAGCGTGATCTTTCCCTTAGGACAACTCCTGTCGGGGTTGATTCCTTGGAATGTACTAGTAACCTTGAGCTCTTAATCTGCTCTCTGGAGTTTGCTGATGACCTTTGGAGAGATCAGATTCAACTCGGCCGCGCCGACAACCAACATCTCAGTGACCTTGAGGTTGCGGATCATTGGTGAGACTAACAACGGCAAGCACCCTACCGCGATGGTGCGGTTACGGTTGTCCTCTTCATCAAAGATGATGGGCGTGCGGGGCCACTTGACACTACTAGAAAAACGGCTATAGCTAATATGGACACTAATGGCGCACCAGATATAGGTGCTCCATTAATGGCCATATTACTAATGGCGCACCTGGCGTGTGGTGCGCCATTACTAGTTTTGTCCTGGCCCCACACCCCTTCCCAGACTTAGCAGTGTCACACCGGGGGATAGTGTGCCATTACTAGTTTAACTAGTAATGGCGCACCCATGGTGCGCCACTACTAACATTTTTTTTCAAAACTAGTAATGGCACAGCGCACACCAGGTGCGCCATTAGTAACCATGGTTACCAATGGCACATTTTTAGGAGATGCGCCACTGGTAACCTTAGAGCAGATATTTTTGACAGCCACCTAGCTACCTCCTCCTTCATTCTCTCCACCTCTAGCTACCAACCTTGGTCTCGGCTGCCTCCTCCTCCTCACCTCATTTGCACCATAGATTCACCCAAATTAAGTGGTTAAATTTCCTTTTTTTTGATAGATAAGTAAGGGGAAAGCTTTCTTTATGTTCTAGATCTACCTTTTTCTCCCTCCAACGTACACACTTTTTATGGCCTAGATCTACGTATGTTTGTGGTGTTGCATATGTTTGTGTTTGCAGGTACCGGTATTTGAAATGTGATAGTTGCCAATATTTTGCCGGAATGTTGATTCATTTCCGTTTCGGCGAGAATTTGGCACTATGCATTCTTTTTGGTCCTATTTTTAGGCAAAGTCATGCCAAAATTTCTTTTCGGTTCTAAAATATCGTTTTGCTCTACCCCACAGGCATGGTCCGCACGATGACCGAAGGCATCGTGAATAGGTTTTTGAGCTCCGCGAAGGCCGAGATGCTTCAAAAGAACGAGACGGAGATAAGATGTCTGTGTCGATCTTGCAAGTTGAAGAGACTTATGGACCCGGATTCCAGACAGGTGCAGGACCACCTGCTCGTGTGTGGTTTCATGGATGGCTATCGGTGGCAAGCTAATGAAGATGATTATGAAGTCGTCCATGGGGGCTGGGCAAGAAATAAGGAATGGTAGCAAGACAACAGCGGCGAGAGCGGGCGAGAAGACGAAGAATCTCCAAGACATGATCATGAAGTAGATGCAGGACACAATCATCATGTAGAAGATGCAGGACATAATGATGAGGAAGATCAAGACGAAGGGCATGATCATGAAGATGAAGATGTCGGAGCAGACGACGATGGACAATCGATGGGCTGGGTGTTGATACGTCCAAAATGCATCACTATTTTGTATCATAATTTATCCTTATTCATTGATATATTTCACGTTACGGTGATGTTCTTATGTTGTTTTGGTCTATTCTACACAGTTTGCAAACTCTCCGATGCCGGAACAGCAGACGCAGGATTCAGCAGTAAAAAGTGGACGCTGAGTTGCTGAAGAAGAATACCTCCAAATTACCTGAAAATCGACGGGAGTTATTTTTCAGATGAATCACGAAGACACGCAAAAGGGGAGCCGGAGGGGGGCCACAGGGTGCCCAGGCGGCCTGCTGGCGCCCCCCCTGGCCGCTCCGGGGGGGGGGGG
>LR738713.1:284155808-284187647 GCA_902687465.1 Secale cereale
GGGGGGGGGGCGCTTGGAGCCCCTGGCCCACCTCCGGATGCCCCCTTTTGCATATATATTCTCTGTTCTCCGAAAACCCTAAAAAGAAGACTTTTTACGGAGTTCCGCCGCCGCTTCGAGGCGGAACCCTACGGAGAAGAAAAGGGCATCTCCGGCGGGCAGATTCCGCCGGGGAGATCACCTCCCGGAAAGGGAGATCGTCTCCATCGTCATCACCATCGTCACGGGCATCATCGAGATCATCATCAACATCATCCCCAACATCAGCACCATCTCCATCTTCATCCAAATCTCATCTTACAATCACAACTCATGTTGTAACTTGTACTACCTATCCTCTCTACTCCATCGGTGTTGATTACTACTTTGTGGTGAATGATATTGAGTTTTGTTGGAGAAATATTATTATGTCCAGATTGTTTATCACATATTTATCCCCGCTGATCATGATCTCTTTTATGTCTCGTGAGTAGTTACCTTAGTTCTTGAGGACATGGGGAAAGTCTTGTTGTTAGTAGTCATATGCTGTTGAAGTAATATGTGTTGTTTGATACTTAAGTTGCGTTGTCATTCTACTAGTGGTGTTGTGTGAGTCGAACACCCAACACTTCGCCTTATTAAGGACCTAGGAGAATACATTGTGTATAAAGAATGCTTATGGTGGGTTGCCGGAGTGACAGAAACCTGAACCCCAGTTCGCACGCTTTTGCATAAGGGAATAATGGATCCTCGATCGTAATGCTATGGTTAGGCTTTTGCCTTAAATTCTATCTTGTATTTGTGGATGCTTGCAAGGTGTTTAATCATAAGAGTGCACTCATCTTAGTCTAGAGAGTGTACTAGCATAGATCCACCCACAGAACACTTATCAACACATAACATAGTATCGATACGGAATATGGCGAAAGCACATGACTACCTCTCCCGTGTGTCCTCAGGAACGCTTTAGTCTTTATAAGTTCAGTTGCTAGGCCTCTCCTTTGTTAAGAAAGGATTGGGCCACTTGTTACTCTCAGTACCTTTTATACTACTTGCTTTACTATCCTGTTGCTTATACCGAGAAAACCCCTAAAAGTTATCTTTCAGTGCTTGCAGTAATTTCTTGCTCAGAATCGCTTATCAATACCTTCTGCTCCTCGTTGGGTTCGACACTCTTACTTATCGAAAACGCTGCAATAGATCCCTTACGGTTGTGGGTCATCAGGTGTAGGACCCTCGTATTCAAGAGCTGCTTCTCAAGCAGACGGATAATGCAAGAGCTGCCACCCGAGAGAAAGCCAAGCTGGATCAACTGGAGATAGACACGGTTACTCCATTGTATGAAGGATGCAGGCCCGAGGATACCCGACTGAAAGTAACGCTCATGGCTCTGGAGATGAAGGTAAAACACAAAATGACCGACACATGCTTCGACGAGAACATGTCATTCTGGCACGAACGTCTTCCCAAGGGGAACAAGTGCCCGACCAGTTTCGAGGAGGCAAAGAAAATTGTGTGTCTTCTGGATTTAGGGCACCTGAAATACCATGTGTGCATGAACGATTGCAACATTTATCGGGACGAGCACGCGGAGTCTACCATATGCCCGGTGTGCGGTGTCACTCGATACAAGAAGAGGAAGAAAGCTCCTCGAAAAGTGGTGTGGTACTTTCCGATCACTCCTCGTCTGCAGCGGTATTTTGCGGACCCTAAGCAAGCAAAGCTCCTACGTTGGCATGCAGATAGGGAGAAGAAGAAGCGAGAAGATGACGGAAATGATCCGGAGATAAATAAAAAAGACAAGATGCTCAGTCACCCTAAGGATGCGAGCCAGTGGCAAGCGTTGAACTTCGAACACCCAAAATTTGGGGACGATCCAAGGAACATCATGCTGGGCGCGAGCACCGATGGAGTCAATCCGTTTGGCAGATAGAGAAGCACACATAGCACCTGGCCTGTGTTTGTGTGGATGTACAACCTTCCCCCTGGATGTGCATGAAGAGGAAGTACATTCACATGAGTATGCTAATTGAAGGGACAAAACTACCAGGGAACGACATGAATCTGTATCTGGGTTACTGAAAGAGGAGCTAGACACGCTGTGGAAAACGCCAACCAATATGTGGGATGCCGCAGCGAAAGAATATTTCCCTATGAGAGCCGCACTGCTCATGACAACGGTGCACGACTATCTTGTTTATGGATCTGTCGTGGGGCAGGTGGTCCACGGATTTTATGCATGCGTCAGGTGCATGGATGGCACAACGTATCGCCATCTAGATAGAGATCCCGGGTCTTCGAAAACCGGGTGGTTCATGGGACATCGAAGGTGGCTTCGCGATGATGACGCGTGGAGAAAACGCAAGGATCTGTTCGATGGTGAAACCGAACCCCGAAGACCCCCACGTACGAGGAGCGGCGAGTAAATAGATGAGCTGTTGAAAAATTGGAAAGAGTGCCCACCGCCGGGAAAGAAGCGAAAGGCGCCAGAGCCGCTGCTGAAGGTATGGAAAACAAGGTCTGTTTTCTGGGACTTGAAGTACTGGAAGATCCTCTGTGTGCCTCATAGCCTTGATGTCATGCATATCACGAAGAACGTGTGCGAGAGTCTGCTTGGTACCCTGCTTAACATGCCAGAGAGGACCAAAGATGGGCTGAAAGCAAGGGCTGACTTGCAATCAATGGGCATCAGGGAGGAGATTCACGCAAAATGCCCTAATGATGATGCTGATGATGATGAGGCGAAGGACACGAAAAGTCGCCGCAATGGCAAATATGACTGCCCTCCCGTGTGCTTCACTCTATGTCAGAAGGAGATCGAGCAGTTTTTCACCTGCCTCTTAGGAGTAAAACTTCCTTACACTTATGCGGGGAAGATAAGAAGATAGCTAGACTCAGCGAAGCAGAAGTTCAGCGGGATGAAGTCTCACGACTGTCACGTGCTGATGACGCAGATACTTCCAGTTGCAATCCGTGGGATCATGGACGCGCACGTCTGTGAAATGCTATTTGGCCTATGCAACTTTTTCGACGTCATCTCTCGGAAGTCGGTTGGAGTGAGGCAACTCAGAAGGCTACAGGAAGAGATCATGGTGATACTATGCGAGCTTGAGATGTACTTCCTGCCCGCATTCTTCGACGTTATGGTGCATCTGCTGGTCCATATCGTGGAGGATATCATCCAACTCGGGCCGATGTTCCTGCACAGCATGATGCCGTTCGAAAGGATGAATGGTGTCATCAAAGGATACATTCGCAACAGCGTACGTCCATATGGAAGCATAGCCAAGGGCTTTCTGACCGAAGAGTGCATCTCCTATTGCACGAATTATCTAGGAATCGAGAACCCCGTTGGTCTACCCGTCAACAGGCACCTCGGCAGGCTCGCTGGATGGGGTCACCGCGAGGGTCGCCGTGAAATGCATGTCGACTTCAAGGGTCGATTAGCCAACTTTGAAAGAGCAAACCTAGTCGCGCTACAACACATAGACGTGGTCGATCCTTGGGTGGTAGAGAACAAAACATTTATTGAGAAGACGTACAATGACCGAGGCCGACAGAGGACAGACGGAGATATAATCAAAGAGCACAACTCATGTTTCACGCATTGGTTCAAGGAGAAGCTTCTGACGTACCCTTTACATGAGGATTCTTCCGCGGAAGAAAAACTCATATTCGCCTTGTCACAGGGCGCCGAGCACAACCTGATGACCTATGAGGCATACGGTATCAACGGCTACAAATTCTGCACCGAGGAAAGGGACATGAAGAGCAATTATCAGAACTCTGTGGTAACGATGGAATCCTACACCGGTAACGACAAGGACAGATACTACAGAAGGATCAAGGAGAACTGGGAGCTGAGCTACGCTGGAGAGAAGGTCCCGATGTTCCGTGTTAGATGGGCCAAGAGCATCCTAAAAGAAGACCGGTATTTCACCACCATGTTTATACCCGAAGCCAAATCCAAGACCGCGAGCACAAACGTCACCACGAAAAATGAGCCATGGGTACTGGCTTCCCAAGTGGACCAATGCTTCTTCATTACCGACCATTCAAAGCCCAGTCGTGTTGTCGTGAGGAGAGGCAAAAGGAACATCATCGGAATGGATGGAGCCGCCAATGAGCAAGACTTGGACAAGTACGGCGACCCGAAGATGGAAGATGACGACGACGATGAAGTACCATACACCACAAGAAGAAGCAGGACCACCCTACCTAAAGGACGTCCGTTCAAGAGAAGAACTCAAGGGGTTTCGGGGCTAATCTATTCAAGCGCGAGAAAGAAGGGCAAGAAGATTGTGAAAAGATAGCTAAGATCGAATCACGACGTGTCGGCCGTGTGTGTGTGTCAGTGGGAAGCTCAATTATTACATGCAACTAAATTATTACATGTATCACTTGATTTCAACCATGTCATCTAATTCTAAATCTTTGCACAATGGTTTTATCACTCCATTTGCATTTTCCTTTTGTTTTATATCAAATCTTAAATTATTACATGCAACTAAAAATCCAAAAAAAAATATAGTAATGGCGCACCAGGAGAAGGTGCGCCATTGCTATCACGGTGTTTATGTCGCACCCCTAAATTGTGCGCCATTACTAACCCTCCCACCACTAAAATATCCCCTCTCCCTAGATCCCGCACACACACTGCTCGCTCACATCTTTCCTCTCTGCCTGGTCTTTTCCTGTGTGATTCCGTCGTCGCCGCCGTCCCCGCCGCCAGGCCCAGCTGCCCCCGTCGCCGTCCCAGGCTAACTCCCGCCTGGTCCCGTCCTTGGCGCCGCCAACCGCGTGTGAAGGGGAGAAGGGAAGGCGTGATTCAGGGGAAGGGGCGAAGCAGAGGAGAATCCCCCTGTCCCCCATTCGCTAGGGTTGAGGTCGACGGGCCTCCTCCAGCGGCAAGGTGCTGGGCGAGGAGGAGAAGAACGCCGGGAACGTCTCTGCCCGACCCGAGGTCACCGACACTAGCGTCCTGAGTACCTTCTCCTCAAGCATCGCCGCCCTGTTCCTCTTAGACTCCGACGCAGCTGGCCACCTGCACCGCCGTCCTCTTCAACTCTTCTGCTTCTTCGATGGTCGCCAACACGCATCGAGGCCCAAGGTAGCGCCCCTCAACTCATATCCCTCATATGTGTTCGTGTTGTGCTAGGTCTCAAATGTATCTGAACAAAGCTACCAAGCGAGGCATGATACGACTGAAGAAATATAAACTGTACAATGTTGTACCAACAGAAAATAAAAAATTGTACAAGGCTTTATAGCATTACCATGGTCAAGTGAGCTACCCGACCAACAGCCATAATCACTCTTGTATATGTTCTAATACGAATATGCGTGGTTAGACACTGTCAAAGTAGTATTTTGATTCACTATCTCGCATAATCAATTTTTTGTGAGTTTCAGAAATTTGTAAAAATTCAGAAGTAAATTAAATTCTGTCAATTTGCGGCCGTGATAGATACAATAATAGAGTAATTTTTAGTTAATAAAAACTTTCACTCATGGCAAAGAAAAATTTGCATTCAGAGTAAAAGCTTTTAATGAGTACATATATATAATAGGTTGCAGACTTTTGATGAGTCAAAGCTTGCATTCAGAGTAGTCTGCAACTTGTTATTTGCAACCTGTTATTTCTGAGTAGTACATATATATAACAGGGCAACCAGATGATTTTTGTTCAATAAAATAGGCTTGGGTTTGCTGGATTCTGGGATTTATGGTGATCCGGTCAGTAGTTATGTTCCAAGAACAGTACTGATTTCCCTATGCTGGGATTTAGGCTCAATCTATTTGGATCGGGTTGTCATGCTTGTGGGAGTCTCTGTGGATGTATGTTCAGGAATTTGCTTTCTTTTATTATTTGAGGAATGTGCAGAGCTTCCTTCATTGTTCACTGTAGTTTTTCTTCAAGTAAATTATGCGTGCCTACAAACTACAGCCTGCTACTTCTGTGTTGGCCGGCCGGTTCTCAAGTGCAAACTGTTCTTATTATGTTGCCTTTGAGCATGATTTTCCTCTCTTCTCCACCTTGATTCATGTCAGGTTGTTGATGAACTTGTGAGTATCCCGTTGTAGATGCATTAGTTGTTGATTCATCTTGCTGTAGGTTGAAACTTGTTAGTATAAACAATACTCATCGTTGAAACTTGTAGGTTGATTCATGCCATGTTGTCTCATCGTTGCTCCTCTCCCTGCGGCACCGTTCCTCTCAAAGCCGTGCCCAACCACCGTCATCGTCGCCTTCCAAAGGTAACAAAATGTTTTTTTAATTTGTTTCTTGTTCTTATTTTTTTCATGATTGACCTGTTGTTGCTGATGTTGCTACTATTGATGTAGTTGTTCTTCCTTGAGCTCCTCTCCCGTGTGGGTGCTGCTTGTCGTCGAGGTCCTCTGTTGCTGCATTGCTCTTCTTTGCGTCAGCTGGTGAGCTCTTCCTACTCTGCTGGTGGTGGTTATTTTTATATGCACTTGCTGTTGATGGTGGTGGTGGTATGCTGCTGCTACGGCTACACTATTAGTGTAGTGCTAATTTGTTGTTAATTAGCTAGTGTACTTCTTGTGTTGCTGCTTGCTACTGCTTAGGTAGCTAATGTAGTCCTAATTTGCTAGTGTAGTGATGTAGTGTTGCTGCCTGCTGCTACTGCTTATGCTGCTTCTTGATGTTGTTAAGGCTACAACTTGTTCTGATGCTTGCTACTCAATTTAAGTTGTTAATTAGTTGCTGCCTCTTGCTACTTCTGCTACTGGTTATGCACTGAAATTGACTGAATCTATTTGCTGCAAGTTCCCCAAAATTTCAGGGGCGCCACAACTGAACTAAGGCTCCTTCAGTTCAATATTTTGTGCAGGGACAAATAGTTACCCCTTTCTCCTGAAATTTTGATTAATTTCCGTTTCAGTTGAGAATGGGGCACTCCTAGGTCAAGAAAATTAGCAAAGGTCATGCCCAATTTTATTGACCTAGAAGGTTCCCGATTCTCAACCGAAACAAAAATTAATCAACATTTATAGACAATGTTATTTCTACAAAGCAAATATTTCTAACTGGCTTTTATAGTTTTCCCTTAAGTTGAAATGCAAACAATTTTTTTCTTCTTGCAGCAAGAGCAATAGTGCACTTAGTAGGATAGAAAATATATGACCTGCAATAGTAGCCTTTCTCCTATTTAGAGCAAACATGGCCGACAACGATGAGGCCGGCGGTTCAGGCAAGCCATTCTGGGAGCTGTCCCAGGAGATGGAGGAAGAACCTCACCGCTATGAGGACGCCGCCGAAGACACCGATCCCGACTACACAACCCCTAGTGGCGTCAGGGATGACACCACTGATGGTGCCGCCGGGGATGCCACCACTGATGATGGCAGTGAACAAACATATGGCAGCCAACCGAAGAGGCAACGGAAGGACCGGCAGCCGAACGTGCTCGGCACCGTTAAGGAGGAATTTACCGAAGTGTCCTCCAGTGGGCATCCAACGACGCACAAAGAATTAGTCAGTGGGTATGCGGGACAACTCGGGTGCATTCTCCGGAGCACCATCTCGATCAACACCGAGAACCTAAGGCATCGTGACCGAGGGAATTTACGCAAGCTCCTCTTCACGAAGCTGCACGAATGATACAAGGTCCCCAGTGACTTCGCAAACACACGCCTCTTAGGGAATAAAGTGAACAGTGCCGCCCTCACGAAGATGAGGACGGCCCTGGCTACTTGGAGGGCCGTGATGAAGAGAAGGATTCTAAGAGGTGATAGTTATGAGAAGATCAAGGAGAGAAATCCTTCGATCAGCGAAGCTGACTACCTGGAGTTCAAGATCAAGTGCGAGAGCAACGCATGCGCGGAATCAAGTTAGTGGGGGAAAGATATGCAGGACTTGAACTTATGTGGCACCCCGGCTCAGAGAAACTAGAACGCCCCGTATTCCAGCCCAGAGATCGAGGAGGAGTCTTCTGGAATACGGAACTGCTTAGCATAGAACAAATCAGCTCTTATTACAAGAATAAAATTACAACGGTCTGATGTTACAAAGGAGCACATCAGCACGGCTACATTACGCCGGCGATACTACACTTGCTCTATGCTAGCAGTGAAACAACTCGTAGCAGCAGAATACTTCTAGCAGCGGAACAATAACGAAGGTGGTGAACTCCAATCCGTGGGGACTCTGGCTGGGACACGATCTAGCTCGCACGCACGGCAACCTCGACAAACAATCAAGCAATCATGACATCACCTGCAATCTGGCATGACACGCCAGGTCAGTACATTGAATGTACTTGCAAGCTCACAACAACCAAAAGCATCAAGGCAAAACAAAAACATAGCATAACAGGTTAATTAATTAACAAATATCATGATGAAGCAACTACCAAGCATGGTATGAAACTGATAAAATACTGATAAATCACTATCTCAGATTTACATGATTATATATCTCTTGGCTAATCGACCAAGTACTATACCATCTTGATCACCTCGTGATCATAACCAAACTATGATCTCTCCAGTGATCACAACAAGGACCCATACTTGGTCTACATCATCATCAATATCCTGCACTGCTCATCATATCAATATATAGATAATATAACTAATTTGTAATTTATTTAATTATTCCATCATTTGAGAGTTGATCGAACGGTGTGACCTAGTACGAACCCATGCCCATGACCGAGGACGCGGCCATCGATAGATTAATTACACTCTGCAGAGGTAGTGCACTGTACCCACACCACAGAACCCATGGCTCGTTCTCCCATTCGGGTGGACCAACGGCGTTCCGACAAAACCGATCTACTATCATGACACTCTCCCGGCCACTCCGACTCATTCCCCACTAGGATAGTCCTGGGTGGCCCCATGTCTACCAAAGACACCAACGGCCACCATCGTGGCAAAAACAATAAAAGTCCCAAATGGGGAAAAAGCGCTTATCATCCAACTACGGGCACACAAGGTTATGTCGACTACCTGATCAGGGTAGTGCATGCCCATAACCTTTCCTGGTTGGAGGCACCGGCGAGAGGTATGACAGTAGCATCGCATTAGGGCCTTCCCATAAAGGCAAATATGGTTGCACCGGGGAAAGCCCGGTTCGGTGGCACCTGACCAACTTAATGACGGAGTTTATCTTAAAAAATTTAAGTGTGATACGGATACTCCGATATCAATTATCAAACTAATAATCCAAGTCATAGCAATATCCAACAAATAATCCAGAGATTAATAACATCATAACAAAATAATCCAAGGATAGCATAACATCTCTATCATGAAAACCCCGAGAACACTATTATGCAAATATCAAGAGCTAACTATCTAGCTATGATACACATGCGAGCATCATATCCAACATCATTCTCCAAAACATAATATCAACTAGCATCATGAAGAAAATAATATAGCCACTAATAATCCAAAGGCAACATGACATCCAAAGCAAATACTCCAAAAATAATAGCAGATACTAGCATGGAAAATAGCCTCTAAGAATCCAAACGCAACATGTCATCCACATAATCATCAAAATATAAATCCTAAAACTCCAAGCAATATCATGGCAATAACAAGTTCCAAAACACAACTCCGAGAAATGCCATGAACAAGATCATATGTAGTTAATGCAATATTTTAAATAAGTTCAAATAGAGAACCATGTCACTGCATTGCAATCGTGCAAGTGGAGGGTGTGTGTAATGCCCAGGATGGGACTATACCTCCTACGTGTCGAGGCACGACTTAAAGGTATAAACCCATTCTGGAATGATCTCAAGTTCGGTATCTTTGCTCATCTCATGTAAAAATGGGGATGAAAATAACAAAAGAGATAGTTGGCTTACACTCGCCACGTCACACAATTCATTACATAGCAAAACATCATTCAAATAACATCACAACCCGTCTACGGGTGAAGATCCAAAAGAAAGATACCAAACATACATAACCATAGGTCCGAATCGCCCCTAGTAGAAACCACTACTGATCATCGGGATAGTGCACATATTAACGACTACGTTCCTCATCGTACTCCCAGTATAGCTCTGTGCCATCACCTGAGTAGCTCACCATGGTACCTGCATCTGGTGTGGTGTAGATTCTGTGAGCCACAGAGGACTCAGCAATCCCGTTCCCGGGTAACACGACTATCTAAGCCTTGGGTGTGGAACAAGGCTGAAGAAAGAATAAAAGGCTGCAGCTGCACTAGCACTAGCTTACGGAAAATAAGAGCGAGAAGAGAAGTGCCACGAGCGACAAAGTAAGCACGTCAAACATAACCCCACCGTGTTCACTTCCCGAACCCCTTTTGGAAAATGACCGTCACGGTACTCACGCTAGTAGTGTGTTCTGAACATGGTGTCAAGTTTTCTACAACCGGATATTAACAAATTCACATCTGCCACATAACCGCGGGCACGGCTTTTGAAAGTTCAAAACCCTGCAGGGGTGTTCCAACTTGGCCCATTGTGTGCCCACGATCCACGGAGTCGCAACTCCAAGGTGGGAAGGCCCGAGTATCCTCATAATCCCGTGCTCAAGATATACCGACATAGGTAAAACTAATCCAGCAAGACCTCCCGGCGTGCCGACACCCTGACAGTAGCCGCGCGTATCTAGTCTCAGGCCACGACCGGATGAGCTATGGTTACAGCATCCAGATACCCCGAGTTGCCAAGGGGTGGTGCCGCAAGCTTCTCTAGGTTGGACCAACACTCATGAGGAGCACTGGCCCGGGGGTTGATTAATAAAAGGGGATAGCTAGTCCCTATGCAAGTTTTAGTTATTAGGCAAATGGAGTACCAACGTTGGGCCTTGCTGGAAAAGGTTTAGCGCTAAGCGGGTTATCGAGGGGGTCCCATAACCCCAACCGTGTGAGGAACGCATAATCAAGGAACATAATACCGATTTATACGGTTCCTAGGGCGGCATGAGTGGAACAAATCACCAAGCAAGAGGCTTAGCCTTCCACCCATTACCAATATATAGATGATTTCATTAAAGAGTTATATAGTGTGATATCCCAACAAGCTTCAACATGAAGCAAGAATCTTCAAATCTTCTCCTGCAACTAGCAATGCTATAAGAGGGGCTGAGCGAAGCCTACGTAGCCAATCAAAGGTTTGCATAGGTAGGGTGGTTAGACAGATTCATGGTTACAATAGGAGGCTGACAGGCAAACATGGGCATCGAGGCAATAAGCTAAAGAGCGAGTCTTCTAGCAATAGGCAAAGATAGTAATGATATCTGGGTCAGGTCATCTTGCCTGTCGAGTCGTCGATGGGATCGTAAGAGGGCTCCTCATTCTCAACCTCGGTAGTAACCTCGTTCTCGTACTCGGTCTCGGCTTCCGGCTCTACTCAACACAAGAACACACGAGGCACGAAATCAAACAAGATGCAATGCGCAAACTACAGGATGCATGGCTGATGCACTAAGGAAGCACTGCAGATGCACGTAGGATGCACAGCCAGCCAACATAGGAAGCACAGAGAAACAACACAAGGAACATGACAACATACTCAAGCAAGTAGGATGCAAGACAAGTCTATTTAGGAAGAAAAACATGGCAAGGTAGGAAGCACAGAGAAATAACATAAGAAACAACAGGTTTAAATGAGGCCGGAAAGTACTTAAGACAAAACCGGTAAGTCCTCATATGCATAGTTTGAAATTAGTCAAGATCTGAACAAACCTTAAGTTAAAGTTGTTAAACAGCAAGTTAACATGCACCATGACAAACTACACAAAATTCTAGTCAAGTTTCATATAAAGTTTGTTTAAAACAGAGCTACGGTCTAGAAGATATGATCGAGACAAGATAAGCATGGCAACGGTGCAAGATGCACCCAAACATCAAGCAACATACTCCAAAACATGTTAACAAGATGATATTATGAATCTACATGCAAAACCACACAATTTTCATATAGGACTTTCTAAAAACGGAGCAACTGGCTAAAAGATACACCCGAAACAAGAAACAAAGCAAAGCTGAAATTAACAGCCACATAGCAACTTCGGAGCAAGAAATATATACTCTACAGAACTCAAACATGGTGACAACAAGCATGGCCATGAAGTAGACATAACCTACAGCAAACAACTCTATTGGAGCATCTCCATAGGAGGTATGGATCAATAGCAACAAGCTACAACATTTTGATCATGACAATAAGAACCTGACAGCAGTATTTTATAGCAACTTGGGAGCAAGAGTTAAATATGCTACAGCCACCCAAATGAGCATGTGAGGGAATTTATGGATATACAACAACATATACAACAAGTAATGATCAATAGACACCCCAAACCTATCATGGATTTTCCTAGAACAACAAGCAAACATAGCATCCGGATATTACAGATTCCAGACTTTGTGAAATTTCACTATGCGTTAAAACAGCAATATTATCATGGCATGTTTGTGAGCATGTTTTAGTCACCTCAAAGCATAACATGTCAAGTGGTTTGCACCATAGCAAAGAACACATGATGGGGAATCCAAAACATATAAGCATGCAACATGGGGACAACCACATCAATAGCAACAAGCTCCTCAACTAGGCATCTCGTAACAAGTTTAAAAACCTAACAGCCACATGCACTTTTGTAATGGATATAAACATGGCAATATGAATTCTATCATGCATCCTATAGCAACCAACATGTAGAGCATCTCATGATGAACATTTGGACATATCATTTGCTTCATTTGGATAAACATGCATCAAGTTATCACATCTCAAACATAGCATCAAAATAACTAATAGCAGCAGTTTATATCATATAGCACTCTTGTCATGAAGATTAAGACATCTAGATGGACTCAAACATGCATGACACAATGGAACAAAACATAGTACATGTCACCACGATCATTTTGACATATTATATGCACAATTCGGACAAGCACAACAAAAGTTATCATCATCACAAAAGTGCATCAGACAATGAAAAATACACTAAAAGACTTAGCAAGAAAACGAGGTCAACCTCCTGGATCGGGTCAACTGGGTCGGGTTGGAGCGGTCAACGGGTCGCGGGCGAGCGGGTCCGTGGGTCTGGATCGGGACCCGTTAGCGCTGGATCGGGATCTGGATCGATCCCTCGATCCAGACCGGCGGCGGCTCGAGCTGGTCCGGCCGGCGGGGAACCGGAGGGGGCCGGCGAGGCTGACCGGCCGGCGGCGAGGGTTGGCTCGGGGCCGGAGGAGAGCTCGGGCTCAGGCGGCGGAAGAGCTTCGGCGGCGGAGGTTGCGAGCTCGGGGCGGCGCGGCGGGGCTCCGGCCGGTGGCGGCGCGGCGGGGCTCCGGCACGCGGCGGCGCGGCGGGGTGCGAACTCGGCGGGGGTGCGGGATCTGGCCCAGATCGAAGGCAGCGGCGGGCCCCTCGTCGGGCCTGCGGGCCGGCGCGGTGGGAGGCGGCGGTTGTGTCCGGCGCGGACGGACACGTCCGCCCGGCACGGAAAACGAGGCGCGGCTGGAGCTAGGGGGAGGCTAGGGTTTGGAAGAAAAAATGGAAGGGTGGACGTTTATATAGGCACAAGGAGCTAGGAGACTCCAAATGGGGAACGGTTTTCGGCCACGCGATCACAAATCAACGGCCGAGATGATGGGAAGGGTTGAGCTGGGTTGTTGGGCTGTTGTGAAGGGGGTCTTGGGCCTCAAAGAGGAGGTACTTTTAGCCCACGAGGTTAACTGTTGGAGTATCAAACGAACTCCAAACGCGACGAAAATTGACAGGCGGCCTACACGTATCAAAACAACATCGCACGACAAGTCTCACGCCAATTTGGAAACGTTACACGGCCAAACACAAAAGAAGGACTCGGGGATGCCACGGGCACGTGTGAGAGCATCGGAAGTCGAAACGGACAACGGGAAGGGACGAGTGAGACCGGATGCAAAAGACAACACAAATGCAATGCAATGCACATGACAACATGACATGAATGAATGCACACACGCACACGACAAAACGACAAAAACCCGAAAAGACGAAGAACCCGGAATGGAACTGATGAAGCCAAAGTTTATATATTTCCATATAGGGAAAGTGTTACATCCGGGGCATTACAAACTCTCCTCTACTACGAAAAGATCTCGTCCCGAGATCTAGGACTGGAAGAAGGAAGTGTACTCGGAACGAAGGTGATCTTCTCGTTCCCACGTAGCTTCTCGGTCGGTATGGTGTGACCACTTAACTTTCAAGAACTTGATTGACTTGTTGCGGGTCTTGCGCTCGGTTTCTTCGAGAATAGCAACGGGATGCTCTCGGTAAGACAAGTCTTGTTGAAGATCAATCTCCTCAAACGGAATGGTGCGTTCAGGTGTCTTGAAGCATTTGTGGAGTTGAGACACGTGAAACACATCATGAACATTAGCGAAGTTGGAAGGGAGCTCAAGTTGATAGGCTAGATCGCCTCTTTTGCCAAGGATCTTGAAAGGGCCCACGTATCTAGGAGCAAGCTTTGCTTTGATACCGAATCTTTGGATGCCTTTCATAGGAGAAACACGGAGATAGACATGATCCCCAATGTTGAAGGCCAAATCACGATGCTTGCCGTCATAGTAGCTCTTTTGACGCGACTGAGCGGCCTTGAGATTCTCACGTATGACTTTGCACATTTCTTCGGCTTCTGAGATCAAGTCATTGCCAAGAAGTTGACGTTCACCAGTCTCAGACCAGTTGAGAGGGGTACGACACTTTCTGCCATAGAGGATTTCAAACGGAGCTTTGACGGCACTAGCTTGGAAACTGTTGTTGTAAGAGAACTCAACAAATGGAAGGAAATCTTCCCACTTCATGCCAAATGAGATGACACAAGCCCTGAGCATGCCTTCTAAGATCTGATTCACTCTCTCAACTTGACCACTAGTTTAAGGGTGAAATGCAGTGCTGAAACGTATCTTAGTGCCCATGGCAGACTGAAAGGAGTCCCAGAACTTGGATGTGAACAAACTTCCACGGTCTGAGGAGATAACTTGATGAATGCCATGTAAGGACACAATTCTGGAAGTGTACAACTCTGCCAGTTGAGCTGCATTGATGGATTCTTTCACTGGAAGGAAGTGAGCTACTTTGGTAAGCTTGTCAATCACCACAAATATAGAATCATTCCCTCTCTTGGACTTGGGAAAACCAGTGACGAAATCCATTTCAATGTGGTCGAATTTCCACTCGGGAATCGGAAGAGGTTGGAGAAGACCGGCTAGACGTTGATGCTCTGCCTTCACTCTTCTGCAGACATCACATTCATTCACGAATTGGGCAATCTCCCTTTTCATGCGAGTCCACCAATAAGATTGCTTGAGGTCTTGGTACATCTTGGAACTTCCAGGATGAATCGACAGGAGGGAGTGATGTGCTTCGTTCATTATGAGCTTCCTGAGATCACCCTTGGGAACCACAAGTGTGTCCTCAAAGAACAAGGTATCTCTCTCATCAACGCGATAGCACTTGTATTTGGGAGTACTCTTTGCAATACCATGTTTCACTTTCTGCACCATAGCATCATTGAGTTGGGCCTCACGAATCTGATCTTCCAAGGTAGGAGCAACTTGAAGATTTGCAAGAAAGCCTTGCGGAACAACTTGGAGGTTGAGCTTCCTGAATGCTTCACAAAGCTCAGGCTGAAACGGCTTGATAAGGAGACTGTTGCAATATGCCTTTCTGCTCAAGGCATGTGCAATGACATTGGCCTTGCCAGGTGTGTATTCGATGCTTGGATCATACTCTTGGATCATTTCAACCCAACGAGTCTGGCGGAGGTTCAGATTCAGCTATGTGAAGATGTACTTCAAACTCTTGTGATCGGTGAAGATGTCGACTTTTCTGCCCAACAGAAGGTGTCTCCACGTGATCAAGGCGTGTACCACAGCTGCTAGCTCGAGATCATGTGTGGGGTAGTTCTTCTCACTTGGCTTCAATTGACGAGAAGTGTATGCCACAATCTTCTTGTCTTACATTAGAACACCACCAAGTCCTTGAAGAGAAGCATCACAGAATACTTCATAGGGCTTGGACTCGTCTGGAGGGGTAAGAACTGGAGCAGAGATGAGCTTTTCTTTGAGAGTTTTGAATGCCACATCACAATTCGGAGACCAGTTGTACTTGACATTCTTCTGCAGCAAGTTGGAGAGAGGCTTGGCAATCTTGGAGAAGTTCTCAACGAACCTTCTGCAATAGCTAGCAAGACCAAGGAAGCTTCGGAGTTGCTTGACGTTCTGAAGAGGTTCCCAGTTGACAATGGCTTCAACTTTCTCGGGGTTTACCGCAATACCGTCAGCGGAGATGATATGGCCCAGATACAAGACCTTATCGAGCCAGAATTGGCACTTGGAGAACTTGGCATAGAACTTATGTTCACGGAGTCTGTTGAGAACCAGACGGAGGTGCTTTTCGTGATCCTCTTCGTTCTTGGAGAATACCAAGATGTCATCCATATACACAAGCACGAATTCGTTGGTGTAGGGGTTGAAAATGTAGTGCATCATTCTCGAGAAGGTAGGTGGAGCATTAGCGAGGCCAAAAGACATGACTGTATATTCATAGGAGCCGTAGCTCGTTCTGAAGGAAAGTCTTGTGGATATCTTCATCACGAATGCGAATTTGGTGATAACCCATTCGGAGATCGAGCTTTGAGAACACTTTTGCTCCTTTGAGCTGCTCGAACAATTCATTGATGTTGGGGAGCGGATACTTGTTCTTTATTGTCTTCTTGTTCAATGGCCGGTAATCAACACAAAGGCGCTCCGTGCCATCCTTCTTCTTGACAAATAAGACACCATAGCCCCAAGGAGACGTGCTAGGCCTGATCAGACCCATACGCTCTTGTTCATCAAGTTGTTTCTTCAACTCCTTCAACTCTTCAGGAGAGAGCTTGTACGGACGCCGGCATGCTAGCTCAGTACCAGGCTCAAGTTCAATGACGAATTCAACTTGACGATGCGGAGGCATGCCTGGAAGTTCTTCAGGGAAAACGTCTTCGTATTCATTGACCACCGGAATTTGAGAGATGGCATTAATCTCGCCCTTGTCATTGAGAGAGAATAGCCTGATTGTGTTATCTCGCGAGGCGAAGATAATCACGTTTTCGTTAGGATGAGTAATCTTGACTTCCTTGTTTGCATAATCAATGTGAGCATCATGCTGAGAAAGCCAATCCATCCCGAGAATAAGGTCAATGTCGGAGTTACCGAGAGCAATAGGAGAAGCCAGAAATTTATAATTGCCCATCTTGATCGAAACATTAGGAGCTACAATATGAGAGCTCATCCTCATCCCCGGAGAAACCACACGAAAAGGATCTTGCAAAATTTCTGTAGGCAACTCATGCTTGGACAAGAAAGGTTTTGAGATGAAGCAATGCGATGCACCTGAATCGAATAAAACTTTTGCAGGAGCAGAGTTAACTGAGAGGTTACCCAATATCACATCAGAAGAATTCTCTGCTTGAGCTGCATTCATCAGATCACTCTTGCTGCCTTTGGATTATGCTTGACAATACCAGTACTGACAGGTGGAGGAGGCGGAAGGCGCCTTGGGTTGGGGCACTTGTTAGCATAGTGACCCTTCTGGCCACACTTGTTGCAAACCACTTCTGAGAGAGGACGGAAATGAGGAGCACTTGACTTGGAAGCTTGAAACTGATTCTTTGACTGATTGCATGGGTTGGGTGGGTGGGAGAAAGCACGGCCACCAGAGTTCTTGTTGTAGTTGTTGGGAGCTCGGATCACTGGAGGAGGTGGAAGCCAAAACTTCTGTTGCTTCCTGACCACTTGAGAAGAAGAGGAGGAGTGAACAGCGTCTCTGATCCTCTTTTTGGAAGCTTCCATCTTGAGCTGGGCTGCCTCTTGCTTAAGTGCCATGTTATAGAATTTATCAAACTCATCAGGCTCGAACAAGGTGAGAGCAAGTTGGAGTTCATCCTTCAGACCACCTCGGAACTGATAGATCTTGCTCTTGGCATCTGGGATGTCTTGCTTTGCATAGCGGGCAAGGTTCTAGAACTTGACATTATATTGGTAGACAGACATTGAGCCTTGCTTCAGGTTGCGGAATTGCTCACGCATACCCTCGATGACACTTGTTGGAATGTGGTGAGAATGAAAGTCCTTGCAGAAGTCATCCCAGGAGATTACACGCCCTGCTCTGGAGTCTTTGTACTGCTCCACCAATCAGCTGCTTGGTCCTTGAGTTGGAAGGCTGCAAACTTCACATAGTCCTCGGGCCTTATGTTGCTGCACTCGAAATGCTTCTTGATATCTGTTATCCAGTCCTCAGCATCGAGAGGGTCCACGCAGTAACTGAATGCCTTTGGTTGATTTGCCAAGAACTGGTTGAGCGTAGCAAAGTGCGGTTGGTTGAACAAATTGCCTTGGTTCCCATGAGCACCCTGATTTGCTTGATTTGCTTGAATATTCTGCATCATTTGCATAAGCATCTGGGTGTTCTGGTTCGTAGTTTGCATAATTGCTCTCCAGGCCTCAGACGGAGGAGGAGGGGAAGGAGGACGATCAAGAACCTCTTCACCCTCTGGGTTAGCGTTGGGTACCCTTTTAGGAGCCATCCTGAAAGAGATGACCACTATTAGCCATTGATTGAAAGAATATATAAGCTGAATCAACGGGTAGAAATTGCAACATAGTCTTCACAAGAATCATTCGAACAAGAGGAACGAATGAAATTCTCAGTTTAATGATAACAACAATCTTCACGAGAAGCCACTTGGGAGACAAAAGGTAAATAAAAAAAACAACAAGGAATAGATAGAACAAATACAAGATAGAAGTTTCGTTCGTCATATTCGTGCTGAAAGCTTATGGAACGTGTTACAAAAGGGTTTTGCAATCCCCGGATCAGCATAGCCAAGGACCCTTTAAGATGCAACTCCCGATCGGAACAACGGCCATAAAACTACTTCACTCAATGTAGACCCCCGAACTCCATATCCTGCATTCGTTGGAAGAATGCCTATGAGCTACTAGATGAACCCACCTATTAATTTCCAAAAGTTTCCAGTTATGCAATCAGGTGTTGGGGATACAGGGGAAGCATCACACACTCAACTGTAATCCTACATCCAGCTGTATCCATCCTTCAACACATAACCAGTTATTTCCGGAAACCGTCTACCTCGGACCTCCGAAACGCATCTACTATACAAGCTATGGCAATACTCCCGAACTACCTCCCCAGTAATGGGTGATGTCGGGGTTATCTTGCCACTAACCGCATAGGAGAGTTTTCGATGTCGGCCGTCTTAAGTATTCGAGAACTGCTGCGATGGATTTGTGACGACAACACCTCGGAGCTCAACTCCCCGGGACACTGCCACAACCCCTAAATGACAGGAGGCATCAAGAACAATGTTCTCGTCACAAAGACATCGGAACAATCCAAACAATACTCGCGAGATTCCTAAAAAAAATTTGGTGCAATTTTGAGAGTAGAAGAGGCAAGAGTAATCATCAGGAGTCCTCAGCAGAGTGAAAAGAGATGAGGAGCAAAAGAAATCCTACTCTCCGATATATATATAGGACTCAAAACATTTAAAGTGTGTGCCTAGACACAACCGTCAAAGATTCGATCAATCAGTGGGGGCTTCTAGGTCGGAGAAGGCTCTGAATACCAACTTGTAATGCCCAGGATGGGACTATACCTCCTACGTGTCGAGGCACGACTTAAAGGTATAAGCCCATTCAGGAATGATCTCAAGTTCGGTATCTTTGCTCATCTCATGTAAAAATGGGGATGAAAATAACAAAGAGATAGTTGGCTTACACTCGCCACATCACACAATTCATTACATAGCAAAACATCATTCAAATAACATCACAACCCGTCTACGGGTGAAGATCCAAAAGAAAGATACCAAACATACATAACCATAGGTCCGAATCACCCCTAGTAGAGACCACTACTGATCATCCGGATAGTTCACATAGTAACGGCTACGTTCCTCATCATACTCCCAGTATAGCTCTGTGTCGTCACCTGAGTAGCTCACCATGGTACCTGCATCTGGTGTGGTGTAGAATCTATGAGCCACAGAGGACTCAGCAATCCCGTTCCCGGGTAACACGACTATCTAAGCCTTGGGTGTGGAACAAGGATGAAGAAAGAATAAAAGGCTGCAGCTAAACTAGCACTAGCTTACGGAAAATAAGAGCGAGAAGAGAAGTGCCACCAGCGACAAAGTGATCACGAAGTGATCCTAACTAAGCACGTCAAACATAACCCCACCGTGTTCACTTCCCGAACCCCTTTCGGAAAATGACCGTCACGGTACTCACGCTGGTAGTGTGTTCTGAACATGGTGTCAAGTTTTCTACAACCGGATATTAACAAATTCCCATCTGCCACATAACCGCGGGCACGGCTTTCGAAAGTTCAAAACCCTGCAGGGGTGTTCCAACTTGGCCCATTACAAGCCCACGATCCGCGGAGTCGCAACTCCAAGGTGGGAAGGCCCGAGTCTCCTCGGAATCCCGTGCTCAAGATGTACCGACATAGGTAAAACTAATCCAGCAAGACCTCCCGGCGTGCCGACACCCTGACAGTAGCCGCGCGTATATAGTCTCAGGCCACGACCGGATGAGCTATGGTTACAGCATCCAGATACCCCGAGTTGCCAAGGGGTGGTGCCGCAAGCTGCTCTAGGTTGGACCAACACTCATGAGGAGCACTGGCCCGGGGGTTGATTAATAAAAGGGGATAGCTAGTCCCTATGCAAGTTTTAGTTATTAGGCAAATGGAGTACCAACGTTGGGCCTTACTGGAAAAGGTTTAGCGCTAAGCGGGTTATCGAGGGGGTCCCATAACCCCAACCGTGTGAGGAACGCATAATCAAGGAACATAACACCGGTTTATACGGTTCCTAGGGCGGCATGAGTGGAACAAATCACCAAGAAAGAGGCTTAGCCTTCCACCCATTACCAATATATAGATGATTTCATTAAAGAGTTATATAGTGTGATATCCCAACAAGCTTCAACATGAAGCAAGAATCTTCAAATCTTCTCCTGCAACTAGCAATGCTATAAGAGGGGCTGAGCGAAGCCTACGTAGCCAATCAAAGGTTTGCATAGGTAGGGTGGTTAGACAGATTCATGGTTACAATAGGAGGCTGACAGACAAACATGGGCATCGAGGCAATAAGCTAAAGAGCGAGTCTTCTAGCAATAGGCAAAGATAGTAATGATATCTGGGTCAGGTCATCTTGCCTGTCGAGTCGTCGATGGGATCGTAAGAGGGCTCCTCATTCTCAACCTCGGTAGTAACCTCGTTCTCGTACTCGGTCTCGGCTTCCGGCTCTACTCAACACAAGAACACACGAGGCACGAAATCAAACAAGATGCAATGCGCAAACTACAGGATGCATGGCTGATGCACTAAGGAAGCACTGCAGATGCACTTAGGATGCACAGCAAGCCAACATAGGAAGCACAGAGAAACAGCACAAGGAACATGACAACATACTCAAGCAAGTAGGATGCAAGACAAGTCTATTTAGGAAGCAAAACATGGCAAGGTAGGAAGCACAGAGAAATAACACAAGAAACAGCAGGTTTAAATTAGGCCGGAAACTACTTAAGACAAAACCGCTAAGTCCTCATATGCATAGTTTTAAATTAGTCCAGATCTGAACAAACCTTAAGTTAAAGTAGTTAAACAGCAATTTAACATGCACCATGACAAACTACACGAAATTCTAGTCAAGTTTCATATAAAGTTTGTTTAAAACGGAGCTACGGTCTAGAAGATATGATCGAGACAAGATAAGCATGGCAACGGTGCAAGATGCACCCAAACATCAAGCAACATACTCCAAAACATGTTAACAAGATGATATTATGAATCTACATGCAAAACCACACAAGTTTCATATAGGACTTGCTCAAAACGGAGCAACGGGCTAAAAGATACACCCGAAATAAGAAACAAAGCAAAGCTGAAATTAACAGCCACATAGCAACTTCGGAGCAAGAAATATATACTCTACAGCACTCAAACATGGTGACAACAAGCATGGGCATGAAGTAGACATAACCTAGAGCAAACAATTCCATTGTAGCATCTCCATAGGAGGCATGGATCAATAGCAACAAGCTACAACATTTTGATCATGATAATAAAAACCTGACAGCAGTATTTTATAGCAACTTGGGAGCAAGAGTTAAATATGCTACAGCCACCCAAATGAGCATGTGAGGGCATTTATGGATAGACAACAACATATACAACAAGTAATGATCAATAGACACCCCAAAACTATCATGGATTTTCCTAGAACAACAAGCAAACATAGCATCCGGATATTACAGATTCCAGACTTTGTGAAATTTCACTAAGTGTTAGAACAGCAATATTATCATGGCATCTTTGTGAGCATGTTTAAGTCACCTCAAAGCATAACATTGCTAGTGGTTTGCACCACAGCAAAGAACACATGATGAGGAATCCAAAACATATAAGCATGCAACATGGGGACAACCACATCAATAGCAACGAGCTCCTCAACTAGGCATCTCGTAACAAGTTTAAAAACCTAACAGCCACATGCACTTTTGCAATGGAGATAAACATGGCAATATGAATTCTATCATGCATCCTATAGCAACCAACATGTAGAGCATCTCATGATGAACATTTGGACATATCATTTGCTTCATTTGGATAAACATGCATCAAGTTATCACATCTCAAACATAGCATCAAAACAACTAATAGCAGCAGTTTATATCATATAGCACTCTTGTCATGAAGATTAAGACATGAGCCAGTTCCTTGCTCCTCTCCAGGTGCGCTCGCACCCCTTGTGGAGACTCTAGGGTGAGGATGACAAGCTTCGGCTGCAACCAGTGGCCCTAACTAACAAGGAACTGGGCAAGGCTGTGCGCGTCCTGCTCGAGAAGGACCCTGGTGACCTTCCAGACGGCTACATTCCATTGTGCAGCCGTGACGACTGGGCAGACGTAGTTGCCACCATGCATGTATTCAATGAGCGAGGGCTCGTGCCACCGACGAGGCCCCACGCCCCTCCTCCCATGGTGTCGGTGTCCTCCGACGAGGGCTCCTATGAGGAGGGGAAGGATGACTCGGAGGCAACCCTGGAGGAGACGGCTGAGACCTCTCCTCCTCGGCAGAGCGAGCTCCTCCACGGCTTCTCTATTGATGATGACGTCGGCGAGCACTTGATGGAAGGATCGCCGCGTCCTGCTAGGGTGACCACTAGGTCCGGGGCCATCCCCTTGAAGAGGCTGACACGCGGGGCCCTGAAGAAGGGCAGGGTGGTCCCGCCTCTCCACGATGATGCTTCCGCATCGCCGCTGATCGCTGGTGCCGCTGGGTCTGCTGCCACATGCTCGGTTGCCCCCAAGGGCGCGGTGAGTCTTGTGGCCGAGAAGCTTGGGGCCGCCTCGCTTCTATCCAAGAAGAGGACGTACATCGCTATCAACCAGTAAGTATCTTACCTTATTTGCGCTTCCGCTTTGGGTATTGTACTCAGTGTGTCCTCCTCCTGTTGGCCAGGCCGACGCCATCGACGAAGAAGAGGAAGGAGGAGGCCAGGTCTTCTGAGGCTATGACTGTTGCTGATGCTACTGCGACTCTCGTGCAGAAAGAGGGGGCCACCTTGTGCTTGCCCGCACCTGGGCACGCCTCTCGGGGCTCGGAGACCCAAACTCAAGAGACGGCCACAAGCGTGGCTAGGCTGACTCTAGAGGCCCCAGCCCTCGGCGACCTTGCTGGGGGTGCAAAGGCTGAGAAGCCGCCTGTCGTCCATGTTCATGCTGCTCCACCGACCCAAGCACCAACGCCGTATTCTCCTCAAGCCATCACGCCAGCGGGCAATGGCTGATGCCTCCATGCCCCGAGCCTTGGAGGATGCCTTTGCTGCTCCAAACCAGCTCCGGTTGATCTTCGCAATGGTGACCGCCGCATGCCGACGGGACGTCTGGGGCTGATCTCGGGGTGGCTCCAGGCCGACTCGTCCGTCAGGACAGCCTTGAGCGAGGCCGAGGCTGTAGCTAAAGAGAACGAGAAGGTGGCTGGCATGGCTGCGGCTGAGCGCGACGTGGCACGGGCCGACGCAAGGGCTCCTAAGGAATGCAGCCACGCGGCGGAGACCGAGCTGCAGACCCTCACCGACAAGCGTGCTGACGAAGCCCGCTGTCTTGAGGAGCAGAAGAAGCAGGTGAAGGCCAGGACGGCGGTGCTTGAAGACCGCGATGCCGAACTGAAGCAAATAGCCCATGAATAGGCTATGGAGCGCAGCCACCTATAGAAGCTCGAGAAGGAGGTGGAAGCAGCCCGAAGGTCCCTTGCCGAGGCTGAGAAGGTGGCCACCGTGAAGCGTGACGCCTTTGTCTCCCTCAAGAAGAGGCTCCGCGCTTTCCTGTGATCCCTTTACGGGACATGGCATAAGAATCTTCTAGCAACACCGGAGGAGCGCCCCACCAAACTGCTCCCCAGGCTTGCCATGTCGCTTGAGGGCATCGTCGCTGGGATGGGCCCCTTGGTGGAGGCGGACGCTCAAGCCTTTTCCACCTCGGTCACGACGCGCATCTACCACCACCTATACCTTTGAGAACCCAGCTTCGACTTTGGCGGCCTGCTTGCGCCCGCGGCTCCCGAGCCTCATGGTGCCGCTGCCAAGGTCGTGAAGGAGCGGGTTGAGGCTCTGCTGCAGCAGTTTCGTCCGGTCGACTCCGTAGCTGCGGCAGCGGGAGACGGCGGCGATGTTGTTGATGATGTGTCATCCCAGACGAGCGATGGTGGTGTCCAGGGCTGAAGAAGAGGACGGGGGCGCCTCTACTTCCTGTTTTATCCCTGCAACATTTATCGTGCCTCATGGAGGCGTAAGAAATTTTCGCTTTGAACCTTTGAGAGACAATATGTTTTGTAATAATTTGCTAGGGCTTCGCTGTCTTCCTTTCTGCTTCCTTTAGTGTTCTCCGTTGGCAGGGCCCGGCTCCGCGCATACCTCAGCCGCCATTGGGGCATCTGGACCACAAGGACGAAACCAAGGGGTGAGGGGCTACATGGCCAGTTAGGCCCCTGGGTCCCGATGTCCAGGGGTCCCCCTTGACGTTCGAACAACCCTCAGGAAGGAGATGCGGATGTAGGTTCTAGCGTTCTGCGTCAGCAGGTCCCGACTGTCGGTGTTCTGGGAATAGGGGTACCCAGACTTGCCTGCCTGCGGCCCAGGGCGTGGCTCATCAGGCGGCCTGGTACAGCCCAACATCTTCAGCAACCACTCAAGATCCTCACGAGGGGCCGAGCCTCGCGAGGCGGACGACGCAAGGCATCCCCTGGGGCGGCCTCACTTGGCCGGCTCATGAGGATCCGAGATATCAAGGCAAGGGGTACCTCTTGAGGTCCTTGTGATGTGAGCAGTGACGACCAAGGCCAGGCGGGCGCCAGCAGGCGCAGAGTGTCAGTTTCCTCTTTGGTGCTAAAGAAGCAGGTGCAGGAGAAGAGTCCCGAGGCGTCAGGCAAAGGTTTCCATATCGGTGCACCAAGACCAAGACCAGGAGGACGACAGAGCGGAGGTCATCACGGAGCCCACGGCGGCGTCACCACCAGATTCTTTGGCAGGCGAAGACCACCTTTTGTCAGGATAGCTTGTACTAGTGTCCCCCTTCAAATTTGGCCATTGTGGGATCCCTTCCCGCTCAATATTTGGGAAGAGGACCCTGGCCACTATAAATAGGACTAGCCACCACCATTGGGATGATCTCATCTAGAATTGATCAGATAGAAGGCCACACACCAGAAGCTCACTCGAGCACAAGATCCCCTCCCTTGAGGAGGCAGTTCATCCACGTATTAGTTATTCCTCAGCCTACAAGGCAATCCACCACAGCACACTGGATTAGGGTATTACACCACAACGGTGGCGCGAACTAGTATAAACCTTGTGTCCCTTGTTCTTCGGATCTGACGAGCTAGGCCTAGGGATCGACGAGTAGACGAGCTAGGGCGGAAGGAGAGATCTTCGTGCGCACCCTAGAGTTCGAACCTCAAGGGTTTTGCCGGAACCCAAGATCTGACATTTGGCGCGCCAGGTAGGGGTGTGCCGAAGCTTCCCTTCCGTCAATCTGCGCTCCGTCGTCCCATCGGTTCCATGGCCAACGCTCGCAGAGCCCGTGCTGAGCGGCGGGCTGCCCTTGCCTTCCGCGTCGATCAAACTGCTCCTGCCGGCGGACCACCCCACCGTTCTCCATCGCCTGCCGCCAACGCCGCCACCAGCCCAGTGCAGCATGGACAACAGGCCTCGTCTCAGCACCCCTCCATGCGGCGTGACGGACGCACCGCGACTCCGTCACTAACCCCAGCGGTCTCGTCACCCCATGCTCGTCGCGGACCCGTGGACGTGCAGGCTCCGTTGCTCATGGCACCCGAGCTCCTGCGCTACCGCCCCGTCGACGACTTCCACGAAGAATGGCTCGACCGCATTGCCGAGCTCATCAGCGCCGGTGGGGGCTGTCCAGCGTCTTCCCTCTCCCTACCTCATCCGCCTCCCCATACGAACGACGTGGCCCATGAAGCTCCTCTGCTACCTCCGCGTCAAGGCGCCGTCCAAGACCCAAGGCACGTGGCCCTGCGGCAAGACCGCCCATGCGTGGCGCTAGTGCAAGAAGAAGGAAGCTGCCAAGAGATACAGCGGCCCCGCGGGGGAGCGCCAACTCTCCCTTCACCGCCGCGTAGAGACCACGCGCCCCCCGGCGCGGCGGTGCACGAGGACCAAGATCAATCTCCACCTCCCCAACAAGCTCCGGTGTCGACAGCAGGCTGCAAGTTCCTCGCCCCTGAGCTGCGCAACGTCAACTGGCCTGGGATGTTCAAGCCCGACCTGCCTCCACGCTACGACGGCACCCCCGACCCCGCGGAGTTCCTGCAGCTCTACGAGCTGAGCATCGAAGCGTCCCACGGCAATGAGAAGATCATGGCAAACTGGTTCCCCATGGCCCTTAAAGATGGCGCACGGTCGTGGCTCCTGAACCTGCCTGCGGGATCGATCTCCACCTGGAGCAAGATACGCGAGCGGTTCATTGCCAACTTCCAGGGCACCTAAGACTGCCCCCGGGCCGCTTGTGACCTGTGGCGTATCAAGCAGCAACCAGGAGAAACCCTACAGAAGTTCATCCAACGCTTCAATAGTGTTCGCGTCAAGATCCCCGAGGTCACGGACGAGGCCATCATTTCGGCGTTCTCAGATGGTGTCTGCGGCGTCAAGATGAAGGAGGAACTCGCCATCCACGAAGATATGTGCATGTCGCTGGAGATATTCAACCTTGCGACCAAGTGTGCCAGAGCTGAGGAGGGCGCCTCTCCCTCGTCGAGCTCCCCGTTGCTGAACCCGAAGACAAGAAGGCTAAGAGCAAGGAGGTAAAGCGCAAGGGAGCAGTAGTGATCGCGGATGAACCAGAGATGAAGCGTGGCCGCGACTACCCAGAATCATCCAATAACGACTGGGCATTTTGCGCCTTCCACAACATGCACAGCCACAATACCCACGACTGTCAAGAGCTCAGGGCCCTCCGCGAAGGGCGCGTCATCCAATGCCCCGAACGCAGCAACCGTGGCTACGGCCACGGGGGAAGCCGGACCGGGGGACGCTAGGACGACCGTGGCCCCCGCTAGGAGTGGCGTGATCAACCTCGGGATGACCGATGGCACGGTCAGCCCCGTGAGGACGCCTAGAGGGACCAGCCTCAAGAGGACCGTCCTCAGGGCAAGCTCGGCCTTCCACCTCTACCACCGCCGAGGAGAAACGACGACCAGGATGAGGGGGCTGGGGGCTTCCAGGAGCCACGTGCCATCACCTACATCTTGGGCGAATCACAAGCCCCAACTTCTCAGCGCCTCTTCAAGCAGTTCGCCCGGGAAGTAAACGCGGCTCTCCCCAAGCTCGAGGCTACTCGCCCACTCAGGTGGTCCAGGTGCCCCATCACCTTCAGTTCAGCAGACCAGCTCAAGTGCGTGGTTATGGTCGGCGCCCTCCCAATGCTTTGTTCACCCGTCACCAGTAACGTCCAAGTTACTAAGACCCTCATCGATGGTGGCGCATGGCTCAATGTAATGTCCATCGAGACATTCGACAACCTCTAAGTACCCTATGATTAATTGCTTGCTACCAAGCCCTTCTCTGGAGTGACTGATGGCTCCACCACCCCCGTAGGACAGGTCCGCCTGCCTGTCACCTTTGGCAAGCGCGACAACTACCACATTGAGCTCATCAACTTTGATGTCACCCACATCCATCTCCATTACAATGCCATCCTCAGGTACCCAGCCATGGCCAAGTTCATCATAGTGACTCACCACGGCTACAACATACTCAAGATGACAGGGAGCGGCAGCGTCATCAGCATCCCTTGTGAGGAGAAGGATGCAGTGTGCTCACTCGAGCATGCTTACCAGGCGGCGGCAGTCCTAGATCCAGACAATGACAACATCATCTACCCACCTAGGGTCGTCCCCAAGAAGAAGAAGCAACTGCTCGCCCTGGAGCCTCATGGGGATGCAGCATCTGGCGGCAGCCCCTCGGGACCTACACCTAGGGAGGGAACGCCTCCCTCCCTCACATAGAAAAGCGTGTCCGGCGCCCCCCTCGGGCTGGGCTCGGGGGCTCTCCTCTGGAGGGCCTCTGACTTAGCCAATGTCACGAGGGAGGCGCTCGAGCACCATGTGGAGGAGTGCTTCGCCGCACACTTCCCTCCGAAGGCCTCAGGGCGTGAGGCACCCAGCGCTGAGGAGTTCATCAGCCAGACCATCGAAGACCTACAGATGCCAAGGGCAATGTGTGGCGAGCGCTGCCCGGCGCCTCTGAGTATAGCTGTCGGCCCAGGCTTAGGCGACGGGCTGCGCGTCTACGTCAACGTCCCCGCACTCAACGGGATCGCATCTCAGGAGCTCAACTGGCATTCCCTGGTGGGTTGGTGCGAGGGTCCCCCTCACACCTACGTTCACATGCCCTTCGGCCTGCCGAACCAAGCGACCCTGCACCAGCACCATATGCGAGAAGTCTTGGCGACTCGCGAGGCCAGGCATTAGGAGATCCAGGTGGAGTTGGACTTGGCCCTCTGCGAGATTTGGGGAAACCCAGAGCCTCACGAGGTGCCGGAGCCATACGGCATGTGAGGAGCAGGATGTGCATCGAGCATCTTCAGCTACACCAACACTACTTCAGCAATTGTGCCAGGTGACATTTTCCGGTTTTTGTTCCACTGGGAGCGCCCCATAGGCTGCATCATTCCCAGCTTGCACGGGCCTGTCCCTATAGCGTGTATCCTTTTGCATCTCAGCTCACCTTGTTGGGGGTGCCCCATGGGCTGCATCCCCCATGCCGCACAGGGCCGTCCTTGCGGCATGTATCTCCCTTGCATTTTACCTGAGCTAGCGTTACCGTTTCTGTCTCCTGCATTAGAATCACTCATCTATCTGGCCGTCACTCCGATGCCATCAACATCATGCGCCCTCACAAGCTTGCTTGCACCCGTCTTATGATCGAAGGAGGGCAAGGCGTGTGTGCTCGGGTCCGTCCCTGCAGCGTCACCAAATCCAAGCGGCTGAGCTCTGGCTCGCAGGCCAGCCCCATGTACGTCACCTCCCGTGGCCCTTGGTGCCTCGCTCGCGCTCGAGCCGGCTGCTAGCAGGTGAGTCGGGGCACATTATACTGTGCCCCATCACTGCGGGAGCCGCGCGCTGGTTGTCTTTTCTTAGGGCATCCACATGAGAAGACTAGGCACGGCGTCTGTTCTCGGGTCCGTCCCTGGAGCGTCGATAAATCCAACGGCTGAGCTCTGTCTGGCGGGTCAGCCCTGTCCACGTCACCTCCTAGGGTTGTTGGAACCCGGCCTTCTCATATGGTGGCCTCGAGGGATTCACCCGGTGCAGGCTGCCTAACCATCTTGCAGGATCACCTCGGGCGCTCTCACTCAAGACCAGGCGCAACCCGCCTTGAGGTAGGGCCTTGTGAGGTCCGCGCTGGCTCACGAGTGCCCAGATACACCTCGTCTAGGCCCATCGTGCCAGCCACGCGTGCGGGTGGGGGTTTATACACCCCGGGGGCTCTCCGTAGTAGGGAGTCCCCTTCCACGTTCCAGTGGAAGCACCATGCTCCGCGCTGGCAGTCGACGCGGTCGAGGAGCGGCTATGCCCGTGCGAGAACGGTAGCGCCATGCTCCGCGCTGGTGATAAACAACTAGGGGTAGCCTCACAGCCGCGTTAACCTCAAGGAGCCCCTCGGCTCAGTGACCAGCCCCACCGCGCTACCCTCCACTCGGGAGGGTAGCGCAAGGGGGCTGGGCACGGGGGCTGCGCTCAGTTCACGCATGGCGTACGCCCCACTAGGTCCCCCGGGCCTGGTCGACACACAACCCTCCCGAGCGCAAGCTCGGCGAGGACATGTATGAGGTCTGTTCGTACGTCAGGGGGGACCCTTGGGCATCGCAACCCAAGGGCCTAACTGGTCCCGTAGCCCCTCACTCCCTGGTCGTATCTTGGTGTCCGGTCAAGCCAGCGGTGGCTGAGGTACGCGCAGGGCCGGGCCCTGCCGACGCGGAACGCTAAGGCCGGCTCACGCACCACTTCCATCAGGGCTGTTCGTACATCAAGGGGAACCCTTGGGCATCGCGACCCAAGGGCCTAACTGGTCCTGTTGCCGTTCACTCCATGGTCTTGTCTTGGTTTCCGGTCAAGCCAACGGCGGCTGAGGTACGCGCGGGGCCGGGCCCTGTCACACAGAACACCAAAGCCCTGCCTATTGCTCCCTACATAGGGACCGTTTGCACGTCAAGGGGGACTCCTGAGCATCGCGACTCAGGAGCCTAACTGGCCACGTAGCCCCTCACTCCCTGGTCTTGTCCCAGCGATCCGGACAAGCCAGCGGCGGCTGAGGTATGCGCGGGCCGGGCTCTGCCGACGTAGAACGACAAATAGGAAGGGACTGCGAATATCTTAGCAATTATTACAAGCCAAATTGTCCTTCAAACATCAAACATAAGTTTTTATGCCTCCACGAGGCCCGTACATGTCGCAGGAAAATGAAGATAGGGAGGAGCACCGTCACTCACCAGCAGGCCCTTCCTTCAGCCTAGGGTGCCACCGCCAGGAAGCGCCCCTTCGCCAACCGCATCGCCACGCCCTAAGGAGTCGGTCTTGGCCGCAAGATCGGTGGCGCCGTCGGCTGGGGGAGGAGGGTCGATGATGAGGAACTTCTTCAGCAAGGCCTCCACATGGTCCTTCACGGCTTCAATGGCGGCCTCGCAGCGCTCTGCCTCCATGGCCTCGAGCAGTACCCCAAGATCGGTGTTGGGATCACGAAGCTGCAGGTGGCTAAGGACGCGCGTCAAGGCGGAAGAAGAAAGCATGCGAGCTTCCTCCTCCGCCAGGGGACCGATCTTACGGACGACATCCTCGAGCGCCAAGACAAGATAAGGAAGCAGCTGGGCAGGGCCGTCATCATCCGTCGCTAGCGGCTTCTCCAAGCCCTTCTCATAGAGCGACCTCAGCGCCTGGCGGGACCTCTCCTCGAGGGACTTGAAGGCCGTGCGGTCCTCGGCCAGAACCTTCGCCTTGGTTTCCAGCCAGGATTCCTATGCTTCCGTCACCTGCTTCAGCTGGTCCAGGCGGCTGTGCTCCACACACAGCTCCTTCGCCAACTGCTCCAACTCGGCATCGCGACTGGCTACGGCATCTTCTTGGGCCTTCATCCTCTCCTCATCCGCCTTGCACTTGCTACGTAAGTCCCGCAGCTCGTTCTCCACCAACTGGCAGCGCTCCTGGACGATCCGTGCATCCTTCAGCGCCACCTCGCAAATGGCTGTGGGGGGGGGGGGGGGTC
>LR738713.1:284187703-284205637 GCA_902687465.1 Secale cereale
GGGGGTCGGCGGCCCGCTTATCCTCTTCGGAGGCCGCCACGACTTGGCTCAGCACCTCCCAGACAAACGCGTTGGAGCTCAGCTAGCCAAAAACCAGCTCCAAACGCCCAGCCACCAGACAACGGTCGGTGCCTCCAAGGTCATCTTGGAGCTGCGTCAGTGCAGAAAAGGCCTCCTTCAGGGCGCTGGGAGAGGCTGGAGTGCCGTAAATTGGTGGCATGATCATAGTAAGGGACTATGGCATAGCCAAGACCTCCTGAGCCCTGACAACGCCAACAGAGGAGTCGAAGACGGGAGCCCCCGAAGCGTGCTCGACCAAGGACGTGACCCCCACCTGAGGTAGGTCCTTTGGGCCTCGCGATGGCAATCGTGCAGCAGAAGCAGGAGCTCCTCCAACACCCATCTACGTCAGGGGGGAAGAAGCCGAGACAGGCCTCCGGACCTCTGATGCAGCTGCCTCCCTCTTCTTCTTCTTCGTCGACGGCGCTGGCCTAGCAATGCAGGGCAAGATGTTGTGAATCAACAACGGAATCAAGAACGAGGACAAAACTAGGCCAAGGTACTCACTGGTCCACTGCGACGAAACCCCGAGGCCTCTTCAGAACCATGGAGCCCAAGAGCCCCGCAGCTTGAGCCGCGGGAATGCGAGCCCCCACGACAGACAAGGCCGTATCAGCCGGCACAGCAACATCGTCTGGCGGTGCCGAGGCTAAGGCGCCACATCGGGAGATTAGCGCCGACCTGCTCTTCTTCTGGACCCAGCTGGCGGCTTCTTGGAGGGGGTGAGCTTGGACCTCGTGACAACCCCGGCCGGGGGTGCCAACTCCTTCACTGGGTGGTCACCGGCATCGTCGTCATCAGGCAAGGCACAAAGGAGGTCATCCTTGCATGGAGGGCAAAAATTCCCGGTCCTCTCCGCGGTCGCCTCTGAGTCATGTTCCCCGCCGGAGTCGCCCGAAGACACCTCCACCGGTTCGGCTGCCACTTGAGCTTTAGGGGGCGCCGAAGGCACGAGCCCGTGCCCGTCAAAGGTGGGCATGGAAGCCGCCACCGTCGCCCCTCCTGGCGGCGGTACAAGGGGACATGGGTAGCAGGCGGATATCCCAGGTCGACCCAGACCAATAGATGGAGAGCTGCCCCAAGCTGCTCGGCGGACAGGGCGTCACAACGCAGCCGGAGGTTGTCCGTCTCGTCCCTAAGCGTCGACAAGGGGCGCGAGCGAGCCTGAAGTGGAGCCAGGCGGCATTTCAAGAATTTCTTGACGATCATGGCCCCCAGCAGCTTCGCTACCTCGGGATCATCAGGCTTTAGGTCCGCAGTCATCTTCTCCAACACATTCTCTGCTCGAGGGTCGGTGAGCTTCGCGCTGAGCCACCTATCGCTCGACTCGGGCACCGCCGTCGGCAGCACCAACCAAGGATGGGTGCACTTGGCGTCCTTGAGGACCCACTTGTTCTTGAGGTTCTCAGCCTTCTTCCCGGCTCTCGAGATTGCATTGGCCCCATTGGCCGCAACAAGGTTGGTGCACCCCGAGCACTAGCCCTCCTTGATCCGAAGGTATAAGAAGTGGCGAAGCAATGCCACGGGCAGCATCACCCCCACGAATGCCTCGTGGTAGTAGGCGAAGATGGACAGAAGAAGGATGGAGTTGGGATGAAGATGAAGGGCATGAAGCTTATAATGGCTAAGGACGGAGAAATAGAAGTCGGAGAAAGGAGGGACGACCCCCGCAACAATACTGCTCACAAAGAAGGGATAGAAGGTACTCTTGGAGTCCTCCGGCACGGCGAAGGCGGCTCGGACCGCGGTTTTCCCCTTCTCGTTGGTGTCCTCCACCGTCATCAGGAGCACAGCGGCATGGTTCGTCTCTGAGACGGTGGGCGCCCACAAGGCCGGCTCGTACCAGGTGGGCGGAGTGGCAGCCTTCGACTTGACGGATGCCATCAGTTGCGAGCTTGGAAGGGAGACAGGAAAGATCTAGAGCCTTGCGGAGGAGAGAAACAAGAAAGGGGATCTGGAGCAAGGCAAGGGCTAGCAATGAAGGCATAGCAGCACACACTTGCCTTTTGTCAGTCGTGCGGTTGCCGAGGCGGCGTGGGAGCGCAGACACCCACATCCAATCTATCGCCACGTGTCAGTCAAGGTCGCAGGCTTTTGGTGCCCGCGGCGCTCCACCCTTGACCCTTGGCTTCGCCACGAAGCCAAGCCCGAGTGCACCTTGGGCCCGGGGGCTACTGTCGGCGTTCTGGGAATGGGAGTACCTAGACTTGCCTGCCTACGACCCATGGCGTGGCTCTTCAGGCGGCCTGGTACGGCTCAACATCTTCAGCAACCACTCAAGACCCTCGCAAGGGGCCGAGCCTCGCAAGGCAGACGACGCAAGACATCCCCTGGGGCGGCCTCACAAGGACGGCTCATGAGGATTGGAGATATCAAGGCAAGGGGTACCTCGCGAGGTCCTTCTGACATGAGCAGTGACAACCAAGGCCAGGCGGGCGCCAACGGGCGCAGAGTGCCAGTTTCCTCTTTGGTGCTAGAGAAGCAGGTGCAGGCGAAGAGTCCCGAGGCGTCAGGCAAAGGTTCCCATATCGGTGCAACAAGACCAAGACCAGCAGGACGGCAGAGCGGAGGTCATCGCGGAGCCCACGAAGGCGTCACCACCAGAGTCTTTGGCAGGCGAAGACCACCTTTTGTCACGATAGCTTGTACTAGCTGCCCCCCATTCAAATTTGGCCATTGTGGGATCCATTCCCGCTCAATATTTGGGAAGAGGACCCTGGCCACTATAAATAGGACTAGCCACCACCATTGGGATGATCTCATCTAGAGTTGATCAGATAGAAGGCCACACACCATAAGCTCACTCGAGCACAAGAACCCCTCCCCTCAGGAGGCAGTCCATCCATGTACTAGTTCTTCCTCAGCCTACAAGGCAATCCACCACACCACACTGGAATACGGTATTACACCACAATGGTGGCCCGGACCAGTATAAACCTTGTGTCCCTTGTTCTTTGGATCTGACCAGCTAGGCCTAGGGATCGGCTAGTACACGAACTAGGGCGGAAGGAGAGATCTTCATGCGCACTCTAGAGTTCGAACCTCAAGGGTTTTGCCGGAGCCCAAGATCTGACACCGACCCCGCGCATACCTCAGCCGCCGTTCAGGCATCCGGATCACCAGGACGAAACCAAGGGGTGAGGGGCTACGTGGATAGTTAGGCCACTGGGTCATGATCCCCAGGGGCCCCCCTTGACATACGAACAAACCTCCATACATGTTCCTCAACGGGCTTTCGCTCGGGAGGGGCGCGCGAAGGCCAAATCCGAGGGACCTGGCAAGCTGGCGTACGCTAGGTGTGACCTGAGCGTAGCCTCCGTGCCCAGCCCCCTCGCGCTATGCTCCCAAGGGAAAGTAATGCGGTGAGGCTGAGGAGTGAGTTTGGCGGCTCTCTTGAGGTTACTTCGGCCGTGAGGCCATCCTCAGTTGTTTTTTCACCGGCGCAGAGCATGGTGCTTCCGCTCTTGCACGGTCATAGCCGCTCCTCGACAGTGTCGTCCGCCAGCATGGAGCATGGGTCTTCCACTGTTGCGTGGGTGGGGACTCCCTCTGAGTGGATCCCCCGAGGCGTGTACGACCCTGTCCTGACACGTGGCTTGCACGGCAGGACCGCGAGGAGGTGTGTATGGGGACTCGTGAGCCAACGCGGGACTCACGAGGCCCTACCTCAAGGCGGGTTGCGACTGAATTTGATTTGGAACACTTGTGAGGGCCCTGCGAGATGGTTAGGTAACATGCGCCGAGTGAATCTCCTGAGGATATCCATGAGAAGGCCAAAAACCAACGACCCGAGGAGGTGACGTGAACGGGACTGGCCCGCCAGACAGAGAACATCCGTTGGGTTTGTCGACGCTGCAGGGACGGACCCGAGCACAGATGGCGTGCTCAATCTTCTAATGAGACAATCCCGAAGAAAGACAACCGATGCACGGCTCCCGAGGTGGCGCGGCACCGGATCGCGCGACCTAACTTGTCCACTCTCGATTAGCTCATGCAAGACCAAGGCACCAAGGGCCATGGGAGGTGATGCACCCGGGAGCTGGCCAGCAAGCCAGAGCTCAGCCACTTGGATTTAGCAACGCTGCAGGGACGAACCCAGGCATAGACGCCATGCCAGTCCTTAATCATGAGGCGGTCGAGGGCGGGATCGCGAGGGCGCACGACGTTCATAGCGATGAAGCATCGGACAGGCAGGTGACAATCATAGGATAACTCATGGTAAGGCAAAATCTGATAGATGCAAAAACGATACATGCCGTAGGGACGGACCCACACGACTTGGGGATGATGCAGCCCGAGGGGCGCCCCCAACTGAATGAAAAGAAAAGACGACACACACCGTAGGGACGGACCCACACGGTTTAGGGATGATGTAGCCCGAGGGGCACCCCCAACTGATCGAAATGAAAAAATTCACCTGGCACCATTGCGCGAGAAGTGTTGGGGTAGCTGAAGACGCGTGTCACTGAAGTCACTCCTCACGAGTCGTCTGGCTCCTAAGCCTCGCGAGGCTCCTGTAGCCAAGGAGGCTCATGAAGGATTAGTGCTTCCTCCGCCAGGATCTCCTAGTGCTTGGCCTCGCGAGCTGTCATGATGCTCCGCATGCAGCGCTGGTGAATGGAAGCGTTGTTCGGCAAGCCGAAAGGCATGCTAACGTAGCTGTGAGGGGGACCCTCGCACCAGCCCACTCGGGACGGCCAAAAGAGCTCCTAAGACGCGGCTCTGTTGAGCCCTGGGATGTTGATGCAGACTAGCAGTCCCCCTGCCCTCATCGATAGAGGGAGCAATGCCTGACAACATGGGGTGACGCTCCCCTCGCATTGCCCTTGCCTCCTAAAGATCCTTGATCGCCTTGGTGATGAACTCCCGAGCACCCGGCGCCTCGCGCCCTGTGCTCTCTTCACGGAAGCGCGCACTCAAGCACGCCTCCACATGGTGCCCAAGCGCCTCCCTCGTGACATTGGCCAGCTCAGGGGTCCTCCAGAGGAGAGCCCCCGAGCCCAGTTTGAGAGGGGCGCCAGGCACGCCTCCCTATGCGATGGGGGAAGGCGCCCTGTCCATGGGCACAGGTCCTGAGGCATGGCCGTCGGGCGTCCCGCCCTCCTCGGGCCCCAGGGTGAGCAGCTGCTTCTTCTTCTTCGGGACAGCCTCATGTGGGTAGGCAAAGCCCTCGGCATCTGAGTTCTCAACTGCCGCGACGTGGTAGGCGCGCTCGAGAGAGCACACCGCGTCTTTCTCATTGCATGCGACTATGATGATGCCGCCGCTTCCTGGCACCTTGAGGACATTATAGCCGTGGTGCGTTGCTGCCATGAACTTGGCCAAGGCTGGATACCTGGGGATGGCATTGTACGGGAGACAAATGTGGGAAACGTCGAAGTCGATGAGCTTAGTGTGGTAGTTCTTGCGGTCGCCGAAGGTGACAGGAAGGCGGATCTACCCTATCGGGTGGTGGAGCCGTCAGTCACACATGAGAATGGCTGGTAGGCTGAAGCTGGTCATATGGCACTTGTAGCGTATCGAAGGTCTCGACGGAGAGGATGTTGAGTCTTGCTCCGCCATCAATGGGTGTTTTGGTGACGAGCATGTTGTTGATGGTAGGCTATCAGAGGAGTGAGAGGGCACCGACTGCAGCCACGCACTTGAGCTGGTCGGCTGAGTCGAAGGTGACAGCGTACTTGGACCACTTGAGCCGACGCGTTGCCTCGAACTTGGGGAGGACTACATTCACCTCATGAGCAAACTGCTTGAAGACACGATGAGACGCTGGGGCTTGAGCGCCACCTAGGATGCAAGCGACGGCACGAGGCTCTTGGAAGCCCCCATCCCCATCATCTTAGTGAAGGTCATCATTCCTTCTCGGTGGTGGTGGCAGTGGAGGAAGGCCTGCATTGCCTTGTGGACGGTCCTCATGAGGATGGTCCCTCCATGGACCCTCATGAGGCTGGTCCCTCCAAGGGACCTTGCGAGCCTATCCCTGCCAGTTGTCCTCGCGAGGTTGATCGCGCCAGCCTTGGCAAGAGTCACGATTCTCCCACCGCCCTCCACCTCGACCACCTCCGCGGCCGTAGTCTTGGTCACCGCACTTGGGGCGACGACCGAGGCACCCGTCGCGGGATGGCCCTGAGCTCCTGGCAGTCGTTGGTGTTGTGGTTGTGCACATTGTGGAAGACGCATAACGGGCGGCTGCCTTTGGAAGACTCTGGGTAGTCGCACCCGCGCTTCATCTCAGGCTCAGCCGCGAGCACAGCTGGTCCCTTGCGCTTGGTTTCCTTGCTCTTGGCCTTTTTGTCTTCTGGGTCAGCCTCGAGGAGCTCGACGAGCAAGAGGCGACCTTCTTCTGCCCTTGCACACTTGACTGCCATGTTGAACGTCTCCAGAGCTGAGCATAGGTCCTCATGAATGGCGAGCTCTTCCTTCATCATGACGTCCCAGACACCGTCAGTGAACGCGGCGATGATGGCCTCATCTGACACCTTGGGAATCTTGATGCGGACATTGGTAAAATATTGGGTGTACTTGCACAAGGTTTCTCTTGAATGCTGCTTGATTCGCCACCATAGGGGTGCGGTCATGAGTCCCTTCGAAGTTGGAGATGAACTGCTAGCGGTCCTCGCGAGGCTGATCGCGCCATTCCTGGCGGGGTCGCGGATGTCCCAGCGCCCTCCACCATGGCCTCCTCCGCGACCGTAGCCACTGTCGTTCCACTCAGGGCGGCAGCCAAGGCGCCCGTATCGAATGGCCCTGATCTCTTGGTAGTCGTTGGTGTTGTGGCTGTGGACGTTGTGGAAGACGCAGAACAAGCAACTACCCTTGGAGGACTCAGGGTAGTCACAGCCGCGCTTCATCTCGGGCTCGGCCGCGAGCACGGCTAAGCCCTTGCCTTCACGTCCTTGTCCTTGGCCTTCTTGTCTTTAGGATCGGCCTCCGGAAGCTCGAGGAGGGAGAGGCGACCTTCCTCCGCCCTCGCGCACTTGGTTGCCATGTTGAACATCTCCAAAGCCGGGCACAGGTCCTCGTGTATGGCGAGTTCTTCCTTCGTCTTGACATCCCGGATGCCATCAGTGAATGCTGAGATGATGGCCCCGTCCGACACCTTGGGGATATTGAGGCGAACGTTGGTGAAACGCTGGATGTATTTGTGCAAGGTCTCCCTAGCTACTGCTTGATGCGCCGCAGGTCGCCCGCGGCAGGAGAACGGTCGTGGGTACCCTGGAAGTTGGCGATGAAGCGCTCGCGTGGCTCATCCGATCAAGGTGTGTGCGATGTACAACATACGATTCACTCAGATGAACTATTTGTGTTTAGGCAAGAGAACAGAAACAGTTCAATATAACAAGATGTGTGTGATACGTGGCAAACAGGTATGTAATCAGAAATGTGTGCGAAGACCGATAATAACACAAACGATTGCTTCTAATAAGACATATGTGATACGCTCTATCTAAACAACACCTATGGGTCATTGTGGGACGGGCAGTCATCCGGATACGCCATAAGGATGTGAAGAGGCATTCCTATCAGCAAGGACTAGTTGTTCCACCACCAGCTCATGTAAAAAAACTATCAAGTTAAGTGTACTCAGGCTGGAGCAGCCATCAGATGGGTGACTGGATGGTAACTTGTGTTGATGTTAAATTAACTAATAGGATGGGTCATTTCGGTAAAATGACCGAAATGCCCCATTCCCACAGCTAATTTAACCTTGAGGTCCTTGTTTTTTTTTATTATTTTTAACACATGTTAAAGAAGGTCTACAACATTACTTTTTGACAATGTGCGATACGTGGCATACAGTTGATCCATCCGACCTGTTTCTGATGGAATAGACTGTGTGTGTTGACGGCAAACCCTTGCTAGTATTCAACCGTTTGGGATTGATGAATTCATCACTGACGGGTTCCCTAGTGTGGTCCATGTCCATCTGATCATCATCTACTTCTTGTGCTAGCTCGATGTTCCTTCTATGCTAAGCTTCCATACTTGATGGCGATTTATGAACACGCCACCATTTCCCGCCATTTCCTCACATGTTTCCCGCCACCATGCTATATTGCGCATAGGCGACGCACGACGCATGGAGGCGACAAGCGCAACCTGTAGCACATCCACCTTTTCCAAGCATGCCAACCCACCAAAGCGCTGCCTCTGCCATCAACCTCGTCGACGAGGAAAACGAGCAGGCGCCACGGCCCGTCGAGGCTGAGACGCTCCCCGGCAACATGATGGACGACGTCGTGATGCGCGTCATCGCCAAGGTTGAGCACACCTTTGGCGCATGGCGCTTGAGCGCCGCGGATCAAGATGGGCATGTCAGTGCCGATAGGCTGCAGCTCGCCGCACAACATGATCGATGGCGCGCCGCAGAGCAAGCTAGGCGCGTCTGCGCCGATATGTTGCGGCTCACCGCACGGCGAGACCGTTGGAGCACCGTAGAGCGAGAGGCACGGCGCGCCGCACAGCAGCTTAGCTAGGTACACGTCCCATCAGTACCCCCATTCCTCACCAGGAGTGGGCAGAGGCCCTCAGCGCCGTACTTGCACCAAAGGTCGGCCGTGCCGTACTTGCACCAGAGGTCGGCCATGCCGTACTTGCACCGGACGCCCGCCGAGCCATTCGCATGGGTGCCGCCGTTCACCTTGTCTGCAGCCCGCTGGATGCCAACCCGCTGGTCCGTAGGCTCGACCGCCTCCTTGGCCCAAGTGTCCACCTGGGCGCAGTAGAGGAACATGGCCGTCGCATCCTCGAGCTGGTGATCTCCGATGAAATAGACAACTTGGAGCTCGAGATTGCGCACCAGATGTACTGCGAGCGTGTCGACGGCTTGGACAAATGCCTGCACGAGTTCAAGCAGAGCCGAGAGCTACCCTAGGCAAGGGCTGCTGGTCATGGTCTCATGGACACGTTATATTTTCTTGAGTCGTTTCGATGTCGATACCTTTGTATTCACAACAATCATAGTATTGCTCTGTTTATTCCTCTGTTTCAACGTGTGTACTATGTTTGCCGTTCTTATATGTTCTGTTTCAATGTGTGTATATACGCTTTCCGTTCTGTATATGTGGATGATAACAGCTAGATTCAAATTAGCTTACAAAAACAGATAGAAAATGAAATTCATAATATATATATATATATATATATATATATATTAATTGTTCGTTAGTTCACCATAGAATATATATAGAATATCATCACATATATGTGATGATACTTAACTAATAGGTACAACACATAAAATTGAAAACAAACAATACTAAAACTAATAATCACTCCTGATGTGCGACGTCATCCCAGCGCGGAGGCAGTACTCTGCCTCCTCCGCCTCGCAGCACTTGACATACCGATCTGCCTCTTGCTGGCGCACGAGCGCGGACGATCTTGCCATTTCGTTGGGCGCCCACCGGAGCTCCTCGTCGATGGCACGCTGGAGCTTATCAGCCCACCTCCATGCAGCGATGAGGCGCCTAGCGCCTTTGTCCTTCCTAGCGAAGTACCCGTCTTCGTACACCTCCTCCGCACGATGATACGTCTCCAATGTATCTATAATTTTTTATTGTGCCATGCTATTATAGTATCTGTTTTGGATGTTTAATGGGCATTATTTATATTATTTTTGGGACTAACCTACTAACCCAAGGCACAGTGCAAATTGTTGTTTTTTGCCTATTTCAGTGTTTCACAGAAAAGGAATATCAAACGGAGTCCAAATGGAATGAAACCTTTGGGAGGGTTGTTTTTGGAACAAATGCAACATAGAAGACCTGGAGTACACGCCGGGGAAGCGACAAGGTGGCCACGAGGCAGGCGGCACGCCCAGGGGCGTTTGGCACGCCCCCATCCTCGTGCCCCCCCCATAGCTCTACCGACATGCCTCTTCGTCCTATATATACCCATGTACCCTGAAAACATCCGAGAGCACCACGAAACCCTAATTCCAACACCGCAACCTTATGTACCCGTGAGATCTCATCTTGAGGCCTGTTCCGGAGCTCCACCGGAGGGGGAATCGATCACGGAGGGCTTCGGCATCAACACCATAGCCTCTTCGATGAGTTGTGAGTAGTTTACCACACACCTTCGGGTCCATTGTTATTAGCTAGATGGCTTCTTCTTGCTCTTTGGATCTCAATACAAATTTCTCCTCGATCTTCTTGGAGATATATTTGATGTAATTATTTTTGCGGTGTGTTTGTCGAGATCTGATGAATTGTGGGTTTATGATCAAGATTATCTATGAACAATATTTGATTCTTCTCTGAAATCTTTGATGCATGATTTAAATATCTTTGCAAGTCTCTTCGAATTACCATTTTGGTTTGGCCTACTAGATTGATCTTTCTTGCAATGGGAGAAGTGCTTAGCTTTGGATTCAATCTTGCGGTGTCCTTTCCCAGTGACAGCTGGGGCGGTAAGGCACGTATTGTATTGTTGCCATCGAGGATAAAAAGATGGGGTTTATATCATATTGCATGAGTTTATCCCTCTACATCATGTCATCTTTCTTAAAGTGTTACTTTGTTCTTATGAACTTAATACTCTAGATGCATGCTAGATAGTGGTCGATGTGTGGAGTAATAGTAGTAGATGCAGAATCGTTTCAGTCTACTTGTCACGGACGTGATGCCTATATACAATGATCATGCCTAGATATTGTCCTAACTATGCGCTTCTCTATCAATTGCTCGACAGTAATTTGTTCACCCACCATAGAAATCTGCTATCTTGAGAGAAGCCACTAGTGAAACCTATGGCCCCCGGGTCTATCTTCTATCATATTAATCTTCCATCAACTATTTATCTTTACTTTACTTTTATTTTGCAATCTTTACTTTCAATCTATATACCAAAAATACCAAAAATATTTATCTTATTAACTCTATCAGATCTCACTTTTGCAAGTGGCCGAGAAGAGATTGACAACCTCTTTATCGTGTTGGTTGCAAGGTTCTTATTTTTTTGTGTAGGTACGAGGGACTCCCGCGTAGTCTCCTACTGGATTGATACCTTAGTTCTCAAGAACTGAGGGAAATACTTACACTACTATGCTGCATCACCCTTTCCTCTTGAAGGGAAAAACAACGCAAGCTCAAGAGGTAGCACACGACGACGCGCCCGCCCCTAAGCTCTACCTTATCCTTTTTCCAGGCGGCATCACGAGCTTCACAGACCGCCTGGCACCTGGCTTTATCCTCCGCCATCTCCTTCTTGAACGCCACTTGCCTGGCTTTCTCAGCCGGCAATAGTGAATTCCACACACAAAGATTGTACTGGCCCCAAAACCAATCCAAAGTTGGGGGGTCCGGCGCAACCTCATCCGGCGGCACGTAGGGGTCCTCCTCGTCGTTGGTCATCGAATGACTGTCCTCGGGGGCGGCGACTCCTCATCGGTGCGTGGGAAGATCTGCGGCGCCATGGAAGAGCTTTGAGAGAGAGGGGGCGAGTGAGGGGAGGATGTAGATGAGAATGCAGGCGGGGCGACGTGAGCAAGGTAGTATTTATTGGCCGCCGGAATCTAGATCGACGGGAACAGTACACACGCCGATCGTCGGAATTTACGCGTACTGTAGTTTGAATTACACATGATTGTTGTATTAGAATCTGTGTGTGAACATAATAGCTGACGGTTTCCAGTACAGAACTATGTCTGATTAATAACCCCCGCCATTCACCTTCCAAACTTCGAGGCGCGGAATAGAATGCCAATCGTGTGGGGGCCTGTTGTCTTGCCAGATCTTTACATTTCTTTTTTGAACACCAGATATCTAGATGGTATGAAGATTTTTTAACTCGCACACAAGTACACAAAAATATGATTTTTCAAACCGTTATGGTTAGACGTTGCATGTAGATGTAGTTCGAATTTGAATTACAGTCATTAAAAGGCTAGAAAATCACTTAAATGTCTTTATAAGGTCAAATGAAGTTAGAAAGGGTTGAAAATTGATGATGTGGCTTTTTGAACACACAAAAAGTCTGGTGTTCAAATAAGTTCAAACAAATGAAATCCCTTCATAACAGATGAGTTTTCGTCCGAAACCTTGATACTTCGAAAGAGATTGTCCATTTTGTACACGAAGTGCGTCCATTTTTTAGCGTAACCATCTCAACTTTTTAGCATATGCTATGTGGGTGAAATGATGATACCATGCCAACTTTCAACCTTTTCAAATTTCATTTGTAGTTCTTTTCAATTTCCGGGTCATTTAGCTTAAAAAAAATAGTAAATGCATGAAAAATACCAAATGAAGTAAGAAAGGGTTGCAATTTGATAATGTGGCTCCAAATGGTGCATTTTGGACACACAAAAAGTCTAGAGTTCAAATAAGTTCAAAAAAATTAAATATCTTTGTAACAGATGAGTTTTCGTACGAAACCTTGATACTTCGAAAGAGATTGACCATTTTGTACACAAAGTGCATCCAGTTTTTGCTGTAACCCTCTCATCTTTTTAGCACATGCTATGTGGGAGAACTGATGGTACCATGCCAACTTTCAACCTTTTTAGAATTCATTTGTAGTGCTTTTCAATTTTAGGGTCATTTAGCTTTAGAGAAACAGTAAATGCATGAAAAATACCAATTGAAGTCAAAAAGGGTTGGAAATTGATTATGTGGCTCTGAATGGTACATTTTGAACACACAAAAAGTATGGAGTTCAAATAACTTTTAAAACAATGAAATACCTTTGTAACAGATGAGTTTTCGTATGAAACCTTGATGCTCCGAAAGAGATTGTCCATTTTGTACACGAAGTGCGCATCCAGTCTATGTCGTAACCCTCTCATCTTGTTAGCACATGCTATGTGGGTCAAATGATGATACCATGCCAACTTTAAACCTTTTCAGAGTTCATTTGTAATGCTTTCTAATTTTAGGATCATTTAGATTAAAAAAACAATAAATGCATGAAAATACTAAATGAAGTCAGAAAGGGTTGAAAATTGATGATGTGGCTTTAAATGGTGCATTTTGAACGCACAAAAATTTTGGAGTTCAAATCAGTTCAAATAAATGAAATCCCTTTGTAACAAATGAGTTTTTGTCCGAAATCCTGATACTTCGAAAGAGATTGTCCATTTTGTACACGAAGTCCATCCAGTTTTTCCCGTAACCTTCTCAACTTTTTAGCATATGCTATGTGGGTGAATTGATGATTCCATGCCAACTTTCAACCTTTTAAGAGTTCATTTGTCATGCTTTTCAATTTCAGGGTCATTTAGTTGAAAAAAAATCAGTAAATGCATGAAAAATACCAAATGAAGTCAAAGAGGGTTGAAAATTGATTATCTGTCTTTGAATGGTGCATCTTGAACACACAAAAAGTCTGGAGTTCAAATAAGTTAAAAAATGAAACCCCTTTGTAACAGATGAGTTTTTGTCCGAAACCCTCATACTTCGAAAGAGATTGTCCATTTTATACATGAAGTGCATCCAGTTTTGGCCCTAACCCTCTCAAATTTTTAGCACATGCTATGTGGTGAAATGATGATACCATGCCAACTTTCAACCTTTTCAGAGTTCATTTGTAGTGCTTTTCAATTTCAGGGTCATTTAGCTTAAAAAAATTGGTAAATGCATGAAAAATACCAAATGAAGTCAGAAATGGTTGAAAATTGATGATGTGGCTTTGAATGGTTCTTTTTGAACACACACTAATTATGGAGTTCAAATAAGTTCAAAAATATGAAATACCTTTGCAACATATGAGTTTTCATATGAAACCCTAATACTTCGAAAAAGATTGTCCATTTTGTACACGAAGTGCGCAGACTACGATCACAGACCCTTCGACGAAACTGTGTGCGATGCCATAATCGCAAACGGTGGTGTAAAAGAACCATAAAAAAAGGTGCAAAACGTTTGCGATGACGGATGCATAAAAAAGGTCAAATTTTAATAAAATAATATCTACAACATCACAAACAGTTGTTTTCTAGGAACCGTTTGCAATGAAAATATCTGGGTCCATTTAAGTCTCCCTCCTTAAGCTTCGTCGACTCATCTGCTCTAGTACCGGCAACCCCCGAATCCACGAATCCCGATCGTCGTTCCCGCACCCCCTTCTTGCAAAGATGACGCCGTGGAAACGCTTTGTGAGGGCTCGTACGATGGCCGCATCCCCCCGAGCGCCGCCGCCTGCGCCGATAGCGCGACCGCCTACGCCGAGAGTGCCGCCGCATCCACATTGAGCGCGCCGCTTTTGACAAGTGGGCGTCTGCGGCAGCCGGCAGGGCAGCTGCAGCAGCCGAGACGGCTGCAGCTACTGCTGCAACGATGGACACAAACGCCAAGAGCGCTCGAGCTACTGTTCGTGTCGCTGATGTCGCTCTGTCCCGGGTCGAGGCCATCCACGCCAAGATCGAGGATGCACACGCTAAGATATTCATGGCCACCTCGGACTCCAGCATGCAACCCACGTCTGAAAAGGCAGCGGTGTCCATGGAGCACCTTCTTCCTCATGACGTCATCGAGCGGGAGCTGGAGATGCAGGAGGCGGATGAGATCGAGGAGCGCCGGGAGGAGGAGTTGCGTGTGGCCGAGGTCGAGGTAGAGAAGAGTCTGTTCGTCCAGGAATCAGCATTGGAGTACCAACGCGAGCTCTGACACAGCCACTACTATGAGTAATACAACCTTGAGGGCGGCACCGAGGACGAGGACGAGGATGAGGACGCTGTCAACTTCAGCAGCGGGGACGCGGAGTCCACCATCGGCGGCATGTCGCCAGGACAAGTCATCGATGTCTCATCTCACACCGGCGATGCATAGGCCGGCGCGGCGGTGGATTTGTTAAAATTATGCGTACTTAGGCTTTGTTTTTAATGCTGGTCTTTTGTTAGAGCAATGTTTAGGTCAACTGGCTCTGTTTAGTTACTAAAATTGCTCGATTCACTAAGTGTGGTATGTCTGTTGTACGCTCTTTTGTGTGCCCAAATTAGCAAGTGATGTTAAATTATGCAATGTTGTACCCACGGAAATTACCACCAAAATTTGAATTATCAAACTCATCCCATGCGCGTAAAGCAGAAGAATCGTTTGCGATGCACGCACTCGTTCAAAGTGAATGGTCTGGCGGCACCGCGCGCAAAGTTTCCCTCTACATTTCCAAAATTTTGGCCTACCGCCAAAATATCTACCCCGCCCCCTTCCCCCTTCCCCACCCTCTTTTCTCCCCGACCACAAGTCACATTTCCCATGTTTCCTCCTTCATTCCTTCATTGCTAGTAAGCTATAGCCGCTTCCTCGCTCTTGCCGTCTCGCATCCGACCGCCGGGGTCGCCATGGTCTTCTTCAAAGACCTCTCCAGCGATTCCTCCTCCGACGACTAGTCCTTCACCACCCGGATATTCCTCTCTTCTCTCTCTAGGGCTATGACTTGGAATGAAGGATTTTTACCCGGTAGTCGATTTGAGTCATTTCTTCCTCTTGTAGCTCCCTAGGACCATCAGTGGCAACGAATGGAGCGGGATGGCTGAAGATCTATCTGCTCGTTGTCACCATCAATCTCCATGCGTGAAGCTAGTCGCGCTTGATTCTGTGGACAGTGGGAGGAAGTTTCTGGCATGCGCAGAGAAGGTTAGACCCTCTTTCGTTGTTACAAATCATTTGTTAGATGTGATGCAGACACTGTCATGGTCCCAACCCATTCATACCACACCTTCAACCAAACGCATCCTAAGACAGTGTCACAGTTTCTACCTAGTATCTTAAATTGTTGCCATGTCATCAGTGGTGCCATTAGAAAATTATTTGGCACCACTTCAGCAGTTTGTGCAGCGAAGTGGACGGCCTTAGTGCTATTAGTTCTATGTTACTAAATTTGTGCATGTACACACCTGTTAGTATCAATTGGCTGTCATCCAAACACTATCGCTATGTTGTTGCAATTATATTTACCTGCCACATACAATGTTCAAATTTATTTATTGTACATGAGTAAGAACTTGTAGCGTTGTTGTTGTTCATTATAGCTTCTGATGTTCCGGAATTTGGTTGTTGTCTCAGTACCAATTATTTCATTTGCACATTGATCTTTTTGAGAAGATATGTCATAATTAACATGTTTCTTCAGTTTTTGAAAATAAGCATTGGTGATTTTCTATGTTGATATAAACCCATTTCCCTTACAATTGTTACTGGTCTAGTTTTAAATATTATAGGATGAACGGAAATGTTCTTACTTGGAGTGGATTGATCAAGAGTGGCCACAGTCTTTGAAGATGTGCCTAGCGAAGCTCTGGAGCATGTATGAGGAAGAGAACACACCTAGGCTTAGAGAAACTATTGTCAACGCAGAAGCATATTTCAAGATGCGAGATAAAAAGTTAAGGTGGAGAATGAGCTCAGATTTTTTAAATCAGACTTTGCTAAGATGGTGTTGGCGAAGGAGGAGGCACTTTCCCAGTTGGCCCATGCAAAACGGGTTCTTACTGAACTGAAAGCAGAGGTGGATAACACGAGCCTAGATGATCTCGATTAGGGAAATGAATATATTGTTCTTATGAAGTTGAACTAGCTATATGTTGTATTGTGTTGTTTTCATGTAGCTATCGTACTATGATGTTTTAATATACTATGTGTCTGATATGAAATTGGCAAACAGCTGTTCGATATGAAATGTGCATTTGCATAATACTAGAATTATTAATTATAAACTAATAAATCTGCTAAATGTGTCATGGACCTTTGCAAACGGTTCTAGCATTAAAAGCGCTTGCGATGGATAGCCCAATGCCACACAATTTTCTTCATCAAATTGTGTGTGATATAGTTGATAAAAGCAAATAGTTAACCAAGGTAGACCGTGTGTGATAGTTACACCTTTCACACACGAGACTACACATAAAACTGCATGGGATGTACGTCTGAACGGAAACGGTTTCCCTGGATTGACTGTGTGGGATGTACATAAGAATGGAAATGTATTCATTGGATTACTGTGTGTGATACACATACCTACGGAAATGTTTTCCTGGGATTCACCATGTGGGATGTACATACCTACGGAAATGATTTTCTCGGATTACCGTGTGGGATGTACATACCTACGGAAATGATTGGGTTTCGATGACTCGCCCAATCGCACACGGCCCCAGCCTGGGTCCCAGGAGGGCCTATCCCCGACGATTTGTGGGGCGTGTGGGAAGAACCCCTCTATCGCCCACACTCACTTCACGACGGTTCCAAATGCCATCGCGGAAAGGGGTTAAATCGTTTGTTTAGGACCAACGCGTACTAGTGGGAGGGGATACCTGGGGGTCGTCGGGATGTAACTAGGAGGGTGACGGCGGGCGGGATCTGCCCATACCGTGGCAGCGAGCAAGTGGTGTAAGCCCTACCGTGCTGGAGCTTGGTCAGAGAGAATGACAGGTATCGTGGATCAGGGCGTGCTGCCTCGACATCGTCGAACGAAGAAATGATGCACATCCTCCCTTTCCGTCGGCGGACGGGATGCGACTGGACCAGTGTCCAAAGGTGAGAGAGATAGGTCACCACCTCCTTGTGTATATAGTGGAGCGGACTACCTTTTTCTCCATAACAATCATTTTATATTCGGTGTACATGCCATTGAGCAATATAACTTTATTTAACAATAACGAGCCAACGCATCAAGTCAAACTTTGTTTCGTGCACACGCGGTACACGACCTCCATAAGTAGACAACCGCTACATGCTCTCAAATTAGCACGTGTGCTGCTATTTCGTACAAAAATGAGCTCCATCGTGTACTCGCGTGGGTGTGGCTGGGCACAAAGCATGAGTGCGTGCCCCTATTCTCTTCGTGTACATACACCACCTACGTGGGTTTGTGTGAGAGAGATACAAACCTAGAGAGAGAGATGGTGTGTGGGTTCGTGAGTGTTTTTTTGGTGGT
>LR738713.1:284205674-284269640 GCA_902687465.1 Secale cereale
GCGCGAGAGATAGACTGGGAGTATGTGTCGATGATATCTCAAACAAAAAATGGAACATATGCAATGTGTGTGAAGCAGAGGCCTGGATATATCACATATAGAGGGGGCGATCCACGAGAAGAGAGTGGAGGTGTCATCGGCGTGAGATATCCATAGAATCTAAGAGAGGGATGAAGTGTGTGTGTGTGTGTGTGCGCGAATGATTGATAAAGAGTGCCATCAAATTTGTGTGTGCCCACGCCAAAGATATAGGGTGGCTAGGCTACTAGAACATGAGAGGGGACAGGTGCAGTTTGTCTCCATGGCGTTGATACCTACCTACAGCATTCGACTATCGGTGTGTGTGGAGGGGGGAGGCAGAGATCTAACTATATAGAGGTAGAACGACTGGTATATCTGTGGAGGAGGAGAGGGACCTACCTTATGTATTGAGGGACATCGATCGATATCCATGCATATGTGTAGGAGAGGAATAAGGTTGGGAGGGAGACATAGCTAGGGCGTCGGAGGGGTTGGTGGTGGAGTTGCTTCTCGCAAATTGTGGGAGAGGCCTGCCAGACAAACAGAGGGCATACCTGCAATATCGATAAGAGAGGGTATGCCTGCCTATCTGTGCACGTGCATGTGAGAGGCGGGTCAAGAGGCGTGCACAAATGATGAGGTGGCGATCTGGCTGTGGTAAGAAGACATAGCTACATAGGAAGATCAATCGTCCTGTGTTGGAGAAAGGGAGATACATAACTTGTGAGGTACGTCGATCGATGCATGGGGGAAAGAGTTATAGTCGACCTAGGTATATGTAGGGAGATTGATCAGTATACATGCATGCCTGTGTTAGAAGTAAATAAGGCCAGAGAGAAGGATAGAGAGAGAGGAATGCTACTAGGAGATGGTGCCAGAGGCTTACAATATCGAGGGGGAGGAGTGTGCGAGTATGAGATCGATGAAAAGTGGGCGGGAGTGTGCATGTGCGTGGAACCGTATTAGACTTGTAACGCCCCGGACACACCCGCCGGTGGTCGTTACTCCTGGCGGGATCTAGACTGGCCTCACATATCAATACTAGTCTTTTCTGCGCATTTTGTCCTCACTCGTGCACACCCGGGACCAACTTCCCGGTCGGTCACCCATCCTGAAACTACTCCAAGCTGAGCACGCTTAACTTTGGAGTTCTATCCGAGTGGTCTCCCGGAAAAGAAGGAATTCCTTATTGATATGAGTAGTCTATCATCCCTATTAAGCCATGCTATCACATACACCCTCACTCAGAGGAACCGACGTCCTCGTCGGGCCACAGGAACGTTCCCTCTTGGCACATATGTCTGTGCTTCCAGGACAGCACATGTGCCATGCCGTGTGCCACGACGGGTCACAAACGTCATGCACAACATGACTGCAAACTGTCCGCAAACATCCGTGTAACTGTGAGGGTCGGCTCTGATACCAACTTGTAACGCCCCGGACACACCCGCCGGTGGTCGTTACTCCTGGCGGGATCTAGACTGGCCTCACATATCAATACTAGTCTTTTCTGCGCACTTTGTCCTCACTCGTGCACACCCGGGACCAACTTCCTGGTCGGTCACCCATCCTGAAACTACTCCAAGCTGAGCACGCTTAACTTTGGAGTTCTATCCGAGTGGGCTCCCGGAAAAGAAGGAATTCCTTATTGATATGAGTAGTCTATCATCCCTATTAAGCCAGGCTATCACAAGACAGAGGGGGGCATGGACGGTGAGAAGACAAGAGGCAAAGCTTGTGTTTGTGGTAAGCACACCTGGCTAGAGAGGTATATCGATCGGTGTGTGTAGGAAAGAAGGAGATGGGGGTCCTACACACATCATGGGTGAACGACCTAAAGAGAAATGACGAATGTGCGTGATGGAGCTAGAGAATGGTGAGGGAGGGTGAGAGACGGAGGCGGGCGTTTGCATGCACAAGAGAAAGTTAGCGCTAGCTACAAAGATAAGAGGATTCTGTGGGTGTAAAAGACCAATAGAGATCATAATTCATTATGAAAGTGGATTCGCATATTTGAACAAGAGATCATAGTGTTTTAAACCGATAGATGCATGAATATATATATATATATATATATATATATATATATATATATATATATATATATATATATATACTGGTGATACGCATAGTGTGGTTATGAACATGTTATACTACATATAATATATAGAACATTTATTTGAATTTGTGATAATGTGTGGCGTTTGCAGCTCAAGGCTAAATACTTGTCATAATGTAGGGGGGGCACTATACTTTGTGTGATAAACACAGTGTAGGTATTAAACATGGTTTAGATTATGAAGATCTAGTTTGTACATCAAATGCACTATTATCTGGAATCAACATCAAGTGTATTAAAAAATTGAATTCAAGTTCATATAGTACACATAGTTCATATCTATTTCTATAGTAATCATGTGGTGTGTTGTTAAGATAATATATGAATGATGTTTAACTTGGCAACAACCATGATTGTAGATTCTTATTCAAATAGAGAAAGGAATTCAAATTTAGTTCTAATTGCAGCGGTTGTATAGACATTTTGAATGCACTAAATGTTCGTATGAGTAGGTTACATGCAATATACATCCAACGAAAATATTAATTGGACATAACATGGATTCATAGCTTCGAATAAAATTTGTACAATAAAACGGGACAAGACTCTCTCTTTGTGTGCTGCAAATAGTTTTATTTTTTTGTACAATAAAACTCGAATTGATTTGGTACGTAGATTATTACACGTTAGGCTTGGCCCCAAATTTCAACCTGCGCCTTGTTATCTCGAAAATTAAGATATCATGCTCCCAAAACTTGCGCCTTCACAACATGCGCCTTGCTATATTGGAATTACAATGCATGCGAAAACTCCCTCCAGCTGCCAAATCCCGACAGGCGAAATCCACCTTCAAACCGTGAGCCGAAAGGGCCCCTAGTTCAAATCAGTGGGGGTACTTTTGTAACACTCCCTACATTTTGGGCAGTCACGTCCCTAAGTCATGGTTCCCCCCTAACATCACCTCCTTTTTTCCATCCACTACAGCAGGATAGTCCAAACACGACAGTCGAATCAGAGACCCTTCGACAAAACTGTGTGCGATGCATTAATCACAAATGGTGATGTAATAAAACCGTCAAAAAAGATGCAAAACATTTGTGATGGCGGTGATATCAAACACGGTTCATATTGGAGTTACGTGTGTGATGAGTGGCAAACGACTAATTTAGAAGAACTGTTTGTGATGATGCAGAACAACAAAAACGGGCAGCCAGATGCGGGTGTGTGCGATATACGACATACAGTTCACTAGGATGAACTTTCTGTGATTAGGCAACACAATAGAAACGGTTCAACTGAACAAGATGTGTGTGATACGCGGCAAACAGGTCCGTAATCAGAAATGTGTGCGAAGACAACTAATAACACAGACGATTGTTGCTAATAAGTCGTGTGATTTGCTCTATCTACAAAAGAATTACATAAGTGACTATACACATCATTCACACACACCTCAATAAACAGTTGTATGCATTCTAAAGTAGGAGAAATGATCGTCTAGTGATCAACTTCTTGTGATGCTCCCGCCACTGCTCTGTGGCTCGATCCCTCGTCCAGGGCAGGAAGAAGACACTCTCTCATGTCCATCTAAATCTTTTTGGAGATAAATAACATGTCCATCTAAATCTTCTACCAAGAGATCTTTAACCATAGCAACACTAGGTTCAACTTTAATTTGCTCAGAGGGTGTAGGTGTTCTAGTATTACTCTTACGAACTACATTTGAAGCTTGAGCATGATCATTTATCCTAACAGGGAAAGGTGGTTTCTCAATATAAGCGGTAGGTATAATAGGATCAACATTATAAGTGATAGTCTTTTCTTCAACTTTAATAGGTTAAACTACTTTTACTTCAATAGGGGGATGGTATTTAAACCACTTCTCCTTGGGGAGATCAACATGAGTAGCAAAAGATTCACAGAAAGAAGCTACTATCTCAGAGTCAAGTCCATATTTAGTGCTAAACTCACGGAAAACATCGGTATCCATAAAAGCTTTAACACAATCAAACTTAGGGGTCATACCTGACTCCTTTCCTTCGTCGAGATCCCAATCTTTAGAGTTGCGTCTAATTCTTTCCAATAAATCCCATTTGAATTCAATAGTTATCATCATAAAAGAGCTAGAACAATAAGTATCGAGCATGGAGCGATTATTAAGAGAAAGTCGAGCATAAAATTTTTGAATGATCATTTCTCTTGAGAGCTCATGATTGAGGCATGAATATAACATTGACTTAAGCCTCCCCCAAGCTTGAGCGATGCTTTCTCCTTCGCGAGGCCAGAAATTATAAATATAATTACGATCACGATGAACCTGGTGCATAGGGTAGAACTTCTGATGAAATTCCAACTTCAGACGATTATAGTTCCATGATCCCATGTCATCGCATAGCCTAAACCATGTCAATGCATCTCCCTTCAAAAATAAAGGGAAGACCTTCTTCTTGATAACATCCTCGGGCATACCTGCAAGCTTAAACAATCCACAAACTTCATCCACATAGATTAGATGTAAATCGAGATGCAGTGTTCCGTCTCGTGTAAAGGGATTTCCAAGCAGTTTCTCTATCATACCCGAAGGAATCTCAAAGCAAACATTTTCAATAGGTGCGGTAGGTTGAGGAGCAACTCTTTGCTCTTCTGTTCGGGGTGAAGATACCCCGAACAAGCCTCTCAGAGTATTTTGAGCCATAGTAACAAGTGACAATAAATTTCAGCACACTATAACTTTTTCCTTACCAAATTCCACTTACCAAAGGCGCTTCACTCCCCGGCAACGGCGCCAGTAAAGAGTCTTGATGACCCACAAGTGTGGGGGATCTATCGTAGTCGTTTTGATAAGTAAGAGTGTCAAACCCAACGAGGAGCAGAAGGAAATGATAGGCAGTTTTTAGTAAGGTACTTTCTGCAAGCACTGAAATTATAGGTAATAGATAGTTTTGTGATAAGATAATTGGTAGCAAGTGACAAACAGTAAAAGTAAATAAGGTGCAGCAATGTGGCCCAATCTTTTTTGTAGCAAAGGACAAGCCTGTACAAACTCTTATATAAAGTAAAGTGCTCCCAAGGACACATGGGAATTATCGTCAAGCTAGTTTTCATCACGATCATCTGATTCACGTTCGGTACTTTGATAATTTGGTATGTGGGTGGACCGGTGCTTGGGTGCTGTCATTACTTGGACAAGCATCCCACTTATGATTAACCTCTAATGCAAGCATCCGCAACTACAAAATAAGTATTAAGGTAAACCTAACCATAGCCTGAAACATATGGATCCAAATCAGCCCCTTGCGAAGCAACGCATAAACTAGGGTTTAAGCTTCTGTCACTCTAGCAACCCATCATCTACTTATTACTTCCCAACGCATTCCTCTAGGCCCAAATAATGGTGAAGTGTCATGTAGTCGACGTTCACATGACACCACTAGAGGAGAGACAACATACATCTCATTAAAATATCGAACGAAGACCAAATTCACATGACTACTAATAGCAAGACTTCTCCCATGTCCTCAGGAACAAATGTAACTACTCGCAAGACATAATATTGTTCATGATCATAGGGGTATTAATATGCATAATGGATCTGAACATATGATCTTCCACCAAATAAACCAACTAGCATCAACTACAAGGAGTAATCAACACTACTAGCAACCCACACATACCAATCTGAGGTTTGGGGTACAAAGATTGGATACAAGAGATGAACTAGGGTTTGAGAGGAGATTGTGCTGGTGAAGATGTTGGTGAAGATAAGCCTCCCCAACATGGGAGAGTTGTTGGTGATGACGGCAGTGACGATTTCCCCCTACCGGAGGGAAGTATCCCCGGCAGAACAGCTCTGCCGGAGCCCTAGATTGGTTTCCGCCTCGAGATGGCGGCGTCTGGTCCCGAAAGCCTCCTTATGATTTTTTTTCCAAGTCAAAACACCTCATATAGGGGAAGATGGGAATTGGGGGCCTTCCGGCTGGCCCACGAGGCAGGGGGGCGCGCCACCCACCCTCGTGGACAGCCGGTGGCCCCCCTCGTGGACTTCTTTCACTATATATTTTTTATATTTTTTGAAATGGCGTTCTGATGAGTTTCGGCGCTTTTGGAGTTGTGCAAAATAGGTTTCCAGAGTTTGCTCCTTTTCCAGCCCGGAATTCCAGTTGCCGGCATTCTCCCTCTTCATGTAAACCTTGTAAAATAAGAGAGAAAAGGCATAAGTATTGTGAAAAAAATGTAAGAACAGCCCATAATGCAATCAATATCAACATATAAGCGTGATGCAAAATGGACGTATCAATGGCTGCCATTCGTGTCGACCCCCAGATCTTGGAGGAGCACCTTGCCATTTGCTAGCTACACCGGTTAAGCATGCTCAGTTTACCCGTTGCGTTTGCTGCTCCTGCCTTTCCTTAACAAATTCTAATGAATTGTGCTATCTAATTTTGCCATGCAATCTATTGCTCTAGTGTATATGTTCTATATGCCGCGCGGTGTGGTGCTCACTCATAAACTGTTTGGTTAATTAGTTGTCGTCTTAAGTTAACTATTTGGTTCAATTCTGCAAATATGGCGTTCAATTCTTCAGGCTGTAAATTTGTATTGTCTTCCATGTGAGAAACAAATCGAATTTATCTTTATAAAATACATGAGAAACGAATACAATTGCTATATTTCCAAGTTGTCTAGCTTGCTTGGTTTGGTTATACATTGTGCAATGTGGTGATCACTAAATTTTTGGTTCATTAGTTGTGGTGTTTAGTTAACAGTTTGGTTCAATTCTGGAATGCGATGTTCAATAGTTGTGGGTGCATTCTGTTATTGTATACCATGTGAGAAGTAAACTGAATTTGGTCGTACTAAATACATGAGAAACAAATACAATTGTTATATTTCCAAATTGTTAAGCATGCTTGGTTTGATTAACTGTCTGAACTTCTATTAGGAGTATGCTATATTGTTCAATGTGGTGCTCAGTTAACATTTGGTTCATTTGTTGTGGTGTTTAGTCAACTATTTGATTCAATTCTGCAATGTGATGTTCAATTATTGTGGGTTCATTATGTTATTGTACACATGTGAGGAATAAATTGAATTTAGCCGTACTAAATACATGAGAAAAAAATACAATTGCTATATTTCCAACTTGTTAAGCATGCTTGGTTTGGTTAACTGTCTGATCTTCTATTAGGAGTATGTTATATTGTGCAATGTGGTGCTCAGTTAATGTTTGGTTCATTTGTTGTGGTGCTTAGTTAACTGCTTAGTTCAATTCTGCAATGCGATGTCCAATTGTCGTGGGTAGAATTTTGTATTGTTGTGCATGTGAGGAATAAATCGAATTTGGTTGCACTTAATACATGAGAAACATATACAAGTGCTATGTTTCCTAGTTCTTAATCATGCTTGACTTCGATAAATGGGTTTTCCATGTGGCTTGAATTAATCTGATGACTCTGCAATGTGCTTATTTTTCATCAACATATTTTACTGATAGCATGCGAGCCCTTACTTAACCTGGTGACTAATTATCTTATATGTGTTGCAGAGAAACAATTGCAAGCACTGAGGTTTACAATCGAGGTTAGCACGTGCATGGTCCATTGTCTAATAGCACATTATTGTGCAATTGCAGGAACCATTCTAATATTTAGGTTTTTAACAATTTGGTCTTGCACGTGTAGGTCCTGTTGTCAGAGGTTTTGAGCCACTGTTCGACCCTTTTTGCATATGGAGAAATGAGTTATCCATGAATATCAATCAAGTCAAGAAACTCAGAAAGATCTTTATCTGCACGGTGAAGAAGACATCAGTTCACTACAAGATGGTACTAACTATTAAACCTTGCCTTTTTTAATTCCTTTGCCCCATTTCCAATATAGAGAAGATATTTATGCACATCCTTGTTTTCAAGCCTTTCCAAAGCAGTTCACTGATGATTACTTCTCAAACCACGTCTATGGTTAGGAGGCGAGGAAAGTTTTCATACAACACCCACGGTTCAATATTGAAGTGTTCCTAAAGAGGACGAATGATAGACAGTCAATCATCCGTAGGCACTGGCCTAAAGTTGCAAAGACCTTCCACATAAATGAAGGCTCAATATTCGCCTTACGCTTCAGTAGTTTTCCAGATGAGATGCATCTGTCTATGTACCGTCTATGATGCTAATTTCGAAAGGTTCTAGATGTTGCATGTGAAACTTGGTGCTGGGCAGTTGTGTAATGGGGTAGCTGAGTGCTGAAGCTATATCATGTTGTACTCTGATGTATTTCAATTATGAAATCCTGCTTCCTTAATATGGAAATGAAATATATTATGTGCTTAATATGAATGTCAATTAGATTAATAAATGGATTATTAATAATAGGGCAATTAGCCTTCTAATGGCCAATTAGCCTGCTAATTGGGTTTTTCTATTGCAAACGGTTATTGAGAAAACACTGTGGGCGATGACCTCAGGCAACGGACACAGTTTCAAGGAAGAAACCATGCCGGATCAATGAACAATCACACACGACATTCTAGAAAACTGTTTGCGTTAGGCCACCTTGTGCAAACGCTTACCACATAAAAACTCTGTGTGATGGACAGCCTTTGCCACACAATTTCTTCTATGCACCATGTGTGATGCATTCAATAATGCAAACGATAAAATTGTTAATATTGTGTGCAATGGCAACGCTATCACACACGATTTAACGGGAAAATTGTGTGTGATGTACCTGCGAACGGAAACTTTTTTCCTTGGAGCGACTATGTGGGATGTATATACAAACGGAAACGTTTACCAGGGACTGACTGTGCGGGATGTACTTACAACCGGAAACAATTTCGCATGTATAATTGTATTTTTTAGCACTACTATGCGTATAACCATATTTGATCGCTCGCCGGTCGCACACGACCTCATTTTGCCGAGCGTGTGTGCGAGGAGGGCATATGCCCGACGGTTTCTAGCTCGTGTGGGATGGACCCCCCCCCCTATCGCACACACTCACTTGGCGACGGTTCCAAATGTCATCGTGGAAAGGGGTTAACAACCATTTCTATAGCACCTTGCTGTACCAGTGATTCAAAATCGGAAGCCTCCATAACCTCTCTACTCCAGCCTTGAAATCCCACCCTTCTCCATCCGCTACCCCACCGCTGCCAAGTCGGAGCCTCTTAACTGATGATGTCATCCATTGCAACAGCTCGACGTCCCACATCCACCTTCCTGGGTGAGGATCCATCGTCGATATCATCGTCCTGCCAGTTCAGCCGCCCCGTCCTCCACCTGCAAGGAGCTTCCCCGACAATCGCCTTGTCTATCATGTCTGATCCATCCCCATGGCGTCGCCTTAACCTGCTCTACCAAAACCGCAACATCCTCACCGACTCCTCGGACGAAGCCGAGGCCTACTCGGTGCCACCAAAGAGGTTGTACACTCATCGCATCACACCTTCTCCTTAACTCGACCTCCCGACGCCGACGGTGCTCAATCCCGCACCCCCATTGCGTGGCTACCTTGAAGTCGGCACCACCGGCGACATCTCCATAGTGTCTCTCCCCCAGTGCGAGGCTCCCTCGGCGGTGGCATCCATACCCACCGGATCTGCAGTTGCTTTGGCTCTTGCTCGTGCTGCTGCTAATGCGCCAGCTCTTGCTCGCTCGCGCTGCTGCTGCTATTGCTCCGGCTCTCGCCCCCTCGCGTTACTGCTGCTGCTGCTCGGGCTCTCGCTAGCTCGCACTACTGCTGCTGCTGCTCGGGCTCTCGCTAGCTCGCACTACTGCTGCTGCTGCTCTGGCTCTCGCTAGCTCGCGCTGCTGCTGCTGCTGCTCTGCTCTTCCCCTCACTCGTGTTCTTGCTCTGCTCTTTCTCTCGCTCGCACTGCTGATGCTGGTACTCGGGCTGCTGTAGCTACACAAGTTGCCACTCTTGCTCTAGTTCGCGCTGCACCTCCAGGAGCTGCTACTCCAACTGTTATCTGCTACTATGTTCCCTGTCGATCGCCTACTGATTTAGATCACTGTTTCTCTACTACTAGTGATCGAGCGGCCTAAACTAGTACATGTGAAGTGCCTCACTACTACCAGTCTGTTTGGTTTCGACAATAACATTCAGATACCATAGTAAATTTCAGTTTCGGTAGTTAAGTTTAGAGTCAACAAGTTTTACCTCATCTGTTGTAGTCATGTGTTTTCTGGTGATGTAAATTTTACATCTATCATGTTTTGGTAATGTTTTTTACATCATCTATTGGAGATGCTATTAGAACTCCAAATGAGGTTAACGATGTCTGTCTTGTACTACTTCAGCCTCAACATATTACGGCTCACCGAAGCTGCTCCAACAATGGAACCATCCATCACAACAGAGCAGTACCCTGGAAGCCGTCTACAGACGCCTCAAATCTTCCTCCACACCTTTGATTGCGACCTCTGCCGCAACTTCTTCAGTGACAAACCCAATGATGTTGAGGTCGACGCGGCTACACCAAAGAGGTTGTACACTTGTTGCATCACTTAATACTCTACATTCATGTCGATCCATTAGGGCTATTTTGGTTCGAAGGAAAAAGTGAAGGGAAAACATAACAATATGAAATTTTTATATGGCACTCTATTATTCAATTATTCATGCATTTCGTTGAACGGAATGGAGCAAAACATCTACCTGGACCTACTTTACAAAATCATATGCATGAAAACAACACTATGCATGAAAACAAGACACTTTCATATGGTTTCACTTTAATTTGGCCATGTTTCTTTGCATTCCTCTGCTCTTCCAATTCATGTGAACCAAACACCCAAGTTGACATAAATCATGTGTTTACAAATGCTTTGTTTCACACGTGCATTCCTATCCTATTACGATGTATTTCCTATCCCTGTGTTTTTAGAATCCTGCAAGCCAAAGGAGCCCTTACATAATTACTTCATTTAAAAATAGGTGTCGAACAACTTTGTGTGGTTTGTCCTGCTCCTGCCACGACGTCGTCCACCTCACCTGAGCTGCTCCATCGACAGAAGCATCCACCATACCAGACATCATGACTCCTGACCATCTTTCGCTGCCTCAGATATCCTTCCCTATCGCTGGTACCCACCACAACTACATCACCATCATCGACTCGGAAGATGAACCTGAGGAGTACACGGGTCCACAAGAGAGGTCATACACTTTTGTTTCTGCTTATGTTATGCATTGCTTAATATTATCTGCTACTTTATCATCATGTTCACCTCTTAGACTCCAAGTCAGGTCCAAATTAATGTTCAAACTTGAGTTTTAAAATGCTTGTGGGGGCACATATCGAGCCAGCAATGAATAATATCTCTGTCTATTATCTGGTTCACCTAGGGTATGCGTATGTTGTTCATCTTGGGTGGGAAACTAACAATAAATCAATCATCATTTGTATTTTTATTAAATTAAAGCTATCATCAGCCCACCATCATTATTTTTGGATCTATCCACTAGTTGTTGAAGGAAATATGCCCTAGAGGCAATAATAAAGTTGTTATTTTATATTTCCTTATATCATGATAAATGTTTATTATTCATGCTAGAATTTTATTAATCAGAAACTTGATACATGTGTGGATACATAGACAAAACATCGTGTCCCTAGTAAGCCTCTACTAGACTAGCTTGTTAATCAAAGATGGTTAAGTTTCCTAACCATAGACATCTGTTGTCATTTGATGAATGGGATCACATCATTAGGAGAATGATGTGATGGACAAGACACATCTGTTAGCTTAGCATAATGATCGTTAAGTTTTATTGCTATTGCTTTCTTCATGACTTATACATATTCCTCTGACTATGAGATTATGCAACTCCCGAATACCGAAGGAACACCTTGTGTGCTATCAAACGTCACAACATAATTGGGTGATTATAAAGATGCTCTACAGGTGTCTCCTAATGTATTTGTTGGGTTGACATAGATCAAGATTAGGATTTGTCACTCCGAGTATCGGAGAGGTATCTCTGGACCCTCTTGGTAATACACATCATAATAAGCCTTGCAATCAAATGACTAATGAGTTAGTCACAGGATGATGTATTATGGAACGAGTAAAGAGACTTGTCGGTAACGAGATATAATTAGGTATGAAGATACGGAGATCGAATCTCGGGCAAGTAACATAACGATGGACAAAGGGAATTACGTATGTTGTCATAACGGTTTGAGCGATAAAGATCTTCGTGGAATATGTAGGAATCAATATGGGCATCAATGTTCTGCTATTGGTTATTGACCGGAGAGGTGTCTCGGTCATGATTACATAATTCCCGAACCCGCAGGGTCGCACGCTTAACGTTCGTTGACGCTAGAGTAGTATTGGGATATTTGATGAGTGGTAACCAAATGTTGTTCAGAGTCCCGGATGAGACCCCGGACGTCACAAGGAGTCTCGGAATGGTCGAGAGGTAAAGATTTATATACGGGAAGTCATATTTTGGGTTCCGAAAAAAGTGCAGTTTTTTCGATATTGTACCGGGAAGCTTCCAGAAGATTCCGGAGGATTCCGGAGGGGTCTGGAAGTCCACAAGTGGGTTCACCACGTCCCAAGGGCTGGCATGGGATGAGGGGAGCCGCCCTGCCTTATTGGACCAGGCGCACCAAGTTCTCAAAAGCCCATGTGGCTAGGGAAGGCAAAAAGGGAAGGAATCCTATTATGAATAGGATTGGACTTGGAGTCCAAGTCCTCTCCCCTATTGCTGCGCCCTAGGTCTTGGAGGGGTTGTTTTCCATGCCCCTCCACATATATATAGAGGGTAGGGGGCGCCCCAAGAGGACACACCAAGCCCTTGGCGCCCCTCTCTCTCTCGTTACTCTGTAATTCCATCGCTTCGTCCCGGCGACACTTAGCGGAGCGCTGTCGGTGCTCCACCACCACGCCATTGTGTTGGTTGTGATCTCATCAACTTCTCCTCTCCCACTTGCTGGATCAAGAAGGAGGAGACGTCATCGAGCCGCACGTGTACTAAATTCGGAGGTGTCGTACGTTCGGTACTTGATCAGTTGGATCTTGCAGTTGTTCCACTACATCAACCGCGTTGATATAACGCTTATGCTTACGGTCTACGAGGATACATAGACACACTCTCCCCCTCTCATTGCTATACATCTCCTAGATAGATCTTGCGGGAGTGTAGGAATTTTTTTAAATTGCATACTACGTTCCCCAACAGTGGCATCATGAGCCAGGTCTATGCGTAGATGATATGCATGAGTAGAACACAAAGAGTTGTGGGTGATAATAGTCATACTGCTTACCACCAACGTCTTACTTTGATTCGGCGGTATTGTTGGATGAATCGGCCCGAACCTACATTACATGACTGTGATGGAAATATGCCCTAGAGGCAATAATAAAGTTGTTATTTATATTTCCTTATATATCATGATAAATGTCTTTTATTCATGCTAGAATTATATTAACCAGAAACTTGATACATGTGTGAATACATAGACAAAACAGTGTGTCCCTAGTATGCCTCTACAAGACTAGCTCCTTAACCAAAGATGGTTATGTTTCCTAAACCATAGACATGAGTTGTTATTTGATCAACGGGATCACATCATTAGGAAAATGATGTGATGGACAAGACCCATCCATTAGCTTAGCACTATGATCGTTTAGTTTTACTACTATTGCTTTCTTCATGACTTATACATGTCCCTATGACTATGAGATTATACAACTCCCGAATACCGGAGGAACACCTTGTGTGCTATCAAACGTCACAATGTAACTGGGTGATTATAAAGATGCTCTATAGGTGTCTCCAAAGGTGTTTGTGGTATTGGCATAGATCGAGAATAGGATTTGTCACTCCAGTGTCGGAGAGGTATCTCTGGGCCCTCTCGGTAACACACATCGTAAGAAGCCTTGCAAGCAACTGACTAATGAGTTAGTTGCGAGATGATGTATTACGGAACGAGTAAAGAGACTTTCCGGTGATGAGATTGAACTAGGTATGATGATACTGATGATCGAATCTCGGGCAAGTAACATACCGATGACAAAGGGAACAACGTATGTTGTTGTGCGGTTTGACCGATAAAGATCTTCGTAGAATATGTAGGAACCAATATGAGCATCCAGGTTCCGCTATTGGTTATTGACCAGAGATGAGTCTCGGTCATGTCTACATAGTTCTCGAACCCGTAGGGTCCCAAGCTTAACATTCGATGACGATCGATATTATGAGTTTATGTGTTTTGATGTACCGAAGGTAGTTCAGAGTCCCGGATGTGATCACGGACATGACGAGGAGTCTCGAAATTGTCCATACACAAATATTGATATATTGGAAGGTTATATTCAGACACCAGAAGGGTTTTGGGGGTCACCGGATAAATACCGGAGTACCGAGAGGTTACTGGAACCCCCCGGAGAGTTAATGGGCCTTATTAGGCCATACTGGAAGAAAGGAGGAGGCAGTCTAGTGGAGGGCGCGCCCCCACAAGCCCAATCCGAATTGGGTGAGGGGTCGGCCCCCCTTTCCTTTCTCCCTCTCTCCCTGTTCCTTCTTCTCCTACTCCTACTAGGAAAGGGGGAATCCTACTCCTATTGGGAGTAGGACTCCACCCTTGGGTACTCCATAGAGAGGCCGGCCCTCTCCTCCTCCCCTCCTTTATATACGTGGCCAGGGGCACCCCATAGACACATCAATTGTTCCTAGCCGTGTGCGGTGCCCCACTCCATAGTTACACACCTCAGTCGTATCGTTGCAGTGCTTGGGCGAAGCTCTGCGCCGGTACCTTCATCATCGCCGTCACCACGCCGCCGTGCTGAAGGAACTCTCTCGCGACCTCAACTGGATCAAGAGTTCGTGGGACGTCATCAAGCTGAACGTGTGATGAACGCGCAGGTGCCGTACGTTCGGTGCTTGGATCAGTTGGATCGCGAAGACGTTCGACTATATCAATCGCGTTACTAAATGCTTCCGCTTTCGTTCTATGAGGGTACGTGGACATACTCTCCCCGCTCATTGCTATGCTTCTCCTAGATAGATCTTGCGTGATCGTAGGATTTTTTTTAAAATACTACGTTCCCCAATAGTGGCATCTGAGCCAGGTCTACGCGTAGATGATATGCACGAGTAGAACACTGAGTTGTAGGCCATAATAGTCATACTGCTTATCAGCATGTCATACTTTGATTCAATGGTATTGTGAGATGAAGCGACCCGGACCGACATTACGCGTACGCTTACGCGAGACTGGTTTCACCGTTACGAGCACTCATTGCTTAAAGGTGACCGGGGGGTGTCTATCTCTCTCACTTTAGTTGAATCGAGTGTGACTACGCCCGGTCCTTGTTAAGGTTAAAACAACACACTTGACGAAAAATCGTTGTGGTTTTGTATGCGTAGGTAAGAACGGTTCTTGCTAAGCCCGTAGCAGCCACGTAAAACTTGCAACAACAATGTAGAAGATGTCTAACTTGTTCTTGCAGGGCATGTTGTGATGTGATATGGTCAAGATGTGATGAGTTATACGTTATTGTATGAGATGATCATATTTTGTAAATTATCGACAACCGGCAGGATCCTTATGGTTGTCTCTTTATTGTATGAGTTGCGAAGGCCATGTAATTGCTTTACTTTATCACTATGAGTTAGGGATAATAGTAGTAGTAATAGTTGGTGAGACGACCACGACGCTACGATGAAGATCATGGTGTCAAGCCGGTGACGATGGAGATCATGACGATGCTTTGGAGATGGAGATCAAAAGCACAAGCTGATGATGGACATATCATGTCACATATTTTGATTGCCTGTGATGTTTATCTTATTATTATTATTATTATTCTTATTTTTCTTAGTACGGCGGTAGCATTATAAGATGATCCCTTACTAAATTTCAAGGTACAAGTGTTCTCTCAGAGTATGCACCGTTGCGAAAGTTCATCGTGCCGAGACACCACGTGATGATCGGGTGTGATAAGCTCTACGTTCAAATACAACGGGTGTAAGACAGTTTTGCACATGCAGAATACTCGGGTTAAACTTGACGAGCCTAGCATGTACAGACATGGCCTCGGAACACTGGAGACCGAAAGGTCGAGCGTGAATCATATAGTAGAGATCAACATAAGATGTTCATCATTGAAAAGTACTCCATCTCACGTGATGATCGGGCATGGTTTAGTTGATTTGGATCACATCATCATTTAGATGACTAGAGGGGTGTTATCTAAGTGGGAGTTCTTTTGTAATATGAATAATTGAACTTTAATTTATCATGAACTTAGTCATGATAGTTTTTGCATATCTATGTTGTTGTAGATCAATGGCCCGTGCTACCGTTCCCTTGAATTTTAATGCGTTCCTAGAGAAAGCTAAGTTGAAAGATGATCGTAGCAACTACACGGACTGGGTCCATAACTTGAGGATTATCCGCATTGCTGCACAGAAGAATTATGTCCTTGATGCACCACTAGGTGGCAGGCCTGCTGCAGGAGTAACTCCGGACGTTATGAACGTCTGGCAAGCTCGTTCTGATGACTACTCGATAGTTCAGTGTGCCATGCTTTAGGGCTTAGAATTGGGACTTCAAAGACGTTTTGAACGTCATGGAGCATATGAGATGTTCCAAGAGTTGAAGTTAATATTTGAAGCAAATGGCCGAACTGAGAGATATGAAGTCTCCAATAAGTTCTATAGCTGCAAGATGGAGGAGAACAGTTCTATCAGTGAACACTTACTCAGAATGTCTGGATACTACAATCACATGACTCAACTTGGTTGCAAAGTTGATGAAGATAGTGTTATTGATAGAGTTCTTCAATCACTACCACCAATCTATAAAGGCTTCGTGATGAACTATAATATGCAAGGGATGCAGAAGACAATTCCCAAGCTCTTCGCTATGCTCAAAGCTGCGGAGGTAGAAATCAAAAAGGAGCATTAAGTGTTGATGGTTAACAAGACCACTAGTTTCAAGAAAAAGGGCAAGGGAAAGAAGGGGAACTTCAAGAAGAGTAGCAAGCTAGTTGCTAATCCCGCGAAGACACCCAAGTCTTGAGCCAAGCCTGAAACTGAGTGCTTCTACTGCAAAGGGGACTGGACACTGGAAGCGGAACTGCCCCAAGTATTTGGCGGATAAGAAAGATGGCAAAGTGAACAAAGGTATATTTGATTTACATGTTATTGATGTGTACCTTACTAATGCTCGTAGTAGCACCTGGGTATTTGATATTGGTTCGGTTGCTAATATTTGTAACTTGAAACAAGGGCTACGGATTAAAAGAAGATTAGCAAAGGACGAGGTGACGATGCGCGTGGGAAATGGTTCCAAAGTCGATGTGATCTTCGTCGGCACGCTACCTCTACATCTACCTTCGGGATTAGTTTTAGACCTAAATAATTGTTATTTGGTGCCAGCGTTGAGCATGAACATTATATCTGGATCTTGTTTGTTGCGAGACGGTTATTCATTTAAATCAGAGAATAATGGTTATTCTATTTATATGAGTAATATCTTTTATGGCCATGCACCCTTGAAGAGTGGTCTATTGTTGTTGGATCTCGATCGTAGCGATACACATATTCATAATATTGAAGCCAAAAGATGCAAAGTTGATAATGATAGTGCAACTTATTTGTGGCACTGCCGTTTAGGTCATATTGGTGTAAAGTGCATGAAGAAACTCCATGCTGATGGACTTTTGGAATCACTTGATTATGAATCACTTGGTGCTTGCGAACCATGCCTCATGGTCAAGATGACCAAAACTCCGTTCTCTGGAACAATGGAGCGAGCAATTGACTTGTTGGAAATCATACATACTGATGTAAGCGGACCGATGAGTGTTGAGGCTCGCGGCGGGTATCGTTATTTTCTGGCCTTCACTGATGATTTGAGGAGATATGGGTATATCTACTTGATGAAGCACAAGTCTGAAACATTTGAAAAGTTCAAAGAATTTCAGAGTGAAGTAAAGAATCATCCTAACAAGAAAATAAAGTTTCTACGATCTGATCGCGGAGGCGAATATTTGAGTTACAAGTTTGGTCTTCATTTGAAACAATGTGGAATACTTTCATAGCTCACGCCACCTGGAACACCACAACGTAATGGTGTGTCCGAACGTCGTTACCGTATTTTATTAGATATGGTGCGATCTATGATGTTTCTTACCGATTTACCACTATCGTTCTGGGGTTATGCTTTAGAGACAGCTGCATTCACGTTAAATAGGGCATAATCTAAATCCGTTGAGATGTCGCCTTATGAACTGTAGTTTGGCAAGAAACCTAAGTTGTCGTTTCTGAAAGTTTGGGGATGCGATGCTTATGTGAAAAAGCTTCAACCTGATAAGCTCGAACCCAAGTCGGACAAATGTGTCTTCATAGGATACCCAAAGGAAACTGTTGGATACACCTTCTACCATAGATCTGAAGGCAAGATATTCATTGCTAAGAATGGATCCTTTATAGAAAAGGAGTTTCTCTCGAAAGAAGTGAGTGGGAGGAAAGTGGAATTTGATGAGGTAATTGTACCTTGTCCCGAATTGGAAAGTAGTACATCACAGAAACTAGTTCCAGTGATTCCTACACCAATCAGCGAGGAAGCTAATGATGATGATGATGAAACTTCAGATCAAGTTACTACTGAACCTCATAGGTCAACCAGAGTGTGTTCCGCGCCAGAGTGGTATGGTAACCTGGTTCTGAAAGTCATGTTACTAGACCATGATGAACCTACGAACTATGAGGAAGCAATGATGAGCCTAGATTCCGCAAAATGGCTTGTGGCCCTGAAATCTGAGATGGGATCCATGTATGAGAACAAAGTGTGGACTTTGGTTAACTTGCCCGATGATCAGCAAGCCATTGAAAATAAATGGATTTTTAAAAGGAAGACTGACACCGATGGTAATGTTACTATCTACAAAGCTCGACTTGTTGCAAAAGGTTATCGACAAGTTCAAGGAGTTGACTATTATGAGACTTTCTCACCCGTAGCGATGCTTAAGTCTGTCCGAATCATGTTAGCAATTGCCGCATTTTATGATTATGAAATCTGGCAAATGGATGTCAAAACTGCATTCCTTAATGGATACCTCAAGGTGGAGTTGTATATGATGCAACCAGAAGGTTTTGTCGATCATAAAGGTGCTAACAAAGTGTGCAAGCTTCAACGATCCATCTATGGACTGGTGCAAGCATCTCGGAGTTGGAATATACGCTTCGATGAGGTGATCAAAGCATATGGTTTTATACAGACTTTTGGAGAAGCCTGTATTTAAAAGAAAGTGAGTGGGAGCTCTGTAGCATTTCTGATATTATATGTGGATGACATATTGTTTATTCAAATGATATAGAATTTCTGGATTTCATAAAAGGATACTAGAATAAGAATTTTTCAATGAAAGACCTCGGTGAAGCTGCTTATATATTGGGTATCAAGAGTTATAGAGATAGATCAATACGCTTAATTGGACTTTCACAAAGCACATACCTTGATAAAGTTTTGAAGAAGTTCAAAATGGATCAGTCAAAGAAAGGGTTTTTTCCTGTGTTACAAGGTGTGAAATTGAGTAAGACTCAATGCCTGACCACTGTAGAAGATAGAGAGAAAATGAAAGTCATTCCCTATGCCTCGGCCATAGGATCTATCATGTATGCAATGTTGTGTACCAGACCTGATGTGTGCCTTGCTATAAGTTTAGTAGGGAGGTACCAAAGTAATCCTAGAGTGGATCACTGGACAGCGGTCAAGAACATCATAAAGTACCTGAAAATGACAAAGGATATGTTTCTTGTTTACGTAGGAGAGAAAGAGCTCGTCGTAAATGGTTACATCGATTCAAGCTTTGACACCAATCCGAATGACTCTAAGTCACAAACCGGATATGTATATTTGTTGAACGGTAGAGCTGTCAGTTGGTGAAGTTCCAAGCAGAGCGTCGTGGCGGGATCTACGTGTGAAGTGGAGTACATAGCTGCTTCAGAAGCATCAAATGAAGGAGCTCGATGAAGGAGTTCATGTCCGATCTAGGTGTAATACCTAGTGCATCGGGTCCAATGAAAATATTTTGTGACAACACTGGAGCAATAGCCTTGGCGAAGGAATCCAGGTTTCACAAGAGAACCAAGCACATCAAAAGATGCTTCAATTCCATCTGTGATCAAGTCAAGGAGGGAGACATATAAATTTGCAAGAAACATACGGATCTGAATGTTGCAGACCCGTTTACTAAGCCTCTTCCATGAGCAAAACATGATCAACACCAAAACTCCATGGGTGTTAGAATCATTACTATGTAATCTAGATTATTGACTCTAGTGCAAGTGGGAGACTGAAGGAAATATGCCCTCGAGGCAATAATAAAGTTCTTATTTATATTTCCTTATATATCATCATAAATGTCTTTTATTCATGCTAGAATTGTGTTAACTGGAAACTTGATACATGTGTGAATACATAGACAAAACAGAGTGTCCCTAGTATGCCTCTACTAGATAGCTCGTTAATCAAAGATGGTTATGTTTCCTAAACCATAGACATGAGTTCTTATTTGCTCAACGGGATCACATCATTAGGAGAATGATGTGATGGACAAGACCCACCATTAGCTTTGCACTATGATCGTTTAGTTTTACTTCTATTGCTTTCTTCATGACTTATACATGTTCCTATGACTATGATATTATACAACTCCCGAATACCGGAGGAACACCTTGTGTGCTATCAAACGCCACAGCGTAACTGGATGATTATAAAGATGCTCTACAGGTGTCTCTGAAGGTGTTTGTAGTGTTGGCATAGATCGAGAATAGGATTTGTCACTCCGAGTGTCGGAGAGGTATCTCTGGGCCCTCTCGGTAATACACATCGCAATAAGCCTTCCAAGCAAACAACTAATGAGTTAACCACGAGATGATGTATTACGGAACGAGTAACGAGACTTGCCGGTGAAGAGATTGAACTAGGTATGATGATACCGACGATCGAATCTCGGGCAAGTAACATATCGATGACAAAGGGAACAACGTATGTTGTTGTGTGGTTTGACCAATAAAGATCTTTGTAGAATATGTAGGAACCAATATGAGCATCCAGGTTCCGCTGTTGGTTATTGACCGGAGATGAGTCTCGGTCATGTCTACATATTTCTCGAACCCGTAGGGTCCGCACGTTTAACGTTCGATGAGGATTGGCATTATGAGTTTATGTGTTTTGATGTACCGAAGGTAGTTCGGAGTCTCGGCTGTGATCACGGACATGACGAGGATTCTCAAAATGGTCGAGACATAAATATTGATATATTGGAAGGTTATATTCAGACACCGAAAGGGTTCCGGGGTCACCAGATAAATACCGGAGTATCGGGAGGTTACCGGAACCCCCCGGGGAGTCAATGGGCCTTATTGGGCCTTAGTGGAAGAGAGGAGGAGCCTGCCTAGTGGAGGGCGCGCCCCCCACAATCCCTATCCGAATTGGGTGGGGGGCCGCCCCCTTTCCTTTCTCCCTCTCTTCCTCTTCCTTCTTCTCCTACTCCTACTAGGAAAGGGGGAATCCTACTCCTAGTGGGAGTAGGACTCCACCCTTGGGTGCACCATAGAGAGGCCGGCCCTCTCCTCCTCCCCTCCTTTATATATGTGGCCAGGGGCACCCCATAGACACATCAATTGTTCCTAGCCGTGTGCGGTGCCCTCCTCCACAGTTACACACCTCGGTCATATCGTTGCAGTGCTTAGGCGAAGCCCTGCGCCGGTAACTTCATCATCGCTGTCACCACGCCGTCGTGCTGATGGAACTCTCCCGTGACCTCAACTAGATCAAGAGTTCGTGGGACGTCATCGAGCTGAACGTGTGTTGAACGCGGAGATCCCGTACGTTCGGTGCTTGGATCGGTTGGATCGCGAAGACGTTCGACTACATCAACCGCGTTACTAAACGCTTCAGCTTTCGGTCTACGAGGGTACATGGACACACGCTCTCCGCTCGTTGCATGATCGTAGGAATTTTTATGAAATACTACGTTCCCCAACAGACCACGTTCATGAGACTGGTTCTACCGAAGTGCTTTGCAGACAGGTCGCTGGCGGGTTTCTATTCCTCCAACTTTAGTTGAATCGAGTTTGACTACAGCCGGTCCTTGTTGAAGGTTAAAATAGCACACTTGACGAAAAATCGTTGTGGTTTTGATGCGTAGGTAAGAACGGTTCTTGCTAGAAGCCCGTAGCGGGCACATAAAACTTGCAACAACAAAGTAGAGGACGTCTAACTTGTTTTTGCAGGGCATGTTGTGATGTGATATGGTCAAGGCGTGATGAGTTATACGTTATTGTATGAGATGATCATGTTTTGTAAATTATCGGCAACCGACAGGAGCCTTATGGTTGTCTCTTTATTTTATGAATTGCAAACACCATGTAATTGCTTTACTTTATCACTATGAGTTAGCAATATTAGTAGAAGCAATAGTTGGCGAGATGACCACGACACCACAATGAAGATCATGGTGTCAAGGCGGTGACGATGGAGATCATAATGCTGCTTTCGAGATGGAGATCAAAAGCACAAGATGATGATGGCCATATCATGTCACATATTTTGATTGCATGTGATGCTTATCTTTTTATGCATCTTATTTTTATTAGAACGACAATAGCATTATAAGATGATCCCTTACTAAAATTTCAAGGTATAAGTCTTCTCCCTGAGTATGCACCGTTGCGATAGTTCTTCGTGCTAAGACACCATGTGATGATCGGGTGTGATAGGCTCTATGTTCACATACAACGGGTGCAAGACACTTTTGCACATGCGGAATACTCGGGTTAAACGTGAAGATCCTAGCATGTACAGAAATGGCCTCGGAACACTGGAGACCGAAAGGTCAAGCGTGAATCATATAGCAGATATGATCAAGAGAAGATGTTCACCATTGAAAACTACTCCATCTCACGTGATGATCAGACATGGTTTAGTTGATTTGGATCACGTGATCATTTAGATGACTTGAGGGATGTCTATCTAAGTGGGAGTTCTTTAGTAATATGATTAATTGAACTTTAATTTATCATGAACTTAGTCCTGATAGTATTTGCAAATTATGTTGTAGATCAATAGCTCGGGTTGTAGCTCCCCTTTTTGATATGTTCCTAGAGAAAACTAAGTTGAAAGATGTTAGTAGCAACGATGCGGACTAGGCCCATGATCTGAGGATTAGCCTCATTGCTGCACAGAAGTACTATGTCCTTGATGCACCGCTAGGTGACAAACCTATTGCAGGAGCAGATGCAAAAGTTATGAACATTTGACAAAGCTCAATATGATGTGTACTTAATAGTTTAGTGCACCATGCTTTACAGCTTAGAACGGGGACTTCAAAAACGTTTTGAACGCCACAGAGCATAAGAGATGTTCCTAGAGCTTAAATTGGTATTTCAGACTCATGCCCATGTCGAGAGGTATGAAATCTCTGACAAATACTTTGCCTACAAGATGGAGGAGAATAGCTCAGCTAGTGAGCATGTGCTCAGATGTCTGGGTACTACAATCACTTAAGTCAAGTGGGAGTTAATCTTCTAGATAAGATAGTGATTGACAGAGTTCTCTAGTCACTATTGTCGGCGTCCTGGGAACGGGGTACCCATACTTGCATGTCTGTGGCCCAGGGCGTCGCACACAAGGCGGCCTGGTACGGCCCAGCTCCTTCAGTAAACACTCAAGCACCTCGCGTGCGGCAAAGCCTCATGAGATGGACGACATAGGGCATCACCTGGGGTGGCCTCGCCAGGCCTGCTCGTGAGGACCGGAGATATCGAGGCAAGGGGCACCTCACGAGTTCCTCGTGACATGAGTAGTGACGATCGATGCAAGGCGGGCACCAGCGCGCGCAGAGTGCCAGTTTCCTCTTTGGTGCTAAAGGAGCAGGTGCAGGCGAGGAGTCCCAAGGAGTTAGGCAAAGGTTTCCATATCAGTGCAACGAGACCAAGACCAGCAGGACGGCCGGACGGAGGTCATCGCGGAGCCCACGGCGGCGTCACACCAGAGCCTTTGGCAGGCGAAGACCACCTTTTGTTAGGATAGCTTGTACTAGCTGTCCCCCTTCGAATTTGGCCGTTGTGGGATTCCTTCCCGCTCAATAGTTGGGAAGAGGACCCTGGCCACTATAAATAGGGCCTAGCCACCACCATAGAGGGGATCGAATGATCAAGACCTCTCAGACACCACAAGCTCACCCAAGCTCAAGAACACCTCTCCTCGGGAGACAGTTCATCCATGTACTAGTTCTTCCTCGGCCTATAAGGCAATCCACCATACACACTGGATTAGGGTGTTACACCACAACGGTGGCTTGAACCAGTATAAATCTCATGTCTCTTGTTCATCAGATCGAGCGAGTTAAGCCTAGGGCTATTGAGTAGACGAGCTAGAGCGGGAAGGAGAGATCTTCATGCGCACCCCAGTGTTTGAACCTCAAGGGTTTTGCCGGAACCCTAGATCCGACATTTGGCATGCCAGGTAGAGGTGTGCCGAAGTTTTCTTCTCGTCTGTTTCACTCTCCGCTCATCAATTTCTCATGGCGGGCATCCCTCTTCCGACGGGCTTGGTAGCCGCGCGCAGCGGCGCTCCCGGCCACTGGGCCTTCACCCCCGCCTTGTGGCGGGTACAGTGGCCACCCAAGTTCAGGCCGAATCTGCCACCCCGCTACGACGGGGCGGCCAACCCGTTTGTCTTCCTCCAGGCCTACGAAGAGGCCATCTCGGCGGTAGGCGGCGACAACAAGGTCATGGCCAGCTAGCTCCCCACGACACTCAACGGCGTGCCACGTGCCTGATTTTTCAGCTTGCCAGAATTGTCAGTGGCGTCCTGGGAAGAGCTATGCGACCTCTTCCTCGCGCGCTTCGGGGCGCCGACGCCCCACTCCGTCACAGCCCTCCTCGGCGGCTCCCAAGCACCACCCTCCGGTCGACACATCAAGCAGATCTTTCGTCCGACGGGCGTCACCTCCTTACGCAAGGGGGCTCCTCTTGGGTGGGCGACTCCCAAAGCCGACCTCGCCTTCGACTCGGGAGACCACCCCGCCTCCACCGCGGGCTCCGGTGCTCTCCCGATGCTCTGCACCCCCACATATGTAACGTGGCAGTCACCAAGACCCTCATCGATGGCGGGGCTGGCCTCAACATGCTCTTGGTGGAAGCTTTCAGCTTCCTCCAAGTGCCACTCGAGCGGTTATGCCCCACCAAGCCCTTGTCTGGGGTCGGCAGCGGTTCTACCAGCCCCCTAGTGCAGATCCGCCTCCCGGTCACCTTCGGCACCCGGGACAACTACGGCACTGAGCTGATCGACTTCGACATCGCCCGAATCAGTCTCCCGTACAATGCCATCCTCGGGTACCCAGCGCTGGCTCAGTTCATGGCCGCAACCCATCCAGCCTATAACCTCATGAAGATGCCCGGGAGCCGCAGAGTCCTTACCGTGATGGATGACACCAAAGAAGCACTAGTAGCCCTCAAGCGCGTCTTCTAGATCGTTGCGACAGCGTGCCCTGCCGAGGAAGCCGCCCCTGGGACCAAGGGGCTGCCCCCGCCAAGAAGAAGCAACTTTTCTCCCAAGACCAAGCCGAGACAAAACAGGTGCCGATGGATGAAGATGAGCCGTCAGGCGTTGCCTTCACCATAGGAGCTGGCCTTCCCCCAGCTCAGGAGGAGGCACTCGTTGGATTCTTGCATGCAAACAGGGACGTGTTCGCGTGGGAACCCAAGGATCTGGCGGGAGTCCCAAGAGAGGTGATCGAGCATCACCTGAATGTATGCCCTAACATGCGCCCCGTGAAGCAGAAGGCCAGGCACCAATCCACGGAGAAGCAGTCCTTCATCGTGCAGGAGACTCGTAAGCTGGAGGCAGCGGGCGTCATCCGCGAGGTCCGGTACCCGGAGTGGCTGGAAAATCCCGTCGTCGTACCCAAGAAGGGGGGAAAGAGCGCATGTGCATCGACTTCACCAACCTCAACAAAGCTTGCCCGCAAGATCCGTTCCCTTTGCCATGCATCGATCAAATCGTCGACTCCACCGCCGAATGTGACTTGTTTTGTTTCCTGGACGCCTTCTCAGGTTACCACCAAATCAACATGGCACTGCAAGACGTCGATAAGACCGCCTTCCTCACCCCATGCGGCGTGTACTACTACACCTGCATGTCGTTTGGGTTACGGAATGCAGGAGCAACTTTCCAGCGGTTAATGCACATCGCACTGGAAAAGAAGATCGGGAGGAACGCTAAGGCGTATGTGGATGCCATTGTGGTAAATTCCTAGGAGGCATCAACCCTTATCACAGATCTGGAAGAGACTTTCGCCAACCTACGCAAGGTAGACCTGCGGGTCAACTAGGAGAAGTGCGTGTTCGGAGTCCCTTCAGGCAAACTCTTGGGCTTCCTTGTGTCGCACCGAAGAGCCGAGGCAAACCCCGAGAAGGTCAGGGCCATAGAAAAGATGAGTCCGCCCAAGAACCTCAAGGAGATGCAGAAGCTGGCTGGCTGTGTAACATCGCTGGGGCGTTTCATCTCCAAGCTAGGGGAGAGAGCCCTCCCCTTCTTCAAGCTGATGAAAAGGAAGGGCCCGTTCGAATGGACCCCTGAGGCTGATGCAGTGTTCGAAGACCCCAAGCCTCAAGAGCCATTGGTACTTTACCTAGCCGCGACGCCACATTCAGCTAGTGCGGCGATGGTGGTCGTTCGAGAGGAGCATCAAGACAAGACCTTGCAACCCAAGGGAGGCACTCCCGAGGCCCCGACAGGGCCGGAAGATGGCCGCGACATACAAGCCGACCTCTCTGAAGCCGAGGCTGCCCCAACCCATGACCAAACTCCTGGGACACCTTCCTAGATTACACGACCACAGGAGAGTCCAGACTCCACCCTCGTCGAGCACCTGGTATACTTCGTCAGCACGATGCTCCGTGATGCCCGAGCACGCTACCCCATGCCACAGAAGCTCTTGCTTGCGCTCCTCATTGCTTCGCGCAAGCTACGTCACTACTTCCAAGGCTACCCCATCAAGGTCATCTCAGCTTACCCCCTAGAAAGGGTACTCCGGAGCCCAAACGCGGCAGGAAGGGTCGCGGAATGGAATATAGAGCTGCAGGCATTCCAGCTAGAGTTCAACACCACCTGAGTCATCAAGGGTGCCGCGCTTGCTAACTTCGTGGCGGAATGGACCGACGCCCCAGGATCCGAAGCGAGCCCAAACCAGCCCCTTTTACCAGGGAGCGAAGCACCTGATGGCTGGATCATGTACTTTGACGACGCGTTCGCCCGCCAGGGCGCTGGGGCAGGGGTTGTGCTCGTCTCACCCGCTCAAGACAAGATCTACTATGCCGTGCAACTCTGCTTTCAGCCATGTGATAAGGTCTCCAACAACATCACGAAATACGAGGGCCTCATCGCCGGTCTCAGGGTGGCGATAGCCCTGGGGTGAAACGCCTCGTCATCAGACGAGACTCCCAACTCCTCGTCAACTTCTCCAACCAGGTGTACGAGCCAAGGGACGAGCATATGGAGGCATACCTCGCAGAGGTATGCAAGATGGAGAAGCAGTTCTTGGGCCTGGAGCTGGAGCACGTTCCCCGCGGCACCAATAAGGAGGCCGGCGACATCGCCAAGAAAGCGTCCAGACGACTGCCCCAGGCGCCCGATGCCTTCGAGGAAAGGATCCTCAGGCCCTCGGCGTCACCCCCACGGGAAGGGCCGGTGAAGCCTCAAAAAGAACTCCCCCAGCCGCCGACCTCGGGAGCCCCAGCCTGCGGTCCGGCCTCAGGAGCTCGCTTGCTCCTGGCGCTCGAGCCTCACGAGGGGTGCTCAACTGAGGAATTCAAGTCATACATGGTGCGAGTGGAGTTGCCGGAAAAGGAGGAAGATGCCAATCCTGTAGCCCAGCAGGCTACGACATGCTGCATCCAGGACGGTGAGCTTTACAGGAGACGGTCAAATGACGTTTCTTTGCGATGCATCTCCAAGAAGCAGGGAGGCGAGCTGCTAGCTGACAACCACGTCGGGGACTACGGGCATCACTCATCGTTGCGCACCTTGGTCGGCAAGGCGTTCCGCAGTGGTTTCTACTAGCCCACGACATATAACGACGCTGCTGAGCTGGTAAATTCTTGCGAGGCTTGCCAGTTCCACGCCAAGCAGATCCACCAGCCGGCCCAGGGCTTGCAAACCATCCCACTCTCCTGGCCGTTCGCAGTCTAGGGGCTGGACATCCTGGGCCCTTTCCCTCGAGCGCCCGGGGGCCATCGATACCTTTACGTCGCCGTCGACAAGTTCACCAAGTGAGCTGAGGTGGAAGCAGTCTGAAACATCCCAGCCGCCTCCACAGTCAAGTTCATCAAGGGCCTTGTAAACCGATTCGGTGTCCCTATCCGCATCATCACTGACAATAGCTCGCAGTTCACCAGTAACCTTTTCAAGACATACTGTGCTAACCTTGGAACGCGGATCTTCTACGCCTCTGTAGTGCACCCCAAGAGCAATGGCTAGGCCGAGCGCGCCAACGCAGAGGTCCTGAGGGGCCTCAAGACCCGGACCTTCAAGAAGAAGCTCGAAGCCTGCGGAAGAGGATGGCACGACGGGCTCCCGTCTGTGTTGTAGTCCATCCGCACCACTGCCACCAAGCCGACGGGCGAGACCCCATTCTTCCTCGTCTACGGAGCCAAGGTGGTCCTCCCTCACGAGGTCAGGCACCGGTCACCGCAGGTCTTAGCATATGACGAGGCACAACAAGGCGCCGTGCAGGGAACAGACCACGTGCTGGGGGAGGAGCACCGGCGCGACGCTTCACTCCGAGCAGCATGATACCAGCAGGCGTTGCGGCGGTACCATTGCCACAACATTCGCCCCAAGACGCTTGAGGTAGGTGACCTCATTTTAAGGAGAGTCCTCTCCATAGAAGGACTACGCAAGCTCTCGCCCATGTGGGAAGGGCCATTCAAGATCACCCACGTCTCCAGACCCGACACCGTGCGCCTGGAAACAGGAAACGGCATCCCCGTCCTGAACGCATGGAATATCCGGCACCTCCGGAGGTTCTATCCATGAAACAAGGCCCTTGTGCCTGAGAAGACTAGGATCCATGCCTACGAGGAACAAAGCCCTTGCGCCTGAGAAGACTAGGCTTCGTGCCTCCGAGGAACAAGGCCCTTGCGCCTGAGAAGACTACGCTCCGTGCCTGCGAGGAACAATGACCTTGCGCCTGAGAAGACTAGGCTCCGTGCCTGCGAGGAACAAGGCCCTTGCGCCTGAGAAGACTAGGATCCGTGCCTGCGAGGAACAAGGCCCTTGCGCCTGAGAAGACTAGGCTCCGTGCCTGCAAGGAACAAGGCCCTTGCGCTTGAGAAGACTAGGCTCCGTGCCTGCGAGGAACAAGGCCCTCGTGCCTGCGAAGCCAAGGCCCGGTGCCTGTGAAGCAAGGCTCCAGCCTATGAAGATCTCCGCTCGTGACACTCTCACGTAATATTGAGTGGGGTCATACACGCCCCGGAGTCTCTGGAGAGCCGCCCTTGAGCCTCGGGGGCTCGCTCCCACATCCTAGTGGCAGCACTTAGCTCCGCGCTGGTGAGAAGACTAGATTAGGTGCCGGACATGGCCGTTCATTTGCTTTCTGGAGTTGGCTTGTTCCTATCTTCTCCTTTTTAATGGATGTTGAAGGTTCTGGTGTTCCTCGATTGCTTGGTTTTGCTCTCCTTCTGCGGTTCTTCTCTCAAATTCCCTGTGGTTCTTCCCGCAGCTTTAGGGCTAGCCCAGGGAGAGCGGCAGTTGCACGACGCTCTCCCCGGTGCTCCCTCCTCTTTAGCCTTCACGAGGCGCCCGAACATGGGCTCGTAACTGGCGCGCCCCCCATTCTTACGTCCGTGCCCCAAGGGTACCGCGACAAGGGGCGGCCGATCACGCTCGGCCCGCGTCAAAGGCCTCGAGCAGTAAAAGATAATAACCTAACAAGTTTTTGCAGCCTCACGAAGGGTCGAACGTCACGAGAAGAGAGCAATGCCGAGCACACCAAGATAAGTTTCCTCACCCAAAGGACATGAAAAACATGGATCGCACAGCAATAGGTAGGAACACTATGCATGGTGCTAAATGTCATGAAGCCACAGTTCATTACATGCCCCCTAGGGCCCCATGCTTCTTTGATCAAACAATGCAGGACAAAAAAGAAGAGAGACTAAGAACGGCTGACGGTGTTCCTTGGGGCACGGTTGCCCGCGAGGATCTACGCCTCTGGCTCAGGCAGAGCCCTCTTCACGCTTCACCCGAGCGTGACGACGAGACGACCCAGCGCGGCCCTCTAGGCGGGCGCGGAGGTGTGGCGGCTGGTCATAGCTACCGCTACTGGAGCTGCCGCTGAAGGAGGAGCCGACATAGCTGGACGAGCTGCGGCCGTTGCCCAATCCAAGAACCTCGCCGCCACCGTTGTCCTCGGGGCAGCACTCGGCGCGGCGCCCGTCTTCTCCAAGCACCCTCACGAAGAGGGTTCGGTCGTCGCCGGACTTGAAGTGAAGGGTGCATCAGCCGCCCAAACCTCGCGCGCGGGCGAAAACCTGCCAGCCTCGAGCCAAAGCCACAGCGCCCGAGGCGGAGACCTCCACCACAACCCATGACGCCCCGCTGTAACAACCATCCGCCTGCAGCCAAAAGCCGCCAGAGCTCGCATCAAGGAGTTCGCCGGCCAAGGAGCGCGGGAGCTGGAGCCTGGTGCCGGCTGGGCTCTCCGAACACACGATGAACTCCAGCGCCGCCTCCTCCAGGTGGGAGTATGGCTGGGGAGGTCTGACAACCCCGGAGCGCCTCCCTCCGTTCACCGGACCGCCAACGCCACGACGGCCCCTGCCGCTCAAGGGACCGCCACTGCGGCCACCAAGGGCGGCAACGGGCGCTGTGGGGGTCTGCCCACGCCCGCTCGCGGCCCCAACGGGGGTCGCGGCACACTTACGAGGACGGCCTCGCCCTCTCCTAGCTGGTGGAGAGCCAAGCCCCTCCTGCGGAGCCTTCCCCTTCTCCATGGACGAGTACTTCCTAGGAGGCGCCATGGGCGGTTCGGTCAAGTGAAGGAGCAAGGGGAACGAAGGAAGAAGATGGGCGGCAAGGGATCAGCCTGCCGCCCTATTTATAGCCAGAGGAAGGCCAACCGCCGGCCCCATAAATGCAGGTAATGATGGCCGCTGTGCACGCAGAGACTTATCAAGTCGTGCAGCCGCTGAGGCTGCATGGGGAAGTGGAGACACCCATGTCCCATCAAGCGCCACACATCAAGTAAGGCCGCATGCTTTGGGGGCCCGCGGCACTCCACACTTGGCCCTTGGCTTCGCCGCGAATCCAATCCCGAGCGCACATTGGGATTGGGGGCTACTGTCGGCGTCCTAGGAACGGGGGTACCCAGACTTGCCTGCCTGAGGCCCAGGGCGTGGCTCACAAGGCGGCCTGGTATGGCCCAGCATCTTCAGCAAACACTCAAGACCCTCGCGAGGGGCCAAGCCTCACGAGGCGGACGACACAGGGCATCGCCTGGGGCGGCCTCGCCGGGCCTGCTCGTGAGGATTGGAGATATCAAGGCAAGGGGCACCTCGTTACGTGAGCAGTGACGACCGATGCCAGGCGGGCGCCAGCGGGCACAGAGTGCTAGTTTCCTCTTTGGTGCTAAAGGAGCAGGTGCAGGCGAGGAGTCCCGAGGTGTCAGGCAAAGGTTTCCATATCAGTGCATCGAGACCAAGGCCAGCAGGACGGCAGGATGGAGGTCATCGCGGAGCCCACGACGGCGTCACTACCAGAGCCTTTGGCAGGCGAAGACCACCTTTTGTTAGGAGAGCTTGTACTAGATGTCCCCCATCGAATTTGGCCGTTGTGGGATTCCTTCCCGCTCAATAGTTGGGAAGAGGACCCTGGCCACTATAAATAGGGCCTAGCCACCATCATAGAGGGGATCGAATGATCAAGACCTCTCACACACCACAAGCTCACCCAAGCTCAAGAACACATCTCCTCGGGAGACTGTTCATCCATGTACTAGTTCTTCCTCGGCCTACAAGGCAATCCACCATACACACTGGATTACGGTGTTACACCACAACGGTGGCCCGAACCAGTATAAATCTCGTGTCTCTTATTCATCAGATCGAGCGAGCTAAGCCTAGGGCTATGAGTAGACGAGCTAGAGCGGGAAGGAGAGATCTTCGTGCGCACCCCAGTGTTCGAACCTCAAGGGTTTTGCCGGAACCCTAGATCCGACAACTATCACCAAGCTACTAGAACTTTGTGATAAACTATAATATGCAAGGGATGACTAAAACGATTCCCGAGCTCTTCGCGATGCTGAAATTAGCGAAGGTAGAAATCAAGAAAGAGCAGCAAGCATTGATGGTTAAACAAGACCACTAGTTTCAAGAAAAAGGGCAAGGGAAAGAAAGGGAACTTCAAGAAGAACGGCAAGCAAGTTGCCACTCCCGAGAAGAAGCCCAAAGCTAGACCCAAGCCTGAAACTGAGTGCTTCTACTACAAAGGAAATGATCACTGGAAGCGGAACTACCCCAAATATTTGGCGGATAAGAAGGATGGCGAAGTAAACAAAGGTATATTTGATATACATGTTATTGATGTGTACCTCACTAGTGCTCGTAGTACCCCCTGGGTATTTGATACATGTTCGATTGCTAAGATTAGTAACTCAAAATAGGAGTTGCAGAATAAACGGAGACTAGTTGAGGGTGAGGTGACGATGTGTGTTGGAAATAGTTCCAATATTGATATGATCATGATCGCACACTCCATGTACTTTCGGATTAATGTTAAACCTAAATAAATGTTATTTGGTGTTTGCGTTGAGCATGAACAAGATTGGATCGTGTTTATTGCAATACGATTATTTATTTAAGTCAGAGAATAATTGTTATTATGTTTACATGAATAAAACCTTCTATGGTCATACACCCAGGTGAATGGTTTATTGAATATCGATCATAGTAATACACATATTCATAATATTGAAGCCAAAAGATGCAGAGTTGATAATGATAGTGCAACAAACTTGTGGCACTGCCGTTTAGGTCATATTGGTGTAAAGCGCATGAAGAAACTCCATGCTGATGACTTTTGGAATAATTTGATTATGAATTTATACATCATCAAGTTCTGAAGAAACTCACCGTAAGTCTGTAAAGCGCATGAAGAAACTCTGCATGCGCTTCATGCAGAGTTGTATATGATGCGTATATTCTAACTCCAAGATGCTCGCACCAGTCCATACTTGGATCGCTGGAGCTTTGTCCTACGAGGTTTGTATAAAACCATATACTTATCAAATTCACCTTATTTACAAGAAATATATCAGCATGAAGCGCATGAAGAAACTCCATGCCGTTTAGGTCATATGGTTTTATACAGACTTACGGTGAAGCCTGTATTTACAAGAAATTAAGTGGGAGCACTAGAACATTTCTGATAAGTATACGTGAATGACATATTGTTGATCGGAAATGATGTAGAATTTTCTGGAAAGCATAAAGGATTGTTTAAAATGAGTTTTTTCAATAAATGACCTCGGTGAAGCTGCATACATATTTGGCACCAAGATCTATTGCGATAGATCATGACGCTTGATAAGACTTTCGATTAGTACATACCTTGATAAGATTTTGAAGTAGTTCAAAATGCATCAGTCCAAAAGGAGTTCTTGCTTGATTTGTAAGGTGTGAAGTTGAGTAAGACTCATAGCCCGACCACGACAGCAACATATAGAGAGAATGAAAGTCATTCCTTATGCCTCAGCCATAGGTTCAATAAAGTATGTTATGTTGTGTGTCGAACCTGTTATGTACCTTGCCATGAGTTTGAAAAGTTGGTACAATAGTGATCTAGGAGTAGATCACTGGACAACGGTCAAAATTATCCTTAGTAACTGGAGGACTAAGGAAATGTTTCTCGGTTATGGAGGTGATAAAGAGTTCGTCGTAAAGGGTTACACTGATGCAAGCTTTGGCACTAATCTAGATGACTCTAAGTATCAATCTGGATGCGTATTGAAAGTGGGAGCAACTAGCTACAGTAGCTCCATGCAAAGCATTGTATACATAGAAATTTGCGAAATACAAAACGGATCTAAATGTGACAAACCCGTTGACTAGACTTCTCCCACAAAGCAAAACATGATCACACCTTAAGTACTCTTTGAGTGTTAATCACATGGCGATGTGAACCAGATTATTGTCTCTAGTAAACGCTTTGGGTGTTGTTCACATGGTGATGTGAACTATGGGTGTTAATCACATCACGATGTGAACTATCGGTGTTAAATCACATGGCGATGTGAACTAGATTATCAACTCTATTGCAAGTGGGAGACTGGAGGAAATATGCCCGAGAGGCAATAATAAAGTTGTTATTTTATATTTCCTTATATCATGATACATGTTTATTATTCATGCAAGAATTGTATTAATTGGAAACTTGATACATGTGTGGATACATAGAAATAACATCGTGTCCCTAGTAAGCCTCTACTAGACTAGCTCATTAATCAAAGATGGTTAAGTTTCCTAACCATAGACATGTGTTGTCATTTGATGAACGGGATCACATCATTAGGAGAATGATGTGATGGAAAAGGCCCATCTGTTAGCTTAGCATAATGATCGTTAAGTTTTATTGCTATTGCTTTATTCATGACTTATACATATTCCTCTGACTATGAGATTATGCAACTCATGAATACCAAGGAACACCTTGTGTGCTATCAAATGTCACAACTTAATTGGGTGATTATAAATATGCTCTATAGGTGTCTCCGAAGGTATTTGTTGGGTTGGCATAGATCAAGATTACGATTTGTCACTCCGAGTATCGGAGAGGTATCTCTGGACCCTCTCGGTAATACACATCATAATAAGCCTTGGAAGCAAATGACTAATGAGTTAGTCACGGGATGATGTATTACAGAACGAGTAAAGAGACTTGCCGGTAACGAGATTGAACCAGGTATGAAGATACCAACGATCGAATCTCGGGTAAGTAACATACCGATGGACAAAGGGAATATCGTATGTTGTCATAACGGTTCGACCGATAAAGATCTTCGTGGAATATGTAGGAATCAATATGGGCATCCAGGTTCCGCTATTGGTTATTGACTGGAGAGGTGTCTCGGACATGACTACATAATTCCCGAACCCACAGGGTTGCACGCTTACCGTTCGTTGACGCTAGAGTAGTATTGAGATATTTGATGAGTGGTAACCAAATGTTGTTCGGAGTCCCCATTGAGATCCCGGACATCACGAGGAGTCTCGGAATGGTCGAGAGGTAAAGATTTATATATGGGAAGTCATATTTTGGGTTCCAGAAAAAAGTGCAGTTTTTTGGTATTGTATCGGGAAGCTTCCAGAAGCTTCCGGAGGTTTCTGGAGGGGTTCGGAAGTCCAGAAGTGGGTTCACCATGTCCCAAGGGCTCGCATGGGATGAGGGGAGGCGCCCTGGCCTTATTGGGCTAGGCGCACCAAGTCCTCAGAAGCCCATGGGCTAGGGAAGGCAAAAAGGGAAGGAATCCTAATAGGAATAGGATTAGACTTGGAGTCCAAGTCCTCTCCCCTATTGTTGCACCCTAGGGCTTGGAGGGGCTGTTTTCCACGCCCCTCCACATATATATAGAGGGGAGGGGGTGCCCCAAGAGGACACACCAAGCCCTTGGCGCCCCTCTGATGCGGAGCATCCAAAGGTCATCCCCATGGACCCTTCATCGCCTCACCAAGTGCCCAAACGACCAATGACTCGAGCCCGTGCAAGAGCTCTCGAGACCGAGGTGACTTCGCTCCTCTCTCGACATCTTTCAGATTCACATGAGACATGGCTTCTACCCTCATCAGAAACTCTGTGCATACTCAGGTACTTGGATGAAGGCCACGGGACAGCTCTGCACAGCGGTCAAGACAGCGAGATCGACAAGTGCTTGGAACAAGAAGAAGGAAGGCCGAAGATGCTACAGGCACCGGACGTCCGGCCCACACCGGACGACCGGCGACTTCCAGGAACCGGACGACCGGCGTCCACCGGACGACCGGCGACTCCCAGACGACCGGACGACCGGAAGCCACCGGACGTCCGTGATATCGACCACAGAACATAAATAGCGGAAATCCGAGGATTACCGGACGTCCGGTCCCTCCGGAACCACCGGACGTCCGGTGACCAGCGGACGTCCGCCTCGACGGCGCCATCCCATGTAATATATACTCGTTGACTTCCATCCTTTCGAGGCAGCTTTTGGATAGCTCATCATAGACCTTTGTGGTTCCTCTCCTACGAGACCGCGGCCTCTTAGGAGAAGATCCACCTCGGATTCAAGGCCCCCACATCGGAGAAGATCCGAAGGGATACCCAAGACCTCCTCCGGGATAAGACTATCTTTTGTACCATCGTTGTTGACTATGGATCGTGTATCTTGATGTGTATCGTGGATCTAGCACCTGTGTGACCATATTTGTGTTGATTTGAGTGTTTCTCCTCGTGTTTTTTCCTCCGTTTCTTCCTTGTGTTCTCCGTGTTCGTTGTGGGATAACCTCCTTTTGTGAAAGATCTGCTGACTAGGGTTCCACCCTACATCATATAATGGTATCAGAGCCATAGGATGATCACGAATTTGGAGCCCCACACCCTGTTTTCTAGCTTGTTTTTGTTGTGTTCTTCCCAATTTCGAAAATTCCCCACAAAAATAGCCCCAAAATTTTTTGTGATCTGTTGATTTAGCAAGATATTGTTGACTTTGTTCCATGGATTTGTTGTGCCACGTGTGGATCTAGCTTTTCCCAACCTTCTCACCGATTTCCTTCCGCGAATTCGGGCAAGTTTGACCAATTTGTCCACGGATCCTCCAACCCTAGCCCCAACCTACCGGACGACCGACCCCTACCGGACGTCCGGCACCCCACGAGACACCGGACGTCTGCTAAACACCGGACGACTGGCACAATATCTACAGAAACATTTACCGGATTTCCGGGACTTACCAGACGTCCGACCCCTTCCGACCGACCGGACGACCGGCAACCACCGGACGTCCGACGAACCCTGACGACGCTGAATTTGTTATGTTTTGTTCCAACTTCCGCTACCACCTACTTTTCATTCCACCACCACTTCCGCAACCACCATCGCTTAAACGCTACAATTTGGAACATCTTGTCTCCCTTTGCCTTGGATACTTGAGTTGTGGTTTCACCGTTTCCTTGGATGTTTCGGCTACCTTGGACCGGCAAGACTTCGACAACACCACCGCTCAACTTCGGCAAGGACGGTAACATCGACGACACTTTGTTCATTCTACCTTGCAATTGCATTTTCACCCTATGAACCATCTTGGCGTAGCTTTCCCATTGAGACTAGCCAATTGAGTATTGCCGGGCCACGACACTTGTGCACATTAGTGATAGCCATAGATATTGCATACCATATCATCATATCTCCGTGTGCCACAAGAGTGATCCGCATACACAATAGCTACCTTGATCCGAGAAGCATGCATAAGCATCCAAAGAAAGAGCTCACAAGCTTTTAAGCAAAAGAGCCAAGCAAAGCTTATAAGCAAAACGACAATAGCATCATACGCCTTGCATCAAAAGAGATCATAAGAGATAGCAATACATCATCTTGTGCTCAAGCATCAGCACATCATACACTCATAGCATACTTGTGATAGATAGTCGTTACGTTTTGCCTCTTATAGGTCGTGCACAAGTGCGTATCCGCCTATTAAGCAATCGGTTAGCGTCTCTCTAGTGTTGTGCAACACGAGCATTTTTCGTGGATTCCACATTTTCGCTCACCCTTGGTTGCACAACCACATTTATCTATCCGTGCGTGTGTTCCGTGTGCTACTTTGCTATTGATCTACTTGTTGCATGAGCAAATTGTGAACCATTTTCAACATTTTTGAATCACTTTGACGATTGCATTAAATTTCCGCCACCATCCTTACCAAGCTCCTCTCAAAGCTTTACTTGTGTAGGTGTGAGAATCGACACGAAGTGGTACCAATAGTGCTATTTCCGGGTTACATTATTGAGTGATCATTGATTCATTTTCAACTTCGGTTAAGGTACATTTGGCAGTGTCTTCTCCTTTCTCCCACTCACATACTTGCTTGTGATGATGGATAGGCCAAGTACATCTTCAGACCCGCCTTTCGACGATCCACAAGAAGCGAACAACTACGTCACCAAACTACATCTCTTCAGTTTCCATCGAGCTCTCCATCAAGAAAGTGAAGCTATGCACGAGTACATTGGTCAAGTCGCCGAGGATGCTCGCCTATTTGAAGCAAGAACAAAAGAGCAATTCGACATCATCAACACCAAAATGTCTACGCAATTTGGCGAGCTCCGGATTTGATAGTCAATCGACGTTCTTCTTCCACATCTTCTCAAAGACGAAGCCGCTCAAGTCGACATAACGACTCCACGGATGGCTCAAGTACCCCTACATCAAACACTCTTCGTGAAGCCGCACGTCAAGCTCGACATGACAACCGGAATCCACTTCATGACAAGAGTTCACAAGAGCTATTTGACGAGCAAGAGCGTCGACATCGCCAAAACCAAGCTACACTTGAGCAAGCACAAGAACGGCAACGACTACGCCAACAACAACAAGAGAGAGCACGTCAATACCAAGAAGAACAAGATGCAGAGGCTAATCACCAAGCACAACACCGTCGAGAAGCTCAAGCTCGTGAGGCGCAATGAGCATTACGTGATGCACATCGCAATGTGGCAGCTCGCACTCGACACACTCGTCAAGAAGAGGATTTCCTTCGCGATGAGATGCAAGAAAGACGCCACCAAGCAAGAATGCAAGAAGAAGCTCCTCCTCAAGCGCGACAAGAACATCAACCTCAACACGAACCACAAGCTCGACAAGCACACCATGATAATGGACATCTACTTCGTCAAGAGCAAAACGAGATTGTCAATCGTCCCAATCAAGACCGCCCTCCCAATAGGCAAGGAAACAATGAAGATCATCGCTATGGCAAGCTCAAGTTCACCATGCCAAAGTTTTCCGGAAGCATTGATCCCGAAGACTATCTCTCATGGGCATTGAAGGTTGACAAGATCTTTCAACTTCACAACTTCGATGAAGAGAAGAAGATCGCAATGGCATCCCTTGAGTTCCAAGACTATGTTCTCATTTGGTGGGAGCAAATCATAGAGAGAAGAGAAGCAAAAGGCGAACCTCCTATCACCACTTGGGCTCAAATGAAGGAAGTCATGAGAGCATGCTTTGTGCCTACACACTACAACCGTGACTTGTTCAAGAAGCTACAACTCCTCAAGCAAGGTACCAAGTCCGTTGAAGAGTACTACAAGGAGATGGAGATTACCATGATAAGAGCCAACATCACGGAAGATGAAGAGCAAACAATGGCGAGATTCTTGAATGGACTCAACTATCCTATCAAGAAGATTGCGGACTTTCAACCATACACCAGTCTCCTCGAGCTAGTACACCAAGCAACCAAAGCGGAGCGACAAGTTCAAGAGGACTACAAGTACTCCAAGTTTAACTCCAAGAACTTCGGCTCATACAACCAAGCTTCAACGACTTCGGCTACTCCTCCTACCTTTACCAAGCCATCTACAAACTTCGGTGACAAGTCAAACTACAAGAATGCGACTACGTCAAGTCGGCCACCTTCTACCAACAACTTCAAGCAAAGAGCTTCATCATCTACAACTCCAACCGAGGACAACTCCAAGATGAGTTCCATCAAATGCTTCAAGTGCCAAGGACGAGGCCACAAGTCATTTGAGTGCAAGACCGTTCACACCATGATCATCAACGATGACAGATCTTATGACTCAATGAGCGACGATGAGTGGAAGCACTTGAGCATGTAGCTATGCATCGCCAAGTGAATGAAGAAGAAGACCATCAAGTGTTTTGCGACAATGACTCAAGCCTCAATCTTGTTGTCTCCAAGGTCTTGACACTCCAACACCAACAAGATGACTACCAACGATGCCATATCTTCCATACCAAGGCCGGCATCAATGGACGCTCCATGAAGGTTATCATCGATGGAGGAAGTTGTCACAACTTGGCAAGTGAAGAGCTATGCGACAAGCTTCAATTGGTCAAGACGAAGCATCCTCACCCCTACAAGGTCCAATGGCTAAACGACGCCGGAATTCTTCGAGTCGAGCACACCGTGCAAGTCTCTTTCAAGATAGGTGCCTACGAGGACACTCTTGAATGTGATGTGATCCCCATGTCTGTGTGCCACCTTATTCTTGGATGTCCATGGCAATATGATCGTGGAGTCACACACAATGGACGGACCAATCACTATAGCTTCAAGATGAAGGGCAAGGAATTCGTGCTCCGACCAATGTCTCCAAGTCAAGTAGCCGCCGACAAACACTTACCTACCAACCATCGGGGAGAGAATGATGAGAGAGTGAGTTACCAAAAGGAGAGTGAGAGCCACAAGCCAAATATGAGCGACTCCACGATGAGGGACAAGAAGCAACTAGTGCTATTTGCCACCAAAAGTGAGATGAGAGAAGTGTGTGAGAACCCATCGAGTGTCTTTCACCTTGTGCTTTTATGCAAAGGGGAAGTCAAACCTACTAACACTTCACCACCTCTACCTTTAGTGTTGTCTCAATTGTTGCAGGAATTCTCGGACGTCTTTCCCGATAAGCTACCTCCGGGTCTACCTCCACTTCGCGGAATCGAACACCGCATTGACCTCATACCCGGCGCACCACTTCCAAACAAGGCTCCTTACCGCGTCAACCCCGAGGAAACCAAGGAGATACAACGGCAAGTACAACAACTCATCGACAAAGGTCATGTACGTGAAAGCTTAAGCCCTTGTGCCGTTCCGATTATTCTCGTGCCTAAGAAAGATGGAAGTTTTCGCATGTGCTCCGATTGTCGCCCTATAAATGATATCACCGTTAGATACCGTTATCCTATTCCACGCTTAGACGACATGCTTGATGAATTATGTGGTGCCACCATCTTTTTGAAAATTGATCTTAAAAGTGGTTACTACCAAATTCGCATTCAAGAGGGTGATGAGTGGAAAACGGCTTTCAAAACCAAATTTGGGTTATATGAGTGGCTTGTTATGCCCATGGGTTTATCCGAAGCACCCGGTTCATTTATGCGTCTTATGCATTTTTATCTTCGACCCTACATAGGTGTCTTTGTAGTGGTTTACTTTGACGACATCCTTGTTTTTAGCAAGACGCTAGAGGACCATGTGACACACATCCGTATGGTTTTACAAACCCTTCAGAAAGAGCGCTTATATGCTAATATGGAAAAATGTACTTTTGGCGTTGACAAGGTCATCTTCCTAGGATTTGTCGTTTCTTCACAAGGTGTTCACGTTGATGAAACTAAAATTGAAGCAATTAAAACTTGCCCTCAACCAACGAATCTCATGCAAGTGCGTAGTCTCCTTGGTCTAGCCGGTTTCTACCGACGTTTTGTGAAGTACTTTAGCACTATTGCTATGCCTCTACACGCCTTGAGCAAGAAGAACGCACCCTTCATTTGGGGTCCTTCGCAAGACACCGCGTTCAATGAGCTTAAAAGCTTGCTTACCCACGCACCGCTTCTAGCCCTACCAAACTTTGATAAACCTTTTGAGATCCATTGTGACGCTAGTGGTACCGGCATAGGTGGCGTGCTAATGCAAGAAAAGTGCCCAATCGCATACTTTAGCGAGAAGCTATCCGGAGCGCAACTTAACTACCCCATTTATGACAAAGAGCTTTATGCCTTGGTGAGAGTTTTACGTGTTTGGGAACATTATCTTCGACCTCATGAATTCATTCTTCATATGGACCATGAGACTCTCAAGTATCTCAAGGGTCAAACTAAGTTGAACCAGCGTCATGCTAAGTGGAGTGAGTTCATTGAGTCGTTTCCCTATGTCATCAAATACATCAAAGGCAAAGAAAATGTTGTGGCGGACGCGCTTTCCCGCAAATGCATTCTTGTTACCCACCTTGAGTTGAATGTAATTGGCTTTGAGCACATAAAGGATTTATATGAGCATGATCCTTTCTTTGCACATCCTTATGCTAAGTGTTTGACACACACTTCCTGGGAACGTTACTACATCAAGGATGGATATATTATGAGAGCTAACAAACTCTGCATTCCCGAGTCTTCGCTTCGTTTGCTCCTTTTGCAGGAATCGCATGGCGGAGGACTCATGGGACATTTTGGACGCGACAAGACATTTGCTACGCTCTCAAAGAACTACTTTTGGCCCAAGATGCTCCGTGACGTCTCACGCCTCACCAACCGATGTTCTACATGCCGCAAAGCTAAGTCAAAAGCTCAATCTCATGGTCTTTACATGCCTCTTCCTATTCCATACCATCCATGGGAAGACATAAGCATGGATTTTGTACTTGGTTTGCCTAGGACTCAAAATGTCAAAGATTCCGTGTTAGTTGTCGTGGATAGATTCTCTAAAATGGCTCATTTCATTCCTTGTAACAAGATCGACGATGCTTTACATGTTGCAAATATCTTTTGTAGGGAGATAATTCGTCTACACGGCGTGCCCAAAACGATCGTGTCGGACCGGGACGTCAAGTTCTTGAGCTACTTTGGGAAAACCCTATGCGCCAAACTCGGAATCAAGTTACTCTTCTCGTCGGCATACCATCCACAAACCGATGGCCAAACGGAGGTGACGAACCGCACGCTTTTGATGCTTCTTCGCGTGTTGATCAAGAAGAACATCAAGGAATGGGAGCAATGCTTACCCATCGCCGAGTACGCCTACAACCGCGCACGACATTCGACTACCGGCAAGTCACCTTTCGAGGTCATCTACGGCTTCAACCCGTTGTCCCCATTGGACATCCTACCTCTACCTCTACAAGAGCGCATCAACATGGACGCAAGTGCACGAGCAAGCTATCTCAAGAAGGTGCATGAAGATACAAGGGCAATGATCGAGCGACAAGTCCATCGTCTCACCACCAAGATCAATGTCAACAAGGCACCAATGGTGTTCCAACCGAGAGATCTTGTTTGGCTTCATCTTCGCAAGGACCGTTTCCCACACGAGTGCAAGTCCAAACTACTACCTCGCGTCGACGGACCCTTCAAGGTGCTAGCGCGCTACAACAACAACGCCTACAAGATCGACATCCCACGAGACAAGCACTCCATGAGCGATACTTTCAACATCAAGGACCTCTCTCCTTTCCATGGTGATGAAGATTTCGATCCGAGGTCGGATCTTTCCCGAGGGAGGGGAGATGATGCGGAGTATCCAAAGGTCATCCCCATGGACCCTTCATCGCCTCACCAAGTGCCCAAAGGACCAATGACTCGAGCCCGTGCAAGAGCTCTCGAGACCGAGGTGACTTCGCTCCTCTCTCGACATCTTTCAGATTCACATAAGACATGGCTTGTACCCTCATCAGAAACTCTGTGCATACTCAAGTACTTGGATGAAGGCCACGGGACAGCTCTGCACAGCGGTCAAGATGGCGAGATCGACAAGTGCTTGGAACAAGAAGAAGGAAGGCTGAAGATGCTACAGGCACCGGACGTCCGGCCCACACCGAACGACCGGCGTCCACCGGACGACCGGCGACTCCCAGACGACCGGACGACCGGAAGCCACCGGACGTCCGTGACATCGACCACAGAACCTAAATAGCGGAAATCCGAGGATTACCGGACGTCCGGTCCCTCCGGAACCACCGGACGTCCGGTGACCAGCGGACGTCCGCCCCGACGGCGCCATCCCATGTAATATATACTCGTTGACTTCCATCCTTTCGAGGCAGCTTTTGGATAGCTCATCATAGACCTTTGTGGTTCCTCTCCTACGAGACCGCGGCCTCTTCGGAGAAGATCCACCTCGGATTCAAGGCCTCCACATCAGAGAAGATCCGAAGGGATACCCAAGACCTCCTCCAGGAGAAGACTATCTTTTGTACCACCGTTGTTGACTATGGATCGTGTATCTTGATGTGTATCGTGGATCTAGCACCTGTGTGACCATATTTGTGTTGATTTGAGTGTTTCTCCTCGTGTTTTTTCCTCCGTTTCTTCCTTGTGTTCTCCATGTTCGTTGTGGGATAACCTCCTCTCGTGAAAGATCTGCTGACTAGGGTTCCACCCTACATCACCCTCTCTCTCGTTACTCCGTAGTTCCATCGCCTCGTCCCGGCGACGCTTAGTGAAGCGCTATCGGTGCTCCACCACCACCACCACCACCACGCCATTGTGTTAGTTGTGATCTCATCTACTTCTCCTCTCCCGCTTGGTGGATCAATAAGGAGGAGATGTCATCGATCCACGTGTGTGCTAAACTCGGAGGTGACGTATGTTCGGTACTTGATCGGTTGGATCATGTAGTTGGATCGTGCGGTTGTTCCACTACATCAACCGCGTTGATATAACGCTTCCGCTTACGGTCTACGAGGGTACGTAGACACACTCCACCCCTATCATTGTTATGCATCTCCTAGATAGATCTTGCGTGAGTGTAGGAATTTTTAGAAATTGCATGCTATGTTCCCTAACAGTTGTTACCATCACTCTAGATTTCTGCATGCTCTCCTTACATAATCTCACTATATTTTTTGTATGCATGTCAGATATTGTAGACAGTCATGCTGAACATGTAGAGAAAAGGGAAGAGTTTTGCACAGCAATACATTGTCATGCAGACATCGCTCCATGGTGGGTGCAATGGCAAACCCTCCCCCCTCCAGATTGTAATCCAGAGGAAGATATCTGTTCTGAGGCGTATTGAGACAGAGCTGACCACTCCTATTTACCCCCTCGAAGTTTTTTCTCTAACTTGGTTGATGCTGTTAGTCATATCATGCATATGTTTCCTTGCAGCTCCTACTTTCAACATCATATATGCCATATTCTTAGTTTAGACATGTTCTATAATGCCACATGTTTAGTTTCTATATCATATATGTTAATTATGCAATCTCATCTCTTTCAGCCAGCCATAATATATGTGAATGATGCAATGCCATCCTGTTTAACCTGGCATCATATATTTGAATGATATCTTTGCGAATCCTTTTCTTCATTACATTTCCATTTGTTGACAATGTTTGTACATTCAACTACTCTTCCAGTGAATCAGCCATTTGAGTGGGTGATGAAAAAATATGGAGTGAAAACAATGTCTTCAGAGCAGACAGTGCTACTTGTCGAAGCAGATCTCTTGATGGATCCTGATAGCTCCTCTGAGATGGATTCTGAGACAGATAACCAGTCATATTCCCCCACCGAGGTGTATGCTCTAACTTGGCACAGTTATACTGCTCGTATCATGCATTGGTGATGTAGGGTGGAACCCTAGATGGCCGATCTTTCACGAAATGGAGGGGATCCCATGAAGAACACGAAGAACACGAGAGGGAACACGAGGGGAAACACGAGAAAATCACTCAAACCAACAAGAACAAGTCACACATATGCTAGATCCTCAAAACACAAAGAGATACAAGATCCATGATCAACAAGGGATGATACAGAGGGTAACCGGTTCTTCTCCGTGAGGAGGTCTTGGGGTATCCCGCGGGATCTTCTCCGTGAAGGAGGTCTTGAATCCGTGTGGATCTTCTCCGTGGAGGGGCCGCGGTCACTCACAAGGAGATGAACCACTAGAGGAGCAAAGCTCTAAGTATCAAATGAGCTATCACTAAGCTAACCCTCACTAGGAGGAGGCGGAGGAGTATATATAGTCTAGGGCCACGAAGGGGTACGTGGGAGAGGGATACATGGGCCTCTGGCCCGATAACTGTGCGCAGACAGCATGTAGCGGACGTCCGACGGCTACCGGACGTCCGGTGGCTCGCGAGGGTCCGGATGTCCGGAAGTCTTCGGACTTCCGCTATTTTCCTTCTGTTGTCGAAGTCACGGACGTCCGGTGGCATCCGGTCGTCTGGTCGCCTGGGAGTCGCCGGTCGTCCGGTAGAGGCCGGACGTCCGGAGCCTGTAGCTTTCCTAGCAGCTTCTCCGTTTGATCCTCGGACTTGTCCTCGCCATCTTGTCCAATTCTCCTAGCTGTTCCATGGCCTCCCTCTTGGTTCCTGGTCATGCATAGCACATATATTTGAGGTAGTAGCCATGTCTCGCATCTAGAAAGTGGAGGTTCGGAGAGGAGCGGATTAACCTTGTGTCCAATGGTGGGTACTTGAGGTCTCGTCGAAGTGAACATGGGGATGATCGTGAGATGCTCCGCATCATGTCCCCTCCCTTGGGAAAGATCCGACCTCGGATCAAAAACCTCATCGCCATGGAAACGGTAGTCGTCAACGGACTTGTAGTTGGACGAAGTTGAGGTCATGTCGCAATCCAAGTACTCCAAGGTGTCTCCGGTATGTGGTACATGCAAAATGAGCAAACACAAAGTACACTTGGAAATACAATGGTTAGCGCACACAAAATGTCCATCATGTAAGAATGAGTCCGTGTGACAAGGTACATGAAGCTTAGCAAGATGATATAGTATGAGATGTAAAGCATTCATGTGATCAAATGCATTTGTGGTGCACACAAAGGTGTTGTGAATGTGATCAATGCAACCATTGTGCAAAATGATGTCATAGTGTGATGGTTTATCAAGAGCATGAACATGGCAATGGATGCTCAATATGTGTATGTTATCATGCAATTGATGGAGGACAAGATGATCATGATGTATGAATATGCCATCAAGAAAGATCACAACAAATTTGCTAAGGAAATTCACAAGCTCATATATCATGGATGACATGGGAATACAAGATGCAACAAGGCAATCATAATGTGAGTCAATCCATGCATACGATGTAAATTTGTCATGGGTAAGATAAGTCCAAGGAGCATGGCATGTGAGCACACAATCAACAAATATGAAGGTTTTGGTGCAATGTGTCAAAGGGGTGTCGATATACCAATGCTCAATGTCATGGAATGAGTGGAGTTCCGAAGGGTCATCCAATAAGTCCGAGCGCTCCTCAACTTGAAGGTACATAGGGTCCATCTCCAATGTCGGTCCTCCGTCCAATAGATGTATCATGTCGACAACAAGAAGGAAACAACAATGAAAGCATGGCCCATCCAATATGTGTAAGTGAGGATGGCTCAAAAGGAAGGAGTTCACCTTTATGAGGATGTCGGAAATGTTGGTGTTGCGCATCATGTAGGCCTTTGCATGACCAATATGTATAGTGATGATACCGCCTTGTGAATCCTTCAAAATGAAAGAAATTGACAAACACTCGGAAAAACAAATGAGGTTAGCGTGAATGCAAAACCTAGCATTCGTGGGGGGAAATACCCAACAAGTGCTTGCATCATTCTTAACATAAGAAAGTACAAGGGTGTGTTGCATGGTATGTAGGCATAAGATGCGAGAACAACCAAGTGCAATAGGCTCAATCAAGCAAGTATGCATCTCAGGAAGGGTGTCAAAGTCTCCGAGATCAACAAACATAGCATTGTTGCACTCAATAAAAGTGATGAGAGATGCAACTAATGGAGACAAGTGACAATGATCAAGATATATCATGTGAGTGGCACGAATATATATGTCATCCACCCAAGAAAGCAAGTAATAGTGGAACATGGGTGATGCAACATAGCAAGCAATCATAGTGATCAAGTCAAACAAGCTAGTAGTGCGAAGATGCAACGTACTAGAGGTAATCATGGCAAGCATGTCATGTGTGCAAATAGTGAGCATACGTGATGCACATGGCATAGCACAAACATGAAAGCAAGATATGAGCAAAATATCATCAATGTTTTGATGAGAGGCCATATGGAAATAGCAATGGGATATCATGACTCTCCCAACACAAGAATCAACAATAGCGTGGCGCACAAATAAATCATGGTAGTAGCTACAAGTATCCCCACCAAGCATGCAATTGCACATATAAGTAGCATAATGGTGAATCATGTGTAAAGGCAAGCAAGGGTCACAATTGCATGGCAAAGTCAAGAGGCATAACGTGCAAAGTGAACACGATAGTATGGGCATAATGTGATAAGTAGCAAATAGCCCATAGCCGTGTGAGAGCCAAGTAAAAGAGATGCGCGTAGTGGTTGCGCGAAGAGAATGGTGGTAAGGAGATTCCACGGAATCCCAAGTCATCATTGCTCTCAAGAGCTCGTTTTGTCAACTCATGGGATTGTGAGGTTGACAAATGTTCATGAGTACCTACACAAAACAAAGACAAAGGGAAAATTGTGTGTGCGTGGTATATGTACACATCATCCATCATGATGTGCACGTGCATGTGTTGGTTAGCACAAAATAGCCAATGCTCAAATAAATGAGATGCGTGATATAGAAACATGTCATCCATCATGAGAGGTTTGTTGTTATGTATAGCATAATGGAGACTCGAATTGTGTAATGCATCATGACAAGTAGGTAGAGCATTGTTATCCATGTAATGCATATGGTGCACACAATCATGGTAATCATGCAAGGTATGGCATGCATCAAGATCTCCTAGTATGCATGAGGAAACTACGGGGGTCTCCTGATGAGCATCAAAGGAAACATCGCATGGAGAATATTGATAACATCCAAAACAATGCATATCCGGAGCAATGTGATCATGGCATGGTATGTTAGATGAATTGCGCAAATAATGTAAAGGAAGCATGGCAATATCATCGCAAGAGAAACACATTCCAATGACCATCATCTTGTCATATATGCCACAAGTGCAAATAGGATTTACTATAATTTGGCATGCATAGTTACTATGTTGAGATTGATATGAAACAATATGAGAAATCTCACTCATAGCATATGACAAGTTTAGAGGGTTGTCGAACATGATGTGACCAAAATAATTTTCACATGAGATCCTATGGAGCATAGCATCACAACTAGGCAACTCAACATGCTCATCATCATATTCATCATAAATAGGTAAGTCATGACATGATGAAGTCGCACTAGCATGAAGCATGGTAATAGGTGTGTCAACATCATGCAAGCAATCATTGGTAAGATGGTCCACAAGTGGGACGAAAGAAGCACCATCACCTATGTTACCTTTAGAGCTCCGCTCATGTGTTGTAGGTGAGGTTGCAACTTGATGGTACCATGTGGGGGGTGCATCTTCTTCCACCATGGCCATCGCTTTGTCCATTGGAGGGATGGACTCGTTGAGGGTAGTATTGTCGTCATGTAGGAGACCTAGCACCAAAGAAAACACACTAGGAGTAGAGGTTAAGTCGTTAGAAATCATAGTGGCCTCACATGCCCTCTCAACTACCTCACTCACTAGGTGTTGTGGCTCACTCACTCCCTCATGGATGCTCTCACTCGTATGGTTGGTGGAGTCACTCAAATGGCTCTCAACCTCACATAGGAGAAGTGGCATGCTCTCATGTGTGGGGCTAATGGTGGGCACACTCATCCTCTCAAGGGAAATGCTCTCAAGGTCACATATGATGGAGTCACTCATATCACTCATGTGGTGGTGGCACTCCTCACATGGGAATTGGGGCATCTCGTCATATGTGGATGTCGAAGAGGTGTAGGTGCAAAAGTCTCTATGCTCAACTTCCTCATCCGTAATGCCTCCAAAGATGAATGCCGTGGGATGTGGCAAATCATCACGCTCCTCCGAGGTCAAAGAGAAGGTCTCATGCTTGCTCGCGTAGCTTGACCCGGAGTAGTAGCCCAATATGGGCGCCGTCTTCATGGTGTCGAGGAGGTTCATGCACGATGCCTTGGTCGAAGGGGATGGCCCATGCTCGACCGTTTTGTCGCCGTCGCTCGTAGATGATCGCCTTGATGATGAAGACGTTGATGTAGGCAAACTCATGGGAAGTAGGCGAAGATGCCGTACGTCAAAAGGCGAAGATGCCTTGATAGCACTTGGCAAAGATGCCGAAGTGGTGGTTGTAGCCGTAGCTTCGTGTTGGGTGTGCTTGTCTCGCGGTCTTCTTATGTTCTCTTGAAGCTTGGGCTTGGTGTGAAGTAGAGCGTCTTCGGACTTGTAGGTATGCGCTTGTCGAGCATCTTCATGATGATGATGTCGTTGTCGTGCTTGAGCTCTTGGTAGATGTCGTTCGTCGTCGTCATGCACATGATGCTTGGAGGTGACTTGCCCTTCATGACGATGTCGATGGTCGCCATGGCGGTGTGGACGTGGAAGACTTGCACTTGCATCATGTTTGCGCTCCGAAGACTTGTGACTTGAACGTCGCCGCCGAGAGGATGACGAAGGGGACGAAGACTTGTAATCGACCACCAAGTGTCGGAGCTCCGCCATTTGTTGGTTGAAGGAGTCGCACATGTCGTCGAAGGAAGCCATTGTCCTTGTCTCGGAGTGTCGTAGTTCGATGGCGATGTTGCCCAAGCACTCTTGCATTTCTCGCTGTAGTCCGATGGTTTTCGCGTGGATGTCCTTGTTCGCGCCGTCGATGTCGAAGACCGGAGATGAAATGCCTTGCCTATCCATCACAAGACGCTAGCAAGTGTGAGTGAGAGAAAGAGAAGAACTATACCAAATGTACCTTGACCGATGTTGAAGATGGATCAATGATCACTCAAATGTGGAACGAGGAAATAGCACAATTGGTACCAATTCTTGTCGGTTTCTCACACCTACACAAGTAAAGCTTATGGTGGAGCTCGGTGAGGATAGTGGCACAAAAATTTGATGCAAAATGTTAGCAAGAGTCAATAAAGTTGAAAAATATTCACAAATTCGCAAGTGAAACAAGTAGACCAATAGCAATATGGGTGGCACACGGAAACACACACACGGATAGATAGATGGGGTCGTGCAACCAAGGAATGAGCCAAAATGTGGAATCCACGAAAATGCTCGTGTTGCACAACACTAGAGAGACGCTAGCGCGATTGCACAATAGGCGGATACGAACTTGTGCACAACCTACTAAGCAAAAATGCAAGGACTTCTATCCCAAGTATGCTATATGTATGGTATTCCGGTGGTACGATCCAAAATGATCGGATATGATATCATATGATGCGATGCTATGGCTCTTGCTTACAAGCTTCTTTGTCTTTCTCTTTTTGCTTAAAAGCTTATTCTTCTTCTTCTTTTTTGTATATGGCCACGATGCACAAACCAAGATAGCAATTGTGTATATGCGGGAAGAATCTTGTGACACAACGGATGATATGATGATACCAATATGATATTGTATATATATGCAATGGAAGAGTGGATCGATGATCACTAATGTGCACAAGTAACGTTGCCGGCAATACTCAAAGGCTAGTCTCGATAGGAAAGTGACGCAAAATGGGCTAGGGGTTAACAATGCAATTGCAAGGGAATATACAATGATGTCGTCGAAGTTACCATCCGAGTCGATGATGAGAGGCGGTGTTCTTGATGTAGACCCGTTCCTAATTAGCCGAAACACCTTAGGAAACGGAAAAACTACAACTCAAAATCTCAAGGATAAATGTCAAATGGTGGTAGCGGCAATGCCGTGGTGGTTGCGGAAGTGGAATGATGGGCTATACACGGTGTCGGAGTTGACGTCACGGTCCCTAAGTAGCCGAAACACCTTAGGAGACACAAGCCACAACTCAAACAAGCTCGAACAAAATTTGGTTAAGTTGGGTTGGCGGAAATGTATAGTGGACTAAGCTGTGCAGAAGTGGTGGTGGTGGTTGATGAAGAAGCAATTGTCCCTGAGTAGCCTAAACACCTTAGGAGACTCAAATCACTACTCAAGCAACCACAAATGCTATGGGGGACAAAATGGGTTAGGTTGCGGAAGTGTATCTTGGCTATGCGGATGATATGGTGGAGGGCCTATACAAACTTGCCAAATTTGACAAAATTTGATGGATTCAAATGAATATGGTGGTATTTTTGTGGAATGGGGGATGTCAAGAGCTTCAAAACTAGCTCAAGAACGTCCAAATCGGAGTTCGTATGAATTAGTTATGACCAAAACAAAAATCAGCCGAAGTCAAAATCTGGGTGTACCGGACGTCCGGAAAAGACCGGAAATCCGGTATTTTCTGCTGTATATGTGGTTCCGGTCATCCGGTGAGTTCCGGACGTCCGGTGCTTCGTGAGGGTCCGGACGTCCGGTAAAACGCCGGTCGTCCGGTGGGTCGGGGTCAACGCGAGATTTGAGTTCCGGGACGCGATTTTGGGCGGAAAATGGGGATTTTGGGGTCAAAATTGATGAGATTTCATGGATGAAAGATGGGGAAACTTGGGGAAATGCTAGATCCACTTGAAACCAAGCAAATCCATGGATCAAAATCAACAAAACGTCATCAAACCAACAGATCACAAAAAAAAATTGGGGCTATTTTTGGTGGGGATTTTCGAAATTGGGGAAGAACACAACAAAAACAAGCTAGAAAACGGTGGAGGGGGCTCCAAATTTGTGAGAAACGTGGCTCATGATACCATAATGATCCTAAACTAGATGGGGGACTCCAATTTCGTGAGAAACCATGGCTCCGATACCATAATGATGTAGGGTGGAACCCTAGATGGCCGATCTTTCACGAAATGGAGGGGATCCCATGAAGAACACGAAGAACACGAGAGGGAACACGAGGGGAAACACGAGAGAATCACTCAAACCAACAAGAACAAGTCACACATATGCTAGATCCTCAAAACACAAAGAGATACAAGATCCATGATCAACAAGGGACGATACAGCGGGTAACCGGTTCTTCTCCGTGAGGAGGTCTTGGGGTATCCCGCGGGATCTTCTCCGTGTAGGAGGTCTTGAATCCGTGTGGATCTTCTCCGTGGAGGGGCCGCGGTCACTCACAAGGAGATGAACCACTAGAGGAGCAAAGCTCTAAGTATCAAATGAGCTATCACTAAGCTAACCCTCACTAGGAGGAGGCGGAGGAGTATATATAGTCTAGGGCCACGAAGGGGTACGTGGGAGAGGGATACATGGGCCTCTGGCCCGATAACTGTGCGCAGACAGCATGTAGCGGACGTCCGACGGCTACCGGACGTCCGGTGGCTCGCGAGGGTCCGGACGTCCGGAGTCTTCGGACTTCCGCTATTTTCCTTCTGTTGTCGAAGTCACGGACGTCCGGTGGCCTCCGGTCGTCCGGTCGCCTGGGAGTCGCCGGTCGTCCGGTAGAGGCCGGACGTCCGGAGCCTGTAGCTTTCCTAGCAGCTTCTCCGTTTGATCCTCGGACTTGTCCTCGCCATCTTGTCCAATTCTCCTAGCTGTTCCATGGCCTCCCTCTTGGTTCCTGGTCATGCATAGCACATATATTTGAGGTAGTAGCCATGTCTCGCATCTAGAAAGTGGAGGTTCGGAGAGGAGCGGATTAACCTTGTGTCCAATGGTGGGTACTTGAGGTCTCGTCGAAGTGAACATGGGGATGATCGTGAGATGCTCCGCATCAATTGGTGTCTTGCATTGGATAGTTTAGACATAATATACACAATATTCAACACCATGTTCTTAGTTCACGCATTGTATATGTGAATGCCCTCTGCTTAGTATATAAATCACATATGTGAATTATATCATGCGATCCTGATTACTTAGAGAACATGTATGTGGATTATGTCATGCCAACCTGTTTACTAAACACATCATATAATTATCTCATACCATCATGTTTAGTTAGTCATCATAGCTTTGAATTATGTCATGCTATGCTATCCAGTTTAGATACACATTTATATGTGAAATTATGTCATGCTATCCTTTTTAGTTAAACAATATACATGTGAACTATTTCATGCCCTCCTTTTTCCACACTATCTATCACATCTATCTCTCATACGAGGTATGTACATTCAACTACGTTTCTTTTTTATCATCCATTTGAATTGGAGCAGGTGATGTCAGTATCTAGCGGAGTAAAAACACGGTCCATAAATAAAACAGTGCTACCTCTTGGTGGAGATAGCACCCTGGTTGTACATGCACGAGAACCAGCCCTGCCGCACATAATCCAGACTCTTGCAGATTGTACCCCTACTGCGATGGACAGAGCACCAGCTTCACCCAATCTAACCCCAACCCCAATAGATTGTAACCCAGTTCCAGTTGACACAGCATCATCTCCACCATAAAACTCCCAAACAAGAGCAGTTAGTAAGGCAGTTTCAGTGCCCAAAGCGCCAGTACTACCACGGGGAACCCCAACTCCACCAGTTAGTACACCTATTCATGTGGACGAAGCACAACCAGCCATTCGTAGTTTAGCATCTATCGCATTTGATGTTGTTAAAATCTATGTGCGTATCTTCCCATCGTGGAAATATTAGACTGGAGATGAAGGAAAATGTCAGTTGCAGCTGTTCTTCCAGGAGTTATGTGTAAGTAATGTTATTCACGTCAATTACTCTGCTTTGTCCCATAGATTCTACCTCCATGCTGGTTATAATATAGCAAAGGTTCCCATTTTTCTCTATAGCGAAGGACCGATTTGGAAACTCAGGATGAGGTAACCTGTGCTAATACCTCTGCTATCTTCCAGAATGCTTGGTGGAAGTATCGGAATTAGCTGAAGAAAACATCACTCGCAAAGAAACTCATCAAATTCCCTTACATTCTCCTGAGACACATTTACGGGGCGATGACTGGGAATGTCTTGTTATGTACTAGTCCCAAATCAAGAATGTGGTAAGGTCTATGAGCTCATTTTTTATTTTTAAGTATTATATCCTCCGTCTTACTATACCCTGTTCTTGTAGAACAAGTGCTTAAACCTGAAGAACAACTGTTCTCATTTAAGATTCCATTGCTATGGTGCATACTTCTTTGCTCCTGTATCACTGTATTTACTCATACAAACTTATTTTTAATTGAAGGATCCAATCAAAACTCCAATGGCACAACAGGTATGTTTAAACATGTTTCTTTAACAGGTTTGCTCTTCTAAATTGCTCTGTTAATTTTTTCAATTGTGTATACAGTCGACCTCTCAGATCATGCACATTACTAGCATCACGACAAAGCCAATAGTATTGTTGTACATGTATACCCGTGGTACCCATCTGAAATCTTCTTGTGTCGTGTAGTTTCCCACACTTGTATTCTTTCAATGCTACTTTGTCTTGAACTGATATGATTTGAACTGTGTCTCTATTTTGATTTGCCAAGACAATGCAGTGACCATAGGACACAGATATATGTTTGTTTGATGCTTTTATTATGTACTACTTGGTAATAGAAGACTTGGTGGTTTAATCCTGTCCACCATACTACTGAACTGGTTCACTGAAATGAGTTTCATATACTACATGCTAAACCTGCTATGTGTCTGCTTGTTTCTTCTTTTAGAATGCTGATAGAATATTGGGGAAGAGTATCTTATTAAGCAATGGTAAATGAAGTAATGCAGATAAGGTTCAACATAGTGAGACATCCTTGTTGGTCGCCATAAATGCTGATAAAACAGCTAAGGAAAATTATCTTGAAGACAGTGAGACAACCCCAAAGTCCTATCTTGGTGTAGTGTTTGAGTTACTGGCCACTACCACTGACACAAGCTCTTTGAACTCACTGTCTGATTCAGTTCGATTTCTTGAGTCTCAACTACAAGCTGAAAGATATCGATCAACTATGTTGTGACAAGAAGTCTAAGGACTGCGGACGTCCCTGGAGAATACAAATGCATACTTTCTGGTGCAATAGCAAGCGTTGAAGGATTTTAGCGCCGAATCGGAGAAAGGTAATAAGCTTGCTAAGCTTATTGTCAGCATGGTGGATACCCAGGATAACGTTTCTTGAGCTCTTCCAATGTTGTTTCCATTATGGACTTGTTTTGCTGCCGCGTTTATTTGCACTGGTGGCCAATTTAGACGGCCAGTGTATGTAATATGCTGCTTTATTCCCTATATTTGCATGGTTGGCGAACTTTGATGCCTAGTGGATGTAATATGTGTAATAGCTATAATAACCTAGTGTTAGTTATTTATTTATTTCCTTATTCTATTTTTTAGTTGTTTGCTTGTAGTCACTACAGTTCTTTTTCCGTGTTTTTCTAGTGACCACAATAACCTATTTTTATAACTAGGCCAGAGTAACCATGTGCAATATACAGACCGTTGTAACCATGGGCCTCCTACGGGCCGTAGGATCCATGGGCCTTCTACGGTCCATAGGATCCATGGGCCTTGTACGGGCCATAGGATCAATTGGCCTTCTACGGGTCGTACAATCAATGGGCTTCTATGGGCCGTATGGTCGATTTGCCAAACATTGGCCGTACTATTCATGAACCAATAATGATCCGCAAAATGGGTCGTAAACGGGCTAGAGTGGAAATCATCTGTTTATGGACTGACCATAATGGACCGTTAATAGGCCGAAATGTATAACTGACTTAACTCTATCGACAGGCATCACGGGTCGTTAATGGGTCGTATTTGATGACGTTATCAAAACAGCCCAATGGGTTAACGAGCCACAAACGGACCGACTGTAACCACAGGCTGAATTCGGCCCACAAGCGGAACATGCTAGTAACGGACCATAAGTAACCGAATGCTGGAAATGGGCCCAAGAATAAATGGGTCTTTGAAGGCCGAAAGTAAACACGGGCTGGAAACGGCCCAATGGAATAATGGGTCGTTAATGGGTTTAAAGTGTTGCACTGTTCATTATGGGCCAGTTTCGCCACAGGCCTTTATTGGGCGCCGATTTACAAAGGGCCTCGTATGGGCCAAAAGTCGGCATGGGCCATACATGGGCCAGAAGTTACAAGGGGCAAGAATCATTTTGGACATCCCAAATGACGCTACTGGGCTTAATCTGGATAGGCCATAAGGGGTCGTGAGCTAGCTGGCTGTAAATGGGCAATATGCGAACATGTCGTTAACAGGCTTTCCGTGGGCCGACCCACTGCCTTTTGACCAAGTCAAACGGGCCGGCCTTTTCACCTGAATGGGCCTCTGTTGGGCTGTGCCACGTGTCGACGTATCATAGGCGCCTCCCATCCAATGAGTGGATGGCATCTGTCCCATCGCCGAGACGACGCGTGGACACTCCGGCGAATCCGAATTTTACACGTGGAAAATCCCCACTGGTCCGGGCTGTTAACGGGTTATCGGATCCAACCGGAACCCGATAGCTTAACGGCGACCCGTTACAATGGATGCCACGTGTCGGTTCTCCTTGACGAAAACACTTCCATGACGCACCATTTGTCGTCATGGAAGTGGACACTTCAGTTATGATAATTTTGGTATTGTCATGAAACACTTCTACGATGGCACGAGTATGACTGCCTTGATTCTGTCATAAAATCGTCATGGTTGTACATGCATGACAGAAAACGTGACCTACTGTGAAAAACACATAGAATGTCTTTGGTTGCCTGCATGAGGCCCGGCCTAGCTCGCGCGGGACGCGAAGGGGCCGATTGGTTGCCTACTTTTACTGTTCGGCCCGCATGGCACGAACCTTAAAGCACTCCTGGGCCTGGCTCCCTGGGAATGCAAGAATCGGCAGTTTCTCCAGGGCTAGGCCCGAGCGATTCACATGGGCGGCGACGGCTGCACGCGCGCGACCACGCTCGAGAAGCCACATTGCTTCCCGAAGCGCTAGCAATTATTAGCCTCACCGCTCCCTCTTCCCACTCTCCCGCACTCTCCCAACTCTCACCGGCGGTGGCAGATTAGAGGAGAGCAAGAAGACCACCGGACTCCATCATCGGCGAGCGGATCATCACCAGGCCTACGACAATGGCGGTAAGCACTTCTCTGTTCGTGGTGCACTATTTTTTCACGTTCGATCCGGCGATAGATTCGATCCACGGTGGAGAGGGGAATGGGGAATAGAGGTAGATAAGCATGGCAGTTCAGACTAGCTCATACGAGTTCATACTACTTCATACTAGTTCATGCAAGATCGGAATAGACGTAGATGCGGATGGAGTAGAAGGGGGATTTGGGGTACAGAACAGACATGGGCTAACCGCAGTGGCCAACACCGGCGTGCGAAGCGACGGGTCGAGTGAATGGCCTTCATCTTCTTGTCCATCGCGGTGCGGGGCGGCGGGTGGTCGTCGCTATCGGAGGACTCAAGGTCGATCTGCCACGTTCGACGGCCTGGCTCCGGCGCCCTCACTGGCATCTGCACCGGTTCTTCCTCCTCCTTAGGCTCCCCACCGATGACCACCGGCGGCACGGTTCCCGTCTCCCAGTAAACTGCGGCATGGCGGTCATTAGGAGCCCAATAGTTCTTGTACTTGGACCACTTCTTCCTCTGTTTAGCGTCGTCGGAGGCGGCCTGGTTCATGGCCCAGCCAATGATGCCTATTGCTATCGCCCCCTTCGCTGGGTCAGGAATCAACGTCTTCAGCTCTTGTGAAGTGGCCCTAATGAGCACTGCCTCAGATTCCTTCTACTAGTCAGGCATGGAGCCGAAGTTCGAGCACACCTCCATTGTGTTCTCTAACTTGGTTCAGTCACCAGCCGACCACCCGAGGAAGAAGGCCCTCCAGCCAATACCCCAAGGGAAGGGGTTCACGTTGGAGCTGGAGCTAGAGCTCATGGCGATGGAGAGGAGTAAGGTTGATAGTGAGATAAGAGAGGGGGTGGGTAAGTAGTGGTGGGCAGGGTTAGTAAATATAGGCGCGATTGAGAGGAGGAAGAGTGATAGTCATGTCGTTTTAACTTCATGCTCTTCAATAAGCCATGGACTCTGTTATGTGCCTGACTCCATGAATTGTGTGCAGATCGAGGAGAGCAATGAGATGGGCACGGAGGTGCTCCCGGCTGTTGACAACAAGGCAAGCTGTCCGTTCATCCAATGCCTGAGGTTGGGGTGCTGCCCACCGCCGAGGAGGAACCGAAGACGCCTGAGGCTGGCAACGACGAGTGCATGGAGGAGCCCCCCAGCAACAAGCGCCGCAACTACGACCACTACCATGAGGAGGATGGCCCAACTCACTTCTGCAAGGCCATCCTTGCACCGAAGCTTGAGTGCATCCACATGCCCCTGGACTTCACCAAGCACTTCGTCGAGGTGCCGACAGAGTTCAAGCTCAGGAACAACACCGACTGCTCCTAGAAGGTGACGGTGAAGCTGATGAACGGCATGGTGACCCTGGATCAGGGTTGGGCCACGTATGTAGCCGTTCATCAGATCAAGATCGGCTACATGGTAACGTTCAAGCTCCTCACTCCCGACAGCCTCAAGGTCATCATCTTCGACGACAATGGCATTGAGGTCGTCAACAAGTGCAGGAAGCACGACGAAGTCTTCGCCGCCAAGGACTAGGGCTGGGGCACCTCCTTGCTAAGTACTATCGATCCTGCTTTGAACTGTTTATGATTCATGCGTTGAACTGTTATGAAGTGTGGTACTGCTTGTCTGAATTAAGCTATTAAGTAGTTGATGTTCTGTTTATACTTTGCTCTGCTTATGATGTGTGCTACATGGTTGTGCCAAAGTGTGCTGGTAACCTCACCAACTAGCCAAAGAGGTTACCACACACCAGGCGCTGCATACAACCAAACACCATGCCATGGGTTTGTCCATTAACATGCAGGCAACCAAACAATAGGTAATGTGGTCCAGCCCGTGCAGGCAAGAGGGCATGCAGGCAACCAAACAACTTGCAGATGATGCATTTGAGGATGCATTTGCATAGTCAGGCTGAGTTGAAAAGGCTATGCAATGTAGCTATTGTAGACTACGGCAACCAAACACACCCGTATTATCACGAAAGTGGGTTTTTTTAGTGCACGGACTGATGGCTTAGGCACCGCGATAGCTTCAGGAAAGCAGAGAAGCGGGGCTTTGACTCCTTTGTGATTGGCATTACTGGGTCATTGTGGAATGAGAGGAATGCACGTGTTTTCAAATAATTTGAGCAGCAAGTTGGAGCTCACGTCTTAGCTTCTCAAATTTTGGATAAAATCAAGGACGGAAAATTTCCACAAAATGGAGCCTGCGGTTTACATAGCTAGCATTGTGTGGGGTGGGCGTATCTATGATGATGTTCGCATCTTGCTTATAAACAACATTTGCTCTTTTCTGTAAAATTAAAGTACGTTCTCTTAAAAAGGTATGCACGTGCCTTTTTAGACTAGCCACAGTGAAAGTAACTTTAAAAATAACATTCAGTTTAACTCATCAAATTTGTCTAGACTCTATTTCAAAATAAATATCTTAACTTTAGTACTAAAATTAATATAACGTTGACATACTTATTTTTTACTACATACATGACACATGCGTGACGCGAAGGCGCGCTGGAGAAGCTTACGAAAATGAAGTGGTAATGGACAAAAAGGTGTCACGAACGAGGAAAGAGGCGTTGAGCTCAACTACCAACGCAGATATGACTTCACCACCATAGCTAGCTGTGCCATGCATCAAAGGAAGAGGAAAGAACAAAGCAGCATTGGTTCCGGTGAACGAAACCAGCAGCACGACAATTAAGCCAGACTGGGCTACAAGCAAAGATTACAGCCGGTCTGGAACATGAGAGAGTCAAGGGCCCCCATCGGCACGTTGCGGATCACAACAGGAGCCGATTTCTGTTACTCCTGCTCAATTTGATGTCGAGCCAATCTGTGGAAATTGTCGCAAAATCCATGCGTTAAAAAACTTGCAATCAAGATCAGGCATTAGGCTGGTCACAATGAGGTGAAACTTAGGTGTAACATCATATATTTCAATACAAGTTGCTTATGTGGCACATATTTAAATGAAGAGTGAGGTGCTTGTGGTAACTAGCTAAGTTATCGGAACATCACACACTTCAAGAAACAATGAGTCTATAAGCTAATAAATGCATCGTTGCATGACACTACCTACAGGTTCCTACCAACTGTGAAGGTAATAACGTAATCTAGATAAGTGTGTATGTTACTACCTTATGTTCCTGTCCATTGTGACCAGCCTTAGAGAATGAAGGCAAACACAAAACTTCATACGATCAACTTGCACAAAAATGCTCTCGAAAACATAAATTTCAGTATAACTACGCGCGCGCGCGCGCTCTCTCTCTCTAATTAATCTTAGCTCTGACTTTCTGAAGCTAATATCTCGGTGTCTAAGCTATTGTACTTTAGGATCTCTGAAGAGCGAGGCATCAACGAATCTTAACACTCCGGAGCTTGCCGGGTGCAAGGAAGAAGAAGACGAGGAACCGACACAGCTGCACCCATCGCCGCCGTGCAACCCCAGCCGGTTCAAGCACAAGCATATCCTCTCCCTCTCCGAGTATCCCGTCCTAAGCACACCATCCGCTTCTCGGCTTAGCGGCGGCTGGCAGGGCGGGCTTATGGACAGCTTCAGGTCGATCATGCCACCGCCGAGGTGCCCCGCCAGTGGCGGCGGCAAGGACACGCTGTCGTCGGCGTCGCTGCTGTGGCCGCTGGCATCGGGCGAGCAGCTGGAGCCGCCCGCGAGCTGGTGGGGGCTGGCGCCGCTCGCCACGGCGGGGGACGAAGGCGTGTGCATCCCCTGCACGGCGGCGGTGCCAGTATTGAGCAGGCGGTGGGTCTGCGGGTCGACGCCGCGGGCGAGGAGCTTGCGCTTGACGTGCGTGTTCCAGTAGTTCTTGATCTCGTTGTCCGTCCTCCCCGGCAGCCTCCCGGCGATCAGCGACCACCTGCAAAGTAATGAAACCAAGAATCAATATCATCGCCGTCCGCCGTCACATCACCTTATATACATGCAAGAATCCGGACACATGTATTTCCGTTCAGATTTTTCGATGGCCATAGCAAGCTGGGGCTTAGATGGCTTACTTGTTCCCGAGGAACTCGTGAAGCTTGATGATGAGCTCGTCCTCCTCGTCGGTGAAATTGCCGCGCTTAAGGTCCGGCCTCAGGTAGTTGATCCACCGCAGCCGGCAGCTCTTTCCACAACGCAGCAACCCTGCACGAGTACATGCAGACGAATGAACATCACATCCCACACGGCCGGCATGCATGCCAATGTTGAGTCCGCATACCAAATAAAGATATATGTCGTACCTGCTGCTTTGGGGAGAGATCTCCAGCACCCTTCTCCATGGGCCTTGATGTGGGCGATGAGCCGCTGATCCTCCTCCTTGGTCCAGGCGCCCTTGTTGGTGTGCGCCTTCTCGCAGCACGGCGATCTCCCCATGTCCGCCGACGGCCGGCACAGCCCACGGCCCTAGGCGCAAGAGGGAGGGAGAGAGAGATCGGAGAGGTAGCAGGAGGAGACAGACACAGAGCCAAGTGACGACTGTTGTTTGATCTCAGGGAAGAGAAAGCAGTTTATATGGTGGCGGAGAAGGAGGGGCGGAGGGAGAGAAAGCGGGGCGAGGTCGAGGTGGATGGAGAGAGATAGAGCGGAAAGGGTCCCATTCCCATTGACCCGGATCACTCCGAGACATTTGACCGAGTTGGTGCGAGGAGAGAGAGAGAGAGGAGGGGGTGAGTGAGTGGTTGCGTAGCCCCAGGGACGGATTTGGTAGGTTGGTAGGTAGGGAATGGCATGCTTCTGCTCCTGTCCGGAGCCCTTCCCTCCCTTGTCCTATCTCATCGCTTCAATTGTTTGGTTTCCGAGATAATTTGCTTAGGCACTTGCAACCGGTGTAAATATTCTCTTCTAAAAAAGGTAATATCAGCGGAAGTCATACAATTTGTGTGACATGTTCAGTTTGATATTAAAAACTTTGAAAATACGGTTTTGTAGTAACCTAACTTGACTCACGTGAGGAGATACAATCATAGTACACGTACACACGTGTATCCATGTGTATGGCATCATCTGTAAGTGAGCGATGGCTCATATTTTACACAAAACACCCTCATAGTTTTTGTATGCCGAAAAAATGAACCAACTCGACCTATTTTTGCAAAAAATATCCTCACATTTTTTTAGTTTCCAGAGCAACCCGACCACGGTAATGCACATAAACTCAAAAATTGATGCCTATTTTAATAGTAGATGGTCCAGCGACTACTGTCTTCGTGTCTGAGTGTCTAAATTACTACTCCCTCCGTAAACTAATGTAAGAGTGTTTAGATTACTATTTTAGTGATCTAAACACTCTTATATTAGTTTACGGAGGTAGTACTGAACAAAGATTGATATGTAACATCTCAATTTTTAATTTAGATGTTAACATAGATCATTCGTATGCATCCATCATTTGAGCATTATTGAATTTGAGTTTATTTGAAAGTTAATCCAAAAACTTTAAGCAACTCAAGGACCCAAGTGAGAAAGTTGGAAGTTTTCCAAAGATGACCCACTATTTTTATTGTTTATCGGTGAGGTAGGATTAAATATTATTTTTGCCAATTTTCATTTATAATATTTAAAAATAAATGAGAGAACATAATATGACTTCTTGGAAAACAGAATAAAAATATTGGAATTTGAATTTTGAGTAAAAATTATTGGATTTTTATTTGCAATTTATTATTATAAAAATTTCATTAAAAATTTTATTTTATTTTTAGGCATTTTTGTTTCAGAAAAATGTCCACTTTGTCCCAAATATTAGTTGGGGACGACGAACATTGTTTTTGGAATTTTTAGGATTTTTTATATTTAATTTGAATTTTATTCGTTCGGCGAATTTATAATAATAATAATAATAAACTTATTGGGCCGGCCCAGCCGAAGCCAGGCCACGGCCCAACTCGCCACCGCCTCCGCCGTCGTGTCCTCGCTAGACTCCGGTTAGGAGTCCGGGTCGAAGTGCCGCCGCCGCTCGCCCCCTCGGCCAAGAAAGCCGCCTCCCCCAGCCCTTTATAAGCGCCGCCCGAACCCCTCCCTCTCCTCACAGCCTGTCGTCGCCTCGCGCCCGCACCACCGCCACCGCCGCAGCCGCCGCCACCGCTGCCAACCGCCACCGCCGCCGCCGCTGCCACCGCTGCCAACCGCCGCCGCCGCCGCCGCCCGTC
>LR738713.1:284271290-284290203 GCA_902687465.1 Secale cereale
CCCCAGCCCTTTATAAGCGCCGCCCGAACCCCTCCCTCTCCTCACAGCCTGTCGTCGCCTCGCGCCCGCACCACCGCCACCGCCGCAGCCGCCGCCACCGCTGCCAACCGCCACCGCCGCCGCCGCTGCCACCGCTGCCAACCGCCGCCGCCGCCGCCGCCCGTCGCCTCCCGCGCCCGCACCGCCGCCCGCCGTTGCCGCCACCTCCCGCAGCCGCCAGCGCCGCCGCCCTCCTCGCCGCCGGCCGAAGCCACCGCCGCCGCCCGACCGCGAACCCGGAAAACACGCCGGACCAGAACTCGATCCGCGAGGTATAAACCGCCGTTTTTTATTTTATTTTTGGTTTTTTAAACCCTAGATCGTTTTTTTAGAAAACCTAGATTCGTTTTTTATTTGGTTTTATTAAATAGCAGACGTTCGCTGTTTAGTTTCAGAAAACGAACGTTCGCAATTTAGATCTTTCTTTTTGTGTTAATTTCCTTAGGGACCTATCCACGATTTAAATTTTTATCGATCAGCCCCTGGTTTTCAAATTATTGTTACTTTTTGCTCGTTAGTCGGAATTAGGTGAAACCAACGCCAATTTCTTCCATTCGATCTTATCTTTCCAGTAGCGTGAACCAAATTTGATTTTGAATTTTTTATTTGAATTCAAACATAATTGTATTTGAACTTCTTTTGATCGTAACTTGAGTTTCGTAACTCCGTTTGAGTTGATTATATTTGCAAATTGAAGCTCTTGACCTAAACTTTCTAATAAGGCCAAATTCACTTAGTTTTGGTACCGTTAGAAATTGTTTTCTGTTGCAAGAGTTATTCATTTGTTTTCGAAGTCTTTTGAGTTTCGTTCTTCGATTCGGTTGCATGATTGCTCATGTATGCTATTGTTTGATTGCGATAGAATTTCCGGAGTGCGAAGCATGCTACTACGAGTCACTAGGTTTCAACGATCATCAGCAAGACAAGTTCATACTTTGATCATACTTTCCAATACCTTGTTTTTTTATTGCATTAGTTCTATCCTCAAAGATTGCATGAGTAGGACTTGATCACATGTGGTATTGCTTAGTAGTTCATGAGGTAGGAGCCCAATGACTTGAGATCAACCCAAAGGAATATACACTTTGTTACTTATTGCTTAGCCATGCTTGTAGACGTGGATTGGTATGTGAGATTTTCATGAAAGTTGTGAGTGTAATAACAACTAAGGGAATGTTTAAGGTGGTAACTTTAATACACCACTGGGTCGATTGGTTGCAGGGCACCTGGAGAATCCAGTGTTGTCTTAGGAAATCCCGGAGGACCCGTGAGATTATCCTATGGAATGCCACCCAGGATCAAAGGGATCATATATCTTTCGTGCCTAGAAACTTTCGTGTGCAGCCACATGCCATTATGGGCTCTGGTACACTTGAGTATATTGTGTGAGCTCTTTCAGTGGTGAACTAGCAGATGTAGGGGAAAGTAGGTGTAACTGTTCATCCGGGGTAAAGAGTAAATGCTTCTGAAAGACTATGTCTCGGTCATCCGTTTCTCAAACACCATGCAATGCAAGAAATCAAACGGAGGAGATCGAGTCTTGTGGGGAAAAGTGCACAAACCTCTGCAGAGTGTACAAACTATTCATGAGTAGTCGTGTCCCCGGTTATGGACATCTTGAATATCCTGGTATTTGAATTATGGATTGATCTCAACACTCTATTTAATTAACTTGTTGGGTTATTAATGACTTTGGTAATTTGGGTTTGAGATGGAGGAACCATTCTCAATATTTCTTAACTAAACTGAGTAGTAAATAAAATGTATTCCTTTTTTGTAGGGAAAAACTAGCTTTATGCAAAAATTTAACCTTACAGCCTCCACCAGCCAAATATGCATATAGTTGTAGACAATTATTCATCATTACTTTCTAAAGTGTAGTCTTGCCAGCATATTCAATGTGCTGATCTACACGGCTGCAACGTCTCATGTTTCAGAGTTTACCGACGAAGAATAAGGTGCGATTAGGTCGTTGTCATGTAGTCAATGTTTGCCCTAGAGTTGGATGGACTCAACTTATCTTCGATGCTTCCGCAAGACTTTGTATTAGTCTATGGCCTTCAGCCATCTTATTGTAATAAGACTCATTATGAGGATTTTCGATGTAATAAAGTGTGATTGAACTCTGCTATAAACACTCGAAGTATTGTGTGTGTCAGCATACCGATCCAGGGATGACACTGAGCACAGAGACTCCGGTCCATTCGGATCGAGGTCGCTACAGAGATGGTATCAGAGCACACGTTGACTGCAGGACACGACCACTAGGATGAGACACAGATGTTCTTCTCTACTCTTCTACTTATTCTTCACGCATTCTAATTCTTCTCTATTTCTATTCTATAGATGTCCGACCCCGGGAGCAAGTTCACTCAGCCAAACGATGACACCCCTTCCGGAAGACACTTGAAGGAAGTCACTAGATACCTACGTATTGGAATACCAAGTATCACTGGAGATCTCTATGAAACATTGCTGGAAGAGGAGTGTTGGAAGATCAAAGTTAGTGTTCCTGGAAGGACTATTGCACCAGTCATGGAACCATTGGAGCTTGCCTTTGACGCACCGACATGGAACTTGGGAAAGAGTATGGCAGCTCACATCACATTAGACGCATATGTGAAGTCTACAACAAGGATCTTGAAGACACCATCTACCAGATTTATGGACGCCGAGACGAGCAATGGGAGATGCTTCGCACCAGGAAGGATGGATCCATTGCAGCATTCATCCAGGAGATGGACCAACACATTCGACGCTACGAAAACCAGATGTGCACGCTCATGTAGAAGACCAAAATGGTGATAACATGGAACGTGGAGATAGAAGAGGAACTCAAGACAGTACGTGATGGATATGAAGAGGAAATCGCCGTACTATTGGAGCGGAATGAAGCACTGAAGAAGAAGGTTGGAACAAACATGGTGAAGCCGGAACCAGAGATGGGTATTCACATGGAGAACTACATTCTGATATATGAGACCGACAGTGATGAAAGTGATTATGAAGATTAAGCTGGAGCAGATATTCTTCCAAGTAGTTAGAAAACGTTCGCTAGCTTTGTATTAGGATCTTTTGTGTGACCTTGTTTAAAATTGAGTGATATGATCTGAAATTGTTTGTCTCATGTGCATATGGGTAGTGATTTTCCCCTAGACCTCATTCTATTCTAATCTCTCCCCACTAAACCCCTCAGATGCCTCCGAGACGTGTGCCCGGATTTGAGTTTCCACCTGAGCTCACTCAGTTGATCCAGCAGCAGAACACTTTGATGCAACTACTTGTTTAGAACCAAGGCAACAACAACAACAACCCACCTCCACCTCCCCATGACAACCTGACCCGGTTCCTAAGGTTGAATCCGCTGGTGTTCTCTAGTAGCACCGAGCCGATTGTTGCAGAGGACTGGCTCCGCAAGATGGGACGAGAGCTAGCAACCGTAAGATGCACTGATGCAGATAGAGTGTGTTTTGCCGCACATCAGCTTGAGGGATCAGCAGCCGCTTGGTGGGAGAACTACACCGCCACCTATCCACTTGCTACAGTTACTTGCGATCAGTTTCAGCAAGCCTTTCACACTGCACATGTCTCAGCTGGAGCCATGAACCTGAAGAAGCATGAGTTTCGTAACTTGCACCAAGGAAACCATACTGTGTGGCAGTACGTGGGTGACTTCAGGCAGTTAGCTCGCTACACGCTAGATGATATAGCCACTGATGCCGCGAAGCAGGAGAAGTTTCTGGAGGGACTCAACGACGAGTTGAGCATGCAGCTGATGGTAGCCACCTACAACAACTACCAGGAGTTGGTAGATAAGGCCATCATGATAGAAGGAAATTAGCAGCAGATTGAGACCCGCAAGAGGAAGTATGGATCGGGGAAGTTTAACTCTGGAGCCCAGCAGAAGCCCCGTTATTCCCTATACTCAGGAGGAAATAACCATCGAACCACTGGAGGCCATTCTCACAATGGAGGAAGTTCACACAACCATAGTGTGCCCAAGAATGGCAATGGGAATGGAGGAAACAACAATCAGAACTGTTCCACTCCATCCACGCCCGCAAAGAGAGATCTGAGTCACATTACTTGTTTCAAGTGCGGGAAGACTAGACATTGTGCCATAGAGTGTCCTAAAGGGAAGAATGGAAACGACAATGGAAATTCAGGGAAGAAGCCCAACCCTTTCACCAGAGGACACGTGAACCATGTCAATGTGGAGGAGATTGACGAGTAGCCCGACACAGTGGTTGGTAAGTTTTTGGTTAATGCATTTACCGCCCTAGTTCTTTTTGACACTGGTGCATTGCATTCATACATATAAAGGGGTTTTGTGGAAAAGTATCATTTGCCCACCGTAGCCCTTAGAACACCTATGTTAGTAAGTTCCCCTGGGGCAGAGTACATGGCTAGCCGAGGATGTTATCAAGTCCATTGACCATTGGGAGACATGTATTTCCCACAGATCTCATATTTTTGGAATCCCAAGGTTTGGATTTAATCATAGGTATGGATTGGCTATACAAGTTTGGAGGAAACATCGACTGCGCCAGTAGATCAATTCTTCTCACCACCCCGGAAGTAAAGAGGATCAAGTATGTGTCGAGACACACACCCCGGAAGATGTACGTAAATGCACTCTCGGGAGTTGTTTAGGAGGAAGTACCAGTTGTGAAGGATTACCCCGATGTATTTCCGGAGGAGATACCAGGCATGCCACCGGATAGAGACATCGAGTTTTTAATTGAGTTGCTGCCAGGCACCGGACCAATATCCAAGAGACCGTACCGGATGCCCGCTAATGATCTGGAAGAGATCAAGAAGTAGATGAAGGAATTAATGGAGAAAGGTTATATCTGACAAGTTCATCGCCTTGGGGAGCCCCAGTACTTTTAGTCGAGAAGAAGGATGGTTCCCTAAGAATGGTTGTGGATAATCGTGCACTAAATGAAGTGACGATCAAGAACAAGTACCCTCTGCCCATGATAAATGCCATGTTTGATCAGTTGCAAGGAGCCAAGGTATTCTCTAAGATCGATTTACGATCTGGTTATCACCAATTGAAGATCCGAGAGCAGGACATACCTAAGACAACTTTTACCACAAGGTATGGGCTTTACGAGTACACAGTTATGTCGTTTGGTTTGACTAATGCCCCTGCCTATTTCATGAGTATGATGAACAAGGTATTCATGGAGTTCTTGGATAAGTTTGTGGTAGTGTTCATTGATGACATATTGATTTACTCCAAGAACGAAGAGGAGCACAAGGAACATTTGCGTTTAGTTCTCGAGAAGCTCAAGGAACATCAGTTATATGCCAAATTCAGCAAATGTGATTTTTGGTTGAAGGAAGTAGGGTTTCTCGGACATGTTATATTAGGAGATGGTATAGCAGTGGACCCTGCCAAAGTAGAGGCCGTTACGGAATGGAAGGCACCCGCCTCAGTTGGAGAGATTCACAATTTTCTTGGACTCGCAAGATATTATCGGAGGTTCATTGTGAATTTCTCTAAGATTGCGAAGCCCATGACAGAATTGTTGAAGAAGGAAAGTAAATACAATTGGACCAAAGAATGTGAGGCTAGTTTTCAGAAGTTGAAGAAGCATTTGGTTACAACCCTAGTGCTGATTCTCCCGAATATTTGTAAGGATTTTCAAGTGTATTGTGACGCTTCATGTCAAGGACTTGGAGGAGTTCTCATGCAAGAAGGAAGAGTTGTTTCATATGCCTCACGTCAGCTTCGACCCCATGAGTTGAATTATGCCACCCATGATTTGGAGTTAGGAGCCGTAGTGCACGCACTCAAGACCTGGAGGCACTTTCTTATTGGAAACTGTTGTGATGTATACATGGATCATAAGAGTTTGAAATACATCTTCACGCAGAAGGAGTTAAATCTCAGTAAAAGGAGATGGTTGGAGCTTATAAAGGATTATGACATGGGATTACATTATCATCGAGGAAAAGCCAATGTCGTGGCAGATGCGCTAAGTCACAAGAGTTATGTTAATACTATCCTAACCGGAGGATTACCCAAGGAGTTGGCAGATGACCTCCAAGAGTTACAGCTGGAGATAGTCCCCAGAGGCTATGTTGCTACATTGGAAATTCAATCCACTTTGTTGGGTAAGATTCGAGAGGCCCAGAAGACGGATGAAGGAATAGCAGAAATAAAGGGCAGAATGGCCAAAGGAAAAGCAAAAGGATTTTGTGACGATGAACACGAAACACTATGGTTTGAAGAGCGTATTTATGTGCCCAATGACCCGGAGATCAGGAAGTTGATTCTTCAAGAGGCTCATGATTCGCCTTACTCAATACATCCAGGCAACACCAAGATGTACTTGGATTTGAAGCATAATTTCTGGTGGACTCGAATGAAGAAGGACATTGCCGAGTATGTAGCAGTATGTGACATCTGCCAGAGAGTGAAGGAAGAACATCAGAAACCAGCAGCACTATTGCAGCCGTTACCCATACGAGAATGGAAGTGGGATAAACTTGGAATGGACTTTATCACGGGACTACCCAGGACACATTCAGGGTATGATTCCACATGGGTTATAGTTGATCGCTTGACGAAGGTATCTCATTTCATCCCTGTGAAGACCACCTACATGAGTGCTAAGTTGGCCAAGATATACATGACCAGGATCATATGTCTGCATGGAGTTCCAAGGACCATTGTATCAAATAGAGGAGCACAATTTACTTCAAAGTTTTGGAAGTAGTTGCACGATACTTAGGGTACGAGGCTAAAGTTCAGTACAACCTTTCATCCGCAGACAGATGGACGGACGGAGAGAGTCAATCATATTCTGGAGGACATGTTGAGAGCTTGTGCACTAGATTATGGATCTAGTTGGGATGATAACCTGCCATAAGCAGAGTTTTCTTACAACAACAATTATCAGACCAGGTTGCAGATGGCCCCTTTCGAGGCTTTGTACGGAAGGAGGTTCAGAACACCGTTCATGTGGGATGAAGTTGGAGACCGTCAGTTATTTGGACCTAACCTAATCAGAGAGTCAGAAGAGAAGGTCAAGTTGATTCGCGACAGAATGAAGATAGCCCGGTCCCGTCAGAAGAGTTATGCAGATACGAAATGCAAGGAGGTGACCTATGAAGTTGGGGATAGAGCATATCTCCGTGTGTCTCCGCTTCGAGGAGTTAAGCGTTTCGGAGTGAAGGGTAAACTGGCACCACGACTCATGGGACCGTATAAAGTTTTGGAGCGCAGAGGAGAAGTAGCTTATCAGCTAGAGGTTCCCGAAACCTTGTCTGGAGTTCACAACGTATTTCATGTATCTTGGTTGAAGAAATGTCATGCAGAGATGGACGAGATTCCGCTACGAGATACAGTACCTCTGGAAGCAATTCAACTAGAGAGTGATTTGACCTATGAGGAGAAGCCTGTCAAGATTCTCGAGTTTGCCGACAGAGTTACCCGCAGCAAGGTCAACAAGTTTTGCAAAGTTCAGTGGAATCACCCTACAGAGGATGAAGCCACCTGGGAACGAGAGGATAATCTACGCGAGGACCACCCACACCTATTTTCTAGCCAACCCGAATCTCGAGGGCGAGATTCACCTTAAGGGGGGTAGGTTTGTAACATTCCAATTTTCAATTTGGATGTTAACATAGATCATCCATATGCATTCATCATTTGAGCATTAATGAATTTGAGTTTATTTGAAAGTTGATCCAAAAACTTTAAGCAACTCAAGGACCCAAGTGAGGGAGTTGGAAGTTTTCCAAAGAGGACCCACTATTTTTATTATTTTATCATTGAGGTTGGATCAAATATTATTTTTCCCAAATTTCATTTTCAATATTTTAAAATAAATGAGAGAAGATAATATGACTTCTTCAAAAACAGAATAAAAATATTGGATTTTGAATTTTGAGTAAAATTAAATTTTATTGGATTTTTATTTGCAATTTATTATTTTAAATTTTTCATTAAAAAGTTTATTTTATTTTTAGGCATTTTTGTTTCAGAATAATGTTCACTTTGTCCCAAATATTAGGTGGGGACGAGGAAAATTGCTTCTGAAAATTTTGGATTTTTTATATTTTATTTGATTTTTATTCGTTCGGTGAATTTATATTAAAAAAAGTTACTGGGCCGGCCCCGCCGAAGCCAGGCCACGGCCCAGCTCGCCACCGCCTCCGCCGCCGTGTCCTCGCCGGACAGCGGCTAGGAGTCCGGGTCGGAGCCGCCGCCACTCGCACCCTTGGCCAAGAAAGCCGCCTCCCCCAGCCCTTTATAAGTGCCGCCCGATCCCCCCTCTCCTCACAGTCCACCGCCGTATCGCGCCCGCACCACCGCCGCCGCAGCCAACCGCCACCGTTGCCGCCCGTCGCCTCCCTCGCCCGCACCGCCGCCGGCAAGCCGCTGTCTGCCGCTCCCGCCGCCCTCCTCGCCGCCGGCCGAAGACACCACCGCCCGCGAAGCCGCCGCGGACCCGCACCTGATCTGCGAGGTATAAACCGCCGTAGTTTTATTTTATTTTTGGTTTTTTTAAACCCTAGATTGTTTTTTTAGAAAACCTAGATTCGTTTTTTATTTGGTTTTATTAAACAGCGAACGTCCGTTGTTTAGTTTCAGAAAACAAACGTTCGCAATTTATATCTTTCTTTTTCTATTAATTTTCGACAGGGACCTATACGCGATTTAAATTTTTACCAATCAGCCCCTAGTTTTCAAACGATCGTTACTTTTTGATCGTTAGTCGGAATAAGGTGAAACCAACGCCAATTTCTTCGTTTCGATCTTATCTTTCCAGTAGTGTAAACCAAATTTGATTTTAAATGTTTTTAAATTTGAATTCAAACAAAATTGTATTTGAACTTCTTTTGATCGTAACTTGAGTTTCGTAACTTCGTTTGAGTTGATTCTTTTTGCAAATCGAAGCTCGTGACCTAAACTTTCTGATAAGGCCAAATTCACTTAATTTTGGTACTGTTAGAAATTGTTTTATTTTGGAAGAGTTATACGTTTGTTTTCGAAGTCTTTCGAGTTTCGTTCTTCGACTCTGTTGCATGATTGCTTATGTATGCTATTGTTTGATTGCGATAGAATTCCCGGAGTGCGAAGCGTGCTACTACGACTCACTAGGTTTCAACGATCATCAGCAAGGCAAGTTCATACTTTGATCATACTTTCCAGTACCCAGTTTTTTTATTTGATTGGTTCTATCCTCAAGGATTGCACGAGTAGGACTTGATCACATGTGGTATTGCTTAGTAGTTCATGAGGTAGGAACCCGATGACTTGAGATCAACCCAAGGGAATATACGCTTTGTTACTTATTACTTAGCCATGCTTGTAGACGTGGATTGGTATGTGAGATTTTCATGAAAGTTGTGAGTGTAATAACAACTAAGGGAATGTTTAAGGTGGTAACTTTAATACACCACTAGGTGGATTGGTTGCAGGGCACCTGGAGAATTCAGTGTTGTCCTAGGAAATCCCAGAGGACCCGTGTGATTATCCTATGGAATGCCACCTAGGCTCAAAGGGATGATATATCATTCATGCCTAGAAACTTCCGTGTGCAGCCACATGCCATTATGGGCTCTGCCATAGTTGAGTATGTTGTGTGAGCTCTTTCAGCAGTGAACTAGAAGATGTAGGGGAAAGTAGGTGTAACTGTTCATCCGGGGTAAAGAGTAAATGCTTCTGAAAACTGTGTCTCGGTCATCCGTTTCTCAAACACCGTGCAATGCGAGAAATCAAACAGAGGAGATCGAGTCTTGTGGGGAAAAGTGCACAAACCTCTGCAGAGTGTACAAACTATTCATGAGTAGCCGTGTCCCCGGTTATGGACATCTTGAGTATCTGGGTATTTGAATTATGGAATGATCTCAACACTCTATTTCATTAACTTGTTGGGTTATTAATGACTTTGGTAATTTGGGTTTGAGATGGAGGAACCATTCTCAATATTGGTTAACTAAACTGAGTAGTAAATAAAATGTATTCCTCTTTTGTAGGAAAAAAACTAGCTTTATGCAAAAAATTAACCTTACAGCCTCCACCAGCCAAATATGCATATAGTTGTAGACAATTGTTCATCATTACTTGCTACAGTGTGTTCTTGCCAGCATATTCAATGTGCTGACCTACATGGCTGCAATGTCTTGATAACCCACAAGTGTAGGGGATCGCAATAGATTTCGAGGGTAAAGTATTCAACCCAAATTTATTGATTCGACACAAGGGGGGCCAAAGAATACTCTTAAATATTAGCAGCTGAGTTGTCAATTCAACCACACCTGGAAACTTAGTATCTGCAGCAAGGTAGTTTAGTAGTAAAGTAATTTGGTAATAGTGGTAGCAGCAATAAAAGTAATGGTAGTGTTTTTGTAGTTTTGTAACAGTAGCAGCGGAAAAGTAAATAAGCAACAAGCAATATGTGAAAAGCTCGTAGGCATTGGGTCGGTGATGGGGAATTATGTCGGACGCGATTCATCATGTAAAAGTTATAACCTAGGGTGACACAGAACTAGCTCCAGTTCATCAATGTAATGTAGGCATGTATTCCGAATATAGTCATACGTTCTTATGGAAAAGAACTTGCATGACATATTTTGTCCTACCCTCCCGTGGCAGTAGGGTCCTAGTGGAAACTAAGGGATATTAAGGCCTCCTTTTAGTAGTGTACCGGACCAAAGCATTAACACATAGTGAATACATGAACTCCTCAAACTACGGTCATCCCCGGGAGTGGTCCCGATTATTGTCACTTCGGGGTTGCCGGATCATAACACATAGCAGGTGACTATTGACTTGCAAGATAGGATCAAGAACACACATATATTCATGAAAACATAACAGGTTCAGATCTAAAATCATGGCACTCGGGCCCTAGTGACAAGCATTAAGCGTGGCAAAGTCATAGCAACATCAATCTTAGAACATAGTGGATAATAGGGATCAAACCCTAACAAAACTAACTCGATTACATGGTAAATTTCATCCAACCCATCACCGTCTAGCAAGCCTACGGTGGAATTACTCACGCACGGCGATGAGCATCATGAAATTGGGGATGGAGGAAGGTCGATGATGATGCCGGCGATGATCTCCGCTCTGTGGAGCCCCGAACGGACTCCAGATCAGCCCTCCCGAGAGAGATTAGGGCTTGGCGACGGCTTGATGGGCCTCGAACCCCTCATTGGATTACCCCAAGTGGAAGGTGTAAGATGCAGTAAGTAGAGTGTTTTCCCCTAGCAAAGATGCCAAGGATCGAATCCCCAGAGACTCCTAGGTTCAACAGGTAGGTGTCAACCGCTAACGGCGCAATTAGCAATCAACGTGGACCTGCACACAGATACAAATAACTTTGCTCCCAACGAGTACAGAGAGGTTGTCAATCTCTCCGGCCTTGTAGTTCACAAAGGGTTAAAAGCAATATGATAGTAGTGATAGATAGTGTTTTGCAATAGTAAATAAAATAGCGGAAAAGTAAAATAGTGTATGTGATCAATGATGGTAATATGGACCGGAGTCACATGATGTTCACTAGTGATGTCTCTCTCCCAAAAGACGATAAAATAGCTATGTGAGGTAACAAATTACAGCTTGGCAATTGACAGGACCACGAACGCAAACCAATGCTGACTACATTACAAGAAAGGTTGAGGTTCAAAGCATGGGCGGTACGCCGAAGTAAGTAGACCGAAATCCATCTGCATCTACTACTAATCATCCACCTTGAGATATCTATCCAGAACATCTCGCTGGTATTAAGTTGCGAGTCCCACCCATAGTGTAAACTCAATGCAACAGACAACTGCATTAAAAGAACTTTGCGTTAAGTAAACAATCCTTGCACCCGCGGGCACAAGCACCGTTGTTTTCCCCTTTTTGGCAACATCACATCCCCTAGACTCATGTTTCTGTCACTCAAGCTAGTCATCGAGGGGCATGAACCCACAATCGAGCATAACGTTCCCTCTTGGATTCACTACCTACTACTTGGCCAAAGCAATAAATAACAACGGAGAACATGCAAGAATTACTTATGAACTAAAATATAAAAGAGGTGAATCAAATATATTACTCAAGATCAACCTGAACATAATCTCATAATCCATCGGATCCCAGCAAACTCAACATAGCAACAGCATAAGGATTACATAGGTGCCTCGATCATGTAGGGCAGCTCACGAGGACTAATTAGTGATGCACAAGAACGGGAGGAGAACATCACATAGCTACTGGTCATGGACTCATGGTCCAAGGGAGACTACTCACGAGTCATCCGGGAGGCGTCCATGGTGGTGGAGAAGCTCCCGGTGGTGATCCTCCCCTCCGGCAGGGTGCCGGGAAGAGTTCTCCTGGTGCTCCCGATCTTGGAAGCGGCGGCGGCGGCGGAATAGAGATGGGATCGCGAAAAAAAGTCATGTTTTAAGGGTTACGGGGGACCCTTTAAATATCTGCCAAAGTAGGGCACCGGGGGGCTCTCGGGGGACCGAGGCGCCCCCCCGGCGCGGCCCAGGGGGGGGGCGCCCACAGGGCGCCTGGAGCCCCTGTGCCCCCCCAGGCTCCCCTTCGGAAGCAGTGTCGTTCCCGAAACGCTGATTTTTTATATATTTTTTCTGTATTTTCTGGGCAGTTCTCGAAACGTGAAAACCTGAAATACAAAAACAGCCGAAAACAGAAACTGGCACTGGGGTGCACTGGATTAGTAAGTTAGTCCAAATATGATCAAAAGTGTATGGAAGTGTATGAATATCATAGCAATATCACCCAAAAGTGGCATGGAGCAAGCAGAAATTATAGATACGTTTTGGACGTATCAACATCCCCAAGCTTAATTCCTGCTCGTCCTCGAGTAGGTAAATGATAACAAGAATAATTTCTGTGGTGACATGCTATTAACCATATAAGACTTTCTCATAGTCATATGACAAAAGCTTACTGAGACAATGATTCTAAAGTAACTAAGTTGTCTCAAGAGAAAATCACAAATGACTGAAAGTTTTACAATATGAAACTGGAACATCAAAAAGATTTGCAATGAACATGATGTGCAAATATGATCAAGTGATATCTAGCTTGCCCCTTTTAGTGATGCAAAACATAAATGCAAGGGCACCTTCGAGGTTTAAGTGATGACTAGATACAATCATTTCAGAATAAACGATATCACAATCATGCAAAAGACAATGCTACTTTGGGACAATGCACATTACACTCAGAATGACAATCATGCTCTCAGTAGTTGATGCTTGAAGTGCTTGAGCTTTTTATTATGAAACATGGAAGCAATTGTGTCAATGGTAGTAGTACTTCATATGTGTCATGTATAAAACATCTTATAAGTTGCAAGCCTCATGCATCGAATACCAATAGTGCTCGCTCCTTGTCCTAATTAGCTCGGATCCCCATGGGTTAGCATTGCATTGCATATGTTTTTACCAAGTGTCACAAAGGGGTACCTCTATGCCACCTGTACAAAGGTCCATGGAGATAGATCGCATTCGATTTCTCGTTTTTGATAAATCTCAACTTGAGGACATCCATACCGGGACAACATAGAAAATAGATGATGGACTCCTCTTTAATGCATAAGCATATTCTCATGAGAGATCGAGGATTAAGGTCCAAGCTAAAACTTCCACCATGATGCATGGCTTTGGTTGGCGGCCCAATGTTCTTCTCTAACAATATGCATATTAATTCAACCCACGGTAAATCACCCTTACTTCAGACAAGACGAACATGCATAGAAACTCACATGATATTCAACAAAAGTGTGAGAGTTGATGGCGTCCACAGAAACATGGTTACCGCTCAGCAAGCAACTCATAAGAAATAAGATACATAAGCAACATATTCTTTACCACAATAGTTTTTAGGCTACTTTCCCATGAACTATGTATTGCATGGTTAATTTGCTTAGTGCAGGTGGAGGTTAGCAAAAGACTGGGAGCGACCAACTAAGAGAGCAATGACGGTCATAATCATGCAGAGCGACAAAGCAATATTGAATCAGGCATGGTAGTTATATCGCTACTTAGAAATAAAAGATCATCAAGGCTTGACAGACTTTCTTTACAGTCTTGAATATGCGTGAGCATACGCCAAGTCAATCAAAATAAATTCTCGAAGGAAGATATTACTAAACCATACCACATCACAGGCTAACAAACCAAGTTGGTACTCCAATAACACATTGGGAACCCCCCAGCTATCTGAGATTAACCATAAGAAAACCTGAACTACTAAGCACCATCATGAAAGTAGCATATTTATCATAGACATATTAACCCATGCAACAGAAGCAAACTCTCTTAATAAGGTGAGCATGGTAATTAAAGAGAGTTCAAGCAACCAACTAAATAAAAGCTTTTTGAAAAGATAAGCATGAATACTAAGAGCAAAGCACGATAGTAGCTATTAAAAAGACAAAGAACACACACAACATAAATAGACATGAAAATTCTATGTAATGTTCTAGGTAGAGGTGTAGCGTGTTTCTCTCCCACATAAAGGAATGCTGGGTTCTGACTCGTTATGAAAAACTAAAAATAAAACTAAAAGCAAGACGCTCCAAGCATAGCACATAACACATGAAGTGATAAGAATATAGCGGAACGAAAGACGAACTGATAATGTTGATGGAGAAGGGGATGCACGGGAGGCATCCCCAAGCTTAGACGCTTGAGTCTCCTTGAATATTTCTTGGGGGTGCACGGGGGCATCCCCAAGCTTGAGCGCTTGACACTCCTGAATCTTTTTATCATCTTCCCTCGCACACTTGAAAACTCCCTTCATACATAACTCATTCATAATCTGATTAGCGAGGTTAGTACCCTTAATAAAATAATTATACCTTGCTGGAAATAAGGATATTCTTGAAGTTCTACTGTTTCTCAAGATTGCCAAAAGGTTTTTGCAAAGAAAAAGCAAGTTCTTAATTTGCAAAGTGAAGGTAAGGCAAAACAGGACAGAATCTGTGAAAAACAGAACAGCAGGCAGTAATTGACCTGTTCGGGATACTTCTGCAACTCAAATAAAAAAACTCAGAACTGACGCACGAAAGACAATTATATAGAGAACGCTGTCGAAAAAATTCAGACCAAAAAGATGACCTGGTGATTTTATACGAATTTTTCTATCCAAGGACAGAATCTGTTTCCTGGACAGCACCTCACAACTTTTGAACTTTCTAGCAATCAGAGGCTATACTTGGCACAAATATGAAAAGCAAAGATACAATGATGATGCTACAGCAGTAAACAACATCAAGACACAACGAAAGCAAAAATTTTATTCATGTGGGCTGCCTCCCAAAAGCGCTTTCTTTTATGCCTTTAAGCTAGGCATAATGCAAAGATCAAGTTTTATCAAGAGTAAAAGAATAACTAGCCCGTACAACGGACTCAAAAGGTAACTTGACCTTCTTACGAGGGAAGTGTTCCATCCCTTTCTTGAGAGGAAACTGAAATTTTATATTACCCTCTTTCATGTCAATGACAACACCAACGGTGCGCAAAAAGGGACGTCCCAAAATAATTGGACATGAAGGATCACATTCAATATCCATAATAGTGAAATCAACGGGCACATAATTATCATTGACAACAATAAGAACATCGTCAATCCTCCCCAAAGGTTTCTTTATGGAAGAATCAACGAGACGAACACCAAAAGAACAAGAATCATAAGGTTTCAATTTAAGCATATCATATATCCTTTTGGGCATAACAGAGGTACTAGCACCAACATCACATAATGCATAACAAGAGAAGTCATTCAAATAAATTTTTATCATAGGATCCCAACCATCCTCTAGCTTTCTAGGTATGGAGGCTTCTACACTAAGTTTCTCCTCCCTAGCTTTGATGAGAGCATTAGTGATATGCTCTGTGAAGGCAAGGTTAAGCGTGCTAGTGCGGGGGTCTCTAGACATCTTGTGAAGGAAATCAATAACTTCTGTAAGAGTGCAATTATCAAAATCAAGGTCACGAGCATCAAGTAAAGTGGTAGAGGTGTCCTTAAGGCTCACCTGTTTGGTAGTTGACGTAGCATCACCATTAATAGGTCCATTGGGACAAGGAGTACATTGGGTGCTAAGAGTGTGAACATTTTCAATAACTTGGACAGTAGCAACAGTGTGGTGGGTAGGAAGGCTCTTAATTCTTTCCTCTTCCTCCCTTTCTCTAGCCCATCTCTCTTTAAGCTTAGCCATCATCCTAATATTTTCATTGATTTGCACTTGAGTAGCATTAATAGGGATGACTTCTTTCTCCTTAAGAGAAGAAGTTTCAATTTTTAGCAATTTTAACTCATTGGCTAAGTGGTCTACCTTAAAAGAAAGATCATCTAGTTTATGTAGTCTCTCTTCTACATTCTTATTAAAGGCTTTTTGGGTAGTGATGAAATCTCTAAGCATGCTCTCTAGTTTAGTGTTGGAGTTCTTGGTACTAGGATAAGCATTGTTATTCCCATAAGAGTTAGAGGGGAACGGTCTAGAATTGTTACCAACGTTACTCCTATAAGCATTGTTGTTGAAATTGTTTCTAGAGATAAAGTTAACATCTACTTGTTCTTGAGCAATCAAAGAATTTAAAGGAACATCACGAGGATCAACAGTAGATTGCTTCGAAAGTAGAGACATGATCAAGTCAACTTTTTCATTGAGGGAGGAAATCTCCTCGACAGAGTTTACCTTCCTACCTGTTGGAGCGCGTTCGGTGTGCCATTGGGAATAGTTGGTCATCATCTCATCGAGAAGCTTTGTGGCAGCACCAAGTGTAGTTGACATAAAAGTTCCTCCCGCGGCCGAATCTAACAACTTCCGCGAGGTAAAGTTCAAGCCTGCATAAAAAGTTTGGATAACCATCCAAGTAGTCAAACCGTGAGTAGGGCAGTTCTTGATAAGAGATTTCATACGTTCCCAAGCTTGGGCAACGTGTTCATTATCCAATTGTTTAAAATTCATAATGTTACTTCTAAGTTGGATAATTTTAGCAGGTGGATAGTATCTTCCGATAAAAGCATCTTTGCACTTGTCCCATGAATCTATGCTATTTCTAGGCAAAGACTGAAACCAAATTTTAGCTCCTCCTCTCAAAGAGAAAGGAAAAAGCTTAAGCTTAACAATATTACCATCTATTTCTTGGTACTTTTGCATATCACAAAGTTCTACAAAGTTGTTCAAGTGTAAAGCAGCATCATCTCCAGCATCGGAGAATTGGTCTTTCATGACTAAGTTCAGTAAAGAAGGTTTAATTTCATATGAAGGTGCTGAAGTGGCAGGTGTAGTGATAGGTGTGCTGATAAAGTCATCGTTGTTGTGACTAGTGAAGTCACACAACTTGGTGTTCTCAGTGGAACCCATAGTAGCAAGCAAGCAAGATAACTATTTTTGTGATTTTCGATAAAAGGAACTAAAGCAAATAATGAAAGGTAAACTAGCAAGACTAAAAAGCAAAGGTAAAAGATAGCATGCAACTCCCCTATCCTGAAGAGTGGAGTCCCCGGCAACGGCGCCAGAAAATACTCCTTGATGGGCCTCGTACCCCTCGTTGGATTACTCCAAGTGGAAGGTGTAAGATGCAGTAAGTAGAAGTGTTTTCCCCTAGCAAAGATGCCAAGGATCGAATCCCCAGAGACTCCTAGGTTCAACAGGTAGGTGTCAACCGCTAACGGAGCAATTAGCAATCAACGTGGACCTGCACACAGATACAAATAACTTTGCTCCCAACGAGTACAGAGAGGTTGTCAATCTCTCCGTCCTTGTAGTTCACAAAGGGTTAAAAGCAATATGATAGTAGTGATAGATAGTGTTTTGCAATAGTAAATAAAATAGCGGAAAAGTAAAATAGTGTATGTGATCAATGATGGTAATATGGACCGGAGTCACATGATGTTCACTAGTGATGTCTCTCTCCCAAAAGACGATAAAATAGCTATGTGAGGTAACAAATTACAGCTGGGCAATTGACAGGACCACGAACGCAAACCAATGCTGACTACATTACAAGAAAGGTTAAGGTTCAAAGCATGGGCGGTACGCCGAAGTAAGTAGACCGAAATCCATCTGCATCTACTACTAATCATCCACCTTGAGATATCTATCCAGAACATCTCGCTGGTATTAAGTTGCGAGTCCCACCCATAGTGTAAACTCAATGCAACAGACAACTGCATTAAAAGAACTTTGCGTAAAGTAAACAATCCTTGCACCCGCGGGCACAAGCACCGTTGTTTTCCCCCTTGTGGCAACAGCACATCCCCTAGACTCATGTTTCTGTCACTCAAGCTAGTCATCGAGGGGCAAGAACCCACAATCGAGCATAACGTTCCCTCTTGGAGTCACTACCTACTACTTGGCCAAAGCAATAAATAACAACAGAGAACATGCAAGAATTACTTATGAACTAAAATATAAAAGAGGTGAATCAAATATATTACTCAAGATCAATCTGAACATAATCTCATAATCCATCGGATCCCAGCAAACTCAACATAGCAACAGCATAAGGATTACATAGGTGCCTCGATCATGTAGGGCAGCTCACGAGGACTAATTAGTGAAGCACAAGAACGGGAGGAGAACATCACATAGCTACTGGTCATGGACTCATGGTCCAAGGGAGACTACTCACGAGTCATCCGGGAGGCGTCCATGGTGGTGGAGAAGCTCTCGGTGGTGATCCTCCCCTCCGGCAGGGTGCCGGGAAGAGTTCTCCTGGTGCTCCCGATCTTGGAAGCGGCGGCGGCGGCGGAACAGAGATGGGATCGCGAAAAAAGTCCTGTTTCAAGGGGTACGGGGGACCCTTTAAATATCTGCCAAAGTAGGGCACCGGGGGCTCTCGGGGGGCCGAGGCGCCCCCCCCCCGGCGCGGCCGG
>LR738713.1:284290495-284331818 GCA_902687465.1 Secale cereale
GGGGGGGGGGGGGGCGCCCACAGGGCGCCTGGAGCCCATGTGCCCCCCAGGCTCCCCTTCGGAAGCAGTGTCGTTCCCGGAACGCTGATTTTTTATATATTTTTTCTGTATTTTTCTGGGCAGTTCTCGAAACGTGAAAACCTGAAATACAAAAACAGCCGAAAACAGAAACTGGCATTGGGGTGCACTGGATTAGTAAGTTAGTCCAAATATGATCAAAAGTGTATGGAAGTGTATGAATATCATAGCAATATCACCCAAAAGTGGCATGGAGCAAGCAGAAATTATAGATACGTTTTGGACGTATCACGGCTCCGTATCGTAAAACGCGATAATTCTTCCTCTCTGATTTTTCTCTCCCCGAAAGTGAATATATGAAGTCCGGGGGTACGTCGGTGGATCATCCGGGGGCCCACGAGGCAGGGGAGGGACGCGCCCCCCACCCTCGTGGACAGGGTGTGGGCCCCCTGATGTGGATCTTTCCGAAGATATTTTTTATATTTTCCAAAACAATTCTCCATGAATTTTCAGGTCATTCCGAGAACTTTTTATTTCTGCACAAAACAACACCATGGTAATTCTGCTGAAAACAGCGTCAGTCTGGGTTAGTTCCATTCAAATCATGCAAGTTAGAGTCCAAAACAAGGGCAAAAGTGTTTGGAAAAGTAGATACATCGGAGACGTATCAACTCCCCCAAGCTTAAACCTTTGCTTGTCCTCAAGCAATTCAGTTGATAAACTGAATGTGATAAAGAAAAACTTTGACAAACTCTGTTTGCTCTTGTTGTTGTAAATATGTAAAGCCAACATTCAAGTTTTCAGCAAAGATCATGAACTAACCACATTCACAATTACTTTCAGGTCTCATGTCTACTCATATCAATGCCATAATCAACTAGCGAGAAATAATAATAAACCTCGGATGACAACACTTTCTCAAAACAATCATGATACGATATAACAAGATGGTATCTCGCTAGCCCTTTCTGAGACCGCAAAACATAAATGCAGAGCACCTTTAAAGATCAAGGGCTGACTAGACATTGTAATTCATGGTAAAAGAGATCCAGTCATGATCATACTCAATGCAAATTAATAGTAATACATGCAAATGACAGAGGTGCTCTACAACTGGTGCTTTTTAATAAGAGGATGATGACTCAGCATAAAAGTAAATAGATAGGCCCTTCACAGAGGGAAGCAGGGATTCATAGAGGTGCCAGAGCTCGATTTTTAAATAGAGATGAATAACATTTTGAGCGGTATACTCTCATTGTCAACATAACAACCAAGAATATCGATATCTTCCATGCTACGCACATTATAGGCGGTTCCCAAACAGAATGGTAAAGTTTATACTCCCCCAACCACCAACAAGCACACTCCACGGCTAGCCCGAAACAACGGGTACCGTCTAAACCATCAACGGCCCTAGGGGAGTTTTGTTTAATTATTATGATTTTGAGCATGGGACTGGGCATCCCGGTTACCAGCCATTTTCTCATGAATGATAAGCGGAGTCCACTCATCGTGAGAATAACCCACCTATCATGGAAGATATAGACATCCCTAGTTGATACATGAGCTGTTCGAGCATACAAAACAGAATTTCATTTGAAGGTTTAGAGTTTGGCACATACAAATTTAGTTGGAACGACAGGTAAATACTACATATAGGAAGGTATGGTGGACTCATAGGAATAACTTTGGGGTTTATGGAATTGGATGCACAAGCAGTATTCCTGCTTAGTACAGGTGAAGGCCAGAAAGAGACTGGGAAGCGACCACCTAGAGAGCGACAACAGTCATGAACATGCATTAAAATTAATCAACAGTGAATGCAAGCATGAGTAGGATATAAATCACCATGAACATAAATATCGTGGAGGCTATGTTGAACATGTGTCAAGTCAGACCACTTGAGTCGTTCAAAGGAGGATACCACCCTATCATACCACATCACATCCATTTTAATATCATGTTGGCACGCAAGATAGACCGTTATAAACTCCTAGCTAATTAAGCATGGCATAAGCAGCTATGATCTCTAATTGTCATTGCAAGCATGTTTCATTCATAACAAGCTGAATCGGGAACAATGAACTATCATATTTACAAAAACAAGAGAGGTCGAGTTCATACCAGCTTTTCTCATCTCAATTAGTTCATCATATATCATCCTTATTTCCTTTCACTCGCACAACCAGACGGTGTGGATAATAATAATAGTGCACGTGCATTAGACTAAGCTGGAATCTACGAGCATTTAATACAAGAGAGAAGACAAGGTAATCTGGCTCAAGGTTAAATCAACAATAAAGCATATGAGAGCCACTAAGCATTTTCAATCATGGTCTTCTACTCTTGACCTCCCCCCCCCCAAATAAAAGAAAATAAATATTTACACGGGAAAGCTCCCAACAAGCAAAAGAAGAACGATAAATTTTTTTGGGTTTTCTTTTAATTACTATTACTACAGGCAAGGAAAGTAAACTAGCTAAAAGCAACAACTAGTTTTTTTTTGTTTTTCTTAAGGTTTTTCTAGCACGCAAGAAAAAGACTAAGAAAAGAATTGAAACTAGCATGGATAGTACAATGAAAGAGTTTGAGCACCGATGACTAGAATAAGTGTGTGAACATGAATGTAATGTCGGTGAGAAACACGTACTCCCCCAAGCTTAGGCTTTTGGCCTAAGTTGGTCTATGGCCAGTATTGGCCTGATGGATATCCAAAGTTGTAGTTGGGGTTGTACTGAGATGCAGCAGCTTGGAGACGGGCTGCTTCCATCATCTCATGATACTCATTTGCCTCCTCCCTGGTTATAGTATATCTCCCTTTTGCCTGAAAGTGAAACAGTGTAGGGGCAGGAAGAGCAATATGGATGGCGTGACGCCTGTTAAAGATTAGTCGATATTTGAGGGATTGTTCATCCCTCTCTATAAACCGGTGACTAACCATAGCATAACAATCCAAATAAGCAGGCGGTAATAGTTCATCATTTTCATGTATAGGCACACCAAGACGGCGGGCTATGCGAGTGGCATAACTCCCACCAAATAAATTCCATACAAACCATTATGATGTAGCCTACGTGCAACAATAGCTCCCAAGTTATATTGTCTATCACCTAATACAACACTCTTGACAACACTAAGATCTGGGACGCACATGTGGCAAGCCTCATCTTTACCGTTTATGCATCTACCAATAAAGAGAGCAAAGTAATGAATAGCAGGAAAATGAATGCTCCCTATGGTAGCTTGTGTGATATCTCTAGATTCCCCTACAGTGATACTAGCAAGGAAGTTTTTATATTCAAATTTGCGAGGATCACCCATACCGCCCCACTGCGGGAGCTTACAAGCATCATTAAAATCCTCTAGGTCCATGGTGTAAGATTTATCATAAAGGTCAAACAGGACAATGTGAGAATTATGTGAAGATGAAAATTTGAACCTTCTCACAAAGGTGTCTGTTAAGTAACGGTGTTGATGGCACTTATCTTGCATGAAGCCCTCGAGGTCAACATTATGCACATATGCGTCAAATTCCTCCTTAATGCCCGCCTGAACCATAAATTCTTCTGACGGCCATTCACAAGGCCGCACTTCAGCTTCCCTCGGTAGTTCATCGTCCGCTCATGCATCGCGAGCCTTGGTTCTTGCTTCCTTGAAGAACCACCTTGGAAGATTTTCCTATGCATTTTTTCTAAAATTTTCTGATATTTTTAGTAATTCACAATAAAAGTGAACCAAACTCAACAAGATTGATAGCAACAACTCCTACAAGTGCCTAGAGACTATATCATGCATTAGAACTACTTGGGACCAAAGAAATTTGACATGCAAGCTCAAGAACAAGGTCACCACAGCAACAAAAATTCGCAATAAATAAAGCACTAGAACAAAAACTAATTGGACCAATGGAGGAGTCACATACCAAGGAACAATCTCCCCAAACAGTTTTGTGAATGGAGCTTTGAGCAGGGAGATCTAAAATGGCAGCAAGATGAGCTAGAACTCGTACTTGAGCTGGATAGTGATTTTTGTGGGAGGAAGAAGAAGGGTATGGGTGCAGGAATAAGTGGAGGGGGGCCATGTGGGGCCCATGAGGAAGGGGGACGCGCCATGTGAGGGTGGACGCGCCCTGGACCCTCGTGGCCAGGTGCTGGGTCCCCTCACTGTGTTTTCTGTGCCATATATTCTCAAATATTCTAGAAAAAATCATATTTCATTTTCAGGGCATTTGGATAACTTTTATTTCCGGGGTATTTTTTTATTGCACGGATAAGTCTGAAAACAGACATAAAATATTTTTTTTCTTTATTTATCCTAATTAACAGAAAGTAAAAGAAGGATACGGAAGGTTGTGCTATCTAGATTCACACATCTCATGCTCATCAAAAGGAATCCATTAACATGGTTGATCAAGTCTTGTTAATAAAGTCTTTCCGAATAACATGAAACCGGAACATTTTTGAATAACACTAGGTTACCTCAATGGCGATATGTATGTCCCCAATAATAAGAATGTCATATGTCTTCTTGACAGTAGGAAGAGGAAATTTAAAACCTCCAATAATAATAGTTGAATTTTTTCCAATATAATTGATACTGTGGACCTGAGGTTGTTTCCTCGGAAAGTGCACCGTATGCTCATTACCATTGACATGAAAAGTGACATTGCCTTTGTTCCAATCAATAACAACCCCTGCAGTATTCAAAAAGGGTCTACCAAGGATAATAGACATACTATCGTCCTCGGGAATATCAAGGATAACAAAGTCCGTTAGAATAGTAACATTTGCAACCACAACAGGCACATCCTCACAAATACCGACATGTATAGCAGTTGATTTATCAGCCATTTGGAAAGATATTTCAGTAGGTGTCAACTTAATGAGAGAGGCATAACACTAACAACGGCTCCAAGATCACATAAAGCAGTTTTAACATAGTTTCCTTTAATGGAGCAAGGTATAGTAGGAACTCCTGGATCTCCTAGTTTCTTAGGTATTCCACCCTTAAAAGTGTAATTGGCAAGCATGGTGGAAATTTCTACTTGAGGTATTGTTCTTTTATGGTAATGATATCCTTCATATATTTAGCATAATGATTTGTTTTGAGCATATCAGTCAAACACATACGCAAAAAGATAGGTCTAATCATTTCAGCAAAGCGCTCAAAATCCTCATCATCCTTTTTCTTGGAGGGTTTAGGAGGAAAAGGCATGGGTTTCTGAACCCATGGTTCTCTTTCCTTACCGTGCTTCCTAGCAACAAAATCTCTCTTACCATAACGTTGATTCCTTGATTGTGGGTTATCAAGATCAACAGCAGGTTCAATCTCTACATCATTATCATTGCTAGGTTGAGCATCATCATGAACATCATCATTAACATTATCAGAAGGTGCATGTTCGTTACCAGATTGTGTCTCAGCATCAGAAACAGAGATATCATTGGGATTCTCAGGTGTGTCAGCTACAGGTTCACCAGAAGCATGCAAAGTCCTATCATTTTTCTTTTTCTTCTTCTTATAAGAACTAGGTGCATATAAATTAGCTCTCTGAGAATCTTGCTCAATTCTCTTAGGGTGGCCTTCAGGATACAGAGGTTCTTGTGTCATTTTACCACCTCTAGTTGCAACTCTAACAACATAGTTATTATTCTTACTATTTAATTCATTGAGCAAATCATTCGGAGCCTTAAGTACTTGTTCTACTTGAGTGGTAACCATAGAAGCATGTTTACTAATGAGTTTCAATTCACCTTTAACTCTAGACATATAATCACTCAAGCGTTCAATCATATAAGCATTATGTTGCAATTGTCTACCAACATAAGCATTGAAGTTTTCTTGTTTCACAATAAAATTGTCAAACTCATCTAAGCATTGGCTAGCAGACTTATAACGAGGGATATCACCTTCATAAAATCTATAAAGAGAATTTACCTTTAATACCTATGTCGGGTTATCAAGACCATGTATTTCTTCAATAGGTGGTAAATTCTTAACATCTTCAGCTTTAATTCCTTTTTCTTTCATAGATTTCTTCGCCTCTTGCATATCTTCAGGACTGAGAAATAGAACTCCCCTTTTCTTCAGAGTTGGCTTAGGGACTGGTTCAGGAAGTGTCCAACTATTTTCATTGGCCAACATATTATTCAATAGTAATTCAGCTTGATCAATTGTTCTTTCCCTGAAAACACAACCAGCACAACTATCCAGGTGGTCTTTGGAAGCATCAGTTAGTCCATTATAAAAGACATTGAGTATATCGTTCCTCTGAAGAGGATGATTAGGCAAAGCATTAAGTAATTGGAGAAGCCTCTCCCAAGCTTGTGGGAGACTCTCTTCTTCAATTTGCACAAAGTTATATATTTCCCGTAAGGCAGCTTGTTTCTTATGAGTGAGAAAATATTTAGCAGAAAAGTAATACATCATATCCTGGGGACTACACACACAACCAGGATCAAAAGAATTAAACCAAGTCTTAGCATCACCCTTTAACGAGAATGGAAACAACTTAAGGATATAGTAATAACGAATCTTTTCATCGTTGGTAAACATGGTGGCTATATCATTCAACTTAGTAAGATGTGCCACAACAGTTTCAGATTCATAGACATGGAAAGGATCAGATTCAACCAAAGTAATTAACTCAGGATCAACAGAGAAATCATAATCCTTATCAGTAACAAAGATAGGTGAAGTAGCAAAAGCAGGGTCATGTTTTATTCTAGCATTCAAAGACTTTTCTGTCAGCTTAGCTAATAATTTCTTAAGATCATATCTATCGTTGCAAGCAAGAAAGTCTCTAGCAGTTTCTTCATCCATAACATAGCCCTGAGGGATAACATGCAATTCATATCTAGGGGGAGAAGCTTCATCATCACTTTCATAAATATTATCAGTTTCAATATTTGCATTCTCCCTAACATTAGCAATTTGTTCATCTAGAAATTCACCATCTTCAGTGTTACCCGCAGAAGAAAAAATACTTCCAGTTTCAAAAAATAAAGTGCAAAAAAGTGAAAAGTTCTGGCTAGACAGTTTCTAGACCATTTGTAGACTTTTTCGAAAAAATTGTTGCAGAGTAAAAAGGTGCAAAAAATTTGAAAAAAAGAGATTGAGAGTGTGCTCCTCCCTTGTTTACATGCAACACTGTGATTTTGTTAGTGTTCTAGGCTCGCGTCCCTAGTACGATCTGGCCTAGGACCAACACGGTACCGTTGTTGAGTGTTTATTCGATGTTGCATCTCTGAATTGATTATGGCTGACCTTTTTGCTATGATATTACATGCCATCCCAGCTCCAGATATATATGCGTCGTGTGTTTGACTCCTCCTGGTAATCGCTCTATCCAAGCTGTCAGGTGTTTTGACTACAACGGTCACCAATCACCACCTGCTGCTTGGTAAGAACTGGTAAGAATTTGAGATTCGCTTGACGGATTTTTGACTCACCACCACTACCACTTCCTAGTAGTCTGTAGGATCATATTGCGTGTTTCTATTGCTGCTAACCATGACAGGATCACAAGGCGACGAGCTGGACAGGGAGAACATGATAGACAAGGAGTTGCATGATAAATTTCAGCAATGACGAGTGCCCAGGTGGGAGATGTGCTAAACAGATTTGAAGATGCCATGGAGAATATAGATGGCATGGAGAAGTCGTTCAAAACAAAATTGCATAACATGTTTAATGAATTACTCACGCGTCTTCCACAACCACCACCGGCTGAACCTGTCACACCTCTGCAATGACAACAACAACGCCCCCTTCCAAATCAGTTCAGACGAGTGAAGCGTGTTCCTCTGGAGGATGGCCAAACTTCTGGTGCTACTGTACCTACTGTTAATGCTTCTTTGGCTCATGCTACTGCTGGTGGTGGTCCCGAGGAGTATGACAATTACGAGGGTGATTACGAGGATGAGGTTGATCAAAATCAGAACTATGTGCAACCACCAGCACCACAACCACCAAATCATCGACATGCATATAATCGCAACACTAGGGCTGCACCACCACCTCAGGCACGAGATTCTGACTATCTCCCTAAACTAAAATTGAATATTCCACCATTTGAGGGTAGATATGTTCCTAATATATATCTTACTTGGGAGTTAGAAACTGAACTTTTGCATGTTTGCAATATCCCGATGAGAGACGTGTTGCTGCTGCTCTTTACGCTTTCACTAGTTTTGCTTGTGTGTGGTGGTCTGAATATCGTAGATTATATCCGGATAACACTCCAACTACTTGGGCTGCCTTGAAAACTGCTATGCGTACTCGTTGGGTTCCACCATATTCTCAACGTAAATTACTAGAAAAATTGTAGTGTTTAAGATAAGGAAATTTTTTTGTAGAAGAATATTATGAGGAATTACAAAATGGCATGATTAGATGTGGTATTTTTGAGGATAATGAAGCTATGCTTGCACGTTTCATGGGTGGGTTAAATATAGAGATTCAGACCATCTTAGAATATAAGGAATATAACAATATCACTCGTTTATTCCATCTTACTTGCAAACCCGAACATGAAGTGCACGATCAACATGCATTGGCGCGAACTAATTTTTCTATAGGTCAACCTTCATCATGGACACCGTGTACATCATCTACTTCCACTCATCCGGCTGTACCACCGCCTACTTCATCCGTCACCTCCAACCTTGATACAAGAAAGCAGGCACAACCACAACTATCTGCCAAGAGCACACCTTCTGGGCCTACACAGAGCTCTTCTTCATCCATGGTATCAACAAGGCAAACACATGATATTATTTGTCATTGTTGCAAGGGTAGAGGTCATTATGCGAGAGAGTGCTCATCTCAGCGTGTGATAATTGCTACTGTGGATGGTGGGTATGAGTCCGCTAGTGACTATGATGAGGAGACTTTGGCTCTTATTACCAGTGAAGAACACGGTAGAGTTGATTCTGAGCTGTATGAATGTTTAGTTGCTCAACGTGTTTCGAGTGTGCAGGTCACACAAGCTGAGCAAAATCAGAGGCGCAATTTGTTCCATACAAAGGGAGTTGTGAAGGAACATTATGTTCGTGTCATCATAGATGGAGGGATCTGCAACAATTTGGCTAGCATGAAGATGATGGAGAAGTTGTCTCTCACCACAAGACCGCATCCACATCCTTACTACATCCAATGGTTCAACAACAGCGGCAAGGTTAAGGTAACACACACTGTTTGTGTGAATTTTAATATAGCTACATATGCTGATTATGTTGATGGTGATGTGGTACCCATGAAAGCATGCTCCATATTACTTGGTAGACCATGGCAATTCGATAAAAAATCGGTACACCATGGTATAAACAATCAACACACTCTTGTTCATAAGGATAAACATATTACTTTGCTTCCTATGACTCCTGATTCCATTTGAAAAGATGATATTAATTGAGCTAGTAAAGCAAAACAGGAGCAAAATAAGAGTGAAAATCATATCACGGCAAAATAATTTGAGCAACAAATGAAGCCTAATAACACACCATCATATCATGTTGCATATGAAGTTAAATTAAAAAAGTGGATGTTTACTTGCTACCAAATCTGATATTGATGATCTAGATTTCAGCAAATCTGTTTGCAATGCTTTTGTGTGCAAAGAGGCTTTATTTCCATGCGATGATGTGCCTTCCTCTTTGCCTCCAACTGTCACTAACATTTTGTAGGAGTTCGCTGACGTTTCCACAAGACGTGCTAGTGGGATAACCACCTATTCAAGGGCTTGAGCATCAGATTGACTTAATTCCCGGTGCATCGCTACCCAACCGTGCACCATACCGTACCAATCCACAGGAGACGAAGGAGATTATGCGTCAAGTACATGAGCTACTCGACAGAGGTTATATACGCGAATCGCTCAGTCCTTGTGTTGTTCCTATTATTCTAGTGCCAAAAAAGTATGGTACATCGCGTATGTGTGTTGATTGTAGAGGCATTAATAATTTTACTATTCATTATCGTCATCCTATTCCTAGGCTAGATGACATGCTTGATGAATAAACTGACTCTACTATTTTCTCCAAAGTTGATTTGCGTAGTTGACACCATCAAATTCGTATGAAATTGGGAGATGAATGAAAAAGAACATTTAAAACTAAGTTTGTATTTTATGAGTGGTTAGTCATGCCTTTTACATTAACTAATGCACCTAGTACTTTCATGAGATTAATGAACAAAGTTTTACATGCTTTCATTGGACGATTTGTGGTATACTGATTTATAAAAGATCTTTGGAGGAACATTTGGAACACTTATGTATTGTTTTTATTGCCCTCCATAATGCACATTTGTTTAGTAACTTTGTGAAGTGCACCTTTTGCACCGACCGAGTATCTTTTCTTGGTTATGTTGTTACTCCAAAGGGAATTGAAGTTGATAAAGTCAAGATTGAAGCTATTGATAGTTGGTCACAACCCAAAATGGTCACACAAGTGAGGAGTTTTCTCGTCCTCGCAGGTTTCTATAGGCGTTTTGTGAGAGATTCAGCACCATTGCTGCACCTCTCAATGAGCTTATAAAGAAGGATGCGCCTTTTGTTTGGGGTACCACACAGAAAGAAGCTTTCACGATATTGAAAGATAAGTTGACACATGCTCCTTTACTCCAACTTCCTGATTTTAGAAATAATTTTGAGCTTGAATGTGATGCTAGTGGAATTGGATTAGGAGGTGCGTTATTACAAGATGGTAAACCTGTTGCATACTTTTCTGGAAAATTGAGTGGGCCTAGTCTGAACTATTCTACTTATGACAAGGATATGCTCTTGTTTGGACTTTGGAAACATGGCAATATTATTTATGGCCCAAAGAATTTGTTATACATTACGATCATGAATCTTTGAAACATATTAAAAGTCAAGCCAAACTGAACCGTAGACATGCTAAATGGGTTGCATTCATTGAGACTTTCCCTTATGTCATTAAACACGAGAAGGGTAAAGAAAAAGTTATTGTTGATGCATTGTCTCGTCGTTATACTATGCTTTTACGACTTGACTTTAAAATATTTGGTTTGGAGACCATCAAAGATCAATATGTGCATGACGCTGAATTTAAAGATGTATTGCAGAATTGTAAGGAAGGGAGAACATGGAACAAGTTCATCGTTATTGATGGATTTGTGTTTCGTGCTAACAAGCTATGCATTCCAGCTAGCTCCATTCGTCTTTTGTTGTTGCAGGAGGCCCATGGAGGAGGATCAAGGGGACACTTTGGCGTGAAGAAGACGGAGGATGTACTTGCTACACATTTCTTTTGGCCAAAGATGAGACATGATGTTGAGCGTTTTGTTGCTCGCTGCACTACATGTCAAAAAGCTGAGTCGCGACACAATCCTCATGATTTTTATATGCCTTTGCCTGTACCTAGTGTTCCTTGGGAAGATATATCTATGGACTTTGTTTTGGGTTTACCTCAAACAAAGAAGGGGAGGGATATCATATTTTTTGTCATGGATAGATTTTCGAAAATGGCACACTTCATACCATGTCATAAATCGATGATGCTGATAATGTCGTTGATTTGTTCTTTGTGAAATTATTTGCTTGCCTGGTGTGCCAAATACTATTGTTTCAGATCATGATACTAAATTTCTTAGCCAGTTTTGGTGATGTTTGTGGGCTAAGTTGGGGACTAAACTGCTTTTTTGTACTACATGTCACCCCAAACTGATAGAAAAACTAAAGTAGTCAATATAACTTTGTCTACTATGCTTAGGGCGGTTTGGAAGAATAACAAGAAAATGTGGGAAGAATGCTTGCCTCATATTAAATTTTCTTATAATCGCTCGCTGCATTCTACTACTAAGATGTGCCCTTCAAAAATTGTGTATAGTTTCTTACCTCATGTACCTATTGATTTGTTGCCTCTTCCATCTTTGGGGAAGGTTAATTTTGATAATAAACAACATGCTGAATGGATCTTAAAATTGCATGAGTTAACAAGGAAAATATTGAGTGCATGAATGCTAAATATAAACTTGCTGGAGTTAAGGGTACAAAACGTGTTGTCTTTGCACCTGGAGATATTGTTTGGTTACATTTATGTAAGGATAGATTTCCTGATTTGCGCAACTCAAAGCTAATGCCACATGCTGATAGTCCTTTTAAGGTGTTGACGAGGACATGTACCTAGGGTAGGGTCCTTGGCCTGACCTACATGCCCTACCCAAGGACACCGCATACAAGAATCCAAGACCTACAAAGCCAAGGAAGGGTCACCAACTAGAAGGCTCGTCATCTACAAGTCACTTGGAGGCGCGATTCACTTGGAGGCTAATGTCTACTACACAACTTGTTCTTGCAGACTCATGTTGGGCCTCCAAGCGTAGAGTTTTGTAGGACAGTAGCAATTTTCCCTCAAGTGGATGACCTAAGGTTTATCAATCCGTAGGAGGTGTAGCATGAAGATGGTCTCTCTCAAACAACTCTGCAACCAAATAATAAAAAGTCTCTTGTGTCCCCAACACACCAAATACAATGGGAAATTGTATAGGTGCACTAGTTCGGCGAAGAGATGGTGATACAAGTGTAATATGGATGGTAGATATGAGTTTTTGTAGTGAGAACAATAAAAAACAACAAGGTAGCAAGTAACAAAAGTGAAGCACAAACGGTATTGCAATGATGGAAAACAAGGCCTAGTGTCGGTGTCAAAACCGGTAGATTTCGGGTAGGGGGGCCCAAGTTATGCGTCTGAGGATCGATGGTAATAGGAGACCGGGGACACGATGTTTACCCAGGTTCAGGCCCTCTCGATCGAGGTAACACCCCACTTCCTGCGATTGATCTTGATGAATATGTGTTACAAGAGTTGATCTACCTTGAGATTGTAATGGCTAAACCCTAAAGCCTAGCCTATGAGGATGTTATGATTATGATGTTCGCCTCTACAAACTAAACCCTCCGGCTTATATACACGCCAGAGGGGGCCTAGGGTTACAAAGGTGACTTGGGGAGGAAGTAATAGATACATCCGGACATTACGCTTTCCTTTCTACGTAAATAGGAGTCCTGACCGAATACGGGGGAGAGTCTTTTGCTTATAGTTTCGTGGCCCATCAATACGGCCCAGCTTCATCGACCTGGACGCATGAGGACCCTTGAATACAGGACTCCCTCAGTAGCCCCCGGACTTGCCTTCAAGGACGAGATTGTGTCCGGCTTGATGTCTTCGGTCTTGCAACGTGAGTCCTTCTGGATGATAGTTTGGCTTCTTTTAATATTGTATTCCGTCAATTCCTCGCCGCCGTCGCCTATGCCTCCACGTGTCCAACGAATGCGAACCGTCTGGGTATTTTTGTAATTACCCCCTTGATTGTGTAGGGAAGGCGCCTATATAAAGAGACTAGATCTCAGATGCCGTTCTGTTCCATTCCACGTGGAAAAAAATCCCTAGTGCCTGCAAAAAATCTCCAAATATGGTCGGCGCTCCCATGTCAGGACCCTGATCCTAAATCACACCGATCTAGCATGTAACACATCATATCACTTTGCGGCCTAACACATGGTATCCCCACGGGTGCCACCTTACTTGGCCCAGGACCGTTTGCGCATTTTGGCACACGTATATGATAGTGTCGCTAGCATCCATATGACAGAGAACCCGGGCCGACATGGCTAGTTATAAACCAAAAGTGGCACTAAATTACAGCGACAGGGATCCATGACCCAGCAACGGACGTGTCAGTCATCAACGTACGAACCCAAGTCGTAGCAAGCTACATGGACTTAAAGGAACAACGCGTGACATTTCCCCTAAGGGGCAGACACAGGAACAAACAAGGACACATGCCGGCCAGCCTACGTGTTCCGGAGCAGTAGCAAGCTACCAATGCTCAGTGGAAGCACTAGGAGGCATTTCCCTGTAAGATAGGCTACCAAGGGTGAACAACTGGGTGTCGAATCCCACAAATATCAATCATTTCAATAACATACACACAATATGCTCAGTATGTGCAAATACAACATTGCATCACAACAGAACTCTATGACTCAAAGTACTTTATTTAAGAGGCTCCGAAGAGCCATACATAACATATCCATATAGATAGGGGTCACATGACCCAACACTCAAGTCATACAAGCATACAAGCACATGTGGAAGCTAACTTGTCTGAGTACAGACAACTTGGAAAGAAAACAGGCTTGGTGTAGCCTGACTATCTACAAGGCCCTTCACAAGTCCAAGATCTCCGTCTGGGTAGCAAGCTACTCGTCGACGTCAAGGTCTATGTAGAACCCATCAGAGGGGGCAGGGTTCTCCTCTGCAACAGTTATTAAGCAAACATGAGTACAAAGGTACTCAGCAAGACTTACATCAGAACCTATCATACATGCATCATTATCAACAAGTGTAGTGGAGTTTATAGCAGCAAGCCAGCTTTGACTCTGGGCTAACCTATACTACAACTCTGAGTAGTTTGCAAAGATGATACTACGCACATGAGTCAACTACTCACCACAACAATACACTACCGTGGATCCTCTCCTGTCATCCTACGTAAGGGCCATCCACGACAGTCACACTTGTCTTGAGACTTTTAGGAGTAACCATTTACTTGTCAATGAACTGTATAAGCAACCAAGTGGTCCTTAACCGCAAACAACGGCTATTCAAATAGATTGGTAACCCTGCATGGGTGTACTTCTTCACACATGTTTCCACCACTTAGCGTCTGCATACGACATGTGCTCGGCAGACTTCAAGCGAAAGCACGTGGGTGTAGACCACGACCTAACCAACCACTTGAGTCTGTAGTCTAGGTTTATCACCTATTTGGGTTCCATCCGTGGGGAGATCCGGCCGGGGTGTCGCTCACGGCCCCAAACGATGTGTACAGGGTTCCCGAGCCACCAAACGGGCGACTCGGTACACCGGGCCACGTACCTGCCGCGTCACAGCCCACCCCAAGGGTCAGCGCCGCGCACGACCACCAATAAACTACAAACACCAGAAACTAGTTGCAACTCCTGGACAGAGAACAAGGGCAGTCAATAAGTCGAGCGGGGTCATATTTCAGGGCCCAATGTGTGGCAGTAGCTGATCTTAAATCACACATACAGATCTCACATCCTATGGACGGTTCCTATGAAACAACCCACCATGTACTCCTACATGGCCTTTCATCGATACCTTTACCAAAACATATTCCACACTTCACTCTCATTACCAGACATGATCATTTCACTCTGATCCATCCCCCAGATGAACCAGACCCGACACAACTCTAAGCATAGCAGGCAGCATAAATAAATAGCATGGTAGGAAACACATCACATGGCTCAATCAACTCCTACACAAGCTAGTGGGTTTCAACTATTTACTGTGGCAATGACACGTCATGCAAAGGAATGGGGTTCAACTACCGCAGCAAATAGCAGTTCACACGTTGTTGCCTGAATGCAGTAAAAGAGAGCAGGAGCGAGAAGATGGGTTTGTATCGAAATGATCAATGGGTTGCTTGCCTGACAGATTGGTTGTCGGGTACTGCTCTTCAGTTGGATACACAGATGTATCCTCGGGAGCAGAGCCTAGCACGAAGAACACCGGTAATACAATCAATATACAACCAAATGGAACAATATGATGCATGCTCATGACATGGCAAGATGACTATGTTTTTGAGCTAATGCAACTATAAACAGAAAGGTTTGAGCTTATCTGAATCAAAGATTCAAATTCATGCCCAAACTATTATTATTTAAAGTGCATTATCATGTTTTGATGTGAACATCAAGGTTAACTTGCTCAAACATGCATGAAACCAGTACCAATTGAAAGATTGGATTTTTCTGATAAATTTTCATATATAAATCTTTTTCATCTGAGCTACTGTTGAATTTATATGAATTTTAGAAGTTAGGGCATTTTCTGAAAATAAATAAATCATTTCTGATTTATTTAAATCACATAAAACACTTACTGCGTCAGCATGACATCATGCTAACGTCAGCAGGTCAACAGGGCTAGACCAGTCAAACCTGACGTGTGGGTTCCACATGTTAGTCTAACAGAGTTAAATAACATGATTTAATTAAACTAACTACTAATTAACAGGGTCGGGCCCACATGTCAGTGGGTCAGTTAATTAGCAGAATTAGTTTAGCACTAACTTAATCCTAAACTAAAACAGTCAATGCTGGGCCCACATGTCAGTGGCACAGGGGGGGGGGGTCCAACCCCCTGGTCAGCGGGTCAAACCCGCCGGCGGCTAGTCACCGGCGAGGCCAGACGCGGCGGAGAGCCTCGGGTTTGGTCCTCCGATGACCAAATCGACGACGGAGCACGTCTACGGGCAGCTGGGAGTGAGCGGCATCAAGTGGTGCTCGACTTGGAGCTCGAGGTCGCCGGAAATGACGCCGGCGACGAGTCCAGCGGCTGCCGGAGTTCGGGAAGTGACGATCTCGACGGTGCAGTGCTCGTGGAGGCTCGTGGGTTGGTCCTACAACATCTACGCGAAGCAGTGAAGCTAGTGGGCACGACAGCCGGGCCGTTAGGTAGCCGGAGCTACGTCGGCGACAAGCATCTGCAGGTGGGTGAGCCTGTTGCGGTGGCTGTGGTGCACGGCAGGGCGAACGGTGAGGCTGGGGAGGGACATGAGCTCACGACGGGTGCGGCGAGCTAGACGACGGGCTCGGGGACGAACTAGTGCGGTGGCGACGATGAAGGGGATCTCCGGCGGCCGAAGTTGAAGACGACGTCGACGGTGGCGGAGCAGAGCGTGCGAGCGCTCGGGGCTCGGCCTGCTCGATGTAGCGGATGACAGCGAAGCTCAGGGACTTGACGGGGCGGCGCGAGGGCGACGGTGGCTGCGGCTACGACGACGGTGAGCTCGCGGGCGCGTTGGCCATGGCGAGGAGAGGGCGAGCGAGAGAGGCAGGGGGAAAGTCTGGTGTCGTGGCGGTCTGGGCGACGACGTGGAGGTCGTCCAAACGTCCTGGGGCGGCGAAGCGGCGGCCAGGCGGCAAGCAGCTACCGCGGTGGTGCGCGGCCGTTCACCGGCGTCACCTGCCTGCCTAGCGGGATGAAGCAGCTGGCTGGCATCGGCCACCACAGTGCTGGGCCGCCAGGTGGGTCGGCCAGGTAAGTGGCCTCTGGCCTTGCTCTCTCTCTCTCTCCATTTAGTTTTCTGTTTTCTTTTCTTTTGCAACTGTGTTGAATTAATAAAAATGCTAGAACATTTTTATAAATCATGAAACTGACCATGTCCACTGTATATAATATAATCAACATGGAACATTTTATTTTATGATTATTTGGGCATTTAAAATATTTTATAGCATTTAAATGCCCAAATGCAAATACAATATGATTTAATACAGTGACCTTAGGATGTCCTAGAAAATTGTGCACCATTTTTGTCAGAGGTTTAAGACCAAGGCAAAGATGATGAACATTTTTGAAGGGCATTTTGGGTACATTGGAAAGATTTTATTAAACCCTAGTTGAAAGAAGAGGGGTGCTCGGGTTTCTGTCATCCCCATTTCAAGTTTCTGGAAAAAGTTAAACATGATGCACACTCTAGCTAGTCCTAATGCAAGCACAGACTAGGGATGTGACAACTTACCCCCACTCAAAAGAATCTCGTCCCGAGATTCAGGTTCCACCGAAAAAGGGTGGGGTACTCAAGTCGAAGATGGTCCTCCCTTTCCCAAGTAGCTTCGTTCTCGGAATGGTGTGACCATTGAACCTTGAGATACTTGATATTATGCCGTCGAGTGGTACGCTCGGTTTGATCAAGAATACGAACGGGGTATTCTCGATATGTGAGATTATCCGCGGATAGGATCCGAGAAGCAACGCCCAAGTTGAGAGACGTGGAAGACATCATGGACTCTGGAATGATGCGGGGGTAGTTCCACTTGGTAGGCAACTTCTCCTCGTTTGGCAAGAATGCGAAAAGGACCGATGTAGCGAGGATCCAATTTGCCTTTGATACCGAAGCGATGGGTTACTTAAGAGGAGTAACCCGAAGGTAAGCCTTATCGTCGACTTCGTAAGTCACAGCCTTATGATGGCTATCATATTGGTTCTTCTGGCAAGATTGGGATGTTTTCAATTTCTCACGAACGATGCGAACTTGCTCTTCTACTTCCTGGATCATATCCGGACCAAAGAATTGTCTTTTCCCGGTTTCTGACCAGTTAAGAGGCATCCGACACCTTCGTCCAAAAAGAACTTCGAAGGGAGCCTTGCCCAAGCTAGCTTGATAGCTATTGTTATAAGCAAACTCGGCGAATGGAAGACACTTCTCCCAATCCATACCGAATGAGATGACAGAGGCTCGAAGCATATCTTCTAGAATTTGATTGACTCGTTCTACTTGACCACCTGACTGAGGATGAAAGGCGGTGCTAAAGGAGAGACGAGTCCCCATAGCATTTTTGAAACTTTCCCAAAATCGAGAGGTGAATAGACTTCCACGGTCTGAGTTAATCTCCAATGGAACACCATGAAGAGATACTATCCGAGAGATATACAAGTCTGCTAGCTGGCTAGCGGTTATACTCTCCCGAACAGGTAGGAAATGGGCTACTTTGGAGAGGCGGTTGATAACGACGAAGATAGCATTATTCCCTTTCCTGGTCCTGGGAAACCCGGTAATGAAGTCCATACCGATCTTATCCCATTTCCATTCAGGAATAGCTAAAGGTAGAAGGGTACCAGCAGGCCGTTGATGCTCTGCTTTAACTCGACGGCAAACGTCGCAGTTAGCAATGAACTGAGCGATTTCTCTCTTCATCCTAGTCCACCAGATCCTCTGGCGTAGGTCCTGATACATTTTGGTACTACCGGGATGAATCGTGAGAGGGGATTCATGAGCCTCCTTAAGGATTAACTGCCATAGTTGTTGCTTCTTGGGAACCACCAAGCGATTCTCGAAGTAGACAACACCTGATCATCCATAGAGAAACTTTTAGCAGCTCCGCTAGCAATGCTCTCTTGGAGTCGGGATATACCCTTATCATGCTTCTGGGCAGCTATGATTTGATCCGCAAGGGTAGGTTTCACCACCAAGGTGGAAATGAATCCTCGAGGAACAATGTGAAGGTTAAGCTTACGAAATTCCTCGTGGAGAAGTGGTTGCCCTTGTTGTGGAAATACAACTACTATGATACTACTACTGCCATGGTCTAGCTCAGATATTTCTGTAGTAATCTTCGTAAAGATTACCCCCATAGCCTGGAAGTGGAACATGTGGATCTGGAAACTCTCGAGCACTTGAAGGCTGTGGACCATAGGGACACGGATGTGGTCTCGGTCCCGCAGCTGGTGGTAACCGACGCCCACGTGGAGGTGTAATGCCCCCAACGTCACACCAATCCATACGAACGGGCAGACGAGTCCGCATGGGGTACAAATCCCGCATATCCAAATATCCAGCCTGCACGACAGGTGCAAGCCGTGTCAGAGTGGCCCAGTGGGCGGCTCGAGTGTTATAAAGCTCCATCCGGAGGGCACGGACCTCACGGTCCCTATCCTCCAGCATTCGCGTGGTAGTCTGAAGTAGTGGCTCCTCATGAGTGGCATCAGTGTACAAACCGATGTAGTAGCCTTCTTCTTTAGGAAGTGAGGCTGGCATGTAGCAGAACTCAGTGTTCAGCAGCAGGGCATGCCTAGCCCGGATGATAGTCATCATCGAGTAAGCGGCATCCTGCATTGCCATCTTGATGGTAACCCCGAGTCCATACGTCCAATGGATGGGGTCGGTAGCTCCGGGATATGAAGGCTATATCCGGACTGTACAGAAATACTGACTCTGGTTGAAATCCCAGTACTGTTCCTCCATAGTGTACTCAGGACACCAACGGTAGCCAGTCTCGGTCAAGACACGGACCAACATGGCCGTGTGACCTGGCACATTAATGCACCGGGTCAAACGGACCACCTGATGAGTGGTGCGGTCAGACATCTGAAACACGAAATAATGTAAAGGCATTAGAATTTCTAGAAGAAATCGGGCAGCCTAACAACTGTAAATGCTCAAAAAAGATTTTGAGACATCATACAAATGATAGCATAGCCACTCAACAACATCATATCAATGTTCCGGGTCCAACTAATCAACAAACTGGAAGGTAGAAACTGAACTGAGGCTTGAAACCAATAATCCTAAGAGTCTACGGATTAGTAACACGTGAACCTAGTAAAGATGAGGGGCCTAGTCCTAAACCCCCGTAGAAAGAATAAGCTGACTCAGATCAGAAGGGCATACGGTAAAGAAGTAAAAAGAGCCTTACATTCCCTTCCACAATCAGTTCCCCTACATATAACTAAGAATTTTCTAGACTCAACATCGACCAGTTTGGCTTGAAGAACCTACAGACAGTCCGACTCTGATGCCGACGTTGTCAGTACCCCGATCCTAAATCACACCGATCTAGCATGTAACACATCATATCACTTTGCGACCTCACGCACGGCCCCACGGGTGCCACCTTACCTGGCCCGGGACCGTTTGTGCATTTTGGCACACGTATATGATAGTGTCGCTAGCATCCATATGACAGAGAACCCGGGCTGACATGGCTAGTTATAAACCAAAAGTGGCACTAAATTACAGAGACATGCATCCATGACCCAGCAACGAACGTGTCGGTCATCAATGTATGAACCCAAGTCGTAGCAAGCTACATGGACTTAAAGGAACAACGCGGGAAATTTTCCCTAAGGGACAGACACAGGAACGAAGAAGGACACATGCCGGCCAGCCTACGTGTTCCGGAGCAGTAGCAAGCTACCAAGGCTTAGTGGAAGCACTAGGAGGCATTTGCCTGTAAGATAGGCTACCAAGGGTAAACAACTAGGTGTCAGATCCCACACATTTCAAGCATTTCAATAACGTACACACAATGTGCTCAATATGTGCAAATACAACATTGCATCACAACAGAACTCTATTGCACAAAGTACTTTATTTAAAAAGCTCCGAAGAGCCATACATAACATATCCATACAGATAGGGGTCACATGACCCAACACTCAAGTCATACAAGCATACAAGCACATGCGGAAGCTAACTTGTCTGAGTACAGACAACTTGGAAAGAAAATAGGCTTGGTGTAGCCTGACTATCTACAAGGCCCTTCACAAGTCCAAGATCTCCGTCTGGGTAGCAAGCTACTCGTCGATGTCAAGGTCTATGTAGAACCCATCAGAGGGGGCAGAGTTCTCCTCTGCAACAGTTATTAAGCAAACATGAGTACAAAGGTACTCAGCAAGACTTACATCAGAACCTATCATACATGCATCATTATCAACAAGGGTAGTGGAGTCTATAGCAGCAAGCCAGCTTTGACTCTTGGCTAACCTATACTACAAGTCTCAGTAGTTTGCAAAGAAGACACTACGCACACGAGTCCACTACTCACCACAACAATACACTACCGTGGATCCTCTCCCGTCATCCTACGGAAGGGCCATCCACGGCACTCACACTTGTCTTGAGACTTCTAGGAGTAACCATTGACTTGTCTATGAACTGTATAAGCAACCAAGTGGTCCTTAACCGCGAACAACGGCTATTCAAATAGATTGGTAACCCTGCAGGGGTGTAATTCTTCACATGTTTCCACCACTTAGCGTCTGCACACGACATGTGTTCGGCAGACTTCAAGTGAAAGCCGACGTGGGTGTAGACCACGACCTAACCAACCACTCGAGTCTCTAGTCCATGTTTATCGCTTGGGTTCCATCCGTGGGGAGATCCGGCCGGGGTGTCGCTCACGGCCCCAAACGATGTGTACAGGGTTCCCGAGCCACCAAACGGGCGACTCGGTACACCGGGCCACGTACCTGCCGCGTCATAGCCCACCCCGAGGGTCAGCGCCGCGCACGACCACCAATAAACTACAAACACCAGAAACTAGTGGCAACTCCTGGACAGAGAACAAGGCCAGTCAATAAGTCGAGCGGGGTCATATTTCAGGGTCCAATGTGTGGTAGTAGCTGATCTTAAATCACATATCCAGATCTCAGATCTTATGGACGGTTCCAATGAAACAACCCACCATGTACTCCTACATGGCCTTTCATCGATACCTTTACCAAAACATATTCAACACTTCACTCTCATTACCAGTCATGATCATTTCACTCTGATCCATCCCCCAGATGAACCAGACCTGACACAACTCTAAGTATAGCAGGCATCATAAATAAATAGCATGGTAGGAAACACATCACATGGCTCAATCAACTCCTACACATGCTAGTGGGTTTCAACTATTTACTGTGGCAATCTCAGGTCATGCAAAGGAATGGGGTTCAACTATCGCAGCAAATAACAGTTCACACGTTGTTGCCTTAATGCAGTAAAAGAGAGCAGGAGCGAGAAGACGGGTTTGTATCAGAATGATCAATGGGTTGCTTGCCTGACAGATTGGTTGTCGGGTACTGCTCTTCAGTTGGATACACAGATGTATCCTCGGGAGCAGAACCTACCACGGAGAACATCGGTAATACAATCAATATACAACCAAATGCAACAATATGATGCATGCTCATGACATGGCAAGATGACTGTGTTTTTGAGCTAATGCAACTATAAACAGAAAGGTTTGAGCTTATTTGAATCAAAGATTCAAATTTCTGCCCAAACTATTATTATTTAAAGTGCATTATCATATTTTGATGTGAACAGCAAGGTTAACTTGCTCAAACATGCATGAAACCAGTACCAATGGAAAGATTGGATTTTTCTGATAATTTTTCATATATAAATCTTTTTCATCTGAGCTACTGTTAAATTTATATGAATTTTAGAAGCTAGGACATTTTCTGAAAATAAATAAATCATTTCTTATTTATTTAAATCACATAAAACACTTACTGCGTCAGCATGACATCATGCTGACATCAGCAGGTCAACAGGGTTGGACCAGTCAAACGTGACGTGTGGGGTCCACACGTCAGTCTAATAGAGTTAACTAACATGATTAAATTAAACTCACTACTAATTAACAGGGTCGGGCCCACATGTCAGTGGGTCAGTTAATAAGCAGAATTAATTTAGCACTAACTTAATCCTAAATTAAAACAGTCAGCATTGGGCCCACATGTCAGTGGCACAGGGGGAGGTCAAACCCCCTGGTCAGCGGGTAAAACCCGCTGGCGGTTAGTCGCCGGCGAGGCCAGACGCGGCGGAGAGCCCCGTGTTTGGTCCTCCGACGACCAAATCGACAGTGGAGCATGTCTACGGGCAGCTGGGAGTGAGCTGCATCGAGTGGTGCTCGACTTGGAGCTCGAGGTCACCGGAAATGACGCCGGCGATGAGTCCAGCGGCTGCCGGAGTTCGGGCAGTGACGAACTCGGTGGTGCAGTGCTCGTGGAGGCTCGTGGGGTGGTCCTACAACATCTATGAGAATCAGTGAAGCTAGTGGGCACGACGGCCGGGCCGTTAGGTGGACGGAGCTACGTCGGCGACGAGCATCCGCGGCGGCACAGGCGGGCAAGCCTGTTGCGGTGGCTGTGGTGCACGGCAGGGCAAACGGGGAGGCTGGGGAGGGGCAAGAGCTCACGGCGGGTGCGACGAGCTAGACGACGGGCTCGGGGACGAACTGGTGCGGTGGCGACGGCGAAGTGGATCTCCGACGGCCGAAGTTGAAGACGACGTCGACGGTGGCGGAGCAGAGCGTGCGAGCGCTTGGGGCTCGGCCTGCTCGATGTAGCGGTCGACGGCAAAGCTCAGGGACATGACGGGGCGGCGCGAGGGCGACGGTGGCTGCGGCTACGACGGCAGTGAGCTCGCGGGTGCGTCGGCCATGGCGAGGAGAGGGCAAGGGAGAGAGGCAGGAGGAAAGTGTGGTGTCGTGGCAGTCTGGGCGACGACGTGGAGGTTGTCTAGACGTCCTGGGGCGGCGAAGCGGCGGCCAGGCGGCAAGCAGCTGCCGCGGTGGCGCGGCGCTGTGTGCCGGCGTCACCTGCCTGCCTGGCGGGACGAAGCAGCTGGCTGGCATGGACCAGCATAGTGCTGGGCCGCCAGGTGGGCCGGCCAGGTAAGTGGCCTCTGGCCTTTCTCTCTCTCTCTCTCTCTATTTAGTTTTTTGTTTTGTTTTCTTTTTCAACTGTGTTGAATTAATAAAAATGCTAGAACATTTTTATAAATCATGAAACTGACCATGTCCACTGTATATAATATAATCAACATGGAACATTTTAGTTTATGACTATTTGGGCATTTAAAATATTTTATAGCATTTAAATGCCCAAATGCAAATACAATATGATTTAATCCAGTGACCTTAGGATGTCCTAGAACATTGTGCACCATTTTTGTCAGAGGTTTAAGACCAAGGCAAAGATGATGAACATTTTTGAATGGCATTTTGGTTACATTGGAAAGATTTTATTAAACCCTAGTTGAAAGAAGAGGGGTGCTGGGGTTTCTGTCATCCCCATTTCAAGTTTCTGGAAAAGTTAAACATGATGCACACTATAGCTAGTCCTAATGCAAGCACACACTACGGATGTGACATCCCAGCTCTTCCTCGCGCCCTCACGGCCCTCGAACGGGTGATTGGAAAAGTTGTTCCGTATCCCATGCGCATCTGAGAAAGCTTCAAGCGCAGGGATATCTCCCTCCCGAGGATCTAGTCCCTGTCCGGGCCGGATTAACTTCCATCGACAATCAAGCCCTGGCAGAGAGCTTTCCCAACCCCTCCGACTGAGAGCGGGTATGCTTTGTCCCCTTCCTTCTAAGAGGCGTAGGTTTTCCCGTCCACCCCTTCCTTAGGGGGCTCCTGGAGTTCTATGGTCTTCAACTGCATGATCTCACGTCGGGGTTTATCCTGCACATTGCGGGATTCGTCGCTTTATGCGAACTATTCCTGGGCTGCAAGCCTCACTTTGAGCTGTGGTGGAAGTTCTTCTGCCTTGTCCCTCGCTCCGAGAAGGGATCCATATTTGAAGTTGGTGGCGCCGAAGTATGGCGCAAAGCAGGGACAGGCTATTTGTCTGGCACTCCAAAGAAGGCATCCGAAGAGTGGCCTTCAGAGTGGTTTTTACATTGAGGACATTGCCCTGCCGGATCCAGTTCGGCAAGGCCTCCCCAAATATTCCAATGCTCCTCCAAAGAATCTTTTCCACTGGTGCCCCTGCAGTCCCTCAGAAGAAGAGAGTGCGGAGGTTAGCAGACTGGCCGGCAAGATCAGATTGCTTGCCAGTTCGGGGCTGTCAATAATTGAAGTGATGGCGATTTCAATAAAGGGATGCGCGCAGGCGCTCCAAGCTAGAGGATTTCCTATGTGGCATTACAATGGCCAGAATGATGCCTCGCGCTGCTTACGCCTAGGTCTGGACGACCCTGCCGCTCTAGCCGCCATCCTATAAGGTCTTTACAAGGGAGAGAAGAAAGACTTTCTTCACTTGAAGTGCCGAGAGGGTTTTTCTATGTACAATCCTCCTGACTGGGTAAGTCTTTCTCTTGACCACTATATTCGCCCGTTTTTTCATTGTTATGATGTATTGACCGAACTGAATCCGGTTTTTCTCGACAGGAGTGGAGGAAGGTGGTCGAGATGATTAATAGTCCCACCCCACAGCCAGAGGACCAATTTCGAAACGCGGGCCCCGGATATGATGAAGATCTGGACATAGGCATATAGCTAGAAGATGAAGTCTTCTATCAAGCATGTCGTGATGGCACCGTGGTGGCTATTGTAGCCGATTACCCCGGCCTCATTACTTCTTCTCACATAAGTACCCAGGACATACCTCCTCAAAGAGAAGATTCCCGGTGCGCCTTAACCACCTCACTTTTCCATGCTCAAAAGGGTCGGCGCTCTGCACGTCGAACTGTGCGAAGATCGTCATCCCAGAGGGCGACGCCGGCATCGGGTGAGGCCTTTAAGCGAAAGAGGACCACGAACACCACCGAGCCTTCAAAAAGGTATGTTTGTTTTAGCACATGCTGGGTGGTGAAACCGGTATTACAACTTTCCACCTTGTTTTACCTTTTAGGAGGAACACAGACCGGACTGTTTCTGGAAATCCTGTAGATCAAGCTCCAACTAATTCGACATCTTGCCCGTCCACGAGGACAAGGGTTAATGTGGATTCAGCGCCGGATTGTCCCCTTCAAGAGGATCCAGATGAAATGTCGGTCACTAATTTCGAAGCGGAGGTCGCGATGGTTCACCGGCGGTGAAAAGTAGCCATGGGCGACCCAACCTTTTCTGAGGAGGTGTTTAACGCCCTCAGTTCTGCAGATGCTTATATCCAAGCCGCTCAAGACGAACTCGCTCGAGCCACTCACCAGCTTTCAAAAGATATGCGGGTAAGTGTAAATTTTGATGTTCCTATGCCAATAGCCCTCGAGACTTAAAGGAGTTGGTCCAACTGATTTGAGGATCGTTGTGTTTTTTGCAGGTGCTCCAAGAAACGAATAACATCTTATCCAAGGAGCTGGAATAATGCCGGACCCAGCTGACAACTGTCACCACCGAATTGGAAAATTTGAAGAAATCCGAAAAGGATACTCGTGGTAAGAACAATATGATATTTGTGCTGATCACTAGTCTTTAAGTACATACTGATTGAAATACAGTAACAGGGCCGACCGACCAATGGGAGAAGAAGCTAAGGGCTGCTCTAGCGGACAAAAAATATGCCGAAGGGGAAATAGCTGTTGGTAAGCATGTACTGACGCAAGCCATAGATAAAAGAAACCAAGCGCATGATAAAACTGGCAGGCTGGAACAGGAGCTACATGACGTAAGAGCCCAACTCTCAAATGCCATGGAAGAGAACCAGAGGCTAAAAGGCAGCATAGTCAGTATGTCCCTTATACCTAGCTCTCCTTATAGTCCCTTATTTTGAAAGTTTTTCAGAAAACTATTCTTGCAGGTTTGTTAACTGGGCAGCCCAAAAGGGAAGTGTCTGATACGTCTCCAACGTATCTATAATTTTTGATTGTTCCATGCTATTATTTATGATGTTTTGGATATTTAATGGGCTTTGTTATACACTTTTATATTATTTTTGGGACTAACCTACTAACCCAAAGGCTCAGTCCAGATTACTGTTTTTGCCTATTTCAGGGTTTTACAGAAAAGGAATATCAAACAGAGTCCAAACGGAATGAAACCTTCGGGGGAGATATTTTTGGAGAAAAACACGCACGACAGACTTGAGAACCACGGAGTAGGGCACACGTGGCGCCCACGAGGGTGGGGAGCGCGCCCCCCTATAGGGCGCGCCCCTGCCTCGTGGGCCCCACGTTTGGCCCCCGGTGCCCTCCTTCCTCCTATATATACCTATGTACCTTGAAGCCATCAGACAAACAGAGAAAACCCTAGTTCCACCGCCGTAACCTTCTGTTCGCGTGAGATACCATCTTGGGGCCTGTTCCGGAGCTCCGTCGGAGGGGGGGGGTGGGGGATCTACCATGGAGTGCTTCTACATCATCATCATCGCCTCACCATGAGTTGTGAGTAGTTTACTACAAACCTTTGGGTCCATAGCTAGTATCTAGATGGCTTCTTCTCTCTCTTTGGATCTCAATACCAGGTTCTCCTCGGTCTTTGAGGAGATCTATTTGATGTAATCTCTTTTTGCGGTGTGTTTGTCGAGATCCGATGAATTGTGGGTTTATGATCAAGATTATCTTTGAGAAATATTTGGTTCTTCTCTGAACTATTTATATGTGATTATAATATCCTTGCAAGTCTCTTCGAATTATTGGTTTGGTTTGGCCTACTAGCTCTATAGTTCTTGCAATGGGAGAAGTGCTTGGCTTTGGGTTCAATCTTGCGGTGTCCTTTCCCAATGACAGTAGGGGCAGCAAGGCACGTATTGTATTATTGCCATCGAGGATAAAAAGACGGGGTTTATATCACTATGTTTGAGTTTATCACTCTACATCATGTCATCTTGCTTAAGGCGTTACTCCGTTCTTATGAGCTTAATACACTAGATGCATGCTGGATAGCGGTCGATGTGTGGAGTAATAGTAGTAGATGCAGAATCATTTCGGTCTACTTGTCTCGGACATGATGCCTATATATAATGATCATGCCTAGATAGTCTCATAAGTATTCACTTTTCTTTCAATTGCTCGATAGTAATTTGTTTACCCGCTGTAGAATATCGCTATCATAAGAGAAGCACTAGAGAACACTATGGCCCTCGGGTCTATTCTCAACATATTAATCTACAATCTACTTTACTTTTCCTCTTTTACTTTCTGTTCTTATAATCAAAAATACTAAAAATATCAAACTATCATCTCTATCAGATCTCACTTTGGTAACTGACCGTAAAGGGATTGGCAACCCCTTATCGCATTGGCTGGGAAGTTCTTATTTGTTTGTGCAGGTGCGAGGGACTCACGCTTGGCCTCCTACTGGATTGATACCTTGGTTCTCAAAAACTGAGGGAAATACTTACGCTACTGTGCTGCATCACCCTTTTCTCTTCGAGGGAATACAACGCAAGCTTGAGAAGTAGCAAGAAGAATTTCTGGCGCCGTTGTCGGGGAGGCTTACGCAAAAGTCATATAACAAGTACCTATCACAAACCCTTATCCTTTGCATTACATTTATTTGCCTCTCATTTTCCTCTCCCCCACTTCACCCTTGCCGTTTTATTTGCCCTTCTTCTGCCGTGTGTTTATCGTTTGCTTACTTCTTGTTTGCTTGTGTGTTGGATTGCTTGCTTGTCACTATGGCTCAGAACAATACCAAATTGTGTGACTTCTCCAATACCAACAATAATGATTTTATTAGCACTCCGATTGCTCCTATTACCGATGCTGAATCTTGTGAGATCAATGATGCTCTGTTAAATCTTGTTATGAAAGATCAATTTTCCGGCCTTCCTATTGAAGATGCCGCTACCCATCTAAACAACTTTGTTGATTTGTGTGATATGCAAAAGAAAAGGGATATGGATAACGATATTGTTAAATTGAAGTTATTTCCGTTTTCACTTAGAGACCGTGCTAAAACTTTGTTTTCCTCTTTGCTTAGAAATAATATTGATTCGTGGAATAAGTGCAAAGATGCTTTTATCTCTAAGTATTTCCCTCCTGCTAAGATCATCTCTCTTAGATACGATATTATGAATTTTAAGCAACTAGATCACGAGCATGTTTCACAAGCTTGGGAGAGAATGAAATTAATGATACATAATTGCCCTACACATGGTTTGAACTTATGGATGATTATCCAAAACTTTTATGCTGGCTTGAATTTTTCTTCTAGAAATCTTTTAGATTCGGCCGCAGGAGGCACGTTCATGGAAACTACCTTAGGAGAAGCTACCAAACTCCTAGATAATATTATGGTTAATTATTCTCAATGGCACACCGAAAGATCTACTAGTAAAAAAGTGCATGCTATTGAAGAGATTAGTGTTTTGAGTGGAAAGATGGATGAACTTATGAAATTATTTGCTGCTAAGAGTGCTTCTTCTGATCCTAATGATATGCCTTTGTCCACTTTGATTGAAAATAACAATGGATCTTTGGATGTGAATTTTGTTGGTAGGAATAATTTTGGTAACAATTCTTATAGAGGGAACTTTAATCCTAGGTCATTTCCTAGTAATTCCTCTAATAATTATGGTAATTCCTACAACAACTCTTATGGAAAGTTGCCTTCTGAATTTGAAACTAGTGTTATGGAGTTTATGATTTCGCAAAAGAATTTCAATGCTATGCTTGAAGAAAAATTGCTTAAGATTGATGAATTGGCTAGAAATTGGATAGAATTACTCTTGATGTTGATTCTTTGAAACTTAGATCTATCCCACCTAAGCATGATATCAATGAGTCTCTCAAAGCCATGAGAATTTCCATTGATGAATGCAAAGAAAGAACCGCTAGGATGCGTGCTAAAAGAGAGAATTATATAAAAGCGTGTTCTTCTAGCTATCATGAAAATAAAGATGAAGATCTAAAATTTATTGATGTGTCTCCTATTAGATCCTTGTTTTCTAGCATAAATCTTGACGAAGATAGGATTGGAGATGATTCTACTTTAAGGTGTCCCAATGATTCAGAGTTTTTAGATCTTGATGCTAAAATTGTTAAAGGTGGGAGTGAATAGATTAAAAATTTGCATAGTGATGAACCCACTACTCTGGATTTCAAGGGATTCAATTATGATAATTGCTCTTTGATTGATTGTATTTCCTTGCTTTAATCCGTACTAAATTCTCTGCATGCTTATATTCAAAATAAAGCTTTTACCAAACACATAGTTGATGCTTTGATGCAGTCTTATGAAGAAAAACTTGAGTTAGAAGTTTCTATCCCTAGAAAGATTTATGATGAGTCGGAACCTACTATTAAAATAAAAATTAAAGATCATGAATGCTTTGCTTTGTGTGATTTGGGTGCAAGTGTCTCCACTTTCCCAAAAACCTTGTGTGATTTGCTAGGGTTCCATGAGCTTGATGATTGTTCTTTAAATTTGCATCTTGCGCAATCCACTATTAAGAAACCTATGTGAAGGATTAATGATGTTCTTATTGTTGCCAATAGGAATTATGTGCCCGTAGATTTCATTGTTCTTGATATAGATTGCAATCCTTCATGTCCTATTATTTTTGGTAGACCTTTCCTTAGAACGATTGGTGCAATTATTGATATGAAGGAAGGAAATATTAGATTCCAATTTCTGTTAAGGAAAGGAATGGAACACTTTCCTAGAAAGAAAATAAAATTACCATATGAATCTATTATGAGAGCCACTTATGAATTGCCTTCCAAAGATGGCAATACCTAGATCTATCCATGTATCATGCCTAACTAGGGGCGTAAAACGATAGCGCTTGTTGGGAGGCAACCCAATTTTATATTTTTTGTTTTCGCTTCTGTTTTGGAATAAATATTGCATCTAGCTTCTGTTTAGATGTGGTTTTGTGTTTTAGTTAGTGTTTGTGCCAAGTAGAACCTTTGGGAAGACTTGTGTGAAGTTTATATGATCTTGCTATGAAAAACAGAATCGTTAGCGCCCACTAGAATGGTCACCAGATTTTACTGGAGCATGCTATTTAGTTGATTCTTTTTGCAGATGATTAAAAGACAAATTCCTCACGTTTACCAATTTAGTTTGATTTTTTGGAGTTACAGAAGTATGCGAAACTTGCAGATTACTACAGACTGTTCTGTTTTTGACATATTCTGTTTTTCGTGTGTTGTTTGCTTATTTCAACGTATCTATGAGTAGTATTGGGAAGTATGAACCATAGAGAAGTTGGAATACAGTAGGTTTAACACCAGTATAAACAAAGAATGAATTCATTGCAGTACCTTTGAGTAGTGGTTTGCTTTCTTATACTAACGGAGCTCAAGAGATTTTTGTCTAAGTTTTGTGTTGTGAAGTTTTCAAGTTTTGAGTATTGCTTTGATGGACTATGGAACAAAGAGTGGCAAGAGCATAAGCTTGGGGATGCCCAAGGCACCCCAAGGTAAAATTCAAGGACAACCAAAAGCCTAAGCTTGGGGATGCCCCGGGAAGGCATCCCCTCTTTCGTCTTCATCCATCGGTAACTATACTCGAAGCTATATTTTTATTCATCACATGATATGTGTTGTACTTGGAGCTTCTTGTATAATTTGAGTCTTCGCTTGTTAGTTTGCCACAATTATCCTTGCTGGACAAACCTATTTAAGAGATTTAAATATGGCCTAGGAATTGATGTAACACTCTATGTGCTTCACTTATATCTTTTGAGTTGAATAGTTTTTGCTCTAGTGCTTCACTTATATCTTTTAGAGCATGGTGGTGATATTATTATGAAGAAATTGTTGATCTCTCATGCTTCACTTATATCCTTTTGAGAGTTTATTAAAACAACATGGTAATGTGCTTAGGCTATAAAACTAGTCTTCACATGATAGACATCAATATCAATGTAGTAAAAACTTCCACACTAAGTGCATTGAATATGATGAGAAGTTGGATGCTTGATAATTGTTTTGAGATATGAGGATAGTGATATTAGAGTCATGCTATTGGAGTTATTATGAAATTGAGAAATGCTTGTGTTAAGGTTAGTGATTCCCGTAGCATGCACGTATGGTGAACCACTATGTGACGAAGTTAGAGCATGAGGTATTTGTAAAGTGTCAACCTTTGTGTGGAGGTCGGGGGCGCGCGATGGTCAACTCCTACCAACCTCCCCCTAGGAGCATGCCTTGATTGCTTTGTTTTGATGAATCATAGATTTTTTGCAATAAGTATCTGAGTTCTTATGACTAATGTTGAGTCCATGGATTATACGCACTCTCACCCTTCCACCATTGCTAGCCTCTCTTGTATCGCGCAACTTTCGCCGGTACCATACACCCACTATATATCCTTCCTCAAAACAGCTACCATATATATTCCTCAAAACAGCCACCATACCTACCTATCATGGCATTTCCATAGCCATTTTGAGATACATTGCCATGCAACTTTCCACCGTTTCGTTCATATGACACGCTTCATATTGTCATATTGCCAAGCATAATCTTGTAGTTGACATCGTATTTGTGGCAAAGCCACCGTGCTTAATTTTTCATACATGTCACTCTTGATTCATTGAACATCCCAGTACACCACCGGAGGCATCCATATAGATCATATCTTGTTCTAGTATCGAGTTGTAATATCGAGCTGTAATCCAATGAAAGTGTGATGATCATCATTATTAGAGCATTGTCCCATGTGAGGAAAGGCTAAATCAAGAAAGCCCCTCCAAGAAAAAAATAAAAATAAAAAATAAAAGAAAGGCCAAAGAAAGATAGGCCCAAAAAAAGAATAGAAAAAGGGACAATTGCTACTATCTTTTTCCACACTTGTGCTTCAAAGTAGCACCATGTTGTTCATGATAGAGAGTCCCATGTTTAGTCACTTTCATATACTAGTGGGAATTTTCATTATAGAACTTGGCTTGTATATTCCTACGATGGGCTTCCTCAAATGCCCTAGGTCTTCGTGAGCAACCAAGTTGGATGCACACCCACTAGTTTCTTTTGTTGAGCTTTCATTCATATTTAGCTCTAGTGCATCCGTTGCATGGCAATCCCTACTCACTCACATTGATATCTATTGATGGGCATCTCCATAGCCTGTTGATATGCCTAGTTGATGTGAGACTATCTCCCTCCTTTTTGTCTTCTCCACAACCACCTCCTCTATTACAAAATGTATTGCGTGAAAGTTGAAAGGTTTGAAAGAATAGAGTATGAAAACAAGTGCTTGGCTGAAATCGGGGTTGTGCATGATATGAATATTTTGTGTGATGAAGAGGGAGCATAGGCAGACTATATGATTTTGTAGGGATAACTTTCTTTAGCCATAGCATTTTGAGAAGACATGATTGCTTTGTTAGTATGCTTGAAGTATTATTATTTGTTATGTCAATATAGACTTTTGTCTTGAATCTTTCAGATCTGAACATTCATGCCACAATTAAGAGAATTACATTGAAAAACTATGTTGGTTAGCATTCCACATCAAAAATTCTGTTTTTATCATTTACCTACTCGAGGACGAGCAGGAATTAAGCTTGGGGATGCTTGATACGGTTCCAACATATCTTTAATTTTTATTGTTCCATGCTATTATTTAGGATGTTTTGGATGTTTAATGGGATTTGTTATACACTTCTATATTATTTTTGGGACTAACCTAGTAACCCAAAGGCCCAGTCCAGATTGCTGTTTTTTGCCTATTTCAGGGTTTTACAAAAAAGGAATATCAAACGGAGTACAAACGGAGTGAAACCTTCGGGAGAGATATTTTCGGAGAAAAACACGCACGGGAGACATGAGAACCATGGAGTAGGGCACACGTGGTGCCCACGAGGGTGGGTGGCGCCCCCCCTATAGGGCGCGCCCCCTGGCTCGTGGGCCCCATGTTTGGCCCCTAGTGCCCTCCTTCCTCCTATATATACCTACGTACCCCGAAACCATCAAACGAACAGAAAAAACCCTAGTTCCACCGCCATAACCTTCTATTCCCGTGAGATCCCATCTTGGGGCCTATTCCGGAGCTCCGCCCACTACTAGGAAAAGGCCTATTAATGGCGCACCTAATTTGGCCATTAATGGCGCATTAGTGGTGCGCCATTACTAGCACGCCATTAGTATTTGATACTAATGGCGCACCTCTGGTGCGCCATTAGTATCTGGTATACTAATGGCGCATCCAAGGTGCGCCATTAGTGTGCACCTTAGTGCGCCATTAGTAAGCCTCCCAGGGGCCAGGTGCTATGGCATACTAATGGCGCACTAAGTATGATGCGCCATTAGTATTATCCGCATAGTAATGGCGCACTGCGTGTCAATGCGCCATAACTATGCTTTGGCATACTAATGGCGCACTGCCAGTTAATGCGCCATTACTATGCTTTGGCATACTAATGGCGCATTTTCCTCTGATGCGCCATTAGTATGAATATTAGGTTTTTTTTGATATTATTTTTCTGTTTTTTTTTGCACCGATTACAAAATGTATAATTGCACAGAATATAGACAGCACACATCAACAACACATTCATCGGATACAATAGAAGATTAATCTCTGAATACAATTCATCATATTAGTCTCCGAATACAATTCATCGATCATATTAGTCTCCGAATTGAAAAGACCGAACAAAGATAGAACAATATGTTACAAGTCTCGAGATCGCGAGTAGCGAGTTTGTCTTCGCATTACAAGTCGATATCGATCATCTAAACTACCATCACATAGAAGAGAGCTGCGGTCGTCACGATGAGCATCATCACGATGAAACTCGTCTTCATCCGGTTCCTCCAACGCTCCCTCCCCTCTCCCGCTAGATAGCGGGCGTATCTAGATTCGGCCTCGGCCCTAGTGGTGTACCCTTTGTAACTGTTACCGCTGAATCGGTGAACCTGTCTCCGACACTCCTCCCAGTCGTCGTAGACTCCGGGAACCTTACCCTTGTACACGACATACGACGGCATCTCTATATATATGCACTAGCCAAACGAAACGTTAGTATCAATTCACAGACAATTCATAAGCAATATATAAGTATGCAACAGAACGATCGAAAGAGAAAAGCAAGACATTAATAGCATCGATTACATCTAAGTTGAACGACTCTCGAAACCAAAGAGACATACTACAAGTTCATTAAAGTTTAATTACAACAAGAGCCAATCGATGTTTCAGAACTAGACACATCATCACTGCTTTCGACTCGACTCAATGAACCGGAGCATGGATGAAGCCGCCGTCTATCGTGGGAGTCATGAAATCACGGGCGTTGTCAGCCTGCATTTGTAGCATTGTGTCGATGTCACTGTTCGACGGTTGATTCCTGAGGTAGAACAGCCCCGAGGTACGAAGGACATCTTGATGGATGATTTCCGCAAACTCCGACTGGATGCGAAAGAAATCTTGTCTGATGTCCGCGTCCTGGATTGCCGACACGCGCGCGGCCCAATCTTTGAGCTTACTCGGTAGCAGAAGTTGATGATGGTCCCGTACGATCGCCCGCATGTGATGGATGGCGTAGTAGGCACCCTTCTGACCGCCAGGCGGCTGCTTGACGCAGCAGAACGTCGTGTTGTGGGAGAACACATGCTTGCCGTACTTACGAGTTGTCCTGGTGAAGGTGCCTCCAGATTTGGCGTAGCCGGCGAGAACATCATCAAGAACCTTCTTGACATTTGTGTAGTCTACAGCCGACTTACGGTCCGGGTCGAAATACGTGGCCATGGAATATTTGGGGCTTAGTAGGATGAGCGTGCACTGTGTGTCACTGCAGAAAACACGGAATGTTAAAAGAAGAACGATCGAAATCTAAGAATTCATATGTTACGGGGCGGTTGAGGCGGAGGACTTACTCGGGAAAGTAAGGCACGAGGAAGTTATCCTTATCTCGGTTTGCCAGAATGACGCCTCCGAGGTAAGAACTCGCGACTTGCCGGTCCCCAGCGCTGCCCAAGATCTTGGCACGCATGTAGAAGGGGTCGACTATCACGATGTCCGGGGTCTTGTCGCGAATGATCCGCATCTCCTTACTCAGCGAAAATAGCCGAACGAAGGTGTAGTGCAGCGGATGAAGGTTCAACATAGCGTGGATGTCATCAAACCGCAGCACGATCGTACCCCCGATGGAGTTATCCACAAAGCCCTTGCCCTCCGGCACCTTGGCCGCGAAAACCGGGTACGCCACATCCTTCTGTGTGAGACGCCGCTTCTCCAAAGAAAGAACACTGTCATGCAGACTCCGCATGGCACCGGTTGCAGCATCGAGCATATTTGTCGGTAGCATCGGCCTACCCGCCACATGCACCCTCCTCATTACATCCTCAGGTGAAGGTGGCCCGTCCTGAGCACGGATCGTACTCGGTGCCGGCTGGCTCGCACCCTTGTTAGTTTTTCTTTTGCGTGCCTTCTTCTTGATCTCCATAATTGGGACCGAGTTCTGCTCAGAGACAGCCTTCTTTAGTGTGTTGGGGCTGATCATATTTCACACCTCGCCTATCTGAGGCTCGGTGAAATCGGCAGCTGGAGGCGTCTCCTGAGAGCTGAACGGCAGACGACGCCTGTTGCAACTTGGCTTCTCCGCGGTACCGGCTTGATCGCGCACGTCTTTTGTTGGGTTGGGTTCTTGAGAAGGAGCCCCCATGAAGTCGTCACCGTACCCATGATCGGCAAAGTAATGATCGACGTTGGCAAATGTATCGTCGTCGTCGTCCTGATCCTGTGCCATATGCATGTTTGGATCCAGTGGCATAGGGATGTCCGGCACCGTTGCGGCGGACTTGCCATGGGGACGACTTGCCGCCGGCACGACTGGCGGTGTTGTCTTTGGTGTGGTTTCCCCCGCCCCCAAACGAATCTGGCTCTTCGGCCAAAGCAGGGGCCAGCTCAGGCAGGCGCTGAGGGTCATGACATCATCATCGTCGGCCCCGACGGGTCGAATCGGAGGTAACACGTCGTCGCAGCCTGGCAGCACCCGAACCAGTTGAACCCTAAACAAGTTGGGTGGCATCTGGGTACCGTGGAACAAGGGCTGGCCCGGTTGAACGATTTTGCCCTTGGCGACATCAACCAACTCGTTGTTCACGAAGTGCAGTAGAGTGCACGGAACGTCGGCGGCGCCCTGCGAAAATATGTAGGGCGTCAGGGATGCCCAGTCAAAGGCAAGGAGATGAAGTCCTCGGCCGAGAGAGGCTTAATTAGTTACCGTGATGATGGCGTCAAGCTCGGCTAATGTCGAGGCACCGCCAACGGCGGGAGTGCAGTTGACGGAGGGGCCGCTTGCTGCAGAGGTGCCGGCCGGCATACACACGGGTGCATTAAGCTCCCGTGCCGGCGTCGGAGACACCAATGCCGCCTCCGCCGAAGACACCAATGGCCCCGCCATCTCGTTCTGCGAGTTGCTGGCCGTGAAGCTGGGAATCGGGGGCGGCCCCTGTTGGCCGCCAGCAATCCACGCACTCAACCCCTCGATCAAGCTAGGCACAATGGCGGTGATCGTCGCTCCGAGCTGTTGTTGCACTTGCTCTTGGACAATCTCCGGAATCCTTGCCACCTGTGCCTTTAGTTCTTGAACCTCGCGCGCCTGGCTTTCCGAGCTGGTCTTTTTCTCCTTTCGCCCACCAGCGTTATAGTATGACGACCATTTTGTCGACAAGCCTTTGCCGGCCACACGACCAGCTGACGTCGGCTTCTCGAGCTTATCCTTGTTCTTCATTACATTCAACGCCCTATTTAGAGTCGTGTCCCAAGGGCCGCTCTTAGTCGACCCCGCGCTACTACTTTCAGTCGCCTGCGGAAGGAATGTGAATCATTTAGAAATTTGGCTTAATTAATTAGAATGCAACCATATGGAGCTAATTACGCGGGGGTGTATTCCTTACCAGAACAAGCTCAAGCGCCCTGGTCTTCGGATCCGTGGTTAGCTCCTTTGTTTTTGGGTCCTTCTTGTACCGGGCCCTGATAAAGTTCCTGGTCTGCTTGTCATCGTATTTATCGAAGTGGGGCGGTAGGCCTTGCTCGGCACGGTCCGCCTCCTCCTTGTCCCATATAGGCTCCGCCACTCTGTAACCGCCGGGACCGAGTCTGTGTTCCCCTAAGTTGAGCTCCCGCATTTCTTTCCCCCACTGACTTGATTCGGAGTGTGAGTCGCTCGAGCAAGTGATCTTGAATTCGTTGTAGTCATCTTCGGTGATCGAAGGATGTTTCTGCTTGATCGTCTCATAACTCTCACCTTTCTTGATCATTATCTTCACATTGCTTTTCCAAGTAGACAGGACCTTGCTCATCTTCGTGAGGGCAGCATTGTTCACTTTATTCCCTTTGAGGCTTGTGTTATCAAATTGAGCGGGGAACTTGTATCGTTCGTGCAGCTTCGTGAAGAGGAGGTTGCGGTAATTCGCGTTGTCAGGATGCCTCAGGTTCTCGCTGTTGATCGAGACGGTGCTCCGAAGAATGCACCCGAGCTGAAGCGAGTACCCCTTGACTATTCGTTCGGGCGCCGTTGGATTCCCGTCGAGGTCCACTTCAGTAACTTCCTCCTTGAGGGTGCGGAGCACGGTCGGGCGCCGGTCCTTCCGTTGCCTCTTCGGTTGGCTGCCATCTGTGCGTGCGCCACCATCATCAGTGGTGGCATTCTCGGTGGCACCATCAGTGGTGGCATCAGTGGGGTCATCCTCCGCGGTACCATCAGTGGTCTCAGGATCGGTGTGGAAGGCGGCGTCCTCATACAAGTGAGGTTGTTCCTCCATCTCCTGGGAAAGCTCCCAGAATGCCTTCCCGCCCGAACCGCCGGCCTCATCGTTGTTGGCCATGTTTCTCTCTAAATAGGAACAAAGTTTGGTCAAAAAGTTGGTTATTGTCAAGGAACAAGATCATGGTCTCATCATTTAGGGTTCGTCGACACCGGGGCATCCTAAAAGCTAAGCTTTTATAATTGAGGGTTTTTCGACGCCGAGGCACCCTAAAAGCCTAAGCTTTCATCATTTCGGTTTTCATCGACACCGAGGCACCCTAAAAGCCAAGGTTTTATAATTAATGGTTTGTTGACACCGAGGCATCCTAAAAGCTAAGCTGGGCCTAATCACTTGGCTCTATTGCCGCCTATGGTTTAATGCAGCTAGAACAAAGGGGCACTTGATCCTACTTAATTAACTACTAAGATACCCCGGCCCATGGATTAGTCACAAGTACCCCATATGTCCTATTTTTTAGCAAAGTCATGCTAAAATTCATGGAAAATTTCAGCATGACCTTTGCTGAAAATAGGACATATGGAGTACCCGAATTTGCCGGAACGGAAGTTAATCGACATTCCGGCAAACTCAAGGGCCTCTCGGGGTACCTGCAAAACTATCACGACACGATGGCCGAAGATAAAACGCAGCCAAAATACCACTGGCATATTACAATTATTGTTTCCGCCCTATTACGCAGATTCAGGTTGCCGCAACTATCACAAATCCAACCGTAAATTTCAGTGAAGATAGTTCACCTTCTATGTGTACATGACAAGAGCAGATCATAAGATAATACTACACCAAATGTGCATAACAGCATCCGTTTACAAAGGAAGCTCATACATTCGATTTCACGCTCTGTTACCAAAATATTGCAGTAATCTGGACAGGACCTCACATTTTACAGACAAGAGTTTTAACAAGATAGTCATTTGCATCAAAATAAGATGCCAGATTGTGGAAAGACCCACGAGCAACATTTTCCCAAGATTTCTCCTATATTCTAAGGATGCCATATGACGCTCTAACCAAGATTCAGATAATGTACGTCAAGTTCAGTAATCTCGAGCAAACATTCAACTTAACTTCCCCTATAACGCCATTCATCTACACTGAAAACTGATACATTTTGGCATCAAGATTTATAACCAAAATAGGACAGTCAGCAACCACTGCCAAGACATTAGACATGATCCCCACATTTTTCACTTGCAGCAAAAGTGCAAAACATGCCATCAAACCAAACAGAAGAATCAACTAGCACTGAACAAGAACAAGATAATCAATTAGCAAGCCGAGAAAATCCCCAAGATTCCGTTTGTACTACTCTAAAATTTCAGCAGGCAACAAGGACGTGTGTAGTCCTGCCAACATTTGCCCAAGATTCCCCCTATATTCTAAGGACGCCACATGACGCTGTAACCAAGATTCAGATAATGTAATCCCGAGCAAACATTCAGGTTCATCTACACTGGAAACTGATACATTTTGGCATCAAGATTTACTGTCAAAATATGACAGCAACCACTGCCAAGACCTATCATACCAAACAGAGGTATCAATTAGCACTGAACAAGAAGAAGAAATTTAATTAGCAGGCCTGGAAACCTAAATCTTGAGCAGTTTCGAATAATCACAACAAGATCCTCAAACTGTCCCCAAGATTCCGCTCTAAATCATCCCCAAGATTACTTGGAATTAATATTAATGCGTATCAGTCAAAATATATTAAGCTACCATTACTTGGAATCAAATTGGGAGGGGATGAACTAACCGAGAAGAGGCAGAGGGAGATGGCGAGCTTGGGGAGGTGGGGATCCGGCGGCGGCTCCAAGTCTCCGGCGGCGGCTCCAAGTCTCCGGCGGCGGCTCCAAGTCTCCGGCGGCGGCTCCAAGTCTCCGGCGGCGGGGGCGCGTGGGGCGGCGTCGAGCGCTAGGGCTAGGGCTCGGGGGCGCGGGGGGCAGCGGCGTCGTCGAGCGCTAGGGCTAGGGCTAGGGCTCGGGGGCGCGTGGGTCGGCGTCGGCGCGGGCGTCGGCGAGCGCTAGGGCTCGGGCTGGGGCGCGGGGGGCGGCGACGTCGGGGGCACGGGGGCGACGGCGGAGGAGAGGGGAAGGGGATCGAGGGCGAGGCGAGGGAGAGAGAGGGGGGAGGTGTAGTGGGCCGGGGGGCATCAATATGTATGGGGCACAATACTAATGGCGCACTGGGCCCTGGTGCGCCATAAGTACGTCCATACTAATGGCGCACCTCCCCCTGGTGCGCCATTAGTATATTTTTTTATTTCTGCGCGCGAGCCAACAGTTTATCTCCCACCATACCTCATACACATCAAGCCCCCCTAGCTAGCTCGATTGGTCAGCCCCCAGTTCTCCCACCAGGAGGTCCTGGGTTCGAATCCCAGGCTCCACAATTTTTTTTATGCATTTAAAATGCTTTTTGATACTTATTTGTGTTTAAATATGTTCAAACTTGTTTAAATCATAACAGTAATATTTTTTTATAAGACAGAAATAATTTTTTTAAAAATATCATCAAATTTAAAACAGGGGGAGGGGTGCGGGGGGTCGGCGGCGGCGGTTGAGTAGGGGGA
>LR738713.1:284336026-284412516 GCA_902687465.1 Secale cereale
TAGAGAGGGGCTGTCCAAAATATCTAGTTCATGCACGCATACTAATGGCGCACCAGCTACTAATGCGCCATTAGTAATCAAGGTCACTAATGGAGCATTTAAAGCTGCTGCGCCATTAAAAGTTTTGCAAAAAAAAAACATACTAATGGCGCACTTCAGAGTAGTGCGCCATTACTGGTACAAACTAGTAATGGCGCACTTCGTGGAAGTGCGCCATTAGTAGTTCTGTAAAAAACAGAATAATAAATATCATAAAAAAAAACAATTAATGGCGCACTTTACTGCTGGTGCGCCATTACTATTTACAGCTAGTGATGGCGCACTATTAAAAGATGCGCCGTTAGTATGTTTGGACAGGCGCGCTAGTTAAAAAAAAAAATTTCTTGATACTAATGGCGCACTCCGGGCGAGGTGCGCCATTAGTACTTCGAACTCTAATGGCGTATCAGTTGCTAGTGCGCCATTACTATATACTAATGGCGCACTTGCTGTATGGTGCGCCATTAGTATCAATTTCATCTATAGCCCTTTTCCTAGTAGTGGCCGGAGGGGGGAATCTACCACGGAGTGCTTCTACATCATCATCATCGCTTCACCATGAGTTGTGAGTAGTTTACTATAGACCTTCGGGTCCATAGCTAGTATCTAGATGGCTTCTTCTCTCTCTTTGGATCTCAATAGCGAGTTCTCCTCGGTCTTCAAGCTGATCTATTCGATGTAATCTCTTTTTACGGTGTGTTTGTCGAGATCCGATGAATTGTGGGTTTATGATCAAGATTATCTTGAGAAATATTCGGTTCTTCTCTTAACTCTTTATGTGTGATTATAATATCCTTGCAAGTCTCTTTGAATTAATGGTTTGGTTTGGCCTACTAGATCTATATTTCTTGCAATGGGAGAAGTGCTTGGCTTTGGGTTCAATCTTGCGGTGTCCTTTCCCAGTGACAGTAGGGGTAGCAAGGCACGTATTGTATTGTTGCCATCGAGGATAAAAATATGGGGTTTATATCACTATGTTTGAGTTTATCCCTCTACATCATGTCATCTTGCTTAAGGCGTTACTCCGTTCTTATGAGCTTAATACACTAGATGCATGCTGGATAGCGGTCGATGTGTGGAGTAATGGTAGTAGAGGCAGAATCATTTCGGTCTACTTGTCTTGGACGTGATGTCTATATATAATGATCATGCCTAGATAGTCTCATAAGTATTCGCTTTTCTATCAATTGCTCGACAGTAATTTGTTTACTCGCCGTAGAATATCGCTATCATGAGAGAAGCCACTAGAGAACACTATGGCCCTCGGGTCTATTCTCAACATATCAATCTACAATCTACTTTACTTTTCCGCTTTTACTTTCTGTTCTTATAATCAAAAATACCAATCTATCATCTCTATCAGATCTCACTTTCGTAAGTGGCCGTAAAGGGATTGACAACCCCTTATTGCGTTGGCTGCGAAGTTCTTATTTGTTTGTGCATGTGCGAGGGACTCGCGCGTGGTCTCCTACTGGATTGACACCTTGGTTCTCAAAAACTGAGGGAAATACTTACGCTACTGTGCTGCATCACCCTTTTCTCTTCGAGGGAATATAACGCAAGCTCGAGAAGTAGCAGTGTCTGGTTTTGAGGGTGACGTGTAGCAAGAGCTTTCTAGAGTACACGAGCGAGCTCGGAAGGCCATGAATAATATGGCCAAGGCTTTATGGCCGGGCCATTCCCCTCCACAAACTATGGAGGAATTGGCGGACTTGTTCAAAGGGGCTCGACGCCGCTTCGAACTGTGGAAAGCGTCAGCATGTCGCATGGGTGCTCAAGAAGCCTGGGCCATGGTGAAGACACGCTACACCCGTCATGATCCGAATCATATGTCCCGCGTGGGACCTCGAGGATCGGATGGACAAGAAATCCCCATGAGCTTGGTGTATGACCAAGTGGAGATAGTTGCCAAGTTTTCCCAACAGGACTGTGGACTAGACTGCCTTATAGAGGGAATAGAGAAAGAGTAGTCGCTTGATTCTATGTATCGATGTACTTTAACATCAAACTTATCTCCGGCCAAAATTTTAAAAAGATTGTCATGGCCAACCTTCCGCTTTAACCTCCATAAACCCAAAGGCTGGAGTGTTTCTGAATACTATACCTATGGTAAACAGTTGGTATGTTTGGAAACCAGACAATCCGGTCAAAATTGCTTGAATAGACAAACTGTTTTCGGGGAGTTATGTTATATTACTATTTAATGTAAGAAACATCTTCCAGAGAGAATAGTTCCGTTAAGGGTTCCTTTCCCTCAGTCAGCATGCATACATATGCAGGCCTAGGCTTTTGTTCCTCTAAAAAAAGATTGTAGGATGCCATATCCTGTGATACTTTAAAATGTATGCGTTAAAAGCGATATGTCGTGTATCCGCCGACCGATTACTCCCTTCAGAGTGCTAACTTTCGGCTTCACCTAGTCCAAGGTACATGTCCGGACTACCCGGTCATAACAATCGCAGAGGTGCACTCTTTACACCCTAGCGAAACAATCGAGAATATATGGGTAAGCATATGAGCCAGGTAACCCAGCTTGGCCAAAACTTAAGTCACGTTGGTGCATATAATGGCAAGGAAGGATTGTAAAACAGACAACATTATAAGCAAGAAGCTTTTTGGTAATGGACTTCATCAAAGAAGCCCCCAAGTATATTTGAGGTAGATACATTCAAAGATGTACTTATCTTGTGGTAGTTCGGGTGAGCCGAATACTTACCAATGAGATAAAAAGTAAAAAGGGAAGGGGAGAAAAATAAAAGATAAGAAACAAGACCTAACTTAAAAGGAGGGAAAATTTTGCTACCGAACTATCCATAGAATCGTCGGAGCCTGGCAGCGTTCCACTGGTTCGGCTCAAGGCGGTTATCTTGCGCATTCCGAAGGCGATAGGCTCCACCGGTGAGTACTTCATCAATAATGAAGGGGCCCTCCCATTTTGTCTTGAGCTTGTCCTTCTTCTTCTCCGGGAGGCGTAAAATGAGTTTGCCAATGTTGTATGTCTTGGCCCGCACTTCTCTGCTCTGGTATCACCTGGCCTGTTGTTGATAAAATGCGGAACATGCCTGCACTATATCGTGCTCCTCTAAAAGTCCATCTAGGTCGTCCTGCCGATCTAGCTCGGCTTCTCCCTCTTCGTACATGCACACTCGGGGTGAGTCATGAATAATGTCACAGGGTAGAATGGCCTCTGCACCGTACACCACGAAGAAAGGCATGTATCCGGTCGTCCGATTAGGTGTGGTCCACACCCCCCAGAGTACGGAGTCAAGCTCTTCGACCTAGTGTTTATCAGACTCCCGTAGGGAGTGCACTAGTCGGGGTTTAATGCCGCTCAGTATTAGACCATTGGCTCTTTTGACTTGACCGTTTGTTTGAGGATGGTACACGGAAGCATAATCAAGTTCAATACATAACTTTGTGCACCAATTTTTTACCTCGTCAGCTGTAAAGTTGGTGCCATTATCTGTGATAATACTATGCGGGACACCATAACGATGTACTACACCGGATATAAAATCTATCACCGGCCCCGCCTCAGCTGTTTTTACTGGCTTGGCTTCTATCCATTTAGTGAATTTGTCTACCATCACCAGCAAGTATTTCTTTTTATGGCTTCCCCCTTTAAGAGGTCCGACCTTATCAAGCCCCCAGACCGCAAAAGGCCAAGTAATGGGGATTGTTCTCAATGCGTTGGGAGGCATGTGACTTTGATTTGCAAAGAGCTGGCAGCCAATGCAATGTTGGACTAGGGTCTGGGCATCTGCTTGGGCAGTGGGCCAGAAAAAGCCAGCTCGAAAAGCTTTGCCCATGAGCGCCCGGGCTGCGGCATCATGGCCGCCCATTCTAGCGTGTATTTTAGTGAGAATCTGCCTTCCCTCCTCTTCGGAGATGCACCTTTGGGGAACACCAGTAGTGCTTTTCTTGTATAGTTCACCTTCGTGAACTTTGTAGGCTTTAGAATGCCGAACTATGCGGCGGGCCTCATTTTGGTCATCGGGGAGCTCCTGCCTATTAAGGTAAGCTAAGAAGGGCTCTGTCCAGGGGGCTATGACAGCCATGATCTCATGAGCCGAAGAAGTTATCTCCATGTCTGAGTCTCCGATGACGTCTGGGTTAAGTTCGACCGAGGGTGTGTTCGTATCTGAATCAGTATCGCCGCTCGCGTCCTGTCATGTTAATGATGGCTTAAACAACCTTTACACGAAGGTGTTAGGTGGGACTGGGTCGCGTTTAGCACCCATACGAGCGAGTACATCCGCAGCCTCGTTATTATCCCGAGCTACATGATGGAATTCCAACCCCTCAAATCGAGCCGATATTTTCAATATGGCATTGCGATAAGTTGCCATTTTGAATCTTTCGCATAAAATCTCCGTTTATTTGGGAGATAGCGAGGTTTGAGTCTCCGCGTACCTCGAGGCATTGTATGCCCATGGGTACAGCTAGGCGGAGACCATGCAATAGTGCCTCATATTCGGCCGCATTGTTCGAGTTCGTGTACATAATTTGTAGTACGTACCGGACTATATCCCCAGTTGGAGATATCAATATTATGCCGGCCCCCAATCCGGCTAGCATTTTGGAACCGTTGAAGTACATTGTCCAGTGGGAATATGAGCCGTACTCTTTCAGGAGTTCGGCTTCGGTCCATTCTGCAACAAAGTCAGCCAACACGTGGGATTTAATAGTCCGGCATGGCTTATATGATATTTCGAACGGTAAGAGCTCGATGGCCCATTTTTCTATGCGTCCAGTGTCGTCTTTATTCTTAATAATATCGTTAAGTGGTACTTCGGATGCCACTGTGATCGAACACTCTTGAAAGTAGTGTCGAAGTTTCCGAGATGACATGAAGACCGCATAGGCAATTTTATGATAGTGGGGATATCGTGATTTGCACGGTGTGAGAACCTCGGATACGCAGTATACGGGTTTTTGAACGGGGAACTTATGTCCCTTTTCGGCTCGTTCGATGACGAGCACGAACTCACTACCTGGTGAGTGGCTGACATATACAACAACATTGGTTCGCCAACACCCGGGGTGGCTAGGATTGGGTTGCTCGCTAGTAGAGTTTTTATTTCTTCCAATCCAGGTGTGGACGCGTCCGTCCATTCGAAGTTGTCAGTGCGTCATAGCAATCTATAAAGTGGCAATGCTTTCTCTCCTAACTTGGAGATGAAGCGGCTCAAGGCCGCTATGCAGCCTGCTAGTTTTTGTACTTGTTTGAGATTGTTTGGATTTTTGAGCTCTGACAAGGCCCGGATTTTAGCTGGGTTAGCTTCGATTCCTCTATGGGATACAATGAACCCTAATAGCTTTCTGGCCAGAACTCTGAAGACACATTTTTCCCGGATTCAGCCTTATGTCATATCTCGAAGGTTATCAAACATAAGGCGGAGATCATCCACCAATGCCTCGATGTGTTTGGTCTTAATGACCACGTCGTCAACATATGCCTCCAATGTCTTGACAATTTGTTTTTCTAAGCATGTTTGAATCATGTGTTGGTATGTGGCGCCATCGTTTTTGAGTCCAAAGGGCATAGTGTTGAATCAGGCTTCCAATAGCTTGGCTAGCTCTTCTCCCATTGCTTGTCTTTTGGGTTCGGAAAACCATCGCAGTGACTGCTTGACTGGATTGAACCCTTTGATAATATTGAGGCTGTGTTCGGCCAGCCTGCATGGGATTCCCTGCATATCTGAAGGGTGCCAGGCAATATATCCCAATTTTCCCGAAGGAAGGCACATAATGTGATGTCTATCGCCGGATCCACCAGCCAAATATGCATATAGTGTTAGCCTTTATTTCTGTTACTTGCTCTACTATGTTATCGTGCCAGCATATTCCATGTGCTAACCCGTTTCGGGCTGCAACATGTTATGTTGCAGACTTTCCACACGAGGAGTAAGACGTACTAGGTCGTTTGTCGTGCACTCAGTTATGCCGTTGGAGTTGATGGACTCACTTATGTTCCAAGCCTTCCGCTGTTATTTTGTTAGATGGCCTTATGCCATAGACTTTTGTAATAAGTTATCTTTTGAGACATTCGATGTAATAAGTGTGTGATTGCCACTCTGTTATAAATCCTTCAAGTACTATGTATGTCAGCATTACCGATCCAGGGATGACACAGAACACAGAGACTTCGGTCCATTCAAATCGTGGTCGCTACAAGATGGTATCAGAGCAGACGCTGACTGTAGGACATGACCACTAAGATAAACCCTAGGTCACTCTTCTCTACTCATTTCTGACTCCTCTCCATTTTCTACTCTTTAGGATGGTGGACCCAAGGAACAAGTTCACTCAACCAGATGAAGACACACCTTTTGGATAACACTTGAAGGAAGTCACTAGGTACCTGAATATCGGAATACCAAGCTTCTCCGGGACCTACACCGCCACTTTATTAGAAGAGGAGTGATGGAATATTCAAGTTCAAATTCCCGGGAGGACCTTCGCACCATCCACTGAGCCAATAGAGTTTTCTTTTGATGCACCAACCTGGAGTTTAGGCAAGAATATGGTAGCCCACATTACCATGGGACGTATTGGAGAAGTCTACAAGCAGGAGCTGAAGGACACTATCTACCAGATTTATGGACGCCGAGATGAGCAATGGGACATGATCAGTACCCGGAAGGACAGGTCCATTGCAGTGATCATCCAAGAGTTAAACCAGCACATTCGTCAATAGGAGCACCAGATGTGCGCAGGGATGATAGATTTGAAGAAGGCGCTAACCAGGAACTTGGAGCTAGAAGAGGAACTCAAGTCTACACGTGACGGTTACGAGGAGGAGATGACAATTCTTGTGCAGAAGAATGATGACTTGACAAGGAAGCTAGGAGTATTCATGGGAGATCCAGCACCGGGAGGAGAAGAAGAAGAAGAAGAACCCAAGGAGATTCGTTCTGAGGACTACATCATCATCGACGACACGGACTCAGACCCTGATGATAGTAATGATGACTATGAAGATGAAGCTGGAGCAGATATCATGGAATCTTCCGCCGATCAATTTTTTTAGATGACCTCCCTATGACTAGTAGTTTTCCCCTTAAAGTAGAATTTAGAGCACTTTTGTAACGTTAGTTAGAAGCTTTGTAAGCCCTTCCTTGAAATTGATTGCTGTGATATGATTGTGTTTGTCTCATGTGCATATGGGTAGTGAATTTCCCTTAGACCTCATTTCTATTCTAATCTCTTCCCTCTACACCCATCAGATGCCTCCAAGACGTGAGCCCGGATTTCAGTTTCCCCCGAGCTCACTCAGTTGATCCAGCAGCAGAACACTTTGATGCAACTTCTTGTCCAAAATAATCAGAACAACAACAACAACCCTCCACCACCACCACTCGTGGACAACTTAACACATTTCTTAAGGTTGCAACCACCGGTGTTTTCTAGCAGCATTGAACCAATAGTTGCTGATGACTGGCTGCGCAAGATTGGAAGGGATTTGACCACCGCAAACTGCACTGATGCTGAGAAGGTGCGATTTGCCGCACATCAATTGGCTGGACCAGCAGCAGCATGGTGGGAGAATTACACAACCACTTTCCCTGTAGCCAATGTCACTTTGGATCAGTTTCAGCAAGCTTTTCGCGCCACCCATGTCTCAACTGGAGCTATGAGCATGAAGAAGCGAGAGTTTCTCAACTTGCGTACTGTGGCTCAGTACGTAGACGAGTTTAGTACCCTATCTCGTTATGCCCCAGTTGATGTGGCCACAGATGCCGCAAAGCATGAGAGGTTTATGGAAGGGCTGAATGATGAGATGAGCGTACAATTGATGGTGGCAACCTTCAACAACTACCAGGAGTTGGTAGATAAGGCTCTTATGACTGAAGGGAAGCAGTAGCAGATTGAGAGCCGCAAGAGGAAGTATGGACAAGGAAGGAATAATTCTGGAGCCCAGCAGAAGCCCCGATTCACCCCAAATTCGGGAGGATACACCCATAACCATGGAGGCCACACCCATAATGGAGAGAGTACTAACAACCACAATGGCTCCAAGAATGGGAACGGGAATGGAGCAAACAATAATTAGAACCGCTCTACTCCATCCACAGCCGCCAAGAGGGATTTAAGTCACTTTACCTGTTTCAAGTGCGGGAAGAATGGACACTACGCCACGGATTACCCAGAAGCTAAGAATGGGAATGGCAATGGAAGTGCTGGGAAGAAACCCTACCCGTTCAACAAAGGACAAGTGAACCACGTGACCGTGGAGGAGGTTGAAGAGCAACCAGTTGTAGTTGTCGGTAAGTTTTTGGTGAAGTCATTTACCGCAGTAGTTCTTTCTGATATTGGTGCATCGCATTCATACATTTCAAGGGGATTCGTAAATAGACATAAGTTTCCCACCCAAGTCCTTAAGACCCCCATGTTAGTAAGTTCACCAGGAGCGGAGTATATGGCACATCAAGGATGTTTTCAGACGCCATTGATGATTGGACGCCATCTTTTCCCTTCAGACTTGATAGTTTTGGAGTCACAAGGATTTGATGCGATACTAGGTATGGATTGGCTATCGATGTATGGAGGGAACATCGATTGTGCTAGTAAGTCAATTTTGCTTACCACCCCGGAGGGAAAAAGGATCAAGTATGTATCTAGGCATTCGCCTAGAAGGACACAAGTACATTCTCTCACCGGAGTTGTTCAGGAGGAAGTGCCTGTAGTAAAGAATTATCCGGATGTAATTCCAGAGGAGTTACCAGGCATGCCACCGGATAGGGATATTGAGTTTCTGAGTGAGCTATTGCCTGGCACCGGACCAATATCAAAGAGACCGTATCGGATGCCAGCAAATGATCTGGAGGAGATCAAGAAGCAGATTAAGGAGTTATTTGAGAAATGATTTATTCGACGAAGTTCATCACCTTGGGGAGCCCCAGTGCTTTTGGTCGAGAAGAAGGATGGATCTTTTAGGATGGTCATTGATTATCAGGCACTGAATGAAGTGCCGGTTAAGAATAAGTACCCGCTGCCGATGATCAATGATTTGTTCGACCAACTTCAAGGAGCGAAAGTATTCTCCAAGATCGATCTACGATCAGGATACCACCAGTTGAAGATCCGAGAGAAGGATATACCTAAGACAGCCTTCACCACAAGGTATGAGCTTTATGAGTATACAGTTATGTCATTTGGATTGACTAACGCCCCTGCCTATTTCATGAGTATGACGAACAAGGTGTTCATGGAGTTCTTGGATAAGTTTGTCGTGGTATTCATTGATGATATTTTGGTGTCCTCGAAGAATGAAGAGGAACACGCCGAGCATTTGCGTTTGGTTCTGGAGAAGCTCAGAGAACATCAGTTGTACGCCAAATTTAGCAAATGTGAGTTTTGGTTGAAGGAAGTTGGATTCTTAGGGCATGTTATATCAGGAGAAGGTATAGCAGTGGACCCCGTCAAAGTGCATGCAGTCACTGAGTGGTTGGCACCCATTTCAGCTGGAGAAATCTGCAATTTTCTTGGACTCGCGGGATATTACCAAAGATTCATCGAGAATTTCTCCAAGATTGCAAAACCTATGACGACATTGTTGAACAAGGACACAAAGTTTCATTGGACTGAAGAGTGCGAAGAAAGTTTCCAGGAGTTGAAGAAACGGTTGACGACAGCCCTAGTGCTGATCTTGCCAGATATACGCAAGGATTTCTAAGTGTATTGTGACGCTTCACGCTTAGGACTTGGAGGAGTACTCATGCAGGATGGAAGAGTTGTTTCTTATGCATATCGTCAACTTCAACCGCACGAGTTGAATTATGCTACTCATGATTTGTAGCTAGCAGCAGTTGTGCATGTGCTCAAAACTTGGAGACATTTCGTTATTGGAAATCGTTGTGATATGTACACGGATCATAAGAGTTTGAAGTACATTTTCACTTAGAAGGAGCTAAACCTCAGACAGAGGAGATTCTTGGAGGTTATAAAGTATTACAATATGAAGCTGCACAATCACCCCGGAAAGGCCAATGTCGTTGCAGAAGCTTTGAGCTGGAAGAGTTATGCAAATACCCTGGTGAAGGGAGGATTGCCAAAGGAGTTAGCGGAAGATCTCAGGGAGCTTGGTTTGGAGATAATTCCTAGAAGTTTTGTTGCAACAATTGAGGTTCATTCAACATTGCTAGGAAAGACACGCGAAGCCCAGAAGGATGACAAAGAGATTGCCGAGATAAAGGAGAAGATGAGTGAAGGAAAAGCCAAGGGTTTTCATGAGGATGAACACGACACCTTGTGGTTTGAGGATCGAATCTATGTGCCCAACAACCCTGAGATCAGGAAGTTGATACTACAGGAAGCACATGATTCACCATACTCGATACACCCCGGAAACACAAAGATGTATCTAGATTTGAAAGAACGTTTCTGGTGGACGGGAATGAAGAAGGATATTACCGAGTATGTAGCAGTATGCGATGTATGCTAGAGAGTGAAGGCAGAACATCAGAAGCCAGCAGGATTGCTACAGCCTATGCCAATACCCGAATGGAAGTGGGATAAGCTTGGCATGGACTTTATCCCGGATTGCCCAGGACCAAACCAGGATATGACTCAATCTGGGTAGTAGTGGATTGTTTGACCAAAGTAGCCCACTTTATCCCCGTGAAAACCACGTATACTAGTGCGAAGTTGGCCAAGATATACATGACCAGGATCGTATGTCTGCATGGAATTCCGAGGACCATTGTATTAGATAGAGGAACCCACTTTACCTCGAAGTTTTGGCATCAATTGCACTAGACTTTGGGAACGAGGCTGGAATTCAGTACAACTTTTCACCCGCACACAGATGTACAGACCGAGAGAGTCAATCAGATTCTGGAGGACATGTTGAGAGCTTGTGCGTTAGATTATGGATCTAGTTGGGATGACAACTTTCCCTATGCGGAGTTCTCATACAACAACAGTTACCAGGCCAGTTTGAAGATGGCTCCTTTCAAAGCATTGTACGGGAGGAGGTGCCGAACGCCGTTGATGTGGGATGAAGTCGGAGACCGTCAGTTGTTTGGACTAGATCTGATCAAAGAGTCAGTGAGAAGGTTAAGCTAATTCGAGATAGACTGAAGGTAGCTCAGTCCAGGAAGAAGAGTTCCGCAGACTCAAAGCGCAAGGAAGTAGTCTATGAAATTGGAGACATAGCGTACTTGAGAGTGTCGCCTCTGCGAGGAGTTAAACGTTTCAGAGTTAAGGGAAAGTTAGCCCCGAGATTTGTGGGACCATACCGTGTTTTGGAACACATTGGGGAGGTTGCCTACAAGTTGGAGTTACCCGACGGATTGTTAGGAGTTCACGACATGTTCCACGTCTCTCATCTTAAGAAGTGTCACGCGGAGATGGTTGATTTTCCTTTAAGAGACACAGTGCCCCTAGAAGCAATTCAGTTGGATAGTGATCTGACTTACGAGGAGAAACCTGTCAAGATCCTCGAGTTTCCAAGCAGAGTCACCCGCAGTAAGGTTATCATGTTTTGCAAAGTTCAGTGGAGTCACCACACCGAGGAAGAAGTCACCTGGGAACAAGAGGACATCTACGCAAAGACCACCCACACCTGTTCTCCAGCCTAGCCGAATCTCGAGGGCGAAATTCATTCTAAGGGGGGTAGGTTTGTAACATCCCAAATTTTCAATTTGGAATGTTATACATAGATCATACTGCATTGCATATTTTTATTGCTTTTGTGCGTGGCGATCCTCGAAAATTCTAAGCAACTCAAGGACCTACGGAGAGAGTTGGGAATTCTACCGTTTTCGTATTTGACTTTTCTCGAATACTGGTACGGGGATCACTGTGGTTTTAATTATTTTTCTCCCCTAAAAATATTTCTTAATAAAATATATGAGTGGAGATAATATGACTTCTCCAAAATAAAAGAAATATTGGAGGAAAAATATTAAAATCACTCTTGGAATTTTATTCGGATTTATTTGCGATTTTATTTGCATAGGAAAATGTGCGTTTTTCAAAATTGCATTTAGGTCCGGGAAAAATGTTCACTTTTTCCTAAATATTGTTAGAGGACGGTGAAAATTTATTTTGGAATTTTGGAGTCCGTTTAGTATTTTTTTTCTCGCCTGTTTTAGTGCGTCAGGACTATTTAAAAAAAGGGGCAACCGACCTAGGGTCGTGTCCGGCTAGGACTCTCCTAGCCCGGGGCCTTTAAAGCCCGAGCCGGCCGCCTCGCAGCCCACCTCGCGCCTCCCCCAAAACCCTAGCCCGCCGCGCCACCAGCCACCACCGCCGCACCGCTGCCCCGCAGCCGCGCCTCGCCGCCGCCCCTCGCCGCCGCCCGCGCTGCTGCCGCCGCGACGCCGCCGCCGAGCCGCGCCGTCCCGCCGCCGAGCCGCCGCCGTCGCCGGAGCACCGCCGCCCCGCTGGAGTCCGCCTCCGCCGCCGTCCCTATCCGAGGTAGCCGCCGTATGTTTTAAAAAGAACCGTTCGGTTTTATTTCCGAAACCCTAGATCTGTTTTTTTATAGGTCGGTTCGGTGTTTTTTGGTTTAGTTAGTTAGCGGACGTTCGTCCGTACGTTCGTTTTAATGAACGCGGTTCGCCCGTTAGTCATAGACAACGAACGTTCGTTCGTTAGCCTGTTCGTCAGTTTTCTTTTTTGGGGCTTTTTCCGCGATTATTTTCGATCGTGATTTTGCCCTGATCTTGTTTTTAGTTTTTCTTTTCGCTCGAGAGTCGGAATCATACGATATAAAAGCCCATATCTTCATCTCGAAGCCCTCTTTCCGTTTAACCAACTTGAACAAGGTTTTTCTACTGTAAAATTTGACTTTAGATCAATCTAGTAAACGGATCTTGTTTCTTTCGCAGTTTCAGTTTCGTTGCTCCGTTTGATTTGATTCTTTTTGCAAACCGGAGTTCTTAAGTTGAACTTTCTGGTTAGATCTTCTTGTTTGGAGTTCTGTCTGTGCATCTTTGCTTGTTTGCTTATGTATGCTATAGTTTTCTTGCGATAGAATTCCCGGAGTGCGAAGCGTGCTACTACGAGTCTCTAGGTTTTGTGAATCATCAACAAGGCAAGTAACACTTTGATCATACCCTTTATTACCCATTTTTCATGAATTACATCAAACCCTCACACATTGCATGAGTAGGATATATTAACTTGTGGGTCTAGGAAGTAGAGTGAGGTAGAACCTATTACCTGCATTATTTTCAAACCCTTGGGAGTTACTTCTACGTTATGCTTAGGTTGCCATGCTATGCTCATAGACGTGGTTTGGGTTTGAGTGAAATCCATGATAGATGTGAGTTGTTAATTATTGGTTCAACTTAAGGTGGCTACTTGAATACACATCTGTGTGGATTGGTTTCAGGGCACCTGGAGAATCCAGTGTTATCCTAGGAAATCCCGGGGGTACCGTGTGATTATCCTATGAAATGCCACCCAGGCTCAAAGGGATCATAAAATTATTCATGCTAGAAACTTCCGTGTGCAGCCACAATGCCATTATGGGCTCTGGCATAGTATGAGTAAGATGTGTGAGCTCTTTCAGTGGTGGAGTAGCAGATGTAGGGGAAAGTAGGTGTACCGGTCCACCCGGGGTAAAGAGTGAATGCTTCTGAAAGACCGTGTCTCGGTCATCCGTTTCTCAAACACCATGCAGTCCAAGAAATCCAACGGAGGAGATCGAGTCTTGTGGGGAAAAGTGCGCAAACCTCTGTAGAGTGTACAAACTAATCATGATTAGCCGTGTCCCCGGATATGGACAATCTTGAGAGTCTGGTACTTGAATTATTGGTTAATCTCATCACTCTAAATATTAATTTCTTGGGTTAATAATGACTACTTTAATTGGGATTGAGTTGGAGGTACCTTCTCAATGATGTTTCAACTACCATGATAGTTAAAATAAAAGTTATTCCTTTGTTGTAGGGAAAATTGGCTTTACGCAAAAACTTTAACCTTAGAGCCTCCACCAGCCAAATATGCATATAGTGTTAGCCTTTATTTTTGTTACTTGCTCTACTGTGTTATCGTGCCAGCATATTCCATGTGCTGACCCGTTTCGGGCTGCAACATGTTACGTTGCAGACTTTTCAGACGGGGAGTAAGATGTACTAGGTCGTTTGTCATGCACTCAGCTATGTCGTTGGAATTGATGGACTCACTTATCTTCCAAGCCTTCCGCTGTTATTTTGTTAGATGGCCTTATGCCATACACTTTTGTAATAAGTTCTCTTTTGAGACATTCGATGTAATAAGTGTGTGATTGCCACTCCGTTATAAAACCTTCAAGTACTGTGTGTGTCAGCATTACCGATCCAGGGATGACACAGAACACAGAGACTTCAGTCCATTCAGTTCGTGGTCGCTACAGTTTCAGAATATTTGTGAAGTTATATGGTGAAGAGGCAGTGCGGGAGGCCACGGAGGTGGGCACAACCCACCTGGGCGCGCCAGGGGGCCTGGCGCGCCTTGGTGGGTTGTGCCCCCCTCGGGGCACCCCCCAGGTGCAGCTTCAGCCCATTGAGTGTCTTCTGGCCCATAAAAAATCTTCAAAAAGTTTCGCGGTGTTTGGACTCTATTTGATATTGATTTCCTGCGATGTAAAAAACATGCAAAAAAACAGCAACTGGCACTTGGCACTATGTCAATAGGTTAGTACCAAAAAAGGATATAATATGACTATAAAATGATTATAAAACATCCAAGAATGATAATATAACAGCGTGGGACAATAAAAGATTATAGATACGTTGGAGACGTATCATCATCCCCAAGCTTAATTCCTGCTCGTCCCTGAGTAGGTAAATGATAAAAACAGAATTTTTGATGTGGAATGCTGCCTATTATGTCATATCATATTATTTTCTTTATAGCATGGACATTTGGACTTTTATATGGCTCAAAGCAATAGCCTAGTTTTGACATGAGATTTAAATACTCAAGCATATCAACAAGCAATCATGTCTTTCAAAATATCAATGCTAAAATAATTTATCCCTAGCCCATCATGCTCAACCATTGATCCATTCATGAAACACACTCGCATATTAGTTACACCCAATGCTCAAGTACGATCATAGTGTTTCCTAGTTGGTGCTTTATAAGAGAAGATGGAGACTCAAATTCAGAAATAAAAATTGCATAAGTAAAAGAAAGGCCCTTCGTAGAGAGAAGTAGGGATTTGTAGAGTTGCCAGAGCTCAAAGCTTAAATTGAGAGATAAAATTATTTTGGAAGGTATACTTTTCCCACCAACGAAAAGGACTTAAGGTTCCCAACACTTTCCATGCTAGATGTATCATAGGCGGTTCCCAAACATAAAATAAAGTTTATTCCTTTTCCACCAAACTTTCGCAAGCCATTGCTAGCCGAATCCACGGTTGCCTTCCATACCAACACTTTCCAAGGAATTTATTATTTGACAACATAAAGTAAATTTGTTTTTCATTTCGGGACTGGGCATCCCTAATACCTTTGACATACTCTCATGCAATGCCAAGTGAATAAACACTCATCATGACAATAACACATCTAGCATGGAAAATATTGGCCACCCCTCACTGCCTTGCGAGCGGTACGGGCACAAAAAAGGGAAATTTATTTTGAATATTAGAGATGGAACATACAAATTTTCTTAGAACGGGAAGGGAATACCGCATATAGTTAGGTATGGTGGACTCATGTGGCAAAACCGGGATAAAGAATTTTGGATGCACAAGTAGTGATCATACTTAGTGCAAAATGAAGGCTAGCAAAAGACTGGGAAGCGACCAACCATGAAACGAATAATCTCATAAGCGAGCATTGAGCATAAATAATACCGAATAATGCACCACAAGTAGGATGTAATTTCATTGCATAATTATTGACTTTCGTTCTTGCATAGGGAATCACAAACTTTAACACTAATATTCTTAATAAAGAAAAATTACTCATTAACATGACTCACATATCACATCATCATGTCTCAAAACTATTACAAGGAATCAAGTTTATTTTGTCCAATGTTCTTCATCAAAGTTTTTACTATATCCTTCTTGGATATCTATCACTTTGGAACTAATTTTTATGTGCTGCTTTTGATAAGATCAAACAAATATAAGTGAAGAACATGAGCATAATATTTTCTCCTCTCAAATTAATATAAGTGAAGCAAGAGAGAATTTCTTCAAAAATACTAAAGCACACCATGCTCAAAACGATATAAGTGAAGCACTAGAGAAACGGTGCTAGAAAAGAGCTTCTTTGACGGGATGTGAATGCCGCTTATCTTGCTTTTCTAGTAATTATTTGGGGGCTCTATTTTATTTAAAAACTTTCATATCTAAGTATTTTATTAAAACAGAAAGCAAACAAAATGAAATGATATTTCAAGAATAGCACATCTCATGTGAAGAAGCAAAAACTTAGGATCAACCGATACTAACCGATAATTGTTGAAGAAGAAAGGTGGGATGCCTATCGAGGCATCCCCAAGCTTAGATGCTTGAGACTTGTTGAAATATTATCTTGGGGTTCCTTGGGCATCCCCAAGCTTGAGATTTTGTGTCTCCTTAATTCTTCTCATATCACGGTTTTCCTAAATCTCAAAAGTTTCATCCACACAAAACTCAACAAGAACTCGTGAGATAAGTTAGTATAAACAACTGCAAAAACCTTATCATTCTCTACTGTAGAAAATCACTAAAATTATTATTCAATATTGCATACTAAATGCCTCTGCATATTTAATACTCTCATCCTCAAATAGAATCATTAAACATGCAAACATATGCAAACAATGCAAACATAAGAGCAATCTGGCAAAACAATACAGTCTGTAAAGAGTGGAATTGTTCTCATACTTACCTATCTCTAAAAATTCGTAGAAATTATCACATTACAGAGAACTAATTCATTCTAACTTTGTAAAAATTTCAAGAATTTATCACGTTCTGACTATCCAGAAGAATTCAGACAATGATAGAAAACTTTCTATTTTCAAACAGCAGCATATAGACTTGCAGAATAAGCATGGTAAAGGCTATCCTTGACACTTTTATTGAAATAAAACATGCAAAACATTATTCTAAATACCATCAAGCAAATCCAAAAAAATAAAATAACGCTCCAAGCAAAACTCATATCATGTGACGAATAAAAATATAGCTTCAAGTGAGGTGACCGATAATGTTGGAGATGAAAGAGGGGATGCCTTCCGGTCATCCCCAAGATTATTTGCTTGAGTATTGCTTGAATATTTCCTTGGGGTGCCTTGGGAATCCCCAAGCTTAGGGTCTTGTCACTCCTTGTTCTCCTCATATCGACATCTCACCCAAAACTTGAAAACTTCAATCACATAAAACTTAACGAAACTTTGTGAGATGGGTTAGTATGATAAAACAAATCATTCACTTTGGCAACTGTCAAATACAAGATTCATAATTGTTCTCACATAATGCCTACTGTAGCATATCATTTCTACAATTTATATCGATCAATATAAGCCATATAAACTAGAAAACAATGCATTGAAAACAGAATCTGTAAAAAACAGAACAGTCTGTAATGATCTGAACATTCACCATACTTATGCAACTCTAAAAATATTGAAAAAATATAACCACATGGGAAATTTGTATATTAAACTTCTGCAAAAAGAATCAACTTAAAAGCACTCTTCTGTTAAAAATTAGAATTTTTCTAGTGAGCGCAAAAGTTTCTGTTTTTCAGCAAGATCAAATCTACTATCACCCAACATGATACTAAGGCTTTGCTTGGCACAAACCTTTATTCAAAACACAAAATCACATATAAACATAGGTATTAATTGGTATTTTTTTAAACAACAAGAAAACCAAAAAGCAAAAAGATACAAGTTGGGTTTCCTCCCAACAAGCGCTATCGTTTTATGCCCTTAGCTTGGCATGATGAGTTCAATGATGCTCGCATCAAAGTAGAGAATTGAAACACAAATAAAGCATCCTGAAGAACATGGCAAGCACATTTGAGTCTAACCCTCTTCCTATGCATAGGTATTTTGTGTGCAAACAACTTATGGGAACAAGAATCAACTAGCATAGGAAGGCAAAACAAGCAAAACTTCAAAACTTTCAACACATAGAGAGGAAACTTGATGTTATTGCAATACCTAAAAGCATATTTTCCTCTCTCATAGTAATTTTCAGTAGCATCATGAATGAATTCAACAATATATCCATCACATAAATCATTCTTTTCATGATGCAAAAGGATAGAAATTTTTCTACTCTCCACATAAGCAAATTTATTCTCATGAATAGTGGTGGGAGCAAACTCAACAAAATAATTATCATGAGATTGAAAATTAAAGTCATGATGACAAGTTTCATGGTTATAATTATTCAATATAGCATACATGTCATCACCATAATCATCATAGATAGCAACTTTGTTATCATAGTCAATTGAAACATCCTCCAAAGTAGTGGATTAATCACTAAATAAAGTCATGACCTCTCCAAATCCACTTTTATCAATATAATCATCATAAATAGGAGGCATGCTATCATCATAATAAATTTCCACTTCAAATCCTGGGGGGCCAAAAATATCATATTAATCAAATATAGCATCCCCAAGCTTGTAGCTTTGCATAGCATTAGCATAATGGATATTCAAAGAATTCATACTAACAACATTGAAATCATGCAGATCATTCAAATATTTTGTGCCAAACATTTTATTGACTTCTTCTTCTAACAATTGATCACAATTTTCCGATCCATCATTTTCAAAAAATATATTATAAAGATGATCAATAATATGATGCAACCTCAATTACATTTTTTAGTTTTCTTTTACAAAACCAAACTAGTGATAAAACAAGAAACTAAAATATTCGATTGCAAGATCTAAAGATATACCTTCAAGCACTCGCTTCCCCGGCAACAGCGCCAGAAAAGAGCTTGATGTCTACTACACAACTTGTTCTTGTAGACTCGTGTTGGGCCTCCAAGCGCAGCGTTTTGTAGGACAGTAGAAATTTTCCCTCAAGTGGATGACCTAAGGTTTATTAATCCGTAGGAGGTGTAGCATGAAGATGGTCTCTCTCAAACAACCTTGCAACCAAATAATAAAAAGTCTCTTGTGTCCCCAACACACCAAATACAATGGGAAATTGTATAGGTGCACTAGTTCGGCGAAGAGATGGTGATACAAGTGTAATATGGATGGTAGATACGAGTTTTTGTAGTGCGACCAATAAAAACAGCAAGGTAGCAAGTAACAAAAGTGAAGCACAAACGATATTGCAATGATGGAATACAAGGCCTAGGGTCCGTACTTTCGCTAGTGCAATCTCTCAACAATGCTAATATAATTGGATCACATAAACACCCCTCAAAGTGCAATGAAGAATCACTCCAAAGTTCCTATCTAGCAGAGAACATAAGAATAAATTGCTTGTAGGGTACGAACCACCTCAAAGCTATTCTTTCCGTTCGATATATTCAAGAGTTCGTACTAAAATAACAGAAAGCTATTCTTTCCGTTCTATCTATCCTAGATTTCATACTAAAATAACACAAGGTATTCTTTCTGATCGATCTATCTAGAGTTCGTACTAAAATAACACAAGTTATTCTTTCCGATCGATCTATCAAGAGTCCGTACTAGAATAATCACCAAAAAACATATTCTTAATACTCAATCCAAGACAAAGAACTTCAAAGAGTGCCCCAAGTTTCTACCGGAGAAACAAAGACAAGAACGTGCATCAACCCTTATGCATAGATTACCCCAATGTCACCGTGGGAATCCGCAAGTTGAGTGCCAAAACACATATCAAGTGAATCAATATGATACCCCATTGTCACCACGAGTATTCAATTGCAAGACATGCATCAAGTGTTCTCAAATCCATAAAACTATTCAATCCAAAGAAATCTCAAAGGGAAAACTCAATTCATCACAACTAGAGATGGGAAAAATACCATATGATCCGACTATATTAACAAAGCCCGCGATACATCAAGAGTGTGCATCTCAAGAACACGAGAGAGAGAGAGAGAGATTAAACACATAGCTACTGGTACAATCCCTCAGCCCCGAGGGTGTACTACTCCCTCCTCATCGCGGTGGCCGTCGGGATGATGAAGATGGCCACCAGTGATGATTTCCCCCTCCGGCGGAGTGCAGGAAAGGGTCTAGATTTGTTTTCGGTGGCTACAAAGGCCTGCGGCGGTGGAACTTCTCATCTAGGTCTACCCCGAAGGGTTCCATAATATTTATGAATTTATAGGGTGAAGAGGCGATGCGGGAGGCCACTGAGGTGGCCACAACCCACCTGGGCGCGCCAGGGGGCCTGGCGGGCCCTGGTGTGTTGTGCCCCCTCGGGGAACCCCAGGTGCAGCTTCAGCCCATTGAGTGTCTTCTGGCCAATAAAAAATCTCCAAAAAATTTCGCGGTGTTTGGAATCCGTTTGATATTGATTTCCTATGATGTAAAAGACATGCAGAAAACAACAACTGGCACTTGGCACTATGTCAATAGGTTAGTACCAAAAAATGATATAAAATGATTATAAAACATCCAAGAATGATAATATAACATCATGGAACAATAAAAAATTATAGATACATTGGAGATGTATCAGAGGCCTCCCCATCACTCGACCGTATTTGTCCACTCGAAGTACCAAGGGTCACTCGGTATGGAAGACCTAAGGTCACCCTGAGACAGCAGCGGTCAGGCAGTCAGTTCGCTACCATAGAGATCTATTAATGCTGCTGTTACCTGTAATGCCAGCCACCTTGAACATCTCAATTGAACCCTTGAGTAACAGGGCATTCATGAGGGGCCAACAGACTCTATATAAGCTGCCCCTCCACCCCTGCACAAGGGTTCGAATCCTTTGTAACACAACACTCCAGAGAAACAAGCTCCTGCAGGACCGAGACGTAGGGTCTTTACCTCTTCCGAGAGGGGCATGGACTCGAAAATCCGAGTGTACAACCTCATCGTAGCTAGACTCTGCCCTCCTATACGTACCCCTATACACTACTCTCAGATATGTTCCCAAGACAGTTGGCGCCTACCGTGGGGCAGGCGTCTAAGCGACATCGGGTGTGGTTGCGTTTTCCATCACCTTCATCATGGTTTCCGGCGGCGGATTGTCCCTGGGTCGCGAGATCGATTTAAGTGCCATCAGCTTCATCGCCGATGATTCAGCATGGCTTCAAGAAGCCCCTCTAGATGTCGAGGCGGTCCCTATTCATGGGGAGACTCACTTCCGAGTGAGCTCCTGCGACGTTCTCCTCCGGCAGCCATTGACTCGATACCAATCGATCCCAGGGGCGTTTTCCCTCCCTGTTGCTCGTTGTCGCAGGCGATCCGGTCGCTCATGGCTCGAGCGGTGGGTTAAGCATGTTGTGGCTCGGCAGCCATCCACTCAGCAGGTCGCGGCAATCGAGCCTGATGAATCCCTCTACGGCTTTTTTGATCCGCCGTGAGATCACTCGGATATTCCTTCAAAGTGCGAGAGTAGCGAACCGACATCACAGGTAGTTATGGCTGGCTCTTAGCATAGCCCACCAGGATTTCCCCGTAATGCGGCTGGAGGCGGCGGTCCGTCGCATGTCAACGATGAGTACTACCTGCAACCCTTGACCGCTCAACAGCGAGCAGAGTTACTGCGCAAAAACAAGCAAGTCCTACAGACTCCAATCGTTAGGCGTGACCGCTGAGGCTCATGCCTTGGAGGCTGTGGGCGTAGCCACTTTGGCCGAGCGAGCGCGTCTCGAGGAGGTCCAGAAGTCACTCGATGAACGCGCTCGCACGCAACCCCCAAACTCCAATCGACAGCAGTGACAGTTGCTTCCGAGTGAATCGCCAAATGAATATCAGGTATTCCGTACTCCAATTCAGAACGTAGCAACTACTGCACGAATCACGGATTCCATCCAGCTAGCCCGATCTAAGACTGGAGAAGGTCTCAGGCAGATTCAAGCGCTACTGAGAGCGGCTAGGGAACAAAATTCGACCGTTTCTCAGTCACGCAACATGATTCACAACAGGCCAGTCAGGGCAGACACAGTTCAGTCGACCCACAACCCAAGATCACCTCCGTGGCGTGAAGGTCGCAGTTACCAACAAGATCAGTACCGGAATCAGGGTCGTGAACAGTTCGCTCCTCGAAACCACCGTGATGACTGCTTTCGAGTGCCGACGTCCCCTCCCAGGGATGATCCGTATGCGCCCCGGCGGTACAATGACAGGCACCCCTAAGGCGATGAGCGGAGGGAACCACTCGATCTCCAAGATCCAGGGTTCAATGTGAGGTCGGTCCTCATCCAGAACCTAGTCGACAGAGGCAGAGCCCACTGAGAGAATTTGGACAGAGATCGTCCGAGTGGAAGTGGCATGTACATCTCCAGTCCCGAGTGTTTCAATAGGGCCACCCGAACCGCTGAGATACCTCCAAACTTCAGGTTGGCCGCAGGAGTATACAAGTTCACTGGCGAGTCGAAGCCAGAGACATGGCTGGAAGATTATCGAGTGGCCGTTCAGATCGGTAGAGGCAATGATTATGTCGCCATGAAGCATTTGCTCTTGATGTTGGAAGGGTCAACCCGGGCATGGTTGAACCAATTGGCTCATGCTAGTATCTATTGCTGGGAAGACCTACCCTGAGTGTTTGTAAAAACATTCGAAGGCACGTGCAAACGCCCTGCCGGGTTGACTGAATTGCAACACTGCGTTCAAAAGCCAAATGAAACTTTGAGAGATTACATACAACGGTAGACCATGCTTCACCATGTGGTTGAAAATGTCACCGAGCATCGAGCAGTTTGTGCTTTCAAAGATGGTGTCAGGTACAGAGAACTGATCTTCAAGTTTGGATGGTCTGGAACCCTGACTATGAGCAGAATGATGGAGATAGCCACTCGGTACGGTAACGGCGAGGAAGAAGGCCATCTCCATAGTGGCAAGGGAAAAGTTGGTGAACCCAACCTAGGTAATAGTAATCCTAGTTGGAAGCAGAAGCGCAAGACCGAATGTATGGGTCAGGCAGAAGCAGCCGCTTTGGCTGCACACGCTAATAACAAAGGATAGGCCAAGGAGTAGTGGATACCCAAAAGGAAGAAATTCCAGTTGGGACAGGATGTCCTTGATTTAACATGTGCCACTCACACTAAGAAGGACGAAGAGGGTAACCTGATTCTACCCAAACATACCAGTCAACAGTGCAGGCTGTTGATTCAATAGTTGTAACATCCCAAATTTTCAATTTGGAATGTTATACATAGATCATACTGCATTTGCATATTTCTTTGCATTTTGTGCGTGGCGATCCTCGAAAATTCTAAGCAACTCAAGGACCTACGGAGAGAGTTGGGAATTCTACCGTTTTGTATTTGAGTTGACTCGAATACTGGTACAAGGATAGCGTTGGTTTTTATTATTTTCCCTCCTAAAAATATTTCTAAATAAAATATATGAGCGGAGATAATATGACTTCTCCAAAATAACAGAAATATTGGAGGAAAATTATTAAAATCACTTTTGGTTTTTATTCGGATTTATTTGCGATTTTATTTGCATAGGAAAAATACGTGTTTTTCAAAATTGCATTTAGGCCAAGGAAAATGTACACTTTGTCCTAATTATTATTAGAGGATGGTGAAAATTTATTTCGGGATTTTTGGAGTCTGTTTAGTATTTCTTTTTTTAGTTTTCGTACGTCAGGACTCGTTAAAAAAAAGTGGCGAACCGACTTCGGGCCGTGTTCGGCAAGGACTACCCTGGCCCGGGCCTTTATAAGCCGGCCTAGTCGCCCCGCCTCGCCAGCCCGCCCGAGCCACCGAAACCCTAGCCGCCCGAGCCGCCGCCGCCGCCTGCCTCGCCGCCGCGCCGCCCCGCCACCTGCTCGCGCCGACAGCCCACCTCGCCGCCGTGCCGCCAGCCCGCCTTGCCGCCACCGCCGCCGCCCGCCATCGCTGGAGCCGCCGCCGCCGGACCCCGCCCGCCGAGGTAGCCTTCGCCAATGTCTTCTCGCCGTTGCCGTCGGTTTTCTTAAAAACCGATCTTTTTTTAGAAACCCTAGATCTGTTTTTCAGATCGGTTCGTTTTTTTCGGTTTAGCTATTTAGCGGACGTTCGTCCGTACGTTCGTTTTAACGAACGTTGTTCGCCCGTTAGCCACAGACAGCGAACGTTCGTTTGTAAGGTTGTTCGTCAGTTTTCTTTTTTGGGGTATTTATCCACGATTATTTCGATCGTGATTTCTGCCCTGATCTTGTTTTTCGTTTTTCTTTTCGCTCGAGAGTCGGAATCAGGTGATTCAAAATCCCAGATCTTCGTCTCGACGCCCTCTTTCCGTTTAACCAACTTGAACAAAGTTTTGGCTACTGTAAAATTTGACCCTAGAACAAACTAGTAAAGGAACCTTGTTTCTTTCGCAGTTTGAGTTTCGTTGCTTCTTTCGATTTGATTCTTTTTGCAAACCGGAGTTCTTAAGTTGAACTGTCTGGTTAGATCTTATCTTTCGGAGTTTTGGTTGCGCATCATCGCTTGATTGCTTATGTGTGCTATTATTTGCTTGTGATAGAATACCCGGACTGTGAAGCGTGCTACTACGAGTCCCTAGGTTTTGCGAATCGTCAGCAAGGCAAGTAACACTTTGATCATACCTTTTATTACCCAGTTTTGATGCATTAGATCAAACCCTAAAACACATTGCATGAGTAGGATCTGTTAACTTGTGGGACTAGGAAGTAGATTGAGGTAGAACCTATTACCTGCATTATTTTCAAACCCTTGGGAGTTACTTCTACGTTTTGCTTAGGTTGCTATGCTATGCTCGTAGACGTGGTTTGGGTTTGAGTGAAATCCATGACAGATGTGAGTTGTTAATTAATGGTTCAAATTAAGGTGGCTACTTGAATACACATCTGGGTGGATTGGTTGCAGGGCACTTGGAGAATCCAGTGTTGTCCTAGGAAATCCCGGGGTTCCGTGTGATTGTCCTATGGAATGCCACCCAAGCTCAAAGGGATCATAAAACTATTCATGCTAGAAACTTCCGTGTGTAGCCACAATGCAATTATGGGCTCTGGCATAGTACGAGTAAGTTGTGTGAGCTCTTTCGTGGTGGACTAGCAGATGTAGGGGAAAGTAGGTGTACAGGTCCACCTGGGGTAAAGAGTAAATGCTTCTGAAAGACTGTGTCTCGGTCATCCGTTTCTCAAACACCATGCAGTGCGAGAAAACCAACGGAGGAGATCGACTCTTGTGGGGAAAAGTGCACAAACCTCTGCAGAGTGTACAAACTAATCATGATTAGCCGTGTCCCCGGTTATGGACAATCTTGAGTATCTGGTACTTGAATTATTGGTTGATCTCATCACTCTAAAGTTAAATTTGTTGGGTTAATGATTACTTTAATTGGGATTGAGTGGGAGGTACCTTCTCAATGATGTCTCAACTACCATGATAGTTAAAATAAAACTTATTCCTTTGTTGTAGGAAAAAATTGGCTTTACGCAAAAACTTTAACCTTAGAGCCTCCACCAGCCAAATATGCACATAGTGTAGCCTTTATTCTGTTACTTGGATCTTCTGTGTTATCTTGCCAGCATATTCCACGTGCTGACCCGTTCTCTGGCTGCAACATGTTACATTGCAGACTTTTTAGACGACGAGTAAGACGTTCTAGGTCGTTTGTCATGCACTCAGCTATGCCATTGGAGTTGATGGACTCACTTATCTTCCAAGCCTTCCGCTGTTATTTTGTTGGATGGCCTTATGCCATAGACTTTTGTAATAAGTTCTCTTTGGAGACATTCGATATAATAAGTGTGTGATTGCCACTCTGTTATAAATCCTTCAAGTACTGTGTGTGTCAGCATTACCGATCTACGGATGACACTGAAACACAGAGACTTCGGTCCATTCGGATCGTGGTCGCTACAAGATGGTATCAGAGCACACGCTGACTGTAGGACACGACCACTAAGATAAACCCTAGGTCACTTTCTCTACTCATTTTCTGACTCCTCTCCATTTTCTACTTCTTTAGGATGGTGGACCCCAGGAACATGTTCACGCAACCGGATGAAGACACACCTTTTGGACGACACTTGAAGGAAGTCACTAGGTACCTGAACATAGGAATACCAAGCTTTACCGGGACCTATACCGACACTTTACCAGAAGAGGAGCGATGGAGCATTCAAGTTCAAATTCCTGGGAGAACCTTCGCACCATCGACTGAGCCAATAGAGTTTTCTTTTGATGCACCAACCTGGAGCCTAGGCAAGAGTATGGCCGCCCACATCACTATGGGAAGGATCGGAGAAGTCTACAAATAGGAGCTGAAGGACACCATCTACCAGATTTGTGGACGCCGAGATGAGCGTTGGGACATGATCAGCACCCGGAAGGACAGGTCCATTATAGCGTTCATCCAGGAGTTAAACCAGCACATTCGTCGACAGGAGCACCAGATGTGTGCAGGGATGATAGATTTGAAGAAGGCACTAAACAGGAATTTGGAGCTAGAAGAAGAACTCATGTCTACTCGTGACGGATACGAGGAGGAGATGTTGATACTAGTGGAGAAGAATGATGATTTGACTAGGAAGCTAGGAGTATTCATGGGAGATCCAGCACCAGGAGGAGAAGAAGAGGAAGAAGAACCCAAGGAGATTCGTCCTGAAGATTACATCATCATCGACGACACAAATTCAGACCCAGATGATAGTGATGACGAAGACTATGAAGATGAAGCTGGAACAGACATCATGGAATCTTCCGCCGATCAAAATTTCTAGATGACTACCCTATGACTAGTAGTTTTCCCCCACAAAGTAGTATTTAGAACACTTTTGTAACATTAGTTAGATCTTTGTAAGACCTTGCTTGAAATTGATTGATGTGATATGATTGTGTTTGTCTCATGTGCATATGGGTAGTGATTTTCCCTTAAACCTCAACTCTATTCTAATCTCTTCCCTCTACACCCATCAGATGCCTCCAAGACGTGAGCCCGGATTTGTGTTTACCCCTGAGCTCACTCAGTTGATCCAACAGCAGAACACTTTGATGCAACTTGAAAGTGCAACTAATCCCCGGGTGGTTTTGGTAATTAATAACAACATATATATCATTGAACTAATAGTTACTTGAGAATCATTTCAGAGAAGTTCGATGATATGGGTATGGAAATGTCTGAAGAAGTGGACCCCTCAAAATGCTAAGGCAAGCATTGGCAAAAGCTCAAGACTCCATTTTTGGTTTAGTGATCAAAGATCACATTGAGTCCATAGGAAAAGCCAATACTATTAAAAGGGGATGAGGTTGTGTTGATGATCTGGTTGCTCAAGTGCTTAGTGATTTAGCTCCTTTAACTATCAGCAACCTTCACTTGTAAACACACTCATAAGTAATCTCGGACAAACCGATTCTTCCAACTCAGTCCCACCGAGATGAACCACCTCAGCTATATTCCAAACCCTAGAAATTTCGGTCTATCCGATTTTGAGTTCGGTCTCACCGAAACTGGACTGCCAACCTTCTGTAACCGTTTGTCATCATTTCGGAATATCCGAGTTGTTGATTTCGGTCCCACCGAAAAAGGCAAGCTCCTATCTTTGACTCATATCAGACACACCGAGATGGTATTTTCGGTCCCACCGAAAACCCCAACGTTCACTATATTTGAACTTTCGGTCTGACCGAGTTTTCACTTCGGTCTCACCGAGATTGTTCAATTATGTGTGTAACGGTTGGATTTTGTGTGGAGGCTATATATACCCCTCCAACCCCTCTTCATTCGTGGAGAGAGCCATCAGAAAGTACTACCACTCCTACCTTACACTTTCTGAGAAGAGAACTACCTACCCTTGTGTTGAGATCAAGTTGCTCCATTCCTACCATATGAAACTTGATTTCTAGCCTTCCCAAGTTGCTTTCCACTCAATCCTTTCTTCCACCACAGCCATATCAGTGAGGAGAGTTGAGTGTTGGGGAGATTATCATTTGAAGCACAAGAGCAAGGAGTTCATCATCATCAACAACATCCATTACCTTTTGGAGGGTGGTGCCTCCTAGATTGGTTAGGTGTCGCTTGGGAGCCTCCGTCATCGAGATGTGGAGTTGAACCAAGAAGTTTGTAAGGGCAAGAAGATCGCCTACTTCGTGAAGATCTACCCCGAGTAAGGCTAGTCCTCCGTGGGCGTAGGCCATGATGGAATAGACAAGGTTGCTTCTTCGTGGACCCTTCGTGGGTGGAGCCCTCCGTGGACTCACGCAGCCGTTACCCTCCGTGGGTTGAAGTCTCCATCAACGTGGACGTACGATAGCACCACCTATCGGAACCACGAGAAAAATCTCCGTGTCTCCAAATTGCGTTTGATCTTCTCCACCTCTCTTTACTACATGTGCAATTTACTTTCCGCTGCTTACACTCTAGAATTGCATGTGTAGGGTGATACTTGAATTGATCATAATTGTGAAACTGCCAAAAACTGTTTATAATCTAAAGGCAGAATTTTTATATTGTCAAGTAGTCTAATCACCCCCCCTCTAGACATACTTTCGATCCTACAAGTGGTATCAGAGCTTTGGTCTCCATTGTTTTGGTTTCCATTGCATTGGACTCCATAAGCTTGGTTTCACAACCTAGGAGAGTATGGCGTCCAGTGAGGGTAATTATCGTAGAGGTCCTTACTTTGATGGTACAAATTTTGCTAGTTGGAAGCATAAAATGAAAATGCATATTCTTGGTCATAACCCAGCCGCATGGGGCATTATTTGTGTTGGTATGCAAGGTGAATTCTTCGAGGAAGGAAAAGTTCCGGATCGCGAAGCTACACCGAAAGAGTTGCGGATGTTGCAAAACAATGCTCAAGCTTGTGACATTCTCTTCAATGCCTTGTGTCCCGAGGAGTTCAACAAAATCAGCCGTCTTGAGAATGCTAAAGAGATTTGGGATACTTTGGTTGAAATGCACGAAGGTACTGAATCTGTGAAGGAATCAAAGCTAGATATTTTTCAAGGTCAACTTGACAAGTTCAAGATGAAGGATGGTGAAGGAGTCGCTGAAATGTACTCTAGGCTTGCTCTCATCACAAATGAGATTGCCGGCTTAGGAAGCGAAGAAATGACCAACCGTTTCATCATCAAGAAGATTCTAAGAGCTTTGGATGGAAAATATGACACCGTGTGCACTTTGATCCAAATGATGCCAAACTACAAGACTCTCAAGCCAACTGAAGTCATTGGAAGAATTGTTGCTCATGAGATGACATTTAAGGATAAGGAAGAGCTTCACAACAAGTCAAGTGGTGCTTACAAAGCTACAAGTGATGCTCCCACAACCTCAAGTGACAAGTTAATTTCCAATGAAGAGATAAGCCTAATGGTTAAGAACTTCAACAAGTTCTACAAGAATAGAGGCAAAGAAAGAAGCTCAAAGTCTAGATCATATGATGAAAAGAGATCTTCTAGTCGTGATCAAAACTGCTACAATTGTGGAAGACCCGGACACTTCTCAAATGAGTGTACGGCTCCCCACAAGAGAAGAGAAGAATCTCCAAGAAGAAGAGCAAGAGATGAGTCACCTCGGAGAGAGAGAAGGAGTAGAGATGATCGTTATGAACGAAGACCCTCTCGGAGAAGCAATGATTCGGAGAGGAAAGACAAGTCATCAAGGAGCTACACAAGAAGAAGACATCAAGCTCATGTAGGTGAATGGGTCTCCGGCTCCGACTCCGACAATCAATCCGATGGAAGCTATCACTCCGACTCCGACTACAGTCAAGATGAAGGTGTTGCCGGACTTGCACTCGTATCCTCCAACTACAACTCCTACGACTTATTTGATTCACCAAATGAGGGAATTGGAAGATGCTTCATGGCTAAAGGCCCCAAGGTAACACACCCTGAATTCATTGACTTTGATAGTGATGAGGATGACTTGCTTGGTGAAGATGAGCTCTTGCATGATAAATCTAGTGAGCTTAGTAATGATGAAAATGCTAGTAGTCTTTATAGTCGAGAAGAGTCGAATGACAATGCTATGAAGGAGATTGAGCGTCTAACTAAAGAACTAAACACTCTTAAGTTAGCTCATGAAACAACTCAAGAAGATCATAGAGAGCTCCTAAGATCTCATGAGAAGCTACGCTTCGAGAAGCTCACTCTAGAGCAAGAACATGAGTTTCTAAAAGCGATCAATGACGATCTTCGAAAGAAGAGTTCTTCATATCTTGCCAAACGACTTCTCTTGTCTAATTTCTTGCCACCTATTAAGACTAAGCATGACAAGCATAAGAAAAATTCTTCCTCTAGTAGTAACAATAACAATGTTAAATCTAATATTGTTGCTCTAGTAGTTCTCTTGATTCCACTAACAATGTTTCAAGCCAAGTTACACTTGAGCAAGAAAATAGCTTATTGAAGGAAATCATAGAGAAAGGTGTCTACAAAAGTCTTGCCGGAAGCAAGAACTTTGAGGAAATTGTTCGCAAACAAGGAAGGCACCGGAAGAACCAAGGGATTGGTTTTGAGCGAAAGTTCAACACCGAAGGTGTTGAGTGGGAAGAAGGTCAATACCCTACTCCACAGTTTGTTTCTCAAAAGGAGAAGTATGATCCTACTTCTTCCAATGTGGAACAAGATCAAGATGACCTTCCACCACAAGACCACAAGCTAAAGGCCAAGGACAAGCTTGAAGAGGAGATTGATGCATTCATTGAAGCACCTCAAGCCATGGTCAAGTGGGTTCCCAAGGACACGTCAAGTTCTACTTCGTCAAGCTCAACTACAACTCCAAGGATTCCCATCAAGATGATGTGGATCCCAAAGAAGAAGAACTAGAAGGTTCTTGAGGGTGACTCCGCCAACATACTTCACTCATATTCATTTTGGCAAGAACTTGTGCAATCAACTTCCACATCATGCACTAGTTCATGGAGTCACAAACCCTCTTGTTGGTAAGTCAAGGGACAAGGTAATCATTGCTTTCATGGACATCATCTTTTGTGTACTTCAATCTATGTCTATGGATATTCTTGTTTGTTCCTTGTGGGACTAACCCATGTAGGTATTGAAAGTGCCCTAATCCAAAGGATAGCTCCCAACTCTTGATGATCTACATCAACATTGAGCATCCACATCTTCAACATCTACATGAAGTCTTCTACGACAACCCAAGGTTAGTTTGACCCTTTAAAAGGGGTTCTCACATCTAGGGAGAGCTTTGCTCTAAAAATTGAGCTAAAGCATCTCCAAATGATGTGAACACATCAATGCTTTATGTAAAAGTGGTAACCCCACTTGTGCTTAAACGATGAGTATGACCTATGATCAAATGTTCTCATTTGGCTCCTAAGTCAATATACTCATATATAGATGACCTAGTCATCGACAAATTGTGTGCTAGTAGCTAGAGTTTTGGTTGTGCATGTTTGACACAAATTTCATTTGCTATCTTATTGTGTGAGCATGCTGAATGCATGATTTTATCCATTCAAGGACATCCATTTGTTGTTTTGATTGTTTTGATTTTTCTGGCCAAATGGATGGACAAGAATGCCTAAGCACCTTCCCTAGCTATCTATGCTTTCTTGTCTCAAGTTCTATTCATGCTCATATCACAACTTTGAACAAGTCATTTTCGGACCCTCCGAGTGAGGAGCACTCGGAGCCACCGATCCGTCTAAGGCTGACTTCCAAAACCTTCTAAGTCATTTTCGGTCTGACCAACTTTTCCCACTCGGTCCAACCGAAACGCTTAGACTGATCTAGGTTTCATCTCGGTGAAACCGAGTTATAAATCTCGGCGTGACCGATATGCGTAACTGCACAGCAGTTATACATTTCGGTGTCACCGAGTTTTTCAACTCGGTCCCACCGACAGCAAGGGGATATATATACTGAGGGCAGCGCGCGATTACTTCTTCAAACCGTTTCGCCCCCAAGTCCCCTGCTGCCGTCACCCTGGTCTTCGGATAGTCGCCGTCGTCGCCTGTGCGCCCTCGCCGCAGGTCTCCGCCGCCGTCAACGGTATTCTTCTCCGCGCCGTTGCCGCCGTAGAGGGACTCCACCAAGTTAGGGTGAGTCTCGATCCCTTTCGTGCTCCCCATCTGATTCTTGCACGATTGGTTTGCCATGTATCTAGCCACGATTGGAAAACTCCTTAACATCAGATCAGATCGTTTTAGTTTCGAGCGAAATTCTTAGGTTTAGGTTTCCACGGAATACATCTCGGTGAAACCGATTTTGAAAACTCGGAATGACCGATTTGGCCTCTGGCCATTGCACTGCACCTTTCGGTCTAACCGAGTCGTGCAAATCGGTGTGACCGATGTAGAGTCTCAGTGAAACCCTAGTGTTTTGGTAGGACCGAAACCCACTTCGGTCTGACCGAAAGTGGTGTGATGAGCCTCTGTATACACTTCGGATTCACCGAAACTGAATATCGGTTTGACCGAAATGCATTCTGTGAAAACTCAAAACTAAGATTTGAACTCATTTTTTTTGCAAAAACCTCTGCAGTTGTGATAACTCTTCTACTCTGCCTATACCTTATCTTTTCACAGGTTGTCAGCCATGTCAGATGCCAGTGACAGCCAGAACAGGTCTGAGTCACCGTTTGCAGAGATCCCTGAGGCAGATACTAGTCCTGAGGCTAGTAGTCCTAGTGATGATGGTGAGAGGAGCACCCCTAGTGGTTTGCCTCCTGCAGCCACCAGGACCAGAAAGCAGAGAAATTCTGATGATGAAGACTCTGACTTCGTTGCTGAGGAAGTAACCTCCAAGCCCAAGAGAAAAGTTGTTGCCAAAGAGCACGAAGGGCAGCAGTCGAAGAAAGACACCAGCAAGGTCAAGCAATCAGCTGTTGCAAAGAAGCTAAACTTGGAAGAGCCAGCTCCAAGTAAAGTGAAGAAAACTTCCAAGAGGAAGAGAGTTGTGTATGCTGAACCTCATGTTGATGCAGCAGTGGATGAAGAAGATGCACCCCAGCCTCCTCCTCAGAAGGCTAAGTTCATGGGTGATGCTATTAGGGCTCAAGCCACTTCTAAGCCCAAGAAGCCTGCTCAAGCAAAGGCAGCTCCAGCCAAGCCCAAGAGGACAACCAGGAACATCCCAGCCTCTGAGAAGAACAAAGGTAATTTGCCACCGTCTGAGTCAGATGAAGAACATGTATTGCTGAAGCTCCCTCCAAAGTTGCCACTCCACAACGATGCTCATCCTCAAGCCGAGGATATGAAGGGAAGGAAGGACAGAGGTCTCAGGCTATGGAGACAGTCTGATCCATATGCCGTGAGGAGAAGGACTGCTGTGGACCCCAGATTCCACACCAGAGAGCAGCAGGACTTCTATGAGACCGTGCTGATGGATAAGAAGCCTATTGTTGCAGACACCAGGTATGTTGACTGGGAGTACATTGACAGTGAAGAGCACCGAGACTTCTTTCCCCATGTGCATGAGAGCTTCACTGCATGTGGAGTTGATGAGTTCGTGGGTCAGAAGCTGACAGATTGGAACGACGAGATGATCATGCAGTTCTACGCCACAACCCACTTTTATCCTGATGGGAAGATCACCTGGATGACTGAAGGTCAAAGGTTTTCTTCATCTGTTGAAGAATGGGCAGAACTTCTGAATGCTCCAGTGCAGAGAGAGGACGACATTGATGTCTATGGGATTCCTAAGAAGAACCATGATTCCATGAAGAACATGTACAAGGAGATCCCCGCAGCTGATTTGGAAGGGTGGAAGCTTGGCTCAGTGTACTATCTCCAGGTAGGTCTGACCACCACAAACACTATTCTGAGGCATACATTGATGCCCAAGTCTGGAGACCACCGCATGATTCGAGGCTATTCTATCAACATGCTGCACATTCTTGATGAGAAGGCACCTTTCAAGGTGATGGACTTAATGGTAGAGACCATTAAGTGGACTGCAGCTGACCAAAAGAGGTCGTGTGGATTTGCCCCGCAGATTCAGATGCTCATCAATGCCAAGTTTGGCACGGGAAAATTCATGTTGGATAGGAAGCACTTGCCACTGCAGCCAGAGCATGAAGATAACGTTGTTGTGATGGATGAGGAGGATCCAACCTCAGTTGAAGGTCAAGCCAATATTGAAGCTGCGAAGAAAGCCAAAGCTGATAAAGAGGCAGCAGCAGCAACAGCTAAACCAAAGAGCTTCGGAGAGCAGATTCTTGAAGCTACCCAGAGGATTGAACAACGCCTGGCCAGCATTGAACAATCTCAGGAGAGGCTAGAGAGAATTGTTGACGACAAGATCCACTCTCTGGACGTGAAGCTGACTGAGATTCAGGTGACCGTCAACAAGCTTGAGGCAGACATGGAGGAAGCAAGGCAGGAGAGAGCAGAGCTCATGCAGGATGATCTAGTCCAGGACTCTCATCGCCAGACTGCTCAGGTTCCCAGAGGATCCCGATCTGCAGCTATCCCAGTGACTGACTCCAGGGCTACCACTTCAGCACCTCCTACAGCTCCAGCAGTTACTCCAGCCACAGCTCCAGCATCCACTCCTCCAGCGCAGACATCAGCAGAAGTCTTCGCCGATGCCGTCATTTCTACTCCGACATCTACCCAGACGGGAGCCGCCAGCAGAGCCCACAGTGACGCTTAGTTCTATGCTTTTTTCGAACTTTTTGGTAACTTGTTGCCAAAGGGGGAGAAATTGTATAGATCTTAGGGCTTCGAGAGAGAGAGTGCTCTTTCGTTCTTTTGCCGGTTTTCTTTGAGATACATTTGGTTCTTTTGGTTCTTGAAACTTTCAGTGTGCTTGCTACTACGTTTGATGCTACCTTAATGAGTGCTTAGTCATACTATGCTTTAATGTGTGCTTAATGCTTATCATATGCTATTCCTTCTTGTATGATCATTTACTCATGTCTTGGTGATTGAGTGCATGTTATTCATTATTATCATTTTGTGCGCTCCACCAAGATGTATGTGACATGGAAGAGTGACCCATAATCCTAATCGATTGTGCATTTGCATTCAAACGCAAATTTTAGATAATGCACAAATTTAGGGGGAGCTCTTGTTTATCACATACTTCTCAAAGCGACGATATTATTCATTGATTATATCTTTTGTCGAAGCTTCGATCTATATGTTGTCATCAATTACCAAAAAGGGGGAGATTGAAAGTGCAACTAATCCCCGGGTGGTTTTGGTAATTAATAACAACATATATATCATTGAACTAATAGTTACTTGAGAATCATTTCAGAGAAGTTCGATGATATGGGTATGGAAATGTCTGAAGAAGTGGACCCCTCAAAATGCTAAGGCAAGCATTGGCAAAAGCTCAAGACTCCATTTTTGGTTTAGTGATCAAAGATCACATTGAGTCCATAGGAAAAGCCAATACTATTAAAAGGGGATGAGGTTGTGTTGATGATCTGGTTGCTCAAGTGCTTAGTGATTTAGCTCCTTTAACTATCAGCAACTTTCAATTCTAAACACACTCATAAGTGATCTCGGACAAACCGATTCTTCCAACTCAGTCCCACCGAGATGAACCACCTCAGCTATATTCCAAACCCTAGAAATTTCGGTCTATCCGATTTTGAGTTCGGTCTCACCGAAACAGGACTGCCAACCTTCTGTAACCGTTTGTCATCATTTCGGAATATCCGAGTTGTTGATTTCGGTCCCACCGAAAAAGGCAAGCTCCTATCTTTGACTCATATCGGACACACCGAGATGGTATTTTCGGTCCCACCAAAAACCCCAACGTTCACTATATTTGAACTTTCGGTCTGACCGAGTTTTCACTTCGGTCTCACCGAGATTGTTCAATTATGTGTGTAACGGTTGGATTTTGTGTGGAGGCTATATATACCCCTCCACCCCTCTTAATTCGTGGAGAGAGCCATCAAAAAGTACTACCACTCCTACCTTACACTTTCTGAGAAGAGAACTACCTACCCTTGTGTTGAGATCAAGTTGCTCCATTCCTACCATATGAAACTTGATTTCTAGCCTTCCCAAGTTGCTTTCCACTCAATCCTTTCTTCCACCACAGCCATATCAGTGAGGAGAGTTGAGTGTTGGGGAGATTATCATTTGAAGCACAAGAGCAAGGAGTTCATCATCATCAACAACATCCATTACCTTTTGGAGGGTGGTGTCTCCTAGATTGGTTAGGTGTCGCTTGGGAGCCTCCGTCATCGAGATGTGGAGTTGAACCAAGAAGTTTGTAAGGGCAAGGAGATCGCCTACTTCGTGAAGATCTACCCCGAGTAAGGCTAGTCCTCCGTGGGCGTAGGCCATGATGGAATAGACAAGGTTGCTTCTTCGTGGACCCTTCGTGGGTGGAGCCCTCCGTGGACTCGCGCAGCCGTTATCCTCCGTGGGTTGAAGTCTCCATCAACCTGGACGTACGATAGCACCACCTATCGGAACCACGAGAAATATCTCCGTGTCTCCAAATTGCGTTTGATCTTCTCCACCTCTCTTTACTACATGTGCAATTTACTTTCCGCTGCTTACACTCTAGAATTGCATGTGTAGGGTGATACTTGAATTGATCATAATTGTGAAACTGCCAAAAACTGTTCATAATCTAAAGGCAGAATTTTTATATTGTCAAGTAGTCTAATCACCCCCCCTCTAGACATACTTTCGATCCTACACAACTTCTTGTCCAGAACACTCAGAACAACCAGAACAACAAAAACCCTCCGCCACCACCACCCATGGACAACCTGACCCGTTTCTTAAGGTTGCAACCACCGGTGTTTGCTAGCAGCATTGAACCAATAGTTCCTGATGACTGGCTGCGCAAGATTGGAAGGGATTTGACCACCGCCAATTGCTCGGATGCTGAGAAGGTGCGATTTGCCGCACATCAGTTGTCCGGACCATCCGCAACATGGTGGGAGAATTACACAGCCACTTTCCCTATAGCCAATGTCACTTGGGAGCAGTTTCAGCAAGCTTTCCGTACTACCCATGTCTCAACTGGATTTATGAGCATGAAGAAGCGGGAGTTTCACAAATTGCGCCAAGGAAATCGTACTGTGGCTCAGTACGTAGATGAGTTTAGTACCCTATCTTGTTATGCCCCAGATGATGTGGCCATAGATGCCGCTAAGCAAGAGAGATTTATGGAAGGGATAAATGATGAGATGAGCGTACAACTGATGGTGGCAACCTTCAATAACTACCAGGAGTTGGTAGATAAAGCTCTTATGATTGAAGGGAAGCAGCAGCAGATTGAGAGCCGCAAGAGAAAGTATGGACAAGGAAGGAATAATTCTGGACCTGATAGCACATTTGCTCCCTGGGTGGTTTTGGTAATTAATGACAACATACTTTGTGGTTGGACTAATGCCTTTATCAAGTATGTTTCAGGAAATCCAATCACATTGGTATGGCAAAAGGACTGAAGAAGTGGACCCCTCAAAATGCTAAGACAAGCATTGGCAAAAGCTCAAGACTCCATTTTTGGTTTAGTGATCCAAGATCACATTGAGTCCATAGGAAAAGCCAATACTATTAAAAGGGGATGAGGTTGTGTTGATGATCTGGTTGCTCAAGTGCTTAGTGATATATCTCCTTCAACTATCAGCAACCTTCACTACAAAATACACTCATAAGTAATCTCGGTCCCACCGATTATCCAAACTCAGTCACACCGAGATGAACCACCTCAGCCATAAGCCAAACCCTAGAAAAATCGGATATCCTTGAGTATTTCCTTGCTTGCCTAACCCATGTAGGAAGATGAACTACACAAGTAGAAAAAGCGCTCAAACTTCACATTCAATGAGCACCTACATCAAGTTTACCTACATGAGCAAAGCAACAACAAGCCCAAGGTATGTTCTTCACATCTTTAAGGAGCTTTGCTCAAAGTCATGAGTACAAGCAGCTTCATAAGATGTGATCACATCGAATGCTTAATCGAAAAATGGCAACCCCATTTTGAGCTTAAATGATGAGTATGACCTATGATCAAATGTTATCATTTGACTCCTAAGTCAATATACTCAAACATAGGTGACCTTGTCGCCGACCTTTATCTAGATGAAGTACATATGTTTTGGAGTCTTTCTATTTTCTCTTATGTTCTCTCATTGAGTTTTCTTTACACAAAAAAAAACTTCATCTAGGAATCTTTTTCATTTCTATTCTTATGTCTTTTTGTATATCCTTTTGGATCTGATGAATTCCCCGAAAATCTTTCACAAATTCATTGCAAATCCTTTGAAACATTCCTTGCAAGTGAGCTGAATTATTTCTGTATTTCCTTGGAATTAAACTCGGCGTCACCGATTTCAATATTTCGGTCTAACCGAAAAGGATCTACCCTAACTCAATTCGGTGTCACCGATTTATTTCTTCCAGGATATCATCTTCTGCAGCTCCACTCAATGATTCTCTATGCATGTTCCTATTTGCCCTGTTGTGATTCTTAAGGATCGCACTTCTTTCTTTCCATCTTCCCTGACCTTCCTAGTTTGCTGTCCTTTTCGGCACTTGATGTCAAAGGGGGAGAAGACTTAGGGGGAGAAGAGAAGATTTAGGGGGAGAAGAAGAGCAATCTTATCTTAAGGGGGAGAGAATCACATCAAAGCTTTGCCGTGTCTTACATTGGACATCATTCTCTTTTGGCATCATTCTTTTGATTTTGCTCTTTCCATCAAACCCCTTAATCTGAGAGAACTCAAAGGGAAAGGAATCTTCACAATTGATATCTTATGGAAAGCAAAATCTCTCAGAGTTCATTGAAAATCTTTTAGTTTCGGAGACATGTTTGCTGATTCAAGCCTGTGCTCAATATGAGACACTCCTTATACATGTCATCCCTGGCTTGGTACTCTTGATGTTCTTGCAGTTGGTTGAAGGAATACTCTTGTGCTATCTAACCTTGTTTTCCCAAGTTTATCTCTTCAGGTACAATGCCAAGGAACCTCAAGGTAAGTATATGCACTTTGCAGAATGTGCATGATGGTGACTTGCTTGTGAATACTTGTTTGCAAGAAATCACCATGCACATATGCATTATCACTCACTTCTTTTCATCTGCTCTGATGCATATAGCCAAGCTACATGTAGCACATCTTGCTTATCTCTCTTGTGTGCTTGAGGTAGTCCAAAACCAAAATCTATGAAAATCTTGCACACTTGTAGGGGGAGCCTGTGTACTACATGTTGGTCAAAGCTTTCGTGATAATTCTGTCTTTCTTTCAATAAGCTTTGATGTCTTGTTTAGTGTGATTTTAGTGTGTTGCCATCAATTACCAAAAAGGGGGAGATTGAAAGCACATTTGCTCCCTGGGTGGTTTTGGTAATTAATGACAACATACTTTGTGGTTGGACTAATGCCTTTATCAAGTATGTTTCAGGAAATCCAATCACATTGGTATGGCAAAAGGACTGAAGAAGTGAACCCCTCAAAATGCTAAGACAAGCATTGGCAAAAGCTCAAGACTCCATTTTTGGTTTAGTGATCCAAGATAACATTGAGTCCATAGGAAAAGCCAATACTATTAAAAGGGGATGAGGTTGTGTTGATGATCTGGTTGCTCAAGTGCTTAGTGATATATCTCCTTCAACTATCAGCAACCTTCACTACAAAATACACTCATAAGTAATCTCGGTCCCACCGATTATCCAAACTCAGTCACACCGAGATGAACCACCTCAGCCATAAGCCAAACCCTAGAAAAATCGGATATTCCGAGTTTGAAATCGGTTTCACCGAAACATGGGCTGCCAAGCTTCTGTAACCTTCTGTCATCAAATCGGTCTAACCGAGATGGTATTTTCGGTCCCACCGAAACTGGCATGCTCCTGTCTTTACTCAAATCGGTCTAACCGAGATGGTATTTTCGGTCCCACCGAAAACCCCAACGTTCACATTATTTGAACTTTCGGTCTCACCGAGTTGTCCACTTCGGTCCCACCGAGATTGCTCAAATATGTGTGTAACGGTTGGATTTTGTGTGGAGGCTATATATACCCCTCCACCCCCTCTTCATTCGTGAGGAGAGCCATCAGAAAAAACTACCACTCCTACCTTACATTTCTGAGAAGAGAACTACCTACCCTTGTGTTGAGATCAAGTTGCTCCACTCCTACCATATGAAACTTGATCTCTAACCTTCCCAAGTTGCTTTCCACTCAATCCTTTCTTCCACCACAGCCAAATCAGTGAGGAGAGTTGAGTGTTGGGGAGATTATCATTTGAAGCACAAGAGCAAGGAGTTCATCATCATCTACAACATCTATTACCTTTTGGAGGGTGGTGCCTCCTAGATTGGTTAGGTGTCGCTTGGGAGCCTCCGTCATCGAGATGTGGAGTTGAACCAAGAAGTTTGTAAGGGCAAGGAGATCGCCTACTTCGTGAAGATCTACCCCGAGTGAGGCTAGCCCTCCGTGGGCGTAGGCCATGATGGAATAGACAAGGTTGCTTCTTCGTGGACCCTTCGTGGGTGGAGCCCTCGGTGGACTCGCGCAGCCGTTACCCTCCGTGGGTTGAAGTCTCCATCAACGTGGATGTACGATAGCACCACCTATCGGAACCACGGGAAAAATCATTGCGTCTCCAAATTGCCTTTGATCTTCTCCACTTCTCTTTACTACTTTCGCATTTACTTTCCGCTGCCCATACTCTAGAATTGCATGTGTAGTATGCTACTTGACTTGTGTGTTATGCAAAATCTGCCAAAATCTATCCTTGATAAAAGACAGAATTTTTATCTTGTCAAGTAGTCTAATCACCCCCCCTCTAGACACTCTCACCTTCTTCGATCCCTCAATTGGTATCAGAGCATTGGTCTCCATTGCTTTAGTTTACACACCATTGGAGGAAGATGGACGTGTCTACGTTTGGGAGTGTTAGTCATAGAGTGCCTATTCTTAATGGAGAGTCATATAACTCATGGAGGTCTGAAATGCTTATTATCTTTAAGAAGTACAATTTGTGCAAATATGTTGAGACCCCCTATGTGCCTCCTTTTGATCCCTTGCACCCTACCATGGATGAAGAGCTTGATTTGGTTCGTAACCTTAGGACTGTAAATCTTATCATTAGAGGGTTACCCGATAACTTGCTTAAGCTCGTTACAAACTTTGAGTGTGCCTATGCTATGTGGAAGTTCTTGGAAGAACTTTATCCGGACTACTCTTTGAGAGGTCTTGATAAAATTCTATACAAGACTATTGAATTTGATAAGATGCACCCCAATGATCCCAACTTCGATAAATGCTTCTTTGAGCTTCGTGATCTTATGAAAAAGAAGGGTGATCCCGGTCTTATCAATGTTTTAATTAGAAATGCTCTTATATTGCATTCCGAAGATTATTGTCACATTAACAAAACTAATGCAAGTAGTTATCAAATTGACCTAGGTGTTGATGATGAGCAATCTATGGGTCAATATGATGATGAGCATGAGCATGATGATGATTACTCCGATTCGGACACCGAGCTAGACAAGATCATGAAGAGTCTCAATCTTATGGCAAACCTGAGAGACTACATGTCCGGCGGAAAAGAGTGGATTCTTGATAGTGGATGCACCGATCACATGACCGGAGACAAAGACATGTTTCGAGAGCTCGCAAAGAACGATGGTCCACGCAAGTATGTGACTTTTGGAGACAACTCCAAGGGTAAGGTACTTGGCCTTGGTAAGGTGGCCATATCTCATGATAGCTCTATTCAAAATGTCATGCTTGTAGAATCTCTTGGATACAATTTACTTTCCGTGTCTAGATTAGCTGACTTTGGATTCAATGTGCTATTCACCAAAGTAGATTGCCAAGTCTTTCGTCGTGACAATCAAAACATGGCGTTTACCGGTATCCGTAGAGGTGATCTATATATTGTTGATTTCACTAAGAAAGCCCAACCTAGAGCTTGTTTCATTGCTAAATCCTCTAAAGGTTGGTTATGGCATAGAAGGCTAGGACATGTTGGTATGCGTAATCTAGACAAGCTGATTAAAGGTGATCATATTCTTGGTGTTAAACATGTTTTCTTTGACAAAGATAGACTTTGTAGTGCTTGTCAAGCAGGAAAACAAGTAGGTGGAAGTCATCCCGTGAAGAACATCATGACCACAAGGAGACCGCTTGAGCTTCTTCATATGGATCTCTTCGGTCCCAATGCTTACAAAAGCCTTGGTGGTAACTCCTTTGGTCTAGTTATAGTTGATGATTATTCCAGATTTACGTGGGTATTTTTCCTTGATGACAAATCGCAGGTTCAGAGAATCTTCAAGACCTTTGCCAGAAAGGCCCAAAATCAATTTGAGGTGAAGATCAAGAAAGTTCGGAGTGACAATGGAACGGAGTTCAAGAACGCCAATGTAGACTCTTTTCTCGATGAGGAAGGGATTCTACATGAGTTCTCGGCTACGTACACTCCTCAACAAAATGGAGTTATTGAGAGGAAGAACCGAACGCTCATAGAGATGGAGAGAACGATGCTTGATGAATACAAGACACCGAAGCATTTTCGGGGGGAAGCAGTCGAGACAGCTTGTCATGCTATCAACAGGCTTTATCTTCATAAGCTCCTCGGCAAGACATCATACGAGCTCCTCACCGGTAACAAACCCCAAGTGGGATACTTTCGTGTCTTTGGTTCAAAATGCTATATCCTTGATAAGCATCGTCGGTCTAAATTTGCTCCTAAATCTCATGAAGGCTTTCTCCTTGGTTATGGATCAAACTCCCACACCTACCGTGTCTACAATAATTTCACCCGAAAGGTTGAAGAGACGGTAGATGTGAAGTTTGATGAATCTAATGGCTCGCAAGTAGAGCAAATGCCTATTGATGTAGGAGACAAGGACCCATCGGAAGCTATCCAAGACTTATCTATTGGAAAGATCCGTCCCATGGAAGTGAAGGAGAGTACCTCATCTACATATGTGGAGCCCCCTACCTCACGGCAAGATGAACCTCAAGGCAACATGGAGGCCTCCACAAGTGGAACTCACCAAGATGAGGAAGTGCAACAAGAAGATCCACCACAACCTCCTTCTCCACCGCCTCAAGATAACACCAACAACAATGAAGAAGAAGAAGAGGAAGATGAAGATGATGAGGAAGCTCAGCCACAACATCAACAAAAGCTATCCCGAGTTCGAGCAAGAGTCAAGAAGAATCATCCCGTAGAACAAATGATGAACGACATCAACTCCGGGAGAATTACTCGCTCTAAAACCCGCTTAGCTAACTTTTGTGAGCATTACTCATTTATCTCTAGTATTGAACCTATGAAGGTAGAAGAAGCACTTGAAGACCCGCATTGGGTGAACGCTATGCACGAAGAACTACACAACTTCGAGAGGAACAAGGTATGGACTTTGGTAGAGAAGCCCAAGGATGATCAAAACATCATTGGAACCAAATGGGTGTTTCGGAACAAGCAAGATGAAGATGGACAAGTCATCCGCAACAAGGCTCGTCTCGTAGCTCAAGGTTACACACAAGTCGAAGGTATGGACTATGGTGAGACCTATGCCCCCGTTGCTAGACTTGAGTCCATTTGCATTCTTCTTGCTTATGCCAATCACCATGATATTACTCTCTATCAAATGGATATCAAAAGTGCTTTCCTAAATGGTGAAATTGAGGAGGAAGTATTTGTGAAACAACCTCCCGGATTTGTGAATCCTAAAAAGCCTAATCATGTTTACAAGTTGCACAAAGCTCTTTATGGTCTTAAACAAGCTCCTAGAGCTTGGTACAAATGCTTAACTAGCTTTCTTCTTGAAAAAGGGTTTGAGATTGGAAAGATAGACTCAACGCTGTTCATAAAAAGGGTTAATGGTGAACTATTTGTGTGCCAAATATATGTTGATGATATTATCTTTGGTTCAACTAACCCTCATTTTAGCAAGAAGTTTGGACAGCTCATGTCGGAGAAGTATGAGATGTCCATGATGAGTGAACTCAAATTCTTCCTTGGGTTGCAAATCAAGCAATCTAAGGAAGGTACCTTTGTCTCACAAACAAAGTACACCAAGGATCTCTTCAAGAAGTTCAACATGCAAGAAAGCAAAGGTATGAGTACCCCCATGCCTACAAGTGGACATAATGACTTGACAAAAGATGGAGAACCCGTTGATCAAAGGGTTTACCGTTCTATGATTGGTTCTCTACTATATCTTTGTGCTTCTCGTCCTGACATAATGTTGAGTGTATGCATGTGTGCGCGATACCAAGCAGCCCCTAAAGAATGCCATCTTAAAGCTGTTAAAAGGATAGTGAGACATTTGATACACACACCAAACTTTGGCATTTGGTATCCTAAGAGGGCCTCTTTCGACCTTGTTGGCTATTCCGACTCGGACTATGCTGGTGACAAGGTTGATAGAAAGTCAACTTCGGGTACGTGTCAATTCCTTGGTCGATCCCTTGTATCTTGGTCCTCCAAGAAACAAAATTCGGTATCATTATCCACTGCCGAAGCGGAATATATTGCTGCTGGTTCGTGTTGTGCTCAATTGCTATGAATGACACAAACGCTTAAGGATTATGGGATACATGTGAGACATGTTCCCTTGCTTTGTGACAATGAGAGTGCGATTAAAATTGGACACAATCCCGTGCAACACTCTCGAACAAAGCATATTGAAGTTCGTCACCATTTTATTCGTGATCATATTGCCAAGGGTGACATTAATCTTAAGCATGTTCGTACTGACAAACAACTTGCTGATATCTTTACAAAACCTCTTGATGAGAAGGTGTTTTGTCGCTTAAGGAGTGAGTTGAACATCATTGATGCTTCAAACTTGGAGTGAGAACTCCATTGATGCATGCAAGGCATGAGCTCACTTGACTAATCCTTGATATTTCTCTTATGATGGTGATCATATGTCTTGGACACATTTGCCTCCTTGTATTGCATCTAACTCCTTGTAGGTACTTGGATGATCTACATTCCACAAGATTACCACACACTCAAATCATGAGTAATCTTGTCATTGACCAAGTATCTAGCCCTTTGGGATGTTGAGTTCAAGGAACAAAATTCCACATATCCTTTTTGACATCTTATACATCTAGTATTTCACTCTTGTCATCTTGGATATCCTTGAGTATTTCCTTGCTTGCCTAACCCATGTAGGAAGATGAACTACACAAGTAGAAAAAGCGCTCAAACTTCACATTCAATGAGCACCTACATCAAGTTTACCTACATGAGCAAAGCAACAACAAGCCCAAGGTATGTTCTTCACATCTTTAAGGAGCTTTGCTCAAAGTCATGAGTACAAGCAGCTTCATAAGATGTGATCACATCGAATGCTTAATCGAAAAATGGCAACCCCATTTTGAGCTTAAATGATGAGTATGACCTATGATCAAATGTTATCATTTGACTCCTAAGTCAATATACTCAAACATAGGTGACCTTGTCGCCGACCTTTATCTAGATGAAGTACATATGTTTTGGAGTCTTTCTATTTTCTCTTATGTTCTCTCATTGAGTTTTCTTTACACACAAAAAAAACTTCATCTAGGAATCTTTTTCATTTCTATTCTTATGTCTTTTTGTATATCCTTTTGGATCTGATGAATTCCCCGAAAATCTTTCACAAATTCATTGCAAATCCTTTGAAACATTCCTTGCAAGTGAGCTGAATTATTTCTGTATTTCCTTGGAATTAAACTCGGCGTCACCGATTTCAATATTTCGGTCTAACCGAAAAGGATCTACCCTAACTCAATTCGGTGTCACCGATTTATTTCTTCCAGGATATCATCTTCTGCAGCTCCACTCAATGATTCTCTATGCATGTTCCTATTTGCCCTGTTGTGATTCTTAAGGATCGCACTTCTTTCTTTCCATCTTCCCTGACCTTCCTAGTTTGCTGTCCTTTTCGGCACTTGATGTCAAAGGGGGAGAAGACTTAGGGGGAGTTGAGAAGATTTAGGGGGAGAAGAAGAGCAATCTTATCTTAAGGGGGAGAGAATCACATCAAAGCTTTGCCGTGTCTTACATTGGACATCATTCTCTTTTGGCATCATTCTTTTGATTTTGCTCTTTCCATCAAACCCCTTAATCTGAGAGAACTCAAAGGGAAAGGAATCTTCACAATTGATATCTTATGGAAAGCAAAATCTCTCAGAGTTCATTGAAAATCTTTTAGTTTCGGAGACATGTTTGCTGATTCAAGCCTGTGCTCAATATGAGACACTCCTTATACATGTCATCCCTGGCTTGGTACTCTTGATGTTCTTGCAGTTGGTTGAAGGAATACTCTTGTGCTATCTAACCTTGTTTTCCCAAGTTTATCTCTTCAGGTACAATGCCAAGGAACCTCAAGGTAAGTATATGCACTTTGCAGAATGTGCATGATGGTGACTTGCTTGTGAATACTTGTTTGCAAGAAATCACCATGCACATATGCATTATCTCTCACTTCTTTTCATCTGCTCTGATGCATATAGCCAAGCTACATGTAGCACATCTTGCTTATCTCTCTTGTGTGCTTGAGGTAGTCCAAAACCAAAATCTATGAAAATCTTGCACACTTGTAGGGGGAGCCTGTGTACTACATGTGTGTCAAAGCTTTCGTGATAATTCTGTCTTTCTTTCAATAAGCTTTGATGTCTTGTTTAGTGTGATTTTAGTGTGTTGCCATCAATTACCAAAAAGGGGGAGATTGAAAGCACATTTGCTCCCTGGGTGGTTTTGGTAATTAATGACAACATACTTTGTGGTTGGACTAATGCCTTTATCAAGTATGTTTCAGGAAATCCAATCACATTGGTATGGCAAAAGGACTGAAGAAGTGAACCCCTCAAAATGCTAAGACAAGCATTGGCAAAAGCTCAAGACTCCATTTTTGGTTTAGTGATCCAAGATAACATTGAGTCCATAGGAAAAGCCAATACTATTAAAAGGGGATGAGGTTGTGTTGATGATCTGGTTGCTCAAGTGCTTAGTGATATATCTCCTTCAACTATCAGCAACCTTCACTACAAAATACACTCATAAGTAATCTCGGTCCCACCGATTATCCAAACTCAGTCACATCGAGATGAACCACCTCAGCCATAAGCCAAACCCTAGAAAAATCGGATATTCCGAGTTTGAAATCGGTTTCACCGAAACATGGGCTGCCAAGCTTCTGTAACCTTCTGTCATCAAATCGGTCTAACCGAGATGGTATTTTCGGTCCCACCGAAACTGGCATGCTCCTGTCTTTACTCAAATCGGTCTAACCGAGATGGTATTTTCGGTCCCACCGAAAACCCCAACGTTCACATTATTTGAACTTTCGGTCTCACCGAGTTGTCCACTTCGGTCCCACCGAGATTGCTCAAATATGTGTGTAACGGTTGGATTTTGTGTGGAGGCTATATATACCCCTCCACCCCCTCTTCATTCATGAGGAGAGCCATCAGAAAAAACTACCACTCCTACCTTACATTTCTGAGAAGAGAACTACCTACCCTTGTGTTGAGATCAAGTTGCTCCACTCCTACCATATGAAACTTGATCTCTAACCTTCCCAAGTTGCTTTCCACTCAATCCTTTCTTCCACCACAGCCAAATCAGTGAGGAGAGTTGAGTGTTGGGGAGATTATCATTTGAAGCACAAGAGCAAGGAGTTCATCATCATCTACAACATCTATTACCTTTTGGAGGGTGGTGCCTCCTAGATTGGTTAGGTGTCGCTTGGGAGCCTCCGTCATCGAGATGTGGAGTTGAACCAAGAAGTTTGTAAGGGCAAGGAGATCGCCTACTTCGTGAAGATCTACCCCGAGTAAGGCTAGCCCTCCGTGGGCGTAGGCCATGATGGAATAGACAAGGTTGCTTCTTCATGGACCCTTCGTGGGTGGAGCCCTCCGTGGACTCGCGCAACCGTTACCCTCCGTGGGTTGAAGTCTCCATCAACGTGGATGTACGATAGCACCACCTATCGGAACCACGGGAAAAATCATTGCGTCTCCAAATTGCGTTTGATCTTCTCCACTTCTCTTTACTACTTTTGCAATTTACTTTCCGCTGCCCATACTCTAGAATTGCATGTGTAGTATGCTACTTGACTTGTGTGTTATGCAAAATCTGCCAAAATCTGTCCTTGATAAAAGACAGAATTTTTATCTTGTCGAGTAGTCTAATCACCCCCCTCTAGACACTCTCACCTTCTTCGATCCCTCAGGACCCCAGCGGAAGCCCAGATTCACTCCGAATTCGGGAGGATATACCCATAACCATGGAAGCCAGAACCACACTGGAGGAAGTTCTGACAACCACAATGGCTCCAAGAATGGGAATGGGAATGGAGCTAACAATAATCAGAATCCTCTACCCCGTCCACACCCTCCAAGAAGGATTTCAGCCACATCACCTGTTACAAGTGCGGGAAGAATGGACATTATGCCAATGAGTGCCCTGAAGCTAAGAATGGGAATGGCAATGGAAGCGTCGGCAAGAAGCCCAACCCGTTCAACAAAGGACAAGTGAACCACGTGACCGTGGAGGAAGTTGAAGAACAACCAGATGCAGTAGTTCTTTTCGATACTGGTGCATCGCATTCATACATTTCAAGGGGAATTGTAAATAGACATAAGTTGTCCACCAGAGTCCTTATGGCCCCCATGTTAGTAAGTTCACCCGGAGCGGAATATATGGCAAATCAAGGATGTTTTTAGATGCCATTGACCATTGGACGACATGTTTTCCCCTCAGACCTAAAGTTTTGGAGTCACAAGGATTGGATGTGATATTAGGTATGGATTGGCTATCGATGTATGGAGGGAACATCGATTGTGCCAGCAAGTCTATTTTGCTTACCACCCCGGAGGGAAAATGATTAAGTATGTATCCAGGCATTCGCCTATACGGACACAAGTACATTCTCTCACGGGAGTTGTTCAGGAGGAAGTGTCGGTTGTAAAAGATTACCCGGATGTGTTCCCCGAGGAATTACTAGGCATGCCACCGATAGGGATATTGAGTTTTTGGTTGAGCTGTTGCCTGGCACCGGACCAATATCGAAGAGACTGTATCGGATGCCAGCGAATGATCTGGAGGAGATCAAGAAGCAGATTAAGGAGTTATTGGAGAAAGGTTTTATTCATCGAAGTTCATCATCTTGGGGAGCCCCAGTGCTTTTGGTCGAGAAGAAGGATGGATCTTTAAGAATGGTCATTAATTATCATGCACTGAATGAAGTGACTATTAAGAATAAGTACCCGTTGCCGATGATCAATGATTTGTTCGACCAACTCCAAGGAGCGAAAATATTCTCCAAGATCGATCTACGATCTAGATACCACCAGTTGAAGATCCGAGAGAAGGATATACCCAAGACAGCCTTCACCACAAGGTACGGGCTATATGAGTATATGGTTATGTCATTTGGATTGACTAACGCCCCTGCCTATGTCATGAGTATGATGAACAAGGTGTTCATGGAGTTCTTGGATAAGTTTGTCGTGGTATTCATTGATGATATTTTGGTGTACTCGAAGAATGAGGAGGAACATGCGGAGCATTTGCGTTTGGTACCGGAGAAGCTCAGAGAACATCAGTTGTATGCCAAGTTTAGCAAATGCGAGTTTTGGTTGAAGGAAGTTGGATTCCTAGGGCATGTACCGCAGTTTTCTTGGACTCGCGGGATACTACCGGAGATTCATAGAAAATTTCTCCAAGATTGCTAAGCCAATGACAACGTTATTGAAGAAGGAGATAAAGTTCAATTGGACTGAAGAGTGTGAAGAAAGTTTCCAGGAGTTGAAGAAACGGTTGACGACAGCCCCAGTGTTGTTATTGCAAGATATACGCAAGGATTTCCAAGTGTACTGCGATGCTTCATGATTAGGACTTGGAGGAGTACTTATGCAGGATGGAAGAGTTGTTTCTTATGCAACTCGACAACTACGACCGCATGAGTTGAATTATGCGACGCACGATCTTGAGTTAGCAGCTGTAGTGCACGCACTCAAAACCTGGACACATTTCCTTATCGGAAATCGTTGTGATGTGTACACGGATCACAAGAGTTTGAAGTACATTTTCACTCAGAAGGAGCTGAACCTCAGACAGAGGAGATGGTTGGAGCTTATAAAGGATTATGATATGAAGCTGCACTATCACCCAGGAAAGGCCAATGTCATTGCAGACGCTCTGAGCCGGAAGAGTTATGCCAATATCTTAGTAAAAGGGGAAATGCCCCAGGAGATAGTAGATGATCTCAGGGAGCTTCGTTTGGAGATAGTCCCTAGAGGTTTCGTTGCAACATTGGAGGTTCAGTCAACATTGCTGGGAAAGATACGTGAAGCCCAGAAGGATAACAAAGAGATTGCTGAGATAAAGAAGAGGATGAGTGAAGGAAAAGCCAAAGGATTTCGTGAAGATGAACACGCCCCCTTGTGGTTTGAGGATCGAATCTATGTGCCCAACGACCCGGAGATCAGGAAGTTGATACTGCAGGAAGCACATGATTCGCCATAAATACTCGATACACCCCGGAAACACCAAGATGTATTTGGATTTGAAGGAACGTTTCTGGTGGACGGGAATGAAGAAGGATATTGCCGAGTATGTAGCCGTATGTGATGTATGCCAGAGAGTAAAGGCAGAGCATCAGAAGCCAGCAGGATTGCTTCAGCCTATGCCGATACCCGAATGGAAGTGGGAGAAGCTTGGCATGGATTTAAATCACTGGATTGCCCAGGACCAAGTGGTGAGAGCTGGAAAATATCAGCAGCATAGAATTCGGCGATAGGCTCCTAATTAGATTTGAGGGGCGCAGTTACGCATAGTTCAGAATCAGATACGGGAGGTAAGTCCGAGGTTCCGGTAACACATACCTCATCAGTTGGGTCCGTGTGCGGCTCCATCGCCGTAGAGTCTGCGGCTCCCATGGTGGGGTGTAGCTTCCCATCTTCGGGTGGTGCGATGCGTTCTGGATCTAGGGCCAGAACTGTTGCAGGTGCTATTTCCTGAGCCGATGACAAAGTTAAGTCATGATCATCATGGTGGCAGAGAGGTGTTGCCGCTAGCTCGAATCCGGTGAAGATCAAGTCTCCACAGATATCAACAACGTAGTTCAAGCTACCAAATCTGACATGATGGCCATGGGCGTAGCTCTCGATCTGCTCAAGGTGGCCTTCAGTGTTGGCACGAAGCGCGAAGCCACCGAACACGAAGAGTTGGCCGAGAGGGAAAACCCCCTTGACGTCGCCGTTGTAGTTGATGACGTGATGCGTCAGTCCTTCCATCGACGACATAGTGGAACTCTCAATGAAAGCACCAATGTCGGTGTCAAAACCGACGGATCTCGGGTAGGGGGTCCCGAACTATGCGTCTGAGGATTGATGTTAACAGGAGGCAGGGGACACGATGTTTACCCAGGTTCAGGCCCTCTCGATCGAGGTAAAACCCTACTTCCTGCTATATTAGTATGGATGAATATGTGTACAAGAGTTGATCCACCTCGAGATCGTAAAGGCCAAAACCCTAAGTTTTAGCCTATGAGGATTGTATGTTTCTCTAGCCTCTACGGACTAAACCCTCCGGTTTATATACACACCGAAGGGGCCTAGGGTTTGTACATACCATCTTGCAGAGGAAGGAAAATCTACACCCGAGCCTAAACTTTCCATTACAAGAATCCAGCAGTCTCATCCGGATACGAGAGATGATCTTCTACAGTAATCTTCATGGCCCACCAGTCCAGCCCACCAGGAGTTTATCCGGCCAGCTGTGGACCCCCCGATCTAGGACTCCCTCAAGCACCTCTTCCCATTTCAAGATAAATAGATCAAGTTGGCCAAACAAACCTGAATATCAGAGAAGAAATACGAGTCTATAATAATCAAGATTGGATATTAAATCAAGGCAAATCTGATCATAAACTCACAATTCATCGTAACCCAACAAACACACCGCAAAAAGTGATTACATCAAATAGATCCCAAGCGACTGATGTATTGATATGCAAAGAGAGAAGAAGCCATCTAGCTACTGCCTACGGACCCGTAGGTCTATGGTAAACTACTCACGCATCGTCGGAGAGGCACCAATGAGGATGATGAACCCCTTTGTGATCGTGTTCGCCTCCGGCAGAGTGCCGGAAAAGGGCTATAGATTGGATCTGGTGATTCTGGAACTTGCGGCAGCTGGAACAGAATTCCGTCGACTCCCCTAGGGTTTTCTGAGTATGGGGGTATTTATAGAGCGAAGAGGCAGTGCGGGAGGCCACCGAGGTGGGAACAACCCACCTGGACGCGCCTGGGCCCAGGTGTGCCCTGGTGGGTAGTGCCCCCTCGGGGCACCCCCAAGTGCTTCTCTGGCCCACCTGGTGTCTTGTGGTCCAAAAAAATCCACAAAAAGTTTCGCTGCATATGGACTCTATTTGATATTCATTTTCTGCCATGTAAAAGACAAGCAGAAAACAACAACTAGCACTTGGCACTATGTCAATAGGTTAGTCCCCAAAAATGATATAAAATGATTGTAAAACATCCAAGAATGATAATATAACAGCTTAGAACAATAAAAAATTATAGATATGGTGGAGACGTATCACCATCACCAAGCTTAATTCTTGCTTGTCCTCGAGTAGGTAAATGATAAAAACAGAATTTTTGCTGTGGAATGCTGCCTATCATGTTCATCACATATTCTTTTCTTTATAGCATGGTCATTTGGACTTTATATGGTTCAATGAACTAGTCTAGTTTTTACATGAGGACTTTAATGCTCAAGCATATCAACAAACAACCATGTCTTTCAAAATATCAATACTAAAGCAAGTTATCCCTAGCCCATCATGCTCAGTCATTGATCCATTCATGCAACACATCCAAATATTAGCTAGATCCAATGCTCAAGTGTGATAATAGTGTTCCGTGTTGGTGCTTTATAAGAGGAGATGGAGACTCAAAATAAATAAAAATTGCATAAAGTAAAAGATAGGCCCTTCGCAAAGGGAAGTAGGGATTTTTAGAGGTGCCAGAGCTCAAAGCTTAAATTGAGAGATAAAATTATTTTGGGTGGCATGCTTTTCTCATCAACGAGAACGACTTAGAGTTCCCAACACTTTTCATGCTAGACATATCATAGTAGGTTCCCAAACATAAAATAAAGTTTATTCCTTTTTCCACCAAACTTTCACAAGCCATGGCTAGCCATATCCATGGTTGCCCTCCATACCAACACTTTCCAAGGAATTTATTATTTGACAACATAAAGTAAATTTTCCTTTTCATTTCAGGACTGGGAATCCCTATTACCGCCATACTCTCATGCAATGACAAGTGAATAAACACTCATCTTGAGAATAATACATCTAGCATCAAAAATATTAGCCACCCCTAGCCGCTTCATGAGCGGTATGGGCACACAAAAGAGAAATTTATTTTGAAATTAGAGTTGGCACATACAAATTTGCTTGGAATGGCAGGGAAATACCACATATAGGTAGGTATGGTGGACTCATTTGGCATAACTTGGGTTTTAGGATTTGGATGCACAAGTAGTATTTCTACTTAGTACGAAGAGGAGGCTAGCAAGGGATTGAGAAGTGACCAACCAAGGAACGAAAACCATCATAAGAGAACATTAAACATAACAAAAACAACAACAACAACAACAACAACAACAACAACAACAACAACAACAACAACAACAACAACAACAACAACAACAACAACAACAACAACAACAACAACAACAACAACAACAACAACAACAACAACAACAACAACAACAACAACAACAACAACAACAACAACAACAAAGCCTTTAGTCCCACACAAGTTGGGGTGGGCTAGAGCTGAAACCCATAAGATCTCGTGACCAACTTATGGCTCCGGCACATGGATAAGAAGCTTCCACGCACCCCTGTCCATAGCTAACACAGAATAATGCAACACAAGTAGGATATAATTTCATTGTATGACTATTGACTTTCGTGCTTGCACAAGCAATCACTAACCTTAACATCAATATTCTTACTAAAACATAATTACTCAGTAACATGGCTCACATATCACTATCATCATATCTCAAAACTATTACGAAGAATCAAGTTTATTTTGTCCAATGATCTTCATGAAAGTTTTTATTATATCCCCCTTGGATATCTATCACTTTGGGACTAGCTTCGTATGTTGCTTTTGATAAGCTCAAAGAAATATAAGTGAAGAGCAATAGGATCATATTGCTTTCTCTCAAATTAATCTAAGTAAAGCATGAGAGAACTTCTTCAAAGATAGCAAAGCACACCATGCTCAAAAAGATATAAGTGAAGAACTAGAATAATTCCATAGCTCTAAAAAAATAAGTGAAGCATAGGAGCAAGCATATCATAATTTGGTTCTCTCAAATAGGTGTATACAGCAAGTACACTTATTGAAAATTAAAAATTAAAACAAGCAAAGACTCATATCATACACGACGCTCCAAGCAAAACTCATAATATGTGACGAATAACAATATAGTCTCAAGTAAAATATCGATGGCCTTTAGAAGAAAGAGGGGATGCCACTCGGGGGCATCCCCAAGCTTAGTTGCTTGATACGTCTTGAAAATTATCTTGGGGTGCCTTGGGCATCCCCAAGCTTAGCCTTTTTCTACTCCTTATTCCTTCATCCATCGCGATCTCACCCAAAACTTGAAAACTTCAATCACACAAAACTCAACAAAATCTCGTGAGATCCGTTAGTATAACAAAACCAATCTTTACTCTAAGTACTGTAGCAAACAAATTGATATTTTGTAATTGTATTATACCTAATGTATTCTAACTTTTCTATGGCAAAAACTCTTCAAAAGAAACCATAGAATCATCAAAACAAGCACATAACACAACGAAAACATAATCTGTCAAAAATGGAATAGTTTGTAAAGATGCAAATTTTGACCATACTTATGTAGCTCTGAAAATTCTAAAAAATTAGGATAACGTGGAAAATCTGTATATTAATAACGCCAAACAAATTCCAGAGTTTATCACGCTCCAGTAATCGTTAGAAATTCTAATTCTGGACGCAAATGTTTCTGAATTTCCAATGCGATCAAATCAATTTTTCAACCCAATCATCCCAAAGGGTTTTCTTGGCACAAACATTTATTTCAACCACAAAAACACATCAAACCAAAGGTATAATTGGGTATTTATTGAAAACAACAAGAAAACCAAAAAGCAAAAAGATACAAGTTGGGTTGCCTCCCAACGAGCGCTATAGTTTACGCCCTTAGCTAGGCATAATACCAAGATCTCAAGTGTTGTCATACTTGTTGGATGTTCCGTAGGTTGGCCTGATTATAGATTCATAAGGCAAATTGATCTTAGTTCTAAGGAAATGTCCCATGCCCTTTCTCAAGGGAAATTGAAATTTAATGTTCCCTTCTTTCATAACAATCACTTCACAAATAGTGCGTAAATTGGTCTACCAAGTATAATAGGACAAGACGGATTGCAATCTGTCGGTGTACAAAAAGAGGGGTACACTTTTTGTACCCCTATGACTGTGCATGGGCAGTCTGAGCCACGGGCACCACCACACCAAGCATGGCAAGGGAGGTGAGCCGGGGTAAGATCGAAGCTTGATGGAGACTGGAGCAACGCCAAGAACAAGACCATAGAGAGCAAAGGGACGAAGCGGCTCTCCCCGGCAAGATCCTTGCCGCGGCAGCTCGCCCCATGCCTACGGAGCGGATCACCCTTGAGTCCACCGCCCCCATGGGGCGAGGATTCGGGAGATATCCCCGTGGTGGCATGCAGATCTTTGTGAAGACATTCAAGATCAGATACAAGTTAAGAAGACGACGACCCTTGGCGGGATTCCAGCCAAGGAGAACCACAAGGCCTCCGGCAAGCACCTTGCCGGGGATGACAGCAAGCGCCATGGCAGGACCCTTGCCGGAGCCCCGGAAAGGCCCTTGCCGAGGACACCCACGGGGCCACCATCAGGCCCGCACCAACTGGGTTTCCACTGACCCACGCAGCTGCCGACCCGACCAGCTGGATAGGCTCCTGCGTGGCAACCCACAGATCTTAGTGGAGGCCCTCCGTTGCGCCACCTCAGCTGCCTGTCTGCCTACATGGCCCCTCAGGCACCGCTGGCCAGGGCGCGTGTCAACACGAGGAGGAGCGGCGACGGACAAGATGGGCATCTCCCCTCGTCCCCGATAAAGCAGGGACACCTAAGCTAAGCGCATTAAATGCGCCTTGTCCTGTAATGCGAGGGATAACCTCGCATCACTGTACCCTTTCCACCTCCTGTGTGCTACTATGGCGACCCCTTTTCCCTATAAAAGGAGGCCCGAGGCGACCAAGAGGAGGATTCGACTTTTTAGAACTCCTCACGACTCTTTTGGAGCTCCTCACTAGCTGAAGAACACAAACATATAATCCACCAAAGCAGGAGTACGGTTTTACGCATCTTTGCAGACCGAACCTGGGTAAAGGAACCGTGTCCTGACTATTAGATCCTCTCTTCTCTTAACCCCACGCCCCGCAACCGTAGTAGGGATTCTTGTGATACCATAGGTGTCGATCCAAATACACCGACATCTTTGGCGCGCCAGGTAGGGGGCACAGTTGTGAGAATCGTCTTTGGCAATCAGTTCGACGCCTCTTTATCGTCATGGCGCCCAAGAAGAAGACGACGGCGGCGGTTGGCCAGTCGGAGGCCGGATAGCCCGTCCCGATGCGGGCGAGCAGCGGACCGGTCGCGGAAAGAACCCAGGGCCCTGCTCACGAACACTAACGCCGCCCCAGCAGTCGGAGTTTGGGAGGTGGTGATGCTTGTGCGCCTGGTAACAGGCCACACACCGCCAGTTCCAGAGATGGAACCCGGCCCTCCGCGGGTGGCGCGGGGCCTTCCAAGGTCGTTGCCGCATCACCCGAAGGCGACACAAGGATCTCCAGAACTCCCATGCCGGCACCAACATCGCGCTTTTCTCAAGCAGCGCACGATGAACGGCGTCGTCACCCTGAAGGTCCCGGTCATCGCCATGGGAAGAGCCCCGAGCGCCACTCCCGGGGCGTAGAAGACCTGCCCGCCCGCCAAAGCACTGGTGGAGACGACAGGCGACCGCGGGATCGTGATGGAGCTCCTCCCGACACAGTCAGGGGTCGAAGCGCGTCACGATCCGTGCAGGTTTCGCTACCGTTGACACCAGCCGAAGCTTTGGCGCGCGCGCAGTTGCTCCTCGACTTTCCTCCTGTTACGGGGAAACTCGACGAATGGAGAGCCACCATCTAAAGCCTTGTCGCAGTCGCCAACAAGGATGATCTAAATCAAGCAGAGCTCCCAGGTCAACGCTCCGATGGAGTCCCACGCACCGGCGGTGGAAGGACCGGCAGCGCCGTGGCTACGGTGCATTCACCTCCTCCTCGCCCGGTGCCGCGTGCGTCGACTCGTCGAGACGTCGCGGGCGACGCCATCTCCATAGCGTCGTCCGACCCACGGACCCGCGGCGACCAGCGTCAAGTTCTTCAGGAGCGAGCTCATGAAGACGCTCGAACCACCATCGAGCGCCGGTGCGGAACGCGCCACCAGTCAGACAGGCGAGCAGGGCCTGCTGCAGACCGCCCGGCACCGGAGAGCCCTGGGGGTCTACCGTATGAGGTAGGTTGTCCAGCCTTCACCCGTGAGCTGCGGCAGTTCCATTGGTCCTCTCACCGCACATTCAAACCTGACGTTGGCGAGAAGTACAACGGCAAGACCCACCCGTCGGAGTTCCTCAGCATCTACACCATCGCGATGCAAGCTGCCGGTTCCCGCGACGATAAGGTGCTTGCGAATTACTTTCCGTTAGCTCTTAAACCTAATGCCATGTCGTGGTTGATGCACTTGCCAGTGGACTCTATTTCCTCCTGGTCCGACTTGTGCCATGGGTTCGTTGGCGCCTTTACCGGAGGCCACCAAGCCCATGGCCAAGAAAGTGACCTGCATGTCATACCCCAGAAGGTAGGCGAGAGTCTGCGCAAGTACATACAGAGATTCAGCCGGGTATAGTACAATATCCCCGATGTTCACCCTGCCGCTATCATCAGCGCGTTCCACCAGAACGTGCGCAACCGCAAGATGCGCGAAGAACTGGCGATGGCCAAGGTGAAGGATGTGGCGGAACTCTGCATTCTTGCCGATATATGTGCCCGGGAAGAAGAGGGAAGGAAGTACCCCGGCGAAGGCATCGGTGCGGAAACCGACTCTTCGGACGACGATACTACCACCCCAGCGAAGAAGGCCCGGAACCGTAATAGGAAGCGCAAGGGGAAGGCCGTGCTTGCCGTCGAGGGATCTGATGACGCCGGCTCCGCCAAGAAAACCAAGGCGGGTGAACCTGGCAAGGAAATTGCCGGGTGTGTCGCTTGCTGGGCCTTGGCGGCTGCCGAGAAGCCAGGAAACTCCGGCAAGCGGTACTGCAAGATCCATCGCACCAAAGGCCATGATCTCCAGGACTGCCACCAGGTTGAGCTCCTTGCTGAGAAGCAAAGGGCTGAATACGAGAGGCGGGACAAGGAGAAGGGCCAAGACGGCGCTGAGGGATCCAGCAAGAAGCGTGACGGCCAAGCAGGCCATTGCGGCAAGGAGAAGCAGCAGGAAAGGCCCGCCCGGGGCCGCGACAGAAGACCTGAAGACGACGATCACGAAGAGGACGACGAGTCCGGCGGTCAAGAGTTTCAGAAGGCTACGGACGCCATGTGCGTCGATGGTGGCGCCTTGCTGCATGCCTCTCACCGCCAGCTTAAACAGTGGGCGCGTGAGATTATTGCGGTAGAGCCATCATCCGGTGCCCAAAAGCCGCTGAAATGGTCCAGCACACCTATCATATTTGACGCCGAGGATCACCCGGTGCTTGCCATTGTTGGTTTCACCAACAATACGCAAGCTCAAGGTGACGAAGATGCTAGTCGATGGCGGGGCCGGTCTGAACCTACTTTCTCCCACCGTGATCGAGAAGCTGCAAGTTCCTAATGGAGACCTCGAAGAGACGGGTACGTTTCAGGGGGTCAGCCCAGGGAGGAGTCAACCGAAGGGGAAAGTCACGCTGCCCATGACTTTTGGAAGTGATCTGAACTACAGGACAGAGAGGATCATGTTCGATGTTGCCAAGATCCCCCTGCCTTACAACGGGATCCTTGGCCACCCAGCACTGGCCAAGTTTATGGCAGCATCACACTATGCATGTAACACCCTGAAGATGCCATGGCCCATGACGATCATCACCATCCCCTCCGATAAGAAAGATGTGCTGATTTGCGCTGACCAATTGTACCAGCAAGCAGTTCTAGCAACTGCCGCTACGGGGTCACTTGCTCCTGCCACTGGAGCCCCGGGAGGGAAGAAGAAGAAGACCGGCGAGACCTCGGGCGCCCACTCCGGCAAGCGCAACTCTTCGGAGTGTTGTGCTCCCGTTGAGGACGTGCCAGAGAGCTCCACTGGAAAGAAGAAGACCGGCGAGACCTCGGGCGCCCACTCTAGCAAGCGCACCTCTTCGGAGTGCTGTGCTCCTGTCGAGGACGTGCCAGAGAGCTCCACCGGAAAGAAGAAGACCAGCGAGACCTCGGGCGCCCACTCCGGCAAGCGCACCTCTTCGGAGTGTTGTGCTCCCGTCGAGGACGTGCCAGAGAGCTCCACCGGAAATAAGAAGACCGGCGAGACCTCAGACACCCACTCCGGCAAGCGCACCTCTTCGGAGTGTCATGCCCCCGTCGAGGACATGCCAGAGGGCTCCACCAGCAGAAACAAGAGATCCAGGGCCACACTGCCAGGAACCAAGAAGGTTTCTGTCAAGGAGGACGGCACGGGAGGGGCTTTTTCAATAAGCTCCGCCCTTGACAACAAATAGGAAGACGCGCTCGTCACCTTCCTGCGGGCGAATGTCGACGTGTTTGCCTGGCAAGCATCCGACATCCCCGACGTTCCCAGGGAGGTGATTGAGCACCACCTTGCTGTCTGTCCTCATGCGCGGCCCGTCAAGCAGAAGGTCAGGAAGCAAGCTTTGGAACGACAAGAGTTCATCACCGAGGAGATCTGGAAACTGGAAACTGCAGGTTTGGTAAGAGGAGTGCTCCACCCAACGTGGTTGGCCAATCCAGTGGTAGTGCGCAAGGCAAATGGGAAGTGGAGGCTGTGTATTGATTACACGGGTATCAATAAAGCTTGTCCCAAGGACCCCTTCCCATTGCCGCGCATAGACCCGATTGTTGACTCCACGGCAGGGTGTGACCTGCTGTCATTCCTTGATGCCTACTCCGGCTACTACCAGATCTTCATGGCAAGAGAAGACGAAGAGAAGACGGCATTCATCACCCCATGTGTGCGTCTTCGGCGTCCCATCTGGCAAGCTTCTCGGGTTCTTTGTGTTGCAGCGTGGGATAGAAGCCAATCCGGACACGATCAAAGCTATAGAGCAGATTGAAGCACCCAAACGGGTCAAGGATGTGCGTCGGCTTGCTGGCTGCATTGCCGCCATGAGCAGATTCATTTCCAAGTCTGCCGAGCGCGCCCTCCCCTTTTTCAAGATTTTGAAAAAGGCGGTCCCAATGGACTGGACGCCGGAAGCCGAGGCAGCATTACAAGATCTGAAGAGGTATCTTTCCTCCACGCCAATACTGGTTGCGCCAAGACCACAAGAACCGTTGCTGCTATACTTAGCAGCAACAAACCAGGTGGTCAGCGCAGCACTAGTGGCGCAGAGAGAAATTGATGATGAGGTGATAGCAGCAATAGAGCCTAGTGCCACTGGTGCAGAAGTGACACAGTCGGTTGGAGTGCAGCCGAAAAAGAAGATGATGCAGCACCCGGTCTACTTTGTTAGCTCCCTCTTGCAGGGGGCTAGATCAAGGTACTCCGGTGTGCAGAAATTGCTCTTCGGCCTTCTTATGTCCTCGAGGAAGCTGCGTCACTACTTCCAGGCGCACGAGATCATTGTCGTCACTCGCCTCCCTCTGCAACGGATATTGCACAATCCAGACGCGACGGGAAGGATTGTAGAGTGGGCGCTGGAGCTGTCCAGCTTTGGCCTCAAGTTTGAAAGTACCTTGACAATTCAGAGCCGAGTCCTGGAAGAGTTCGTCGCAGAATGGACCGCAATGCCTGATCAAGAAGTCCAGGAAACTGCTCTCCTTGGCAAAGTGGCGAGTTGCAACTGGATCATGTACTTTGATGGGGCTTTCTCCTTACAGGGCGCCGGGGCTGGTGTACTGCTGGTCGCGCCCACTGGAGAGCACCTCAAGTACGTGGTCCAGATGCACTTCCCTAGGGAGGTATCAACGAACAACACTGCCGAGTACGAGGGGCTGCTTGCTGGTCTTAGGATCGCGGCAGACCTCGGAATCAAGAAGCTCATTGTCAGGGGCGACTCAAAGCTTGTCGTCAAACAAGACAACAAGGATTACCAGAGCCCGTTGATGAAGGCTTATGTCGATGAAGTGAGAAAGTTGGAAGAGCGCTTTGACGGTATACAGGCGGAGCACGTTCCCCGAGTGGAGAACGACATCGCCGATTACCTGTCAAAGCACGCTGCCCTCAAGCTACCTGTGGAACCAGGTACCTTTGTGCTTCAGCTTTCTCAGCCATCCGTTGATCCATCAACAAAGCAGAACAAGAGGAGGAAGTCAGGGCCCGGCAAGTACTTTCCCGCCGAGCTCCCCAGAGCCGCCGGGAAGGATGTTGCCGGGGACACTAAGCCCGCCATCGGAGGGCTAACTCCGGCGAAGCGTCAAGCTTTTGCCGTCGAGATGGCCACTCCCTTGGCGGAGGAAATGCCTTTGGTCCTCGCCGTCGAGCCCCAGGCTCCAGCGTGGGCACATCATACTGTCCGATTCCTTCAGACTGGGGAACTTCCTGAGGAGCAGGAAGAAGCGGAGAAAGTAGCCCGTCGGTCTGCCATGTACCAGTTCATCGATGACGTCCTGTATAGAAGGAGACGGAACAGTGTGAAATTGAAGTGCATCCCTCGAGAGGAAGGACTGGAGCTGTTGGCAGAGATACATGGAGGCATATGTGGATCCCACATAGGGTCGAGAGCCCTTGCCGGCAAGGCATTCCGGCAAGGCTTCTTCTGGCCCACTACCCTCCAAGATGCGGCGGCACTGATCACCAGGTGTGAAGCGTGCCAGTTCCATTCAAAGAAACTTCATCAACCAGCTCAAGCCCTTCAAACCATTCCTCTCTCCTGGCCCTTCTCGGTCTGGGGGCTCGACATACTGGGCCCTTTCCCCCGCGCCGTCGGGGCTTTGAGTACTTGTACGTTGCAATCGACAAGTTCACAAAGTGGCCAGAGGTGGAGGCAGTAAGGAAGGTCACAGCTTAGTCAGCCGTCAAGTTCTTCAAGGGACTAGTGTTCCGTTTTGGTGTACCCAACAGGATCATCACCGACAACGACACACAGTTTACAAGCCGCACCTTCATGCAGTATACCCAAGACCTCGACAGCAAGGTCTGTTTCGCTTCCGTTGCTCACCCCCGAAGCAATGGTCAAGCTGAGAGGGCAAATGCTGAAGTGCTGCAAGGACTAAGGACAAAGACCTTTGACAGGCTGCACAAGAGCGGGAGGCGCTAGATTGATAAATTGCCGACGGTTCTTTGGTTGATCAGGACGACGCCAAATCGAGCCACCGGCCAGACGCCCTTTGCCCTGATATACGGGGCAGAAGCAGTTCTCCCCACAGAACTCATATATGGGTCACCTCGAGTGCTCGCTTATGATGAGCTTGAGCAAGAGCAACTGCGACAAGACGACGCAATGCTCCTTGAGGAAGATCGTCTTCGGGCGGCTGTGAGAGCAGCACGCTACCAGCAAGCCTTGTGCCGCTATCATAGCCGCAAGGTCCGTGCCCGAAGCTTTGAGGAAGGCGACCTTGTTCTCCGGCACGTTCAATCGGCTAGGAATACGAAAAAGTTGACGCCGAAGTGGGAAGGCCCTTATCAGGTAATACGAGTCACCAGGCCTGGCGCTGTCCGCCTGGAGACCGAGGATGTCATTCTGGTGAGTAATTCCTGGAACATCGAGCATCTTCGCAAGTTTTACCCATAAGGCGCGGCTTGCCGGGCCCCCCGGCAAGCCACCCTTTTGTACAAGCCTTAACGGCAAGGCATGTAACCCTTTGTACAAAGCCAGGCGCAGACCCTAAGCATAAATAAATGAAGCGCTAGTGCCCTAAGTTATAGCATGCATGCTGAGTCGAGTCTCGTCCTTGGTTAGGGTTGATAGTGCTTAGCAGCGGCTAACCCCTAGCTTAGAGGTCGATTCTTTGACTTTCCTCTATATTCTTTGGTTCACAGGACGCGCAGACATCCTTGTCGAAGCCACTTGAGGGAAGGAAAGAAGAACAGACCAACGCCTAGGCCCCCGGCGAGCCAGTGTTGCCGGAGGCTGCAAGGGCAAGAATTCGCCCACGGCTGACCAGGGTTGCCGGGGGCTGTAGCTTCAGATAAGTTCGTTATCCCTTATCATGCATTCCATTATGGACTGAGGTATGTGAAACCTCGTTCTTTTCCTTAAGCTACCGTGCTCCCATAACTCTAGGCCCTAGGGCTCGTTCCTAGGACTAGGTTTGGTCGTAGTCGCGGCAGCAGAAGGGTGAAACGAGGAGCCTGAGCCCACTTCATCCCTGCCTCCGCCAAGGGTGTGAGAAAGGTTGAGCGAAGTAGGGAAACGGCAGGGCCTGTTGCCGGGCGAGAAAATGTTTATCTTAAAGATATCAGGGATTTATTCCCTGTTGTGGGTTCTTTACCTACGAACAAATGACCCGGCAAACATTCCTTTTTTTGTTAAAAACATTCCATTCAGGTATAGTCCATAGGGAATGAAAAACAGGAATAAGGGGATTACAAGTTTTAGACTTAACAGATGCCCGAAGGCTTACAGACTAAAAAGAGATAAGATGCCCGTAATGTCTTTCTTGTCCCTCTCCTCAGGAGGCAGGTCAAGGAGGCGAGAAGGGCAAAAGGGGCGCCCAGGCGAGCTACGGGTGGCAGAAGACACAGAGAAGGCATCTCGGCGGCCTCCCAAGGGCTGGACGGTGATGACGGCGCCGGAGGCAGAGCTCGAAGACGAGGCGGCAGGACGTCAGTACGCGTCGAAGGCGTCGGTGCCCGCGTACTCCGACATGAGGACCTTGTCGCCCGTCTTCTTCCTCTTCCTCTTCCGCAGCCTCCCTACGCCAGCCGCCAAGGAGGCGGCCCCAAGAAGTTCAAGGAGCCGGCGACATGGATGATGGGGTCGTCGATGCCACCAGGAGCGGCGCCCGACACCTAGTCGGACCCGTCATCCTGCCGTCCACCGCCCTCGTCGTCGCTGCTGCTGTCCTCCTCGTCACCCTTGTTCGAGGAGGAGTCTTCGTCATCGGAGAAGCTCTCCATGTAGCACCTCGCGCGAGTTCTGAGGTGCCCGAAGACCTTGATGAAGAGGTGGCCGTCCTCCATCAACTTGAAGTGGAGGGTGAGCCCATACATCAGGCTGTGGATGTGAGCGAACCTCTTCCATCTTTGGCGAAGATACATCGCATGAGGGGCAGGGAAGTCGACGCGGGCCCGCTTGCCACTAATCCCGCAACCCCTCATGTGCAGCCGCAACGACTCCGGCAGATTCATCTCCATCTCCTGCGCAAATGGAGTCGGGAGACGAAGGTAACGGCGCGGCGACCCCCGCATCCTAATGAAGAACTCACAAGGGTCATCTCCAATATGACCTTCCATTGGAGGAGGAGTTGCTGGCGGGGGCGAGGCCGACGGGCCGCCCCGTCCTCCTCTTCCCCGAGCACCCCGGCCTCGCCCACGGCCCCGCTCCCTCCCTCTTCCCCTCGTGCCTAGTTCGGCCACTGCGGGTGCAGGAGAAGGGGGATGCGTTGTCGAGCAACGACCCTCGCCGCCACCGTTGAGGAGCCGGGGTTTTCTCTCTTCATGGCGGACAAAAGAGAGGAACAGAAGCTGAGGGAGAAAGAAGATGGAGGAGTGCGGGGCACCGTCCCTCCCCCCCGCCCTTTATAAAGGGGCGGGGCTGGAGCTCGACCGCCCCGCCCGGCCAATCAAGACGCAGAAGGCGAGGGGGGTCGGGACCGACCCGCCGCCCCAACCAGCGACGGCTCGGTTTCCCGCCTCCACTGCTCACCACCTCGAACGCATGGAAGGCACGTGGCGAACATGCAGGACCGAAGGGACGGGTGATGCGACCTCTCCCCACCCCGTGATCGTGGGGAATGGACGCCTAAACGACCGCGCCTCGGCCCCATCCAGTAAGCGGGCCGCGCCTCCACACCTTCCCCCGTTTACGGGGAAGACGCGGGCCGCCTCCTTTCGCATTTACTGCGACGTGACGCATGCCTGTGGAAACCGCCCCACGCATGCCGCCCACGTCACGCACGCCCCTCAGCCCCCACCGCGCGCGCGGGTCGTGGGAGGCGCAGCGCGCGGAAAATTTTACCACGATGAAAACCGCCCCGCCTGCCTGCACACCGTTCTGGGCCTAGCCCAACAACGTGTCGCGCTTATGTGTGGCCCAGGCCCGGGGGCTCCTGTCGGTGTACAAAAAGAGGGGTACACTTTTTGTACCCCTATGACTGTGCACGGGCAGTCTAAGCCACGGGCACCACCACACCAAGCATGGCAAGGGAGGTGAGCCAGGGTAAGATCAAAGCTTGATGGAGACTGGAGCAACGCCAAGAACAAGACCACAAAGAGCAAAGGGACGAAGCGGCTCTCCCCGGCAAAATCCTTGCCGGGGCCAGCCCAGGCAGCCCCGACAAGACCCTTGCCGCGGCAGCTCGCCCCACGCCTACGGAGCGGATCACCCTTGAGTCCACCGCCCCCATGGGGCGAGGATTCGGGAGATATCCCCGTGGTGGCATGCATATCTTTGTGAAGACATTCAAGATCAGATACAAGTTAAGAAGACGACGACCCTTGGCGGGATTCCAGCCAAGAAGAACCACAAGGCCTCCGGCAAGCACCTTGCCGGGGATGACAGCAGGCGCCACGGCAGAACCCTTGCTGGAGCCCCGGCAAGGCCCTTGCCGAGGACACCCACGGGGCCACCATCAGGCCCACACCAACTGGGTTTCCACCGACCCACGCACCTGCCGACCCGACCAGCTGGACAGGCTCCTGCGTGGCAACCCACAGATCTTCGTGGAGGCCCGCCGTTGCGCCACCTCAGCTACCTGTCTGCCTACATGGCACCTCAGGCACCGCTGGCCAGGGCACGTGTCGACACGAGTAGGAGCGGCGACGGACAAGACGGGCATCTCCCCTCGTCCCCGGTGAAGCAGGGACACCTAAGCTAAGCGCATTAAATGCGCCTTGTCCTGTAATGCGAGGGATAACCTCGCACCACTGTACCCTTTCCACCTCCTGTGTGCTACTGTGGCGACCCCTTTTCCCTATAAAAGGAGGCCCGAGGCGACCAGGAGGAGGATTCGGCTTTTTAGAACTCCTCACGACTCTTTTGGAGCTCCTCACTAGCTGAAGAACACAAACATATAATCCACCAAAGCAGGAGTAGGGTTTTACGCATCTTTGCGGCCCAAACCTGGGTAAAGGAACCATGTCCTGACTGTTAGATCCGCTCTTCTCTCAAACCCGCGCCGCGCAACCGTAGTAGGAATTCTTGTGATCCCATAGGTGTCGATCCAAATACACCGACACAATCGATATCAAGAACAATAAAGTCTATGGATACATAGTTCCTATTTGTATGAATAAGAACATCATAGATCCTTCCCAAAGGCTTTTTAATAGTAGAATTCACCAAATGAAAATTAAGACAACAATCTTCAATATTGGTAAGACTAAGAACATCACAAAGAGATTTCAGAATTGTGGAAACACTAGCACCCAAATCACATAAAGCATTGCACTCATAATTTTTAATATTGATATTGATAGTAGGCTCCCATTCATCATGTAGTTTTCTAGGGATTGACATTTGCAATTCCAACTTATCTTCTAAAGCTTTCATCATAGCATGAACAATATGTTTAGTAAAAGCATTATTTTGTTCATAGGAATGAGGTGAATTTATCATGGTTTGCAACAAGGAAATACAATCAATCAAAGAACAACTATAATAATTAAAGTCCTTGTAATCGAAAAGAGTGGGCACATCACTAGTTAAAGTTTTGACCTCTCCAAACCCACTTTTATCAATTTTCTCAACAAGATTTTCACCCTCCGAATTATCGGGACGCCTTCTAGCTAAAGTTGACTCTTCTTCGGTCCCTTTATCATCAAGTTGAACTTTACTAAACATGGAAGCAATAAAATAAAAACCAATGATTTTAAGATCTTCATCATTTTTATGAAAACAATCACTAGAGAATGCTTTTTCTAAAAAATTCTCTTTTAGCTCTAAGCATATCAGTTTTTTTATTACTTTCATCCATAGAAACATAAAGAGCTTTAATTGATTCCTGAACCTTGGGCACAAAAAATTTCAACTTGAGATTTTCCACATCATGAGAAATTCTATCAATACTTCTAGACATATCATTAATCTTATTTAATTTTTCTTCTACAGAAGCATTGAAAACCTTTTGAGTATTAATAAATTCTTTAATATTGTTCTCTAGATCAGAGGCATTCCTATTATTATGTAAGAAGAATTACCATAGGAATTACCATAACTATTAGAGGAGTTTCCCAGGAAAGGCCTAGGATTAAAATTACCTCTATAAGCATTGTTATTGAAATTATTTCGCGAGATAAAATTCACATCTATAGCATCACTATTTTTCCCAATCAAAGTAGACAAAGGCATATCATTAAGATCAATAGGAGAGTTTTTATTAGCAAACATTTTCATGAGAACATCAACTTTTTCACTAAAAGAATCAATTTCAACCGAATTAACTTTTACTAGTAGGCGCCCTTTCGGTATGCCATTACGAATAGTTTGCCATCATATTATCAAGAAATTTGGTGGCTTCACCTAAAGTAATTTCCATAAATGTACCACCTGCGGTGGTGTCCAAAAGATTTCGAGAAACAAAATTCAACTCCGCATAAAAAAATTCTATGATCATCCGAAGATTTAACACATGAGTTGGGCCATTCCTTAGCATTAATTTTATCATTTCCCAAGATTGTGCAACATGCTCATGCTCGAGTTACTTGAAATTCATGATCTGGGTTCTAAGGAAAATAATTTTTGTGGGCGGAAAATACTTAGTAATAAAAGCATCTTTGCACTTATCCCAAAAATCGATACTATTTCGAGGCAAAGATGAAAACCAAATTTTAGCGCGATCGCGCAAAGAGAACGGAATAATTTCAATTTCACAATATCATTGTCCACATATTTTTTCTTTAGCATATTGCATAACTCCATGAAGGTGTTAAGATGCGACACGGCATACTCATTAGGAGTACCGGAAAATTGATCTTTTATGACAAGAATCAACAAAGCAGCATTAATATCACAAGATTCCGCACTAGTGGTGGGAGGAGAAATCGGAGTGCTAATCAAATCATTGTTGTTGGTATTGGAAAAATCACACAACTTAGTGTTCTCTTGAGTCATCTTGAGGAATTGTAAACAAGAACACAAGTAGGCCATAGACCCAATTGAAAAACGGTGAACGAAAAAAGAGAGCAAATAAAAACAACAGGCGCCACGGCAGGACCCTTGCTGGAGCCCCGGCAAGGCCCTTGCCGAGGACACCCACGGGGCCACCATCAGGCCCACACCAACTGGGTTTCCACCGACCCACGCACCTGCCGACCCGACCAGCTGGACAGGCTCCTGCGTGGCAACCCACAAATCTTCGTGGAGGACCACCGTTGCGCCACCTCAGCTACTTGTCTGCCTACATGGCACCTCAGGCACCGCTGGCCAGGGCGCGTGTCAACACGAGGAGGAGCGGCGACGGACAAGACGGTCATCTCCCCTCGTCCCCAGTAAAGCAGGGACACCTAAGCTAAGCGCATTAAATGCGCCTTGTCCTGTAATGCGAGGGTTAACCTCGCACCACTGTACCCTTTCCACCTCCTGTGTGCCACTATGGCGACCCCTTTTCCCTATAAAAGGAGGCCCGAGGTGACCAGGAGGAGGATTCGGCTTTTTAGAACTCCTCACGACTCTTTTGGAGCTCCTCACTAGCTGAAGAACACAAACATATAATCCACCAAAGCAGGAGTAGGGTTTTACGCATCTTTGCGGCCCGAACCTGGGTAAAGGAACCGTGTCCTAACTGTTAGATCCGCTCTTCTCTCAACCCCGCGCCGCGCAACCGTAGTAGGAATTCTTGTGATCCCATAGGTGTTGATCCAAATACACCGACACAATCGATATCAAGAACAATAAAGTCTATGGATACATAGTTCCTATTTGTATGAATAAGAACATCATAGATCCTTCCCAAAGGCTTTTTAATAGTAGAATTCACCAAATGAAAATTAATACAACAATCTTCAATATTGGTAAGACTAAGAACATCACAAAGAGATTTCAGAATTGTGGAAACACTAGCACCCAAATCACATAAAGCATTGCACTCATAATTTTTAATATTGATTTTGATAGTAGGTTCCCATTCATCATGTAGTTTTCTAGGGATTGACACTTGCAATTCCAACTTATCTTCTAAAGCTTTCATCATAGCATGAACAATATGTTTAGTAAAAGCATTATTTTGTTCATAGGAATGAGGTGAATTTATCATGGTATGCAACAAGGAAATACAATCAATCAAAGAACAACTATAATAATTAAAGTCCTTGTAATCGAAAAGAGTGGGCACATCACTAGTTAAAGTTTTGACCTCTCCAAACCCACTTTTATCAATTTTCTCAACAAGATTTTCACCCTCCGAATTATCGGGACGCCTTCTAGCTAAAGTTGACTCTTCTTCAGTCCCTTTATCATCAAGTTGAACTTTACTAAACATGGAAGCAATAAAATAAAAACCAATGATTTTAAGATCTTCATCATTTTTATGAAAACAATCACTAGAAAATGCTTTTTCTAAAAATTCTCTTTTAGCAAGCAATTTGGTGGCTTCACCTAAAGTAATTTCCATAAATGTACCACCTGCGGTGGTGTCCAAAAGATTTCGAGAAACAAAATTCAACTCCGCATAAAAAATTTCTATGATCATCCAAAGATTTAACACATGAGTTGGGCCATTCCTTAGCATTAATTTTATCCTTTCCCAAGATTGTGCAACATGCTCATGCTCGAGTTACTTGAAATTCATGATCTGGGTTCTAAGGAAAATAATTTTTGTGGGCGGAAAATACTTAGTAATAAAAGCATCTTTGCACTTATCCCAAAAATCGGTACTATTTCGAGGCAAAGATGAAAACCAAATTTTAGCGCGATCGCGCAAAGAGAACGGAATAATTTCAATTTCACAATATCATTGTCCACATATTTTTTCTTTAGCATATTGCATAATTCCATGAAGGTGTTAAGATGTGACGCGGCATACTCATTAGGAGTACCGGAAAATTGATCTTTTATGACAAGAATCAACAAAGCAGCATTAATATCACAAGATTCCGCACTAGTGGCGGGAGGAGAAATCGGAGTGCTAATCAAATCATTGTTGTTGGTATTGGAAAAATCACACAACTTAGTGTTCTCTTGAGTCATCTTGAGGAATTGTAAACAAGAACACAAGTAGGCCATAGACCCTATTGAAAAACGGTGAACGAAAAAAGAGAGCAAATAAAAACAAAAAAATTGTGAAGTGGGGTAGATGAAAACGAGAGGCAAACGGCAAATAATGTAAATTGCAAGGAGATGAGATTTGTGATTAGGAACCTGAGAGATGTTAATGATGTCTCCCCGGCAAAGGCGCCAGAAAGTTCCTTTAATGTCGCTTGAGATGTGTCGGTGTTTCCCCAATGAATAAGGGAGGATGCATCATAACAACGGTAAGGTATTTCCCTCTGTGATGATACCAAGGCCATCGAACCAATCAACACTATATAAACGGTACATGCACATAAAGAACAAATACTTGCAACCCGACATGTTAAATGGGTTGTCAATCCCTTCCGGGTAACGATGCCAAAAAGTGACGTAAGGATATGATAAAATTGCAAATAAAAGGAAATAAAACACAACAATGTATTTTTAGGTTTTTGATAATACAGATCTGAAGATAAAAGTTGCAAATAAATAAAAAGGAAAATGGAAATATAGATCTGAAAGTATTTGATTGGAAAATAGACCCGGGGCCGTAGATTTCACTAGTGGCTTCTCTTGAGAACATAGCATGCGGTGGGTAGACAAATTACTGTTGGCACTTGATAGAAAACCAAATAATTATGACGATATCCAAGACAATGATCATGTATATAGGCATCATGTCCAAGATTAGTAGACTGACTCCTACCTGCATCTACTACTTACTCCACACATCGTCCGCTATCCAGCATGCTTCTAGTGTATTAAGTTCATGAAAAACAGAGTAATGCAATAAGAATGATGACATGATGTAGACAAGATCTATTCATGTAGGAATAGATCCCATCTTTTTATCCTTAAAAACAACGATACATGTGTGCCTTGCTGCCCCTTCTATCACTGGGAAAGGACACCGCAAGATCGAACCCATTACAAAGCACCTCTTCCCATTGCAAGATAAATACATCAAGTTGGCCAAACAAAACCCAAATATCGGAGAAGAAATACGAGGCTATAATAATCAAGATTGGGTATTAAATCAAGGAAAATCTAATCATAAACTCACAATTCATTGGATCCCAACAAAAACACCGCAAAAAGTCATTACATCAAATAGATCTCCAAGAGACCGTTGTATTGAGATACAAGGAGAGAAGAAGCCATCTAGCTACTGCCTACGGACCCGTATGTCTATGGTAAACTACTGACGCATCATCGGAGAGGCACCAATGAGTATGATGAACCCCTCCGTGATAGTGTTTCCCTCCGTCGGAGTGCCGAAAAAGGGCTATAGATCGGATCTAGTGGTTCTGGAACTTGCGGCGGCTAGAACGAAATTTCATCGACTCCCCTAGGGGTTTCTGAGTATGGGGGTATTTATAGAGCGAAGAGGCGGTGCGGGAGGCCACCGAGGTGGGCTCAACCCACCTGGGCGTGCTTGGGGGCCCAAGCACGCCCTGGTGGGTTATGCCCCCCTCGGGGCACCCCCTAGGTGCATCTCTAGCCCATTTGGTGTCTTCTGGTCCAAAAACAATCCACAAAAAGTTTCGCTGCATTTGGACTCCGTTTGATATTAAATTACCGCGATGTAAAAAACAAGCAGAAAACAGCAACCGGCACTTGGCACTATGTCAATAGGTTAGTCCCAACAGATGATATAAAGTGATTGTGAAACATCCAAGAATGGCAATATAACAGCATGGAACAATCAAAAATTATAGATATGTTGGAGACATATCATCTATTCAGAAGCTGAAGCTGAATAGCCGTGACAAGACGTTGTGGATGTCCTTGAGGAGGAACGGGAGATGACCCTAATATGGTCGATGACTTATCAACAAGACCTTCAACGTTTCAATGCTAGGCATGTCAGGGGTCGGGCATTCCAAGAAAGAGGCCTTGTGCTCCGAGTGGATCAGTAGCGCCCGTATAAGCTCACTCCCGCATGGGAAGGCCTTTTCATCATCACCAAGGTGTTGCACAATGGGGCCTACCACCGATACAACCTCGCGAAGAAGATTGACGAGTCGCGTTCCTGCAATGTTGATCTCCTTCGTCGGTTCTATACTTGACGATTGAGTTGTCAAGATGTAATAAGAATATTTTATGAGATATTTGCTCATTCAAAGATATGGCTTCTGCGGTCCTTCAATGATTTTGCTCGCACATGCGCGTGTTCCAAGCCCCCAGTGGGTAGCTTAGCTACAAACCAGTCGTCGCCTAAGTTGAAAACTCTACTCCGAGTGATGAGCATCCCTCTCAATCGAAGGATTATCTGTAAACTAGTCTTCGCTTAAGTTAAAACTATACTCCGAGTGGCGAGCATCCCTCTCACTCGTGGGTTAGCTGTGAACCAGTCTTCCCCTAAGTTAAAACTATACTCTGAGTGACGAGCATCCCTCTCACTCAGAGGCTTGCTGCGAACCAGTGGTTGCCTAAGTTAAAACAATACTCCGAGTGACGAGCATTCCTCTCACTCGGTGCTTAGCTGCGAACCGGTCTTCACCTAAGTTAAAACTATACACCAAGTGACGAGAATCCCTCTCACTCGGGGACTTAGCTGCAAAGAAGTCTTCTCCTAAGTTGAAAACTCTACTCTGAATAATGAGCATCCCTCTCACTCGGAGGCTTAGCTGTGAACCAATTTTTGCCTAAATTAAAACTGTACTCCGAGGGACGAGCATCCCTCTCACTTGGGGGCTTAGCCGCGAACCAGTCTTTGCCAAAGTTAAAACTATACTCCTAGTGAAGAGCATCATCCCTCTCACTCGGGGCCTTAGCTGTGAACCAGTCTTCACTTAAGTTAAAAATATAGTCCGAGTGACGAGCATCCCTCTCACTCGGGGGCTTAGCTGCGAACCAGTCTTCGCCTAAGTTAAAACTATACACTAAATGAGAAGCATCCCACTCACTCGGGGCTTAGTTGTGAACCAGTCTTCGTCTAAGTTAAAACTATACTCCGAGTGACGAGCGTCCACTGGTACGCGTCGGTCTTAAACAAACGGTTTTTAACCCCTTTCCGCGACGGCATTTAGAACCATCGCCAAGTGAGTGTGGGTGATAGGGGGGGTCCTTCCCACACGACCCAGAAACCGTCGGGGATATGTCCTCCTGTCACACACGCTCGGCAAAATGAGGTCGTGTGTCACCCGCGAGCGCTCAAATACGGAAATACGTACAGTATAGCTAAAAATAATATTATACGGCAAAGTTGTTTCCGTTCGCATGTACATCCCACACAGTCAGTCCCCGCTAAATGTTTCTGTTCGTATGTACATCCCACACAGTCGCTCCAAGGAAAACGTTTCCGTTCACTGGTACATCACACACAATTTTTCCCGTTAAATTGTTTGTGATAGCGTTGCCATTGCACACGATATTAATAATTTTATCGTTTCCATTATTGAATGCATCACACACAGTGTGTAGTAGAAACTGTGTGGCAAAGGTTGTCCATCACACACACTTTTTATGTGGTAAATGTTTGCGCAAGGTGACCTAACACAAACAGTTTTCAAGATTGATCGCACACATAGTGGATCCTAGAAATGTTTCTGATCTCCACGTATATTGCAGACGTTTCGCTTTCGCAAACCGTGTGTAGTGTAATCCCTAATTAATCCAATTAATCTTTAATTTAAAAATCACAAGTTTTGAATTTGAAAGTAGGTAATCACTTATTTCATATCCAACCATGTTTATTACAAATATAGGTTCAACCATGAATCCATAATTCGATGCACAGGTACATATACTAAAGAACTACAGAAGCACCAAGTAAAGAATGATGAACCAAAGTTGTACTAAAGACTGTAAAGAGAGAGGCGAAAGACATTCTGGTTGATGGAGAAGGTGAAGCGGAATGCCCATATTGTGCCCTCCTCCATGCGTAATGCGCAAACGACTCTAGGCCAACCCCTTGTGATGGTTGCCCATCTATCCTTCACTATCTTCATCAGGACTTCTCAATGCTCATTGTAGTCTCGATGAAATACTTTAACCTTCATTGCGTGTCCACCAATCATGTACTTTGTGAGGCAATCTTGAGTGAACTACTTCGGGAACCACTGGGAACGAAAAATATTCAGACATTGTTGTCTAACAACTCATTATGGGCAGTAAAAAGAGAAAGTTGTAGAGTTTGTAGTTGCCATCCTACAACTCACTGTTGTGTTGGATAGAGAATAAACAAATAATTTGCTTGCCACAATTCGTATCTTTTTGCTAATAATCCTTATCAGTTTCCTCACTTGATGCTTGTTCATCAATATCTCATTGCCCCATACACAAAAAGGGTCGATGTGTGGATCCTTGCCAAGGGCATATGTACCTACAAGCAACAAGTCAATATTAGAAGCTAACTAGTGTCCAGGCCTGGATCTATATGCACTACATTATGGAACGACGGGGGGATTACAAGTCGAGGGATGAAGCTAACCTCGGTAGAAAATGGTGGCCACTCTCGTTGTTGTCCTGCATAAGTAGTGGAAAGGCATGATAAGTACATCAATCTTAACATAAAAAAATATAGCAAAGGTAAACAACATCATCTCCAAATGATAGCTTGAATGTGTTGGTTTCAGCATGCTGTTAAAGCAGATATAAAATGGAAGGCAATGTTACGGACAGCAGGCTTAACAGCCATCAAATATTGCAATTCAAACTGGTATTGTTGAAAATGAATAGAACGTAGGTAATGCTTAAACATCACACTGGATAAATGTGTAAAACTAAAATAAAGGGCATGTGTTAACTACACCAGGAATAACTGGAACCAAATATAGCCGTTCAAACTGGTATTGCTGTAGTCGAGCGGAATAGTTCCGACTTGCACATAATGAACAACACATTTCGAATGACGGAAATAAACAACACATAAATGGCCAGAATAACAACCAAATATAGCCATTGAAAACTGGACAGAGTCTCACTACAACCAACCCAACAAGCAAATACAGATAAACAGGGCATATGCTTGAAAACTGGACAAAAGCTCACTGCAACCAACCTAACAAGCAGATAAAGATAAACGAGGCATCTGCTTGATAACTGGACAAATGCTAAAAAAGCAACCTAACAACCAAATACAGATAAACAAGGCATCTGCTTGATAACTGGACAAATGCTAAAAAAGCAACCAAACAACCAAATATAGATAAACAAGGCATCTTCTTGATAATTGGACAAATACTCACTGCAACCAAACTAAGAACCAAATACAGATAAACATGGCACCTACTCGATAACTGAAAAAATTATCACTCCAACCAACGTAACAACCAAATACAGATAAACAAGGCATCTACTCACTATAAACAACCAAATATAGCCATTTTTGAAACTAAAGTGGACAATTCATACTTAAACATCACATAGACCTGTTGAACAATATATTTTTGCATAACTGAAATAATTAAACACGGCATAGTTAAAGCACCGCACGACAAATGCTACTACAACAAAGGGTACGGGTTGGCAAGCTAGAAAACATAAGATTTGCTGATAGAATGTTGCCTCACATTTCATGGACGGGATCCTTCCAATTGGAAGAGCACAGACCCATGGTGCGCTCTCTGATGTCACAGATGGGCTGTTTCACCTTGGAAGAACCTTCGTGGGTGCCCTCCTCGTGGACGTGGTCGGTGAGATCTGACTTGGCAATTGAGGATCACAAGCCGCCGCCATAGAACGTGTCCTTCAAAAGTGACAAAATGGGATCGATGGCGTATAAAACTCGCAAATCCTTGACCGCTTGGCGGAGGAGATCAGCGGCAGGGCCTTCGAAGAGATCGACGACGGTTGAACCAGAGGGGTTGGGGATGGACCACTCAACCCGTGACATGGCCTGCGTGAAGCCGTAGTTGTGGACGAGCTT
>LR738713.1:284412560-284442033 GCA_902687465.1 Secale cereale
ATGTCGTAGCCAGCTTTCTCAAGATGCAGTAATACGCTATCCCACTGAGATGAAGCCTTCGGCCTGGAAACATAGTCAACATCTTCGCCGGCTTCTGGGGCGACGTGTTGCTCCGAGATCGACAGGTCAGGGCGAACGGCGGCCACCTCGCCAACGTCCGCCGGAGAGGCCATGATAAACCTCTTCTTGGCCGAACGCTCATCGGGCTCCCTAAGATATGTGGTCGAGCTTAGGCCGTGACATTCTGGAGCAGGAGATGTGGATCTGGCAGGGAGAGACAACGCAGGCCTCATCTAAATACTCAGGGGAGTGGGGCTATGGTATGGGAATCGCTGGGTAACCTGAACTTTATTATCTAAGCTAGGAGGAACGGGTAGACTGGCAGGGTTGGCAGCGGTGCCAGCGACGGCCGCGAGCTAGGGTTCTAGGGGGAAGGGGGCGGGTGGGGGACTGTGGAGGGGGGGTGTTTGAGGATACGCCACGGCTACTGAAAAGTTTAGTAATGGTGGGTGGAGATAGTGGTGGACGAGGGAGGGCGACGGTTCAAATGCCTCGGTTACTGCAATTTTACTCTAAGGTTGGTGCTGGAGGAGTGTGGGCGACGATTAAAGTATGGCGGCTACTAAAATTTGGCTAAAGGAATTGTGAGGAAAAATTGTCAAAAAAAAAAAAAATTGTCAGGACCCCGATCCTAAGTCACACCGATCTAGCTTGTAACACATCATATCACTTTGCGGCCTCACGCACGGTATCCCCACGGGTGCCACCTTACCTGGCCCGAGACTGATTGCGCATTTTGGCACACGTATATGATAGTGTCGCTAGCATCCATATGGCAGAAAACTCGGGCCGACATGGCTAGTTATAAACCAAAAGTGGCACTAAATTAAAGAGACATGCATCCGTGACCCAGCAATGAACGTGTCTGTCATCAACGTATGAACCCAAGTCGTAGCAAGCTACATGGACTTAAAGGAACAATGCGTGACATTTCCCCTAAGGGACAGACACAGGAACGAAGAAGGACACATGCCGGCCAGCCTACGTGTTCCGGAGCAGTAACAAGCTACCAAGGCTTAGTGGAAGCACTAGGAGGCATTTCCCTGTAAGATAGGCTACCAAGGGTAAACAACTAGGTGTCGGATCCCACACATATCAGGCATTTCAATAACATACACACAATATGCTCAATATATGCAAATACAACATTGCATCACAAAAGAACTCTATGACTCAAAAGTACTTTATTTAAGAGGCTCTGAAGAGCCATACATAACATATCCATACACATAGGGGTCACATGACCCAACACTCAAGTCATACAAGCATACAAGCACAAGCGGAAGCCAACTTGTCTGAGTACAGACAACTTGGAAAGAAAACAGGCTTGGTGTAGCCTGACTATCTACAAGGCCCTTCACAAGCTCAGGATCTTCGTCTGGGTAGCAAGCTACTCGTCGACGTCAACGTCTATGTAGAACCCCTCAGAGGGGGCAGGGTTCTCCTCTGCAACAGTTATTAAACAAACATGAGTACAAAGGTACTCAACAAGACATACAATAGAACCTGTCATGCATGCATCATTATCAACAGGGGTAGTGGAGTTTATTGCAGCAAGCCAGCTTTGACTCTTGGCTTACCTATTCTACAACTCTAAGCAGATTGCAAGATGAGACTACGCACATGAGTCCACTACTCACCACAACAATACACTATCGTGAATCCTCTTCCGTCATCCTACGGAAGGGCCATCCACGGCACTCAAACTTGTCTTGATGATTTTAGGAGTAACCATTAACTTGTCTATGAACTGTATAAGCAACCAAGTGGTCCTTAACTGTGAACAACGGCTATTCGAATAGATTCGTAACCCTGCAGGGGTATACTTCTTCACACACGCTTCCACCACTTATCTCCGTTTACTCGACATGTAGTCGGCAACTTTCAAGCGGAAGCCCAGCGAGGGTGTCGGCCATGACCTGACTAACCACACAAGTCCCTAGTCCAGGTTTACCGCCTATTTGGGTTCCATCCGTGGGGAGATCCGGCCGGGGTGTCGCTCGCGGCCCCAAACGATGTGTACAGGGTTCCCAAATCACCAAACGGACGACCGGTACACCGTGCCACGTACCTGCCGCATCACAGCCCACCCCGAGGGTCAGTGGTGCGCACGACCACCAGTATACTACAAACACCAGAAACTAGTTGCAACTCCTGGACAGAGGACAAGGGCAGTTAATAAGTCGAGAGAGTCAATTAAGGATCCCAATGCGTGGTTGTAGCTGATCTTAAATCACACATACAGATCTCAGGTCCTATGGACGGTTCAAATGAAACAACCCACCATTGTCGGTGTATTGGATCGACACCTATGGGATCACAAGAATCCCTACTACGGTTGCGGGGCGCGGGGTTGAGAGAAGAGCAGATCAAATGGATAGCACACGGTTCCTTTACCCAGGTTCGGGCCGCGAAGATGCGTAAAACCCTACTCCTGCTTTGGTGGATTGTATATCTGTGTTCTTCAGCTAGCTATGGGGCGTGAGGAGCTCCAAAAAGCCTAATACTCCTCCTGGTCGCCTCGGGCCTCCTTTTATAGGGAAAATGGGTTGCCACAGTGGCACACAGGAGGTGGAAAGGGTACAGTGATGCGAGGTTATCCCTCGCATTACATGACAAGGCGCATTTAATGCATCTTGCTTCGGTGTCCTTGCTTTATCGGGGACGGGGGAGGTATCCATCTTGTCCGTCGCCGCTCCTTCTTGTGTCTACATGCGCCCTGGCCAGCGATGCCTGAGATACCATGTAGGCAGGCAGGCAGCTGAGGTGGCGCAATGGTGGGTCTTCACGAAGATCTGCATGTCGCCACGTAGGTGCTTGCCCAGCTGGCTGGGTCGGCAGCTGCATGGGGAGGTGGAAGCTTAGTTGGTGTGGGCCTGATGATGGCCATGCGGATGTCCTCGACAAGGGCCTTGCCGGGGCCCCCGCAAGGGTCTTGCCGCGGCGCCTGCTGTCATCCCCAGCAAGGTGCTTGCCGGAGGTCTTGTGGTCTTCCTTGGCTGGGATCCCGCCAAGGGTCGTCGTCTTCTTAGTGTGTATCTGATCTTGAATGTCTTCATAAAGATCTGCATGCCACTACGGGGATGTTTCCCGAATCCTTGCCCCTTGGGGGCAGTGGACTCAAGGGGGATTTGCTCCGTAGGCGTGGGGCGAATTGCCGCGGCAAGGGTCTTGCCGGGGCTGCTAAAGCCGGCCCCGGCAAGGATCTTGCCGGGGCTGCTGAAACTGGCCCCCGGCAAGGATCTTGCCGGGGGAATCTGCTTCGTCCCTTTGCTCTTTGTGGTCTTGGCCTTGGGCTTCAGTTCCATCGAGCTTCGGTCTTACCCTAGCTCACCTCCCTTGCCGTACTTGGTGTGGTGGTGCCCGTGGTTCAGACTGCCCGTGCACAGTCATAGGGGTAGAAAAAGTGTACCCCTATTTTTGTACGCCGACAGGAGCCCCCGGGCCTGGGCCACACATAAGCGCGACACGTTGTTGGGCTAGGCCCAGAACGGTGCGCGGGCAGGCAGGACGGTTTTTACCGTGGTAAGATTCTCCGCGTGCTTCGCCTCCCACGATCCGCGCGCGCGGCGCAACGTGGAGGGGTGTGTGTGACGTGGGCGGCATGCGTGGGGCAATTTCCGCAGGAATGCGTCACGTCGTAGTTAATGCGAAAGGAGGCGGCCCGTGTTTCCCCCCCATAAGAAGGAATAACCGCGGGCGCGCTGCTCACTTCCTCCGCTTTCCTCGTGCCTCTTCTAATCTCGGAGCCGCCGTTTCCTCTCTTCCTACCGTCCGAAGCTTCCGCTGTCGCCTGCCGCCATTGCTTCGTCCTCCCCCTCTCTCAGTCCTCTAACTTTCTCAGCCGCCGTGGCGTCCAAGTCCGTCAAGGGCAAGGGGGGTGGCCAAGGGCGCCGTGACTGTGGAGCCGCCGGAGATTGCGCTATTGGGGGACCGGATGAAGTCCGCCTTCTTCTTCCCGTCGACAGTTGACGTCCACGAGCTCCGGGCTTCCTTCAAGCCTTGATGTCATGGTGAAGACGGGGGGGGAGAGAATTTGGGACATCCGGCGACGCGCGTCATTCCTGCCGCTTGCGCCGAACCTGGCCCAAATTGGTATCCCTTCTATGTCGACTACTTTTCTTGCGGGTTATGTCCCCCTTTCTCCGATTTCTTCTGCGATATCATGCACACCTTCGGCTTCCGCCTCTTGCATTTTACTCCGAATGCGGTGGCGTCCATGGCTTTCTTTGCGCACCTTTGCGAAGGCTTCGTCGGGGTGCAGCCCAACACGGCGCTCTTCCGCCACTATTTCTCCCCTCGGATCCAGCCGGGAGGCGTCGTCTCTGGATGCATGACCTGGATCCCAAGATCCAAGGGGGTGTACCCGGACGGTGCCGTGAAGGAGAGGTGGGATCAATGGCATGGCCGGTGGTGCTGGATTGAAGACGAAGACCCGCCAAGATTCTACAGGGTCCGTCGAGTGCTGCCGGTCCGTGGCAGTGATTGGAGTGATGTTGACGTCGCCGACGAGAGGTTCACTGTCACCACCACCAGGATTCTCCGGCTCACCCAGGCCGGACTCACCCTTGAGATGATCGGGGCGGACTTCATTCGCCGTCGGATCGCCCCGTTGCACAATAAGGGGAGCCCAGCCTGGCTCTTTAGGAATCCGGCTGACGTTATGCGACTCCATCCCGGCCTCGACCACAACTTCACGGTGATGGCACATGCCCATTTCTGCCAGCGGCTCTTCCAGCTTGATGTGGGTCGCGATTGCGAGGTCGAACGGACCTGCAAGGCCGCAAGGGCTGCCATGAAGGCCGGCAAGGCCATCAAGGGCCGTTCTTCAACTTGCCAGCGGGGGTGGTCCCGCTATGCAATAATTCACGCCGGTCCGAGATCATCGCCATGATGCCGGACTGCAACGCGCACGACCCTGTCCCGAGCTGGAAGGAGCCGGCGGACGAGGATGTACATCGATTCTTCGACTCTCTGGTTGAGGTGTATGTCAATGCTGACGATGAGCGGTGGCATGTCATGGAAACCACCCAGGCAGAGCTGGACTACATCACCACTAGGGCGGGGGAGGTGCAGCTTGCCATGGAGGCCGGCAGCGCCGGGGGTGTGGAGGACAAGGCCGCAACGGCTGTGGAGGAGGAGGAGCTCGCCCAGTGGGCGGCGGCCGCCGAGAAGGCTAGCAACGCCGACACCGGAGCCCCGCTAGTCGAAGATGCGGCCGACGAGTCATCGTCGGAGGAGGACGTGGCGGCGGGCTCGACGCCAGCCAAGGGAAGAGGGCGAGTACTGCGGCGGGCTAGTTCCGGCGAGCCGGTTCGGCCCGGCAGGGCCGCGCAGCCTCAATTGACCCTGGAGGGGTCCAGGCGCCACACGAGGGCCACAGCAGCGAAGAGGCTGACGAAGGCCGCTGAAAAGAAGAAGGCAAAAGCCCCTTCTCCAACTGGGCGTGCACAAACTCCGTCTTCTTCGCCTCCCCCGGCAGACGTTGACTCGAATGTCGACGTGGAGCTCCCTTTTGATCTTGGGCCTCTCAGCCCGAAGAGGAAAAGGAAAGCCGTGGAGGAGGAGGAGATGGACGACGAGTAAGTACTCCGTTCCTTACTGCCATTTCCACTCCCCTGAATTAAGCCACTCATCTTGATCTGTTTTTGCTTTTGCAGGGATGCAGAGACGTTGGCCCAGCGGGTGAAGAGGGCAAGGGCCTCGGCGAGCAGCCAGCCCTCGGCTGGGGCTTCAGAGACGCCACTGGTGGTGCTGAGCAGCCCGGACAGCAGCCCCCGGCATAGCCTCCAGCGTAAGTTCATCACCCTCCTCTTACTCGACATGTGGTAGGTGTTCGATGCTATGGTGCTGGCCTCGCCGGGTTTGTAGGAAGGGAGCGGGAGCAGGAGGAGCCGTAGAGGGCTACCCCCAACACACCACCCCCATCGACTACGCCGCCGCGAGGGGCGTCCCCGGCAAGGGCACCAAGCACGGAGCCCACACCCATGGAGGAAGAGAGGAACTTGGGCGCTGGTGGCTCTGCCACAGCGCCAAATACTGGCGGGAAGGGAACTTCTGCTTCACAGCCTGGCACTGGTGAGTCGCCTGTTCTCTGTCTCTGTTTTTCCCTTATTATTTTTCTTGGCTTCATTGCTCCCATTACTGCCCAGGCCCTCCTTCAGATATGGAGGACGTGGACGCCGTTGTCGGGAACATTCCTGAGGAGGCCGCGGAGGAGGCCGACATGATCGCTGCCGAGGACGCCGCCAAGGATGCTGATGAAGACACCACTGCGGGGGCCGCCAAGGCGACCGGCGAGGCTTCTGCCGAGGGTGCCAGCGGTGGGCCTGCCGGGGAGGCCGGCAAGGCCACAACCGAGGAAGAGGTGGTTGACGATCAGCCTTCTTCCGCCACAACCTCGGCCCCCGGCAGATATCTGAAGGTGGGCGACGATCTCTTCGTCCATCTCGCAGGGGCGTCAAGTTCCCGAGCGCCCGCCGGAGGGGAAGTCTTCGACGGCGAGGTGCTCGCCGCCACCGGGCTCGACGTTGTCGATGAACCGGGCGTCGGCGGCGATGGTTCTCCAGAAGAGCAGCTCTTCCGCGCTATGGGGGCCAATTTCCGGAAGCTCCAAGCGCTCTACTGTGCCCGTCTGGACAAGGTTAAGTCCAGGATGGCAACGGTGGACGAGGCGGAGGTGGACTTCAAGACGCGCGTTGCCAAGGAGCAGACCTGGTTTCACCAGACCCGCGAGGAGCAGAGGGCATTCCAGGTTGAATTGGCCAAGCGCGATGTAGAGCTCACCATGAAGATGTCTGACATCGAGAAGGCCCAGGAAGAGGCGGCGAATTTGGCTGCCGCGGCCAAGGCCGCCCGGAACCAGCATCAAGCCACCTTGGATTCCCAGGAAGAAGACCTCTCCACGCGTGAGGCGAAGCTTGCTGCAACGCTCCGCAGCAAGGATGAGGAGCTCGAGGCCTTTGTCGTGCGGTGGACTCGCGAGCTGAAGCAGAGGCACACGGAGGCACTCGATGCCCAGGCTCTGGCCCACGCCGACAAGGTGAAGGAGCTGGAGGTAGACCGGGACGAGCTGAAGGAACATGCCCTCAAGCTGTACGACGAGAAGAGAACGCTCAACTGTGCCTTGGCAGAGGCGCAAGGAGCGGCCATCAGCAGGGCTGGGGAGCTCTCCGAGGCGCAAAACTCCATCAAATATCTCAAGTTGAACCTGGAGAATCTCGAGAAGATGTTGTCGGAGAGCTTGGCTTGGGATGAGACCTTGACCAGGAGCCTGGAAGAGGAGAAGCAGCTGCGGGCGGACGAGGCCGCCTCCCACCAGGAATATGTGGCGGGCGAGAACAGATGGATCAGCCGGCTGGAGGACGTCGCTGGCAGGGTCACCTCGCAGTTGGCCCTCATGGGGATGCCAAACGTGAGGTATGCCCCTGAGTGGAGCGGGACCGTCAACGCCAAGCTGACCCTGTTCTTCGAGGGCGTCCTTGGCGCCTTGGCTGATCTTCACTCCAACAGAACGGCCACGATGGCCGGGGAGGCCCGGCGACTTTTCCGGGGGAATCATGACCAAGGTCCTCACCTATATGGCATACTGGAATCCCGCCCTTGACTTCGAAGCCGCGATGGATAGCTTGCCGGAGGGTACTGACCTCACGGTGCTCAAGGAGTGAATCAAGCCCATCATCAGCTGCATCGACGAAATCAAGAGGGTGGAAGGTCAGCGCCGGGATTAGGCATCCCGTTCTTCTTCGCCGCTGCGGGTTCATGACCAAGACAAATTTTATCTTTAGTAAGAACCGCAGCAATGATGTGATGTAACATAACTTTGAAGTACTTTTGGGATTATGCATGCTATTTCCCTATTTATTGCCTCTTTGTACGTCCACCCTACGCTAGATGGGTAGGCTTGCCGACGCGGAAACCCAGGGCGGCATCTTGGAGACGGGTCCCCATTGGCCTACCGGGCGAGCGTGTTGCCGGGTGAGCCACCTTACCGCCCTCAACACAGCTGCTCGAACTGTCGAGTTTGACTCGAGTCAGAGTCGAGAGCCTTGCCAATTGCGGAAGGCTACCCTACCGTTTCCAACGCAGCCGTCTGAACCGTTAAGCAGACTCGAAACAAAACAAAGGCATTATCGACCGGGAAGGGCCCCATTTGCATGCAGGTTTCTTTTTGTACAAAGAACGACAGCTCCGAGGATAATAACATTATATAATAGAATGGAAATATCCGGGGTTCAATCTAACTTAACTTCTGTTTGTAGCCGCTCGAGCGCTGATCTTCCGGCCTCCTTCCTTCTCAAAGAGCCACGAAGACGAAGGAGTGCTGGGCTAATTGCTAGAGCCGATTCTCACAACTGCGCCCCCTACCTGGCGCGCCAAAGATGTCGGTGTATTGGATCGACACCAATGGGATCACAGGAATCCCTACTACGGTTGCGGGGCGCGGGGTTGAGAGAAGAGCGGATCAAACAGATAGCACACGGTTCCTTTACCCAGGTTCGGGCCGCGATGATGCGTAAAACCCTACTCCTGCTTTGGTGGATTGTATATCTGTGTTCTTCAGCTAGCTATGGGGCGTGAGGAGCTCCAAAAAGCCAAATCCTCCTCCTGGTCGCCTCGGGCCTCCTTTTATAGGGAAAAGGGGTTGCCACAGTGGCAGACATGAGGTGGAAAGGGTACAGTGATGCATGGTTATACCTCGCATTACATAACAAGGCACATTAATGCGTCTTGCTTAGTTGTCCTTGCTTTATCGGGGACGGGGGAGATATCCATCTTGTCCGTCGCCGCTCCTTCTTGTGTCGACACGCGCCCTGGCCAACGATGCCTGAGATGCCATGTAGGCAGGCAGGCAGCTGAGGTGGCGCAATGGTGGGTCTTCACGAAGATTTGCATGTCGCCACGCAGGTGCCTGCCTAGCTGGCTGGGTCGGCATCTGCATGGGGCGGTGGAAGCTTAGTTGGCGTGGGCCTGATGATGGCCCTGCGGATGGTCTCGGCAAGGGCCTTGCCGGGGCCCCGGCAAGGGTCTTGCCGCGGCGCCTGCTGACATCCCCGGCAAGGTGCTTGCCGGAGGTCTTGTGGTCTTCCTTGGCTGGGATCCCGGCAAGGGTCGTCGTCTTCTTAGTGTGTATCTGATCTTGAATGTCTTCACAAAGATCTGCATGCCACGACGGGGATGTTTCCCGAATCCTTGCCCCATGGGGGCAGTGGACTCAAGGGGGATTTTCTCCGTAGGTGTGGGGCGAATTGCCGCGGCAAGGGTCTTGCCGGGGCTGCTAAAGTCGGCCCCGGCAAGGATCTTGCCGGGGCTGCTGAAACTGGCCCCCGACAAGGATCTTGCCGGGGGAATCTGCTTCGTCCCTTTGCTCTTTGTGGTCTTGGCCTTGGGCTTTAGTTCCATCGAGCTTCGATCTTACCCTGGCTCACCTCCCTTGTCGTGCTTGGTGTGGTGGTGCCCGTGGCTCAGACTGCCCGTGCACAGTCATAGTGGTAGAAAAAGTGTACCCCTCTTTTTGTACACCGACAGGAGCCCCCGGGCCTGGGCCACACATAAGCGCGACGCGTTGTTGGGCTAGGCCCAGAACAGTGTGCGGGCAGGCAAGACGGTTTTTACCGTGGTAAGATTGTCCACGTGCTTCGCCTCCCACGATCAGCGTGCGCGGCACGGCATGGAGGGGTGTGTGTGACGTGGGCGGCATGCGCGGGGCAATTTCCGCAGGCATGCGTCACGTCGCAGTTAATGCGAAAGGAGGCGACCCATGTTCCCCCCCCCCCATAAGAAGGAATTACCGCGGGCGCGCTGCTCACTTCCTCCGCTTTCCTCGCGCCTCTTCCAATCTCGGAGCCGCCGTTTCCTCTCTTCCTTCCTTCCGAAGCTTCCGCCGTCACCTGCCGCCGTTGCTTCGCCCTCTCCCTCTCTCAGTCCTCTAACTTTCTCAGCCGCCATGGCGTCCAAGTCCGTCAAGGGCAAGGGGGTGGCCAAGGGCGCTGGGACTGTGGAGCCACCGGAGAGCGCGCTATTGGGGGACCGGACGAAGTCCGCCTTCTTCTTCCCGTCGACGGTTGACGTCCATGAGCTCCGGGCCGCCTTCAAGCCTCTTTGGGGGGTGAAGACGGGGGGGAGAGAATTTGGGACATCCGGCGACGCGCGTCATTCCTGCCGCTTGTGCCGAACCTGGCCCAAATCGGTATCCCTTCTTTGTCGACTACTTTTCTTGCGGGTTATGTCCCCCTTTCTCCGATTTCTTCCGCGATATCATGCACACCTTCTGCTTCCGCCTCTTGCATTTTACTCTGAATGCAGTGGCGTGCATGGCTTTCTTTGCGCACCTTTGCGAAGGCTTCGTCGGGGTGCAGCCCAACACGGCGCTCTTCCGCCACTATTTCTCCCCTTGGATCCAGCCGGGAGGCGCTGTCTCTGGATGCATCACCTGGATCCCAAGATCCAAGGGGGCGTACCCGGACGTTGCCGTGAAGGAGAGGTGGGATGAATGGCGTGGCCGGTGGCGCTGTATTGAAGACGAAGACCCGCCAAGATTCTGCAGGGTCCGCCGAGTGCCGCCGGTCCGTGGCAGTGATTGGAGCGATGTCGACGTTGCCGACGAGAGGCTCACTTTCAACACCACCAGGATTCTCCGGCTCACCCAGGCCGGACTCACCCTTGAGATGATCGGGGCGGACTTCATTCCCCGTCGGATCACCCCGTTGCACAACAAGGGGAGCCCAGCCTGGCTCTTTAGGAATCCGGCTGACGTTATGTGACTCCGTCCTGGCCTCGACCACAACTTCACGGTGATGGCACATGCCCATTTCTGCCAGCGGCTCTTCCAGCTTGATGTGGGTCGTGATGGCGAGGTCGAACGGACCGGCAAGGCCGCGAGGGCTGCCATGAAGGCCGACAAGGCCATCAAGGGACCGTTCTTCAAGTTCCCAGCGGGGGTGGTCCCGCTGTGCAATAATTCACGCCGGTCCGAGATCATCGCCATGATGCCGGACTGCAACGCGCACGACCCTGTCTCGAGATGGAAGGAGCCGGCAGACGAGGATGTACAGCGATTCTTCGACTCTCTGGTTGAGGTGTATGTCAATGCTGACGCCGAGCGGTGGCTTGTCATGGACACCACCCAGGCAGAGCTGGACTACATCGCCACTAGGGCGAGGGAGGCGCAGCTTGCCATGGATGCCGGCAGCGCCGGGGGTGTGGAGGACAAGGCCGCAACGGCCGCGGAGGAGGAGGAGCTCGCCCAGTGGGCGGCGGCCGCCGGGGAGGCTAGCAGCGCAGGCACCGCAGCCCCGCTTGTCGAAGATGCGGCCGACGAGTCGTCTTCGGAGGAGGACGTGGCGGCGGGCTCGGCGCCAGCCAGGGGAAGAGGGCGAGTCCTGCGGCGGGCTAGTTCCGGCGAGCCTGTCTGGCTCGGCAGGGCCGCGCAGCCTCAATTGACCCTGGAGGGGTCCGGGCGCCACACGAGGGCCACAGCAGCGAAGAGGCTGACGAAGGCCGCTGAGGAGAAGAAGGCAACAACCCCTTCTCCAACTGGGCGCGCACAAACTCCGCCTTCTTCGCCTCCCACGGCAGACGTTGACTCGGATGTCGACGCGGAGCTCCCTTTTGATCTTGGGCCTCTCAGCCCGAAGAGGAAAAGGAAAGCGGTGGAGGAGGAGGAGATGGACGACGAGTAAGTACTCCGTTCCTTACTGCCATTTCCACTCCCCTGAATTAAGCCACTCATCTTGATCTGTTTTTGCTTTTGCAGGGATGCAGAGACGTTGGCCCAGCGGGTGAAGAGGGAAAGGGCCTCGGCGAGCAGCCAGCCCTCGGCTGGGGCTTCAGTGACGCCACTGGTGGTGCTGAGCAGCCCGGACAGCAGCCCCTGGCACAGCCCCTAGCGTAAGTTCGTCACCATCCACTTACTCGACATGTGGTAGGTGTTCGATGCTATGGTGCTAACCTCGCCGGGTTTGTAGGAAGGGAGCGGCAGCAGGAGGAGCCACAGAGGGCTACCCCCAACACACCACCCCCACCGACTACGCCGCCGCGAGGGGCGTCCCCGGCAAGGGCACCAAGCACGGAGCCCACACCCATGGAGGAAGAGAGGAACTTGGGCACTGGTGGCTCTGCCACAGCGCCAAATACTGGCGGGGAGGGGACTTCTGCTTCACAGCCTCGCACTGGTGAGTCGCCTGTTCTCTGTCTCTGTTTTTTCCTTATTCCTTTTCTTGGCTTCATTGCTCCCATTACTGCCATGCCCTCCTTCAGATATGGAGGACGTGGACGCCATTGTCGGGAACATTTCTGAGGAGGCCGCGACGGAGGCCGACAGGATCGCCGCCGAGGAGGCCGCCAAGGATGCTGATGAAGACACCACTGCGGGGGCCGCCAAGGCGACCGACGAGGCTTCTGCCGAGGGTGCCAGTGGTGGGCCTGTCGGGGAGGCCGGCAAGGCCACAGCCGAGGAAGAGGTGGTTGACGATCAGCCTTCTTCCTCCACAACCTCGGCCCCCGGCAGATATCTGAAGGTGGGCGACGATCTCTTCGTCCATCTCGTAGGGGCGTCAAGTTCCCGAGCGCCCGCCGGAGGGGAAGTCTTCGACGGCGAGGTGCTCGCCGCCACCGGGCTCGACGTTGTCGATGAACCGGGCGTCGGCGGCGATGGTTCTCCAGAAGAGCAGCTCTTCCGCGCTATGGGGGCCAATTTCCGGAAGCTCTAAGCGCTCTACCGTGCCCGTCTGGACAAGGTTAAGTCTAGGATGGCAACGGTGGACGAGGCGGAGGTGGACTTCAAGGCGCGCGTTGCCGAGGAGCAGACCTGGTTTCACCAGACCCGCGAGGAGCAGAGGGCCTTTCAGGTTGAATTGGGCGAGCGCGATGTAGAGCTCACCATGAAGATGTCTGACATCGTGAAGGCCCAGGAAGAGGCGGCGAATTTGGCTACCGTAGCCGAGGCCGCCCGGAACCAGCATCAAGCCGCCTTGGATTCCTAGGAAGAAGACCTCTCCGCGCGTGAGGCGAAGCTTGCTGCAACGCTCCGCAGCAAGGATGAGGAGCTCGAGGCCTTTGTCGTGTGGTGGACTCGTGAGCTGGAGCAGAGGCACACGGAGGCACTCGATGCCCAGGCTCTGGCCCACGCCGACAAGGTGAAGGAGCTGGAGGTAGAGCGGGACGAGCTGAAGGAACATGCCCTCAAGCTGTCCGACGAGAAGAGAACGCTCAACTGTGCCTTGGCAGAGGCGCAAGGAGCGGCCATCAGCAGGGCTGGGGAGCTCTCCAAGGCGCAAAACTCCATCAGAGATCTCAAGTTGAAGCTGGAGAATCTCAAGAAGATGCTGTCGGAGAGCTCGGCTCGGGGTGAGACCTTGACCAGGAGCCTGGAGGAGGAGAAGCAGCTGCGGGCAGACGAGGCCGCCTCCCACCAGGAATATGTGGCGGGCGAGAACAGATGGATCAGCCGGCTGGAGTACGTCGCTGGCAGGGTCACCTCGCAGTTGGCCCTCATGGGGATGCCAAACATGAGGTATGCCCCTGAGTGGAGCGGGACCGTCAACGCCAAGCTGACCCTGTTCTTCGAGGGCGTCCTTGGCGCCTTGGCTGATCTTCACTCCAACAGAATGGCCACGCTGGCCGGGGAGGCCCGACGACTTTTCCGGGGGGGTCATGACCAAGGTCCTCACCAAGATGGCGTACTGGAATCCCGCCCTTGACTTCGAAGCCCCGATGGATAGCTTGCCGGAGGGTACTGACCTCACGGTGCTCAAGGAGCGCATCATGCCCGTCATCAGCTGCATCGACGAAATCAAGAGGGTGGAAGGCCAGCGCCGGGATTAGGCATCCCGTTCTTCTTCGCCGCTGCGGGTTCATGACCAAGACAAATTTTATCTTTAGTTGGAACCGCAGCAATGATGTGATGTAACATAACTTAGAAGTACTTTTGGGATTATGCATGCTATTTCCCTGTTTATTGCCTCTTTGTACGTCCACCCTACGCTAGCTGGGTAGGCTTGCCGGCGCAGAAACCCAGGGCGGCGTCTTGGGGAGGGGTCCCCATTGGCCTACCAAGCGAGCGTGCTGCCGGGTGAGCCACCTTACCGCCCTCAACACAGCTGCTCGAACTGTCGAGTTTGACTCGAGTCAGAGTCGAGAGCCTTGCCAATTGCGGAAGGCTACCCTACCGTTTCCAACGCAGGCGTTTGAACCGTTGAGCGGACTCAAAACAGAACAAAGGCATTGTCGATCGGGAAGGGCCCCATTTGCATGCAGGTTTCTTTTTGTACAAAGAACGACAGCTCCGAGGATAATAACATTATATAATAGAATGGAAATATCCGGGGTTCAATGTAACTTAGCTTCTGTTTGTAGCCGCTCGAGCGCTGATCTTCCGGCCTCCTTCCTTCTCAAAGAGCCACGAAGACGAAGGAGTGCTGGGCTAACTGCTAGAGCGGATTCTCACAACTGCGCCCCCTACCTGGCGCGCCAAAGATGCCGGTGTATTGGATCGACACCTATGGGATCACAAGAATCCCTACTACGGTTGCGGGACGCGGGGTTGAGAGAAGAGCGGATCAAACAGATAGCACACGGTTCCTTTACCCAGGTTCGGGCCGCGAAGATGTGTAAAACCCTACTCCTGCTTTGGTGGATTGTATATATGTGTTCTTTAGCTAGCTATGGGGCGTGAGGAGCTCCAAAAAGCCAAATCCTCCTCCTGGTCGCCTCGGGCCTCCTTTTATAGGGAAAAGGGGTTGCCACAGTGGCACACAGGAGGTGGAAAGGGTACAGTGATGCGAGGTTATCCCTCGCATTACATGACAAGGCGCATTTAATGCGTCTTGCTTAGTTGTCCTTGCTTTATCGGGGATGGGTGAGATATCCATCTTGTCCGTCGCCGCTCCTTCTTGTGTCGACACGCGCCCTAGCCAGCGATGCCTGAGATGCCATGTAGGCAGGCAGGTAGCTGAGGTGGCGCAATGGTGGGTCTTCACGAAGATCTACATGTCGCCACGCAGGTGCCTGCCCAGCTGGCTGGGTCGGCAGTTGCATGGGGCGGTGGAAGCTTAGTTGGCGTGGGCCTGATAATGGCCCTGCGGATGTCCTCGATAAGGGCCTCTTGCCGCAGCGCCTGCTGTCATCCCCGGCAAGGTGCTTGCCGGAGGTCTTATGGTCTTCCTTGGCTGGGATGCCGCCAAGGGTCGTCATCTGCTTAGTGTGTATCTGATCTTGAATGTCTTCACAAAGATCTGCATGCCACAACGGGGATGTTTCCCGAATCCTTGCCCCATGGGGGCAGTGGACTGAAGGGGGATTTGCTCCGTAGGAATGGGGCGAATTGTCCCGGCAAGGGTCTTGCCGGGGCTGCTGAAACTGGCCGCCGGCAAGGATCTTGCCGGGGGAATCTGCTTCGTCCCTTTGCTCTTTGTGGTCTTGGCCTTGGGCTTCAGTTCCATCGAGCATCGGTCTTACCCTGGCTCACCTCCCTTGCCGTGCTTGGTGTGGTGGTGCCCGTGGCTCAGACTGCCCGTGCATAGTCATAGGGGTACAAAAAGTGTACCCCTCTTTTTGTACACCGACAACCATGTACTCCTACATGGCCTTTCACAATACCGTTACCCAGCATATTCCACACTTCACTCTCTTTACCGGACATGATCATTTCACTCTGATCCATCACCCAGATGAACCAGACCCGACACAACTCTAAGCATAGCAGGCAACATAATTAAATAGCATGGTAGGAAACACATCACATGGTTCAAACAACTCCTACACATGCTAGTGGGTTTCAACTATTTACTGTGGCAATGACACATCATGCAAGGGAATGGGGTTCAACTACCGCAGCAAATAGCAGTTCACACGCTGTTGCCTTAATGCAGTAAAAGAGAGCAGGAGCGAGAAGATGGGTTTGTATCGGAATGATCAATGGATTGCTTGCCTGACAGATTGGTTGCCGGGCACTACTCTTCAGTTGGATACGTAGATGTATCCTCGGGAGCAGAACCTACCACGGAGAACACCGATGATACAATCAATACACAACCAAATGCAACAATATGATGCATGCTCATGACATGGCAAGATGAATGTGTTTTGAGCTAATGCAACTATAAACAGAAAGGTTTGAGCTCATTTGAATCAAAGATTCAAATTCTAGCCCAAACTATTATTAATTAAAGTGCATTATCATGTTTTGATGTGAACAACAAGGTTAACTTGCTTAAACATGCATGAAACCTGTACCAATGGAAATATTGGATTTTTCTGATAATTTTCATATATAAAACTTTTTCATCTGAGCTAGTGTTGAATTTATAGGAATTTTCGAAGTTAGGGCATTTTCTGAAATAAAATAAATCATTTTTGATTTATTTAAATCACAGAAAACACTTACTACGTCAGCATGACCTCATGCTGACGTCAGCAGGTCAACAGGCCTGGTCCAGGTCAAACCTGACAGTGGTTCCTGCGTGTCAGTGGCATTTGTTTAACAAATTTAAATTAGTGCTAACCCTAGCTTAATTAGCCGGCTGGGCCCCACCTGTCATTACCTTAGGGGGGTCAAACTGGGCCCACCCGTGGTCAAAAGTGGTCAGCGGGGTCAAACTGGCCGGTGTTTAGCCGTCGGCGAGGCCAGACGTGGCGGTGCGGTGCGGGTTTCGTGCTCCGGCGACCAAAACGACGGCAGAGCACATCTAGGTGATGCGGGGAGTGAGCCGTGTCCAGTGGTGGTGGAGGTTGGCCTCGGGGTCACCAGAAACGGCGCCAGTGACGACCTTGGCGGCTGCCGGAGCTCGGGTGAGCTCGGGCTCGTCGCTAGGAGGCACGGCGAGGCACGTGGAGTGGTGCGTTGGGCTCCTGGGGGTGCGGTAGGGCTGGTGGACAAGGTGGCGCGGCTGTTGCGTGGCCGGAGTATCGTCGGCGACGAGCTCCGCGGCGGCGCGTGCGGGTGAGCTACATGCAGTCGCTATGGGACTCGAGAGGGAGAACAGAGAGGATGGAGAGGTGGCCAGGCTCACGGTGGTTGCAACGAAGCTGACGGCGAGGTCGGGGACGGCCTGCTGCGACGGTGACGGCGAAGGGGATCTCTGGCCGTGGTCGACAAAGACGGGGTCGGTGGAGGCAGTGCAGAGCATGCGAGCGCTCGGGGCTCGTCCTGCTCGACGGAGAGGAGGGTGGCGGAGCTCTTAGACACGGTCGGGCGGCGGAACGGCGGCGGCAGCGTCGGCCATGGTGGAGGGGAGCGAAGGAGAGAGGGGCAGGGGAAGTGGACGTGTCCAGGGGGTTCGGGGCGCGACGTGGAGGTCGTCCAGCCCGTCCCGCGACGAAGCGGCAAGCAGGTGTCGTTCCGCTCATCGGCGTCACCTCCCTGCCTGCCTGGCGAGAACGAAGCAGCTGGCTGGCATGGGCCAGCACAGTGCTAGGCCGCCAGGTGGGCCGGGGCGTGGGTTTGGCCAAGCAGGTGAGTTTCCATTTGTTTCTGTTTTATTTTTATTGCTGTAGGTTTGTTGCATTATTTAAAATACTTAGGCATCTCCAAAAATCACTAAACTGCACATGCCCACTATTTGGAATATATCCAGCATGGAACATTTTAGTTTGGGATTATTTGAGCATTTGAAATATTTTATAGCATTTAAATGTCCAAATGCAAATACAATATGAATTAATCTAGTGACTTTAGGATGTCCTAGAAAATTGTGCGCCATTTTTGTCAAAGGTTTGAGAACAAGGCGAAGATGATGATCATTTTTGAAGGGCATTTTGCGTAAATTGGAAAAGATTTAATTAAACCCTAGTAGGCAGAAGAGGGGTGCTGGGGTTTCTGTCATCCCCATTTCAAGTTTCTGCAAAAGTTAAACATGATGCACACTCTAGCTAGTCCTAATGCAAGCACTGACTAGGGATGTGACAACTCACCCCCACTCAAAAGAATCTCGTCCCGAGATTCAGGTTCCTCCGGAAAAAGGGTGGGGTACTCAAGTCGAAGACGATCCTCCCTTTCCCAAGTAGCTTCGTCCTCGGAATGGTGTGACCATTGAACCTTGAGAAACTTGATATTATGACGTCGAGTGGTACACTCGGTTTGATCAAGAGTATGAGCGGGGTATTCTCGATATGTGAGGTTATCCTGGAGATCAAGCGTTTCGTGGTCCACTCCGCGGATAGGATCCGAGAAGCAACGCCTGAGTTGATAGACGTGAAAGACATCATGAACTCTGGAAAGATGCGGGGGTAGTTCCAATTGGTAGGCACCTTCTCCTCGTTTGGCAAGAATGTGAAAAGGACCGATGTAACGAGGAGCCAATTTCCCTTTGATACCGAAGCGATGGGTTCCCTTAAGAGGAGTAACCCGAAGGTAAGCCTTATCGCCGACTTCGTAACTCACAACCTTATGATGGTGATCATATTGGCTCTTCTACCGAGATTGGGATGTTTTCAATTTCTCACGAACGATGCGAACTTGCTCTTCTGCTTCCTGGAGCATATCCGGACCAAAGAATTGTCTTTCCCCGGTTTCTGACCAGTTAAGAGGCGTTCGACACCTTCGTCCATACAGAACTTCGAAGGGGGCCTTGCCCAAGCTAGCTTGATAACTATTGTTATAAGCAAATTCGGCGAATGGAAGACACTTCTCCCAATCCATACCGAAAGAGATGACAGAGGCTTGGAGCATATCCTCCAGAATTTGATTGACTCGTTCTACTTGACCACTTGACTGAGGATGAAAGGCAGTGCTAAAAGAGAGACGAGTCCCCATAGCATTTTCGAAACTTTCCCAAAATCGAGAGGTGAATAGACTTCCATGGTCTGAGTTAATCTCCAATGGCACTCCATGAAGATATACTATTCGAGAGATATACAAGTCTGCAAGCTGGCTAGCGGTTATACTCTCTCGAACAGGCAGGAAGTGGGCTACTTTGGAGAGGCGGTCGATAACGACGAAGATAGCATTATTCCCTTTCCTGGTCCTGGGAAACCCGGTAGTGAAGTCCATACCGATCTTATCCCATTTCCATTCAGGAATAGCTAAAGGTTGAAGGGTGCCAGCAGGTCGTTGGTGCTCTGCTTTAACTCGACGGCAAACGTCGCAGTTAGCAATGAACTGAGCGATTTCTCTCTTCATCCTAGTCCACCAGAACCTCTAGCGTAGGTCCTGATACATTTTGGTACTACCGGGATGAATCGTGAGAGGAGATTCATGAGCCTCCTTAAGGATCAACTGCCGTAGTTGTTGTTTCTTGGGAACCACCAAGCGGTTCTCGAAGTACACAACACCTCGATCATCCATAGAGAAACTTTTAGCAACTCCGCTAGCAATGTTCTCCTTGATCCGAGATATTCCTCTATCATACCGCTGGGCAGCTATGATTTGATCCATAAGGGTAGGTTTCATCACCAAGGTGGAAAGGAATCCTCGTGGAACAATGTGAAGGTTAAGCTTTCGAAATTCCTCGTGGAGAAGTGGTTGCCCTTGTTGTAACATCAGATTGTTACAATAAGACTTACGACTTAGTGCGTCAACCATGACATTGGCCTTCCCAGGGGTGTAAGTGATTCCTAAGTCGTAATCTGTGAGCAACTCAACCCAACGTCTTTGCCCGAGATTCGGATCCGGTTGGGTGAAGATGTATTTCAGACTTTGGTGATCCGTGAAGATTTCACAGCGATTACCAAGAAGGTAATGTCGCCATGTCTTGAGTGTGTGGACTACAGGTGCAAGCTCTAGATCATGTGTAGGATAGATATCCACATGTGGACGCAACTGTCGAGATGCATAGGCAATCACTTGACGATCTTGAACGAGTATGCAACCTAGTCCTTCTCGCGAGGTATCGTAATAGATAACAAAGTCCTTGGAAAAGTCTGGTGGTAACAGTACAGAAGCAGATGTCAGGCGTCTTTTCAATTCCTGAAAGCTGGACTCGCACTGTGGGGTCCACTCGAACTTTTTATCTTTCTTGAGGAGTTCAGTTAGAGGTTTAGCAACCTTGGAGAAATTCTCGACGAAGCGTCGGCAATAGCTCTCTAAGCCAAGGAAACTCCTAACTTGCTTGACCGATTCAGGTGGAGTACAATCAAGGACGGCCTGAACTCGCTCGGGATTGATAGCAATTCCCTTACCAGAGATTACATGGCCTAGATATGTCACTTCTGGCAACCAAAATTCACACTTGGAGAATTTGGCATAAAGGCGGTGCTCTCGAAGTTTCGTCGATACCATCCTTAGATGCTTGGCATGATCTTCCTTGTTCTTGGAGTAAATGAGTATATCATCGAGGTATACCACGACGAATTTATCCTAGTACTCCATGAATATAGAATTCATTAGCCGGGAGAAAGTGGCTGGGGCATTGGTTAACCCGAAGGACATGACAGTGTACTCGTATTGGCCATAACGAGTAACAAAGGCGGTCTTGGGAATGTCCCCGTTCTTAATTTTGATTTGATGGTAGCCCAACCTCAAATCCATTTTGGAAAAGACTGAGGATGCAGCGAGCTGATCATATAGGCCGTTGATCCTGGGGAGCGGATACTTGTTCTTTATGGTGACCAGATTGACAGGTCGATAATCTACAACCATCTGATCCGTTCCATCCTTCTTATTGATGAATAGGACGGGACAAGCCCAAGGAGAAGAACTAGGACGGACGAAACCCTTTTTCAAGGACTCATCGAGTTGTTTCTTAAGCTCAGCTAGTTCTGAAGGTGCCATCTTATAGGGTCTCCTAGAGATTGGGACAGTTCCTGGAACAAGATCTATCACTAACTCTACATCTCTGTCAGGTGGAACACCTGGCAGTTCTTCTGGAAAGACATCCGGAAAGTCACGGACTACCGGGATATCTTCGAGTTCTGGTAGAGGGCTGGCATTAAGAGAGTAGAGCCGACGCTCAGCCGTTCGGGCTAAAACATTAACTGTCTTGTCGGATGGGTGTGTAAGTTGAACAGTCCTAGTGTAGCAATCAATCTTGACGTAATGAGCTGTCATCCAGTCCATACCCAAGATGATGTTTATGTCCGAGGACTTGAGAGCTATTAGGGATGCAAGAAAAACAAGTCTATCGACAAGAATTTCATTCCCATGGCTTACCCTAGAGGTTTGCCATCTAGAGCCAGGAGTTTGAATTTCCATCGTGGTGGGCATGTCACAAAATGTCATGTGGTGCATTCGAGCATAGCTCTCAGATATGAATGAATGAGATGCTCCAGTACCGAAAAGAATAGATGCCGGATGGTAGTTAACAAGAAGCATACCAAGGACGATGTTAGGATCCTCATAAGCTTCCTCAGCAGAGACATAGTTGACATGGCCACGTGCAGTGGGGACTGGCTTGACATAGTTCACCTTGCCTGTTGGCTTACCACGGCCAACGGACCTTCCTGGCTGGTTCTGAGGACACTCTCGCATGTAGTGGACTGGTTCTCCGCACTTGAAGCATGTCACAGTGGCAGTGCGTGGGGCGGTGTTGGCAGAAGGTCCTCCATAAGTCTTCGGCGGTGCATACAGCTGGGTTGGGCGAGGCGCCTCATAGGATGGCCTCGGAGTGAACCTGGCTGGCAGGGCTGTGTTTGGAACCCACACACGACGCTTGTGAGAGCCAGAGCCGGATGAGGAACCAAAGTCACGAGGATGCTTGCGTGTGGCTTCATAATCAGTCTGACCTGTTTCAGCACTGATGGCTTTGTTCACTAGCTTCTGGAAGGAGGTGCACTCGTGCAGACGTAGATCTCGGCGAAGTTCAGGGCTGAGTCCCTTGCGGAACCTCGCCTGCTTCTTGGCGTCAGTGGACACTTCTTCGCGAGCATAGTGTGCCAAGTTGCCAAACACGCGACTATAGGCATCCATGGTTAGCCTGCCCTTGGTGAAATTGCAAAATTCCTCCCGCTTGTGATCCATGAGACCTTCCGGAATGTGATGTTCACGGAATGCCTCACTGAACTCTGCCCAAGTCGTGATCTGGCCAGCAAGACGCATAGCCTCATAGTTTTCCCACCAAAGGCTAGCAGGGCCCTCAAGATGGTAGGCAGCGTAGGTAACTTTATCAGCTTCAACCACACGGGCAGAATGTAGCTTGTGGGTGATACTGCGAAGCCAGTCATCCGTATCAAGAGGTTCAGCGGAATGATGGAACTTCGGTGGGCACATCTTGATAAAGTCATTAATAGACACCACGTCATTCCTCTGGCGAAAGGCAGTATTCTGCTCTATGAGTTCCAGCAGACGGTTGGTCTCTCTCTTGTTCCTTTATGCCTCCAGCATAACTTCAGCCAAGGAGGGTGGTTGAGGCAGATTCTCATCTCTAGCCCCATTGGCCTCACCCTGCTCCTGAGCAGCAGGGGTGCTGCGAGTGTTGACCATCCTAGGAAAACAAAACAACGGTTTAGACAAGGATGGCAAAACTTTGACATAGGAGTGCAGAAGGTAATGGATGACACGGAATGCAGGGATGTTCATCTGTACGACATGGTAATATAGAAACTGCCATATATACACCATTGGTCATACACCATACATAGTTTAGTACAAGACAATGCTAAAGTACAACTGCGGTGAAAGACGATACATCTCATCAGAGGCACTCCAAGCTCCTATACATTATTTATCTACGCCTCCGGAACTCAGTACACACTAAGTCATATTCCACAAGACACGCAGGACTGTGGAAATACAACTACTACGATACTACTACTGCCACGGTCTAACTCAGACATTCTGTAGTAATCTTCGTAAAGATTACCCCCGTAGCCTGGAAGTGGAACATGTGGATCTGGAAACTCTCGAGCACTTGAAGGCTGTGGACCAAAGGGACACGGATGCGGCCTCGGTCCCGCTGCTGGTGGTAACCGACGCTCACGTGGAGGTGTAATACCCCCAACGTCACGCCAATCCATATGATCGGGCAGACGAGTCCGCACGGGGTACAAATCCCGCATATCCAGATATCCGGCCTGCACGGGAGGTGCAAGCCGTGTCAGAGTGGCCCAGTGGGCGGCTCGAGTGTTATAAAGCTCCATCCGGAGGGCACGGACCTCACGGTCCCTATCCTCCAGCATCTGAGTGGTAGTCTGAAGTAGTGGCTCCTCATGAGCGGCATCAGTATACAGACCCGTGTAGTAGCCTTCCTTTCCAAGAAGTGAGACTGGCATGTAGCGGAACTCGGTGTTCAGCAGCAGGGCATGCCTAGCCCGGATGATAGTCATCATCGAGTACGCGGCATCCTGCACTGCCATCTCGATGGTAACCCCGAGTCCATACGTCCAATGGATGGGGTCGGTAGCTCCGGGATATGAAGGGTATATCCGGACTGTGCAGAAATACTGACTCTGGTTGAAATCCCGGTACTGCTCCTCCACAGTGTACTCAGGATACCAACGGTAGCCGGTCTCGGCCAACACACGGACCAACATGGCCGTGTGACCTGGCACATTAATGCACCAGGTCAAACGGACCACCTGATGAGGTGTGCGGTCAGACATCTGAAACACGATATAATGCAAAGGCATTAGAATTTCTAGAAGAAATCGGGCAGCATAACAACCATAAATGCTCAAAAAAGATTTTGAGACATCATACAATGATAGCATAGCCACTCAACAACAGCATATCAAGGTTCTGGTCCAACTAATCAACATACTGGAAGGATAGAAACTGAACTGAGGCTTGAAACCAACAATCCTAAGAGTCTACGGATTAGTAACACGTGAACCTAGTAAAGATGAGAGGCCTAGTCATAAACCCCCGTAGAAAGAATAGGATGACTCAGATCAGAAGGGCATAAGGTAAGAAGTAAAAGAGCCTTATGTTCCCTTCCAAAATCAACTCCCCTACATATAACTAAGAATTTTCTAGACTCAACATCGACCAGTTTGGCTTGAAGAACCTACAGGCAGTCCGACTCTGATGCCAACGCTGTCAGGACCCCGATCCTAAGTCACACCGATCTAGCTTGTAACACATCATATCACTTTGCGGCCTCAAGCACGGTATCCCCACGGGTGCCACCTTACCTAGCCCGGGACCGTTTGCGCATTTTGGTACACGTATATGATAGTGTCGCTAGCATCCATATGACAGAGAACCGGGCCGACATGGCTAGTTATAAACCAAAAGTGGCACTAAATTACAGAGACATGCATCCATGACCCAGCAACAAACGTGTCGGTCATCAACGTATGAACCCAAGTCGTAGCAAGCTACATGGACTTAAAGAAACAACGCGTGACATTTCCCCTAAGGGACAGACACAGGAACGAAGAAGGACACATGCCGGCCAGCCTACGTGTTCCGGAGCAGTAGCAAGCTTCCAAGGCTCAGTGGAAGCACTAGGAGGCATTTCCCTGTAATATAGGCTACCAAGGGTAAACAACTAGGTGTCGGATCCCACACATATCAAGCATTTCAATAACATACACACAATATGCTCAATATGTGCAAATACAACATTGCATCACAACAGAACTCTATGACTCAAAGTACTTTATTTAAGAGGCTCTGAAGAGCCATACATAACATATCCATACAGATAGGGGCACATGACCCAACACTCAAGTATACAAGCATACAAGCACAAGTGGAAGCTAACTTGTCTGAGTACAGACAACTTGGATAGAGAACAGGCTTGCTGTAGCCTGACTATCTACAAGGCCCTTCACAAGCTCAGGATCTCCGTCTGGGTAGAAGCTACTCGTCGACGTCAACGCCTATGTAGAACCCCTCAGAGGTGGCAGGGTTCTCCTCTGCACCAGTTATTAAACAAACATGAGTACAAAGGTACTCATCAAGACTTACAATAGAACATATCATACATGCATCATTATCAATAGGGGTAGTGGAGTTTATTGCAGCAAGCTAACTTTGACTCTTGGTTTACCTATTCTACAACTCTCAGCAGATTGCAAGATGAGACTACGCACACGAGTCCACTACTCACCACAACAATACACTACCGTGAATCCTCTTCTGTCATCCCACGGAAGGGCCATCCACGGCACTCACACTTGTTTTGAGACTTTTATGAGTAACCATTAACTTGTCTATGAACTGTATAAGCAACCAAGTTGTCCTTAACCGCGAACAATGGCTATTCGAATAGATTGGTAACCCTGCAGGGGTGTACTTCTTCACACACGCTTCCACCACTTATCGTCGTTTACTCGACATGTACTCGGAAACCTTCAAGCGGAAGCCTAGCGAGGGTGTCGGCCACGACCTGACTAACCACACAAGTCCCTAGTCTAGGTTTATCACCTATTTGGGTTCCATCCGTGGGGAGATCCGGCCGGGGTGTCGCTCACGGCCCCAAACGATGTGTACAGGGTTCCCGAATCACCAAACGGGCGACCGGTACATCGTGCCACGTACTTGCCGCATCACAGCCCACCCTGAGGGTCAGCGCTGCGCACGACCACCAGTAGACTACAAACACCTGAAACTAGTTGCAACTCCTGGACAGAGGACAAGGGCAGTTAATAAGTCGAGAGAGTCAATTAAGGATCCCAATGCGTGGTAGTAGCTGATCTTAAATCACACATACAGATCTCAGGTCCTATGGACGGTTCCAATGAAACAACCCACCATGTACTCCTACATGGCCTTTCATCGATACCTTTACCAAGCATATTCCACACTTCACTCCCTTTACCGGACATGATCATTTCACTCTGATCCATCATCCAGATGAACCAGACCTGACACAACTCTAAGCATAACAGGCAACATAATTAAATAGCATGGTAGGAAACACATCACATGGCTCAAACAACTCCTACACATGCTAGTGGGTTTCAACTATTTACTGTGGCAATGACAGGTCATGCAAGGGAATGGGGTTCAACTACCGCAGCAAATAGCAGTTCACACGCTGTTGCCTTAATGCAGTAAAAGAGAGCAGGAGCGAGAAGATGGGTTTGTATCGGAATGATCAATGGGTTGCTCGCCTGATAGATTGGTTGTCGGGTACTGCTCTTCAGCTGGATACGCAGATGTATCCTCGGGAGCAGAACCTACCACGGAGAACACCGATGATACAATCAATACACAACCAAATGCAACAATATGATGCATGCTCATGACATGGCAAGATGAATGTGTTTTGTGCTAATGCAACTATAAACATAAAGGTTTGAGCTCATTTGAATCAAAGATTCAAATTCATGCCCAAACTATTATTAATTAAAGTGCATTATCATGTTTTGATGTGAACAGCAAGGTTGACTTGCTTAAACATGCATGGAACCGGTTCCATTGGAAAGATTGGATTTTTCTGATAAACTTTCATATATAAAACTTTTTCATCTGATATACTGTCCAATTTACATGAATTTTAGAAGTTAGGACATTTTCTGAAATAAAATAAATCATTGCTGATTTATTTAAATCACGGAAAACACTTACTGCGTCAGCATGACCTCATGCTAACGTTAGCAGGTCAATAGGCCTGGTCCATGTCAAACCTGACAGTGGGTCCTGCGTGTCAGTGTCATTAGTTTAACTAATTTAAATTAGTGCTAACCCTAGCTTAATTAGCCGACTGGGCCCCACCTGTCATTGACCACAGGGGGGGGTCAAACTGGGCCCACCCGTGGTCGAAAGAGGTCAGCAGGGTCAAACTGGCCGGCGTTTAGCCGCCGGCGAGGCCAGACACGATGGTGCGGTGCGGGTTTCGTGCTCCCGCGACCAAAACGACGGCGGAGCACATCCACGTGATGCGGGGAGTGAGCCGCGTCCAGTGGTGGTTGGCCTCGGGGTCGCTAGAAACGACGCCGGCGACAACCTTGGCGGCTGATGGAGCTCGGGTGAGCTCGGGCTCATCGCTAGGAGGCACGACGAGGCACGTGGAATGGTGTGTTGGGCTCCTGGGGGTGCGGTAGGGCTGGTGGACAAGGTGGCGCGGCCGTTGAGTGGCCGAAGTCTCGTCGGCGACGAGCTCCGCGGCGACGCGTGCGGGTGAGCTACATGCAGTCGCTATGGGGCTCGAGAGGGAGAACAGAGAGGATAGAGAGGTGGCCAGGCTCACGGTGGTTGCGACAGAGCTGACAGCGAGGTCGGGGACGGCCTGCTGCGATGGTAACGGCGAAGGGGATCTCTGGCAGTGGTCGACGAAGACGGGGTCGGTGGAGGCGGTGCAGAGCATGCGAGCGCTCGGGGCTCGGCCTGCTCGACGGAGAGGACGGTGGCGGAGCTCTTAGACACGGTCGGGCGGCACGGTGGCTACGGCTACGGCGGTGGAACGGTGGCGACAGCGTCGGCCATCGCGGAGGGGAGCGAAGGAGAGAGGGGCAGGGGAAGTGGACGCGTCCAGGGTGTTCGGGGCGCGACGTGGAGGTCGTCCAGCCCGTCCCGCGACGAAGCGGCAAGCAGGTGGCGCCGTGGCGAGCTCACGCTCGTCGGCGTCACCTCCCTGCCTTCCTGGTGGGGACGAAGCAGCTGGCTGTCACGGACCAGCACAGTGCTGGGCCGCCAGGTGGGCCGGGTCGTGGGTTTGGCCAAGCAGGTGAGTTTCCATTTGTTTTTGTTTTATTTTTATTGATGTAGGTTTATTGCATTATTTAAAATACTTAGGCATCTCCAAAAATCACCAAACTGCACATGCCCACTATTTGGAATATATCCAGCATGGAACATTTTAGTTTGGGATTATTTGAGCATCTGAAATATTTTATAGCATTTAAATGCCCAAATGCAAATACAATATGAATTAATCCAGTGACCTTAGGATGTCCTAGAAAATTGTGCACCATTTTTGTCAGAGGTTTGAGACCAAGCCAAAGATGATGAACATTTTTGAAGGGCATTTTGGGTACATTGGAAAAGATTTTATTAAACCCTAGGAGGCACAAGAGGGGTGCTGGGGTTTCTGTCATCCCCATTTCAGGTTTTTGCAAAAGTTAAACATGATGCACACTCTAGCTAGTCCTAATGCAAGCACTGAATAGGGATATGACAGGAATTGATGTGGGGTGGGAGTGCCAAAGATCGTGCACGGTCTAATAACAATATGCGTGAATGATAATAAGGAAAAGTGGCGTGGATCCGCCGATTTTTGCAACGCTCAAGGCTGGTAGTTTGTATTTTTATATTTCTAGCTAGCTGGTCTATCGCACACGGTTCGTCCTAATTTCGGAATAAACTTACCCGCCTTTAGCTTGCAACAGGTGGTGGTTTTACAGCGCACTGGCATCGCACACGGTTAAGCCAGTACCTCCACCATTTGCTCGTGTTTGCACGGTCGTGGTGATTTCAGCGCACTTGCATCGCACACGATTGAGCCAGTACCTCCACCCTTTGCTCCCGCTTGCACGGTTGTGGTGATTTCAGCGCACTTGCATCGCACACGGTTGAGCTAGTACCTCCACCTTAATTTGCTTGCGCTTGCGCGGTCGTGGTGATTTCAGCACACTTGCATCACACACGATTGAGCCAGTACCTCCACCTTAATTTGCTCGTGCTTGCGCGGTTGTGGTGATTCATATCACACTTGTATCGCACACAATTAAGATATTATGCACCGTGTCCGTTGAGGGTCATCAGAGTCTTTGCAGCAAAAAATAACGTTAGGGAGGATCAAAAGACAGCCACACCAGCATGTGGCCCAAATATATATGAGTGAAAAGGGTGGTCTGTGATGTTCAAAATTCCAATGCACAACTTTGACCCCGCGGGCCCACGGCTGGGCACGTCGTTGAAAATCGATGAGAGGGGCCAGAAGTCAAGAACCACGTGGAAGTGGACAAATATATGTACGAATATCGGGGATGTTTAAAACTTTAAATACACAATGCATAACTTTGGTGGCACCTACCTCGCAAACCCGAAATCAGCCTAACAACCACCTAGCTAGGATATATATAATGACATAATGTCGTACCTAGCTAGGATGCTTGGCCCACTGCCTCCCACTTCATGTCAGCGGGATGGATGCACGTAATGATCGATACTTTGGTCATACATGCATGTCGCCATGACCTACCATAAGACGGACCAATGAATCTTTCATTTGGTCAAATGACAGTTGTTGTTGTCGATAAACTGCTTAGGCCAATAGATTGAACCATCATAAAAATCACACAAGAGGGACCTCAAAACCAGCACCTCTTGCATGCAGCCCAAAATGATGTACGTTGGGAAGGGGTGATGTGTGTTTTCAATATAGAATAATATACAATTTAGATGTGGTACCTACCTCTCAATACAGACAGCAACCATGAAGGCAAGGTAGTTAAGGACGAGATACGTACGCAGGGTTGGATGTAGGTCGAACCCAGCAATCCGAGCATCTGGGAGGGAATCCAAACAATGCATGAGCTCGAGCTTTGGTTGACTGACATTTGACGGTGACCGGCCTTAACATGAACTAGGAGGAATCCATTCATGGCCAACACATACCCATCATTATCGGTCAAAGGGATGATATATATA
>LR738713.1:284444103-284465331 GCA_902687465.1 Secale cereale
TGGTGACATGCTATTAACCATATAAGACTTTCTCATAGTCATATGACAAATGCTTACTAAGACAATGATTCTAAAGTAACTAAGTTGTCTCAAGAGAAAATCACAAATGACTGAAAGTTTTACAATATGAAACTGGAACATCAAAAAGATTTGCAATGAACATGATGTGCAAATATGATCAAGTGATATCTAGCTTGCCCCCTTTAGTGATGCAAAACATAAATGCTAGGGCACCTTCAAGGTTTAAGTGATGACTAGATACAATCATTTCAGAATAAACGATATCACAATCATGCAAAAGACAATGCTACTTTGGGACAATGCACATTACACTCAGAATGACAATCATGCTCTCAGTAGTTGATGCCTGAAGTGCTAGAGATTTTTATTATGAAACATGGAAGCAATTGTGTCAACGGTAGTAGTACTTCATATGTGTCATGTATAAAACATCTTATAAGTTGCAAGCCTCATGCATCGAATACCAATAGTGCTCGCTCCTTGTCCTAATTAGCTCGGATCCCCATGGGTTATCATTGCATTGCATATGTTTTTACCAAGTGTCACAAAGGGGTACCTCTATGCCACCTGTACAAAGGTCCAAGGAGATAGATCGCATTCGATTTCTCGTTTTTGATAAATCTCAACTTGAGGACATCCATACCGGGACAACATAGAAAATAGATGATGGACTTCTCTTTAATGCACAAGCATATTCTCATGAGAGATTGAGGATTAAGGTCCAAGCTAAAACTTCCACCATGATGCATGGCTTTGGTTGGCGGCCCAATGTTCTTCTCTAACAATATGCATATTAATTCAACCCACGGTAAATCACCCTTACTTCAGACAAGACGAACATGCATAGCAACTCACATGATATTCAACAAAAGTGTGACAGTTGATGGCGTCCCTAGAAACATGGTTACCGCTCAGCAAGCAACTCATAAGAAATAAGATACATAAGCAACATATTCTTTACCACAATAGTTTTTAGGCTACTTTCCCATGAGCTATGTATTGCATGGTTAATTTGCTTAATGCAGGTGGAGGTTAGCAAAAGACTAGGAGCGACCAACTAAGAGAGCAATGACGGTCATAATCATGCAGAGCGACAAAGCAATATTGAATCAGGCATGGTAGTTATATCGCTACTTAGAAATAAAAGATCATCAAGGCTTGACAGACTTTCTTTACAGTCTTGAATATGCGTGAGCATACGCCAAGTCAATCAAAATAAATTCTCGAAGGAAGATATTACTAAACCATACCACATCATAGGCAAACAAACCAAGTTGGTACTCCAATAACACATTGGGAACCCCCCAGCTATCTGAGATTAACCATAAGAAAACCTAAACTACTAAGCACCATCATGAAAGTAGCATATTTATCATAGACATATTAACCCATGCAACGGAAGAAAACTCTCTTAATAAGGTGAGCATGGTAATTAAAGAGAGTTCAAGCAACCAACTAAATAAAAGCTCTTTGAAAAGATAAGCATGAATACTAAGAGCAAAGCACGATAGTTGCTATTAAAAAGACAAAGAACACACACATCATAAATAGACATTAAAATTCTATGTAATGTTCTAGGTAGAGGTGGAGCGTGTTTTTCTCCCACATAAAGGAATGCTGGGTTCCGACTCGTTATGAAAAACTAAAAAAGAAAACTAAAAGCAAGACGCTCCAAGCATAGCACATAACACATGAAGTGATAAAAATATAGCGGAACGAAAGACGAACTGATAATGTTGATGGAGAAGGGGATGCACGGGGGGCATCCCCAAGCTTAGAAGCTTGAGTCTCCTTGAATATTTCTTGGGGGTGCACGGGGGCATCCCCAAGCTTGAGCGCTTGACACTCCTGAATCTTTTTATCATCTTCCCTCGCACACTTGAAAACTCCCTTCATACATAACTCATTCATAATCTGATTAGCGAGGTTAGTACCCTTAATAAAATAATTATACCTTGCTGGAAATAAGGATATTCTTGAATTTAAACTGTTTCTCAAGATTGCCAAAAGGTTTTTGCAAAGAAAAAGCAAGTTCTTAATTTGCAAAGTGAAGGTAAGGCAAAACAGGACAGAATCTGTGAAAAACAGAACAGCAGGCAGTAATTGACCTGTTCGGGATACTTCTGCAACTCAAATCAAAAAACTCAGAACTGACGCACGAAAGACAATTATATAGAGAACGCTGTCGAAAATATTCAGACCAAAAAGATGACCTGGTGATTTTATACGAATTTCTCTATCCAAGGACAGAATCTGTTTCCTGGACAGCACCTCACAACTTTTGAACTTTCTAGCAATCAGAGGCTATACTTGGCACAAATATGAAAAGCAAAGATACAATGATGATGCTACAGAAGTAAACAACATCAAGACACAACAAAAGCAAAAAATTTATTCATGTGGGCTGCCTCCCAAAAGCGCTTTCTTTTATGCCTTTAAGCTAGGCATAATGCAAAGATCAAGTTTTATCAAGAGTAAAAGAATAACTAGCCCGTACAACGGACTCAAAAGGTAACTTGACCTTCTTACGAGGGAAGTGTTCCATCCCTTTCTTGAGAGGAAACTGAAATTTTATATTACCCTCTTTCATGTCAATGACAGCACCAACGGTGCGCAAAAAGGGACGTCCCAAAATAATTGGACATGAAGGATCACATTCAATATCCATAATAGTGAAATCAACGGGCACATAATTATCATTGACAACAATAAGAACATCGTCGATCCTCCCCAAAGGTTTCTTTATGGAAGAATCAACGAGACGAACACCAAAAGAACAAGAATCATAAGGTTTCAATTTAAGCATATCATATATCCTTTTGGGCATAACAGAGGTACTAGCACCAACATCACATAATGCATAACAAGAGAAGTCATTCAAATAATTTTTTATCATAGGATCCCAACCATCTTCTAGCTTTCTAGGTATGGAGGCTTCTACTCTAAGTTTCTCCTCCCTAGCTTTGATGACAGCATTAGTGATATGCTCTGTGAAGGCAAGGTTAAGCGTGCTAGTGCGGGGGTCTCTAGACATCTTGTGAAGGAAATCAATAACTTCTGTAAGAGTGCAATTATCAAAATCAAGGTCACGAGCATCAAGTAAAGTGGTAGAGGTGTCCTTAAGGCTCACATGTTTGGTAGTTGACGTAGCATCACCATTAATAGGTCCATTGGTACCACGAGTACATTGGGTGCTAAGAGTGCGAACATTCTCAATAACTTGGATAGTAGCAACAGTGTGGTGGGTAGGAAGGCTCTTAATTCTTTCCTCTTCCTCCCTTTCTCTAGCCCATCTCTCTTTAAGCTTAGCCATCATCCTAATATTTTCATTGATTTGCACTTGAGTAGCATTAATAGGGATGACTTCCTTCTCCTCAAGAGAAGAAGTTTCAATTTTCAGCAATTTTAACTCATTGGCTAAGTGGTCTACCTTAAAAGAAAGATGATCTAGTTTATGTAGTCTCTCTTCTACATTCTTATTAAAGGCTTTTTGGGTAGTGATGAAATCTCTAAGCATGCTCTCTAGTTCAGTGTTGGAGTTCTTGGTACTAGGATAAGCATTGTTGTTCCCATAAGAGTTAGAGGGGAACGGTCTAGAATTGTTACCAAAGTTACTCCTATAAGCATTGTTGTTGAAATTATTTCTAGAGATAAAGTTAACATCTACTTGTTCTTGAGCAATCAAAGAATTTAAAGGAACATCACGAGGATCAACAGTAGATTGCTTCGAAAGTAGAGACATGATCAAGTCAACTTTTTCATTGAGGGAGGAAATCTCCTCGACAGAGTTTACCTTCCTACCTGTTGGAGCGCGTTCGGTGTGCCATTGGGAATAGTTGGTCATCATCTCATCGAGAAGGTTTGTGGCAGCACCAAGTGTAGTTGACATAAAAGTTCCTCCCGCGGCCGAATCTAACAAGTTCCGCGAGGTAAAGTTCAAGCCTGCATAAAAAGTTTGGATAACCATCCAAGTAGTCAAACTGTGAGTAGGGCAGTTCTTGATAAGAGACTTCATACGTTCCCAAGCTTGGGCAACATGTTAATTATCCAATTGTTTAAAATTCATGATGTTACTTCTAAGTTGGATAATTTTAGCAGGTGGATAGTATTTTCCGATAAAAGCATCTTTGCACTTGTCCCATGAATCTATGCTATTTCTAGGCAAAGACTGAAACCAAATTTTAGCTCCTCCTCTCAAAGAGAAAGGAAAAAGCTTAAGCTTAACAATATTACCATCTATTTCTTGGTACTTTTGCATATCACAAAATTCTACAAAGTTGTTCAAGTGTAAAGCAGCATCATCTCCAGCACCGGAGAATTGTTCTCTCATGACTAAGTTAAGTAAAGCAGGTTTAATTTCATATGAAGGTGCTGAAGTGGCAGGTGTAGTGATAGGTGTGCTGATAAAGTCATCGTTGTTGTGACTAGTGAAGTCACACAACTTGGTGTTCTCGGTGGAACCCATAGTAGCAAGCAAGCAAGATAACTATTTTTGTGATTTTCGATAAAAGAAACTAAAGCAAATATGAAAGGTAAACTAACAAGACTAAAAAGCAAAGGTAAAAGATAGCATGCAACTCCCCTATCCTGAAGAGTGGAGTCCCCGGCAACGGCGCCAGAAAATACTCCTTGATGGGCCTCGAACCCCTCGTTGGATTACCCCAAGTGGAAGGTGTAAGATGCAGTAAGTAGAAGTGTTTTCCCCTAGCAAAGATGCCAAGGATTGAATCCCCAGAGACTCCTAGGTTCAACAGGTAGGTGTCAACCGCTAACGACGCTATTAGCAATCAACGTGGACCTACACACAGATACAAATAACTTTGCTCCCAACGAGTACAGAGAGGTTGTCAATCTCTCCGGCCTTGTAGTTCACAAAGGGTTAAAAGCAATATGATAGTAGTGATAGATAGTGTTTTGCAATAGTAAATAAAATAGCGAAAAGTAAATAGTGTATGTGATCAATGATGGTAATATGGACCGGAGTCACATGATGTTCACTAGTGATGTCTCTCTCCCAAAAGACGATAAAATAGCTATGTGAGGTAACAAATTACAGCTGGGCAATTGACAGGACCACGAACGCAAACCAATGCTGGCTACATTACAAGAAAGGTTGAGGTTCAAAGCATGGGCGGTACGCCAAAGTAAGTAGACCGAAATCCATCTGCATCTACTACTAATCATCCACCTTGAGATATCTATCCAGAACATCTCGCTGGTATTAAGTTGCGAGTCCCACCCATAGTGTAAACTCAATGCAACAGACAACTGCATTAAAAGAACTTTGCGTAAAGTAAACAATCCTTGCACCCGCGGGCACAAGCACTGTTGTTTTCCCCCTTGTGGCAATAGCACATCCCCTCGACTCATGTTTCTGTCACTCAAGCTAGTCATCGAGGGGCATGAACCCACAATCGAGCATAACGTTCCCTCTTGGAGTCACTACCTACTACTTGGCCAAAGCAATAAATAACAACGGAGAACATGCAAGAATTACTTATGAACTAAAATATAAAAGAGCTGAATCAAATATATTACTCAAGATCAATCTGAACATAATCTCATAATCCATCGGATCCCAGCAAACTCAACATAGCAACAACGTAAGGATTACATAGGTGCCTCGATCATGTAGGGCAGCTCACGAGGACTAATTAGTGAAGCACGAGAACGGGAGGAGAACATCACATAGCTACTGGTCATGGACTCATGGTCCAAGGGAGACTACTCACGAGTCATCCGGGAGGCGTCCATGGTGGTGGAGAAGCTCCCGGTGGTGATCCTCCCCTCCGGCAGGGTGGCGGGAAGAGTTCTCCTGGTGCTCCCGATCTTGGAAGCGGCGGCGGCGGCGGAACAGAGATGGGATCGCGAAAAGAAGTCCTGTTTCAAGGGTTACGGGGGACCCTTTAAATATCTGCCAAAGTAGGGCACCGGGGGGCTCTCGGGGGGCCGAGGCGCCCCCCCCCCGGCACGGCCCAGGGGGGGCGCCCACAGGGCGCCTGGAGCCCCTATGGCCCCCCCAGGCTCCCCTTCGGAAGCAGTGTCGTTCCCGGAACACTGATTTTTTATATATATTTTCTGTATTTTTCTGGGCAGTTCTCGAAATGTGAAAACCTGAAATACAAAAACAGCCGAAAACATAAACTGGCACTGGGGTGCACTGGATTAGTAAGTTAGTCCAAATATGATCAAAAGTGTATGGAAGTGTATGAATATCATAGCAATATCACCCAAAAGTGGCATGGAGCAAGCAGAAATTATAGATACGTTTTGGACGTATCAGCGGGGGGGGGGGTCGTCCCATGCATGTGCTCAAACTTTATTTTGTCTAGCATGGGACACATCAATATATATCTATACATCTATACACCTCTATAGTGTGTGAATAACTTTGAGTATCATCTACATTCCACCGGATTCTAGCAGATGTACACTCTAGAAGACTCCATGGTTGAACTTAAGCATAATGCACAAACCTCAAAACACAAGCTCTTCTCCTTTGTTCTCTAGAATCTTCCATATCTTAATTGCCCAAACCTTTTTTCTAAATGAATTGTCACTTTTTGTTTTTACCTTTACAATGCACAATTCCATGAATCTTAAAATATTTTTTTATAAAACTAATTGATTTTGGATGAGATGAACTATAAGAATTAAACGAACATCTACATCATGCATATCTGGGAGAAGAGGCGGGAAACCGATGAGAGGAGTGAAGAGAAACGGTAGCCTGTTTTGAATGAAAACCTAGTAGAGAAGGAAGTGTGAGCTACATGACGCATGTGCATAGTGCTTACCCATGTACTGCATGTGCTGTCGAAAGGGCTCAGGGTTGCCGTTCGATCTGGGAGCATCCAACGGTGCACATGTACGATCCATGGGGTTTGGGTTCTAGCCAGTCAGAACGCACGACTCAGATTGCGCGCACAGCGGGGGGGGGGGGGCTATCATACGGAAACCAACACACGGTGAAAACCGGTGAAAACCACAAGAAAAAGATGTTTTGAAGTTTCAAAAAAAAATCAAAAAAAATGCGGGATGTTAAGAGGATGATGTTTTATTGCCACACAAAATTTCAAGTTGAAACACATTACGAGATGTGAGCTATGAAAATGAAAAATCCAGTGTTCAATAGTGCCAAATAGTAATTTCACTATTTAGGGTGGAATATATCTTTTTCATAGCTCACATCTCGTAATGTTTTTCAAATTGAAAATTTGTGTCGCAATAAAACATCACCATCTTAACATCCCACATTTTTTTTCATATTTTTATGAAACTTTAAAATATGGTTTCCATGAAGTTTTGGTTGAATATCGGCGTTCGTGAGTGAACCGTGTATTATTTGAAAACATTTCGTGAGAAGAATCTCGGTTTTTAAATCCCCGTAAATCCAAAAGTAAGCTGAAAATCTTGAAACTTGCCATGGTGTCACAACATGGCACTTATATGTCGAGGAATTTTTTTCGTCCATTGTGCCGCACGTTTTATTGCAAGCCTCTTACAAACCAGAGCTTCTATCAAAGAAGCCTCGTTGTTCCGATAGGGAAACATGTCCCACTTGGGGGCGAAATGTAATCAGTGCCTGTTTTTTGCATTGTATTTTATTCTACGGGCAACATAGAACGACAGGATATCCGTGCTGAAATTTAAACTTATTCAGGGTTCGTTTGGCCTTTTTATACACTAATTGAGTTTCCTAGGCATTTAATGTCCATAATTCAAATCTGAACTACAAATACATGCTCCAATTCACCAAAATGGCTAGAAAAATTATACATGTGTCCTTGGGTGCATGTTTAGGTCCCATGCCAGGAATGGGACCGAATTACAACCGTACCAGTGTCATTGCTCGTCCTCAAACATTTCGAATCTCGGTTTTTAAGTCCCCATAAATCCTAAACTCACCAGAAAGTAATCAAAGGTGGCATGGTGTCACATCATGGCACATATATGTCGTGGTAAAACATTGTCCAATTTGGGCCAAGCTTTATTACAAACCACTTACAAAAACTGGAGCTTCTCTCAAAGATGCATCGTGGTTCTGATAGGGAAACATGTTCCCCTTGTGGGCGAAACATAATCACTGTCTCTTTTTGCCTTGTATTTTCTTCCACGGGTGTCGGAATCGACACCTATGGGATCACTTGAATCCCCTTCTATGGTTGATGGGCGCGAGGTTGTGCAAAGAGCGGGTCTAGGAGTCAGCACAGGGATCGTTTACCAATGTTCGGGCCGCGAAGATGCGTAATACCCTAGTCCTGCTTTGGAGTGTATTGAGTGTTCTTGAGCTCTTGAACTAGCTATGGTGTGTGCCTAGTCCAAAAGATCTGAATCCCCCTCTAGTATGCCTCGGTCCTCCTTTTATAGTCAAAAAGGGGTTGCCACAGTGGCACACAGGAGGTGGAAAGGTATACACATTAAATGCGCTACTTAGGTGTCCACTTGATTTATCGGGGACGGCAACGAGGCCCGTCCCATCCGTCGCCACTCCGTCTGGTTGCGACGCATGTCCAGGCCAACGAGGCATGCAGCACCATTTAGGTTGACAGGAAGCTGAGATGGCGTGGTGGTAGGGTCTTCACGAAGATCTGCATGCCACCACACAAGTGCTTGACTAGCTGGACCAGGAACAACGTACTGCCACGTGGGTACTTGCCTGGGCTAGTGGGTCGGCCGCGGAGCTAGAGCGATGATGGGGTGGCAAGGGCTTGCCGCGGTCTTGCGTCTGTTCCCGGCAAGGGTTTTGCCGGGGCCTTTGTGAGCGCCCTCGGCAAGAGGCTTGCCGGGGCTTCGGGGGTGTGTTCGGCAAGGAGCCTTGCCGGAGCCTCGTGGGCATCCTCGGCAAGGAGCTTTGCGGTCGTCTTGTCTTTTGGTTGTTATCTAGGATTCACAGACCCTTTGTCTCCACAAACATCTCCATGCCATCACGCAGGCGCTTCCCGAGCCTTGGTTCCAACGTTGTTGATGGTGTCGGAGCTCCTGGACCAAGGGTGGCTGCAATGGAGGCGTTGGGTGAGTTACCCCGGCAAGGGTTCTTGCCAGGGTCGTGCAGGACGCCCCAGCAAGGGTCTTGTCGGCGGGAGCCTATCTTGTTGCTTGGCCTTCTTGCGCCACTGTCTTGGCACCGCTCTGGTAGCCTTGTGCTTCGGTTTCCCTCCTATGCCTTGTTAGGTGTGGCTGCAGGCGTGGCTCTCACTGCCCGTGCACAAGTAATGGGTACAAAGGAGAGCCCCTACTTTTGGACACCGACGGGAGCCGCCGGGCCTAGGCCACACATAAGCGTGACGCGTTGTTGGGCTAGGCCCAGAACGGTGCACGGGCAGTTGGGGGCAGATTCTTTTTACTGCAGTAACTCCTTCGGTGGTTGCGCTTCCCCACGATCTGCGCTGAACGCATGGCGTGGGGGTCGTGCATGGGGTGACCGCAGTACGCTTGCGTCACCCCGTGGTTCCAAATAGTAAAGAGGCGGTTCGCGTCCTCCTCATAAAAAATAGAGGAAGTTGCAGGGGCGCGGCTCATTTACTAAGTGGACTTGGGTCGCCCCATGATCACGGGGCGCGAAACGGTCGTACCACGCGCCATCTGAATCCCAATCCGCCCGCCACGTGCCCCTCATGCATCGGGGAGGGTAGGCGGCGGACGCAGAGGATGCGGGCTTTAACGCCTGGCCGGGGGGCCGGGCGCTGCTAATTAGAGCAGCGGGTCGGTCTTGTTTCCTTGCATCTCCGACGACTGGATTGGTCAATTCGGGCGGTCACCTTCGGGCTTGCTTGGTCTCACCCTCCTATAAAGAAGGGGAGAGGGACAATGCTCCCCCCACTCATCCTCTTCCAGTCCGATCCCTTTCCTTTCGAACTCAAGGCGAGATGGCGTGGTCGTGGTCGTGCCCCTGTGGAGGCGACCAGGTCTTCCTCTCGTCAGAGGGCAGCGGCGGTCAAAGAGGAGCCGGACGCCCAAGATGAGGACCATGCCAGAGGTAGAGGCACCGGCTGGGGTCGTGGTCGGCGAGGCGGTCGAGGCAGAGGCGGGTGAGGATGGGGGACACCCACGTCATCATCATCTCCGTCTCCATCTCCTCCGCCGTCTCCTCCTGCCTCCCCACGCGGCCATGTCGGGGACACGACATTGAAGTTCATTCTGCAATGCGCAAGCTGCCGTGTAGCCGCCTTCATATTCCTGAAGCGCTCACGAGGGTGTTGGAGGTCGACTAGCCATCGAGGTTGAGGCTTCACATGAAGGGATGATGCAATGGCGCCATGTGGGTGAACACCAAGTTCCCTACCCCTCATGTAATGCTTCTCCACCGGGGGTGGACGACCTTCGCGCGTGCCCACTGCTTGATGAAGGGGCACGTCCTCTGCTTCAAGTTAGCAGAGAGCGATCTGCTCTCTGTCAAGGTCTTCGGGCTCTCGGGACACAGTCTAGGGTGCTGTGCGGAGAACTCGACCGATGACGAAAACTCCTCCTCGAGCGATAGTAATGGGGAGGACAGCGACAGCTACGACGAGGGTAGCAGGCGGGAGGATGATGGGTCCTACTAGGCGTCAGACACAACATCCCTGGGCGACGCCGGCAGCACCATCATCTGCATCGCCAGCTCCTTGAGCCTCTCGGGGTCAACTCCTTGGGAGGCTGGCGTTGGGAGGCCGGAGAAGATGAAGGAGGTGGGCGGCGTCCGTCAAGTCAGAGTACACGGGCATCAAATGCCTTCACCGTGTATTGCCGGCCCGCTGCCTCATCCTTCGGCTCTTCTCTCGGCGCCATCATCACCAGCCCCCTTCGGGACGGCCACCGGGATGTTCTCTTGCTTCTTTCTGCTGCTCGTCCTTCGCCTAGGCGCTCCCTTTGCCTTTTCGCCATCTTGTTCCATTTCCTTAGGAGAGGGACAAGAAAGGGATTACGAGCATGTTATCTCTTTTCAGTTTTTATGCCTATGGGCCTTTGTATGATTTAAATCCTGTAACCCCCTTGCTCATGTATGCATTCCATATGAATTGTACTTGTTTACAACGTATTAATGGAAACAAGGGTGTTTGTCGGGTTTCTTTTGTGCGTGGGTAGGGGCCACACTAAGGAATCAATCCTTGTTATCGTAAGATAAACATCGTACACTGACAACAGGCCTTACCGCCTTCCTTCTCTATAGCTCGACCACATTCACGCCCTTGGCGGAAGCAGGAGTAGAGTAGGATTAGGCCCTTCGTCCGCTCCTTTCCCATCACACTACTACCAAGTTCCGGTTCACAAATAAAGTTTGTTGGACGAAGGAAAAAAGGAGCATGATGGTATAAGAGCGAGCGAAGTCTCGCACATTCAGTTCCATACGGAAGTAAGGAGTGGGGGATGAAAGGCTTATCTAATTTTGTAGTTTCTGGCAACCTTTTCTTGCCGTGGTCGGTCCTTAGATCTACAGCCCCCGGTAACCTTGGTCTGCCGAGGTCAGAGTGTCGACCCGACCTCTTTCTTCCAAACAGCTCAGCAAAAATGTCGATGCATCCTGTAAACAATAGAGGATGGAAAGGAACTGCCAAGCACTATCAACCCTAACAGAGAAAGAGACTCAACGTAGCATGCATGCTAAAACTTAGGGTGCCGGCGCTTCATTTATTTATGCTCAGGGTCTGCGCCTAGCTCTGTACGAACGGTTACATGCCTTGCCGGCAAGGCTTGTACAAAAGGGTGGTTTGCCGGGGAGCCCTGCAACCGCGCCTTACGAGTAAAACTTGCGAAGATGTTCGATGTTCCAGGAGTTGCTCACTGGAATACCATCTTCGGTTTCCAGGCAGACTGTGCGAGGCCTGGTGACTCGTATTACTCGATAAGGGCCTTCCCACTTTGGCATCAACTTGTTGGAATTCTTGGCCAACTGAACGCACCGAAGAACAAGGTCGCCTTCCTCAAAGCTTCGGGCATGAACCTTGCGGCTATGGTAGCGGCACAAGGCTTGCTAGTAGCATGCTCCTCGCACAGCCGCCCGAAGAGGATCTTCCTTGAGGAGCATTGCGTCATCTTGTAGCAATTGCTCTTGCTCAAGCTCATCGTAAGCAAGCACTCGGGTGACCTGTATGTAAGTTCCATGGGGAGAACTGCTTCCGCCCCGTAAACGTGGGAGAAGGCTGTCTGGCCTGTGGCTCGATTTGGTGTCGTTTTGATTGACCAAAGATCCGTCGGCCATTCATCAATCTAGCGCCTTCCGCACTTGTGCAGCCTGTCAAATGTTCTTGTTCGGAGGCCTCACAGTACTTCAGCATTTGCCCTCTCTGCCTGGCCATTGCTTCGAGGATGCGCAACAGAATCAAAACAGACCTTGCTGCCGAGGTCTTGAATGTACTGCATGAATGTGCGGCTTGTGAACTGCGTGCCGTTGTCGGTGACGACTCTGTTTGGTACACCAAAATGGCAGACTAGGCCCTTGAAGAACTTGATGGCTGATTGTGTTGTCACCTTTCTCACTGCTTCCACTTGTAGCCACTTTGTGAACTTATCGATTGCAACGTACAAGTACTCAGAGCCCTCGAAAGCACGGGGAAAGGGGCCCAGTATGTCGAGCCCCCAGACCGATAATGGCCAGGAAACAGGGATTGTTTGGAGAGCTTGAGCTGGTTTATGGAGCTTCTTTGAATGGAACTGACACGCTTCACACTTGGTTACTAGTGTCATTGCATCTTGGAGGGTAGGGGGCCAGAAGAAACCTTGCCAGAATGCCTTGCCGGCAAGGGCCCTTGACCCTATGTGGGAGCCACATATGCCTCCATGTATCTCTGCCAACAGCTCTAGTCCTTCCTCCCGGGGAATGCACTTCAATTTCACGCCGTTCGGCCTTTTTCTGTACAAGACGTCATCGACGAACTGATACATGGTAGACCAACAGGCTAGTTTCTCCACTTCTTCCTGCTCCTCAGGAAGCTCCCCTGCTTGGAGAAATCGGATGGTATGCTATGCCCATGCCGGAGCCCGGGGCTCGATAGTAAGGACTAAAGGCATCTCCTCCGCCATAGAAGCAGTTGTCTCCAAGGCCAGGGCTTGACGCCTTGCCGGAGTCTGTTGCCCTACGACAGGCTGAGCGTCCCTGGCAATATCTTTGCCAACGCCCCGTGGGAGCTCGACGGGAAAGTACTTGTCGGGGCCTGATTTCCTTCCCTTGTTCTACTCTGTCGATGGTTCAACGGATGGTTGAGTTAATCAAAGCACAAAAGTACCTGGTTCCACAGGTAGTTTGAGGGCACCGCGCTTTGACAAGTAGTCAGCAATGTCGTTCTCTGCTCGGGGAACATGTTCTGCTTGTATACCGTCAAAACGCTCCTCTAGCTTCCTCACTTCATCTACATAGGCCTCAATCAACGGGCTCTGGTAATCCTTGTTAACTTTCTTGATGACAAGCTGTGAATCACCCCTGAAGATGACCTTCTTGATTCCGCTATCTGCCGCGATCCTGAGACCGGCAAGCAGTCCCTCGTACTCGGCAGTGTTGTTCATTGACATCTCCCTAGGGAAGTGCATCTGGAACACATACTTGAGGCGCTCTCCGGTGGGCGCAATGAGCAGCACACCAGCACCGGCGCCTTGCAGCGAGAAAGCTCCGTCAAAGTACATAATCCAGTCATGACTTGTTTCCTTGCCGGGGAGAGCGGTTTCCTGGATCTCTTCGTTGGGCGTTGAGGTCCATTATGCAACGAACTCTGCCAAGAGTCTACTCTGAATCGTCAAAGTGCTTTCAAACTTCAAACTAAAGCTCGACAGTTCCAAGGCCCATTCCACAATCCTCCCGGTCGCATCTAGGTTATGCAATATCCGCTGCAACGGGAGGTGGGTGACGACGATAATTTCATGTGCTTGGAAGTAATGACGCAGCTTCCTCGAGGCCATAAGAAGGCCGAAGAACAATTTATGCACACCGGAGTACCTTGACCTAGCCCTCTGCAAGAGGGAGCTGACAAAGTAAACCGGGTGCCGCATCATCTTCTTCTTTTGCACTACTTCATTCGGTTGCGTTGCTTCTTCCCCTGTGGTGCCAGATTCTGTCATTGCTATTAGTTCCGCATTGACCTCTCTCTGAGCTACTAGTGCAACACTGACCACTTGATTCGCCGCCGCTAGATATAGCCGCAACAGCTCTTGGGGTTTAGGCGTGACCAGTATTGGCGTAGAGGAGGGGTATTTCTTCAAATCTTGTATTGCTGCTTTGGCTTCTGGGGTCCACTCCATTGGGCCTGCCTTTTTCAAGATTTTGAAAAAGGGAAGGGCGTACTTGGCAGATTTGGAGATGAATCTCCTCATGGCGGCAACGCAACCAGCAAGCCGACGCACATCCTTGATTCGCCTGCGTGCCTCAATTTGCTCGATAGCCTTGATCTTGTCTGGATTCGCCTCGATCCCACGATGTGACACGAAGAAATTGAGAAGATTGCCGGACGGAACGCCGAAGACACACTTCTCAGGGTTCGGCTTGAGGTTGATCTTGTGCAAATTCACAAACGTCTCTTCTAAATCTTGTATAAGCGTTGCCTTGTCCTTGGTTTGACCACTATGTCATCCATATAGCCTTCCATATTTCTATTGTGACGCCCGGGTAATCAAGTTACAGTAAATCTTTGCTAATGATGCCATGTCACCATGATTACTGTTACTAACCTCGCGTTAGTTCAAAACCGATTCAAATTCAATTAAAAATCAAGCAAACAATAAAAGTTTTCAAATATTAAAACTAAAATGTTCGGAGTGAACCAAATAATGCATAGGTAATTATGGTGAAGAACTTAAATTCAAATAGAATATTTAAATGCACTATACTGATTTAAGCAGTAGCAAAAACAATTATTTAAATGCCTTTGGTATTTTATAAAATAATAAATTGTTTTAATTCGGGGGTAAAACTTTTATGACAGTGGCTTATCATGGAACATTATCTTAGGAGCTATTGTCATATTTCCCTAAACTAAAAATAGTGTGTAACTAAGATAAAACAGAAAAGAAAAACAAACAAAAAATGGGGGGGGGGAGAAAACCTCCCCGCCCTACTGGACTGTGGCCCTGCTGGCCATCCGGGCCAACCAGGCCGGCCCAGCCGCCGCTCCTTAACCCTCATGGCAACCGAAACCCTAACCCCCCATCGCCACTCCCACCCACTCACTCGCTCTTCCCCCGATCTAGATCGAGATCGGGGCATGACCCGACGCCGGCGTCGCTGCTTGGAGCTCCACGGGCCTCGCTTGAGACACACCGTCGCCTCACCGCCGTCGGCGTTTCGTCCTCGCCTCCTCCCCGACGCGCCTCCCCAAGCCTCGCCACCCCCGTACCCCGGCCACGCCTGTAGGCCTCCGTCCCCCCCCCCCTCGTGGCCACCGGCGCAGGCGCCGCCCGCAGCTCATGCGCACGCCCTCGCCGCGACCTCGCTCCTCTATGGCTCACCCTGTGGCCGCGCTGCCCTTTCTACTAGTTGCTGCTGCTTTTGCTGCCGCTGAGCCGTCCACCACGACCTCTCCCCCTCTGCTTCCGTCGTCGGGTCCGGCCACGCCCACGCTCGGGGTGAGCGCGAGCTCACCGCACCACCGCTAGCCCCGCCGTGCCGGGAGCCTGTCCGCGCGCGCCCGCGCGACCCCGCTCGACTCCCCTGCCTCGCCCCGACGACCACGCCCTACAGCCCCGCACGCCGCCCGGTTCCGTTGCTGCTGTTGTGCTGCTCCCTGGCCTTGCTGGTGCTGCCCGCCTCCGCCTGGCCGTGCCCCGCGCCTCGCTCCCAGCTCTCTCCGCCCTCCTCTTAGCCATGGTTGGCGAAGCCCCCTCCCCCACCGCGCCCTGTCACACCCGCCTCTCACCGCACCGCTCAGGGCCACGCCTTCCCCCCCCCACTGCTCCGCCCGCATCCCTCCCGCTTCACCCTGCGTCGCCGGCCGCCAACTCCGCCGCTCGCCGGCGCTGGCCGCCGGGCCACCGCGCTCGGGCGCCCACACCCATGCGCCCAGTAGGGTGTGCCACCGCGGGCCAGCGCCCATTCGGGCTATGCCCGACGCCCACGCCCGCTAAGGGCCTATCGCCCTATGATAGAGGGGCCCTAGGCCCTAGAACAAAAATAAATTATTAATTAAAAAAATAATTAATTAAAATATTAATTAATTAATTAAACAAAGAATTAATTAATTTAAATAACTTAATTAGATTAACCTAATTACTGTTAGACTAATTAACCTGTTTAATTAATCTTAGTGTATGACAGTAGGCCCCACGAGTCAGTTTGACTCAATCAACTAACTGGTTGACTGCTGGCGTCGTGTTGACGTCATGCTGACGTCATAATTGTGATTTAGAATTAAATTAATTATGTAAATTCTAGAAACTGATTTAAAGCTTTGATAATTAATATAAAATAATCCGTAACTCGGATGAAAATACTTTGTACATGAAAGTTGCTCAGAACGACGAGACGAATCTGAATACGATGTCCGTTTGTCAGCCACACGCCCATAGCATAGCAAACATGCAACTTTTTCGCTCAGGTCCGTCTGTCTAAAAACGTCAAACACCGGGAATACTTTCCCGGATCTTTTCCCCCTTCGCCAGTAGCACCCAGTACTGCGTTAGGTCACACGTAGCACCGCATATTGCCATGTCATGCTTTGTGTTGCTTTGATGGCTCTGTTATTTATTGTGTTCCCCCTCCATTACTTCTTTTCGGTAGACCTCGAGGCTGTTGCGGATAGCCCGTGATCGACTACATCGACGACGACCCCTCCTTGCGAGAGCAATCAGACAAGCCCCCTCCCCCCCTTGATCACAACTGTTGATACCTTTACCTGCTATTCTAGTCCATTTGTGGATTAATATCTGACCGTTCCGACATATCAAAACCTTGAGTTCTTCCCTTGTTACATAAATGCCTTTGGTAAGTTGTATCGTTTGTTTTTGTCAAACATGATATGCTTCCGAGCTTGAATATTTACTTTTGAAACTTGTGGTATACGTTACTAAGATGCCCAATGGGTTGAACCTCTGTTTCCCCTAATCCGCGAGAACCCGAAAGTTTTCACAAGTCATACTCTTTCGGTGTTCTACCAGATAAAATTCCAACACTATAGTTTTATCAAAGCGAGAGGTGAATGAAATGATATGCATTAAAGAAGTGGGAGTCGACCTTGAACTTTGTGTTCATGCCCATGAAAATGATGTAGACCGTCTCGGAAGCTTCTTACCAAATGATTATCCAGTTGTATGATTCTTTCAGTATTCTTGAATTGATTCCTTACAGTTATGGTTCCGACCATGCTATCCTGATCTGATATATCTGATGGGAATTCATTCCCGTGCCTCGTCTATTTTGGCAAGGTTGAAGTATCTACTGTCATAGGTCAATGACCCGGTTCTACTTCTATCATGTTCTACCTTCGAGTATTACCCCCTGGTATCTTGAAGATGTCTTGCCATTGCAACACATCTTACTAACTTTGTTGAAGTAATGTTTTTCCTTGTCGTAATCACTCTACGGGTTCTGGGTTGTTGTCAACCGAGAACACCGACTAGTGAAATTATTCTGCATTACAAATCAAATATCCCTAGTATTTTTATTGGGAAATTCTGAACTCAATCTGGTCATTCCTAGACTATCGGCTGCATCCTGGTCTTGCTATCCTTGGTTGTGCTACCTCGTCCTTCTCTGGTGCACGAATTCTTCAGTGTGTGAGCACGAATTACGTCAAGCTTTCAACATCATGTTGCTTGTCTTGAAAGGCAACTTTGGTTCCGAGCTTGCATCTTATATGTTGATCTTATAACTTGCCACTTCGTCATTCCCTTGCTTGTTGCCATTGTTGTTTGATTGCATCCTCTTGAAACCTCCCGGCAAATGTGTCGGATCACCTTCAACACTTTGACTTCTTCCGAGATGTCAACTGTGTTCATGATGAGAAATACTCTCCTTGCCCTCGATGATTTTTATCATCATCGGCAACACCCTTGACTTCCTTTCATCGCGAACTTGTCCACATTACGAATACAACTTGCTCTCCAGCTAGTGTTGTGTTCTGCATTGAAGTATTACTGTCTTTTATGTTGAGAATGTTGTGGGGATTGCTCCACCTCTTAGAAATTCTCGGTATGAAGATACTTCTCATCATCACCATTCTTCCTTGGTCCCCGTGTTGTTTTCAACCGGGATACCAATATGCCAAAGATGTTGCTTGAGTTATGTACTTCTAGCAACCCTATTGGTTTGAAGTTAACGATCGACAGTTTGTTCTTAGACGGTTGGTTATTGAATCGTCACTCTAACATTGATCTTGGTGCCTAAGGTCATATTCGGGCACACCTTTCAACTAATGATTAATGGTGTATGTTTCCCTCGAGCATACAACATTACATCATTTGAATTGACAAGTGTCCTCTTCTTGTTCACATTATTCTGGAAATCCATCCGTTTGGGATTCTCGATGAATTATCGTTGAGCCCATAAACCACCCGCTCATCCTCTCCTTGGTTGAATGATGAACTATTGTTTCGGGAACCCGCTCCCATAGTTCATTTCCCAAGAATCTTGCAATGGTCATTTCGTTGATTTGTGTTGCACCTTTTCTTCTCGAACATCCCGAGTCTGAGGTATCTGAATCTCGGTTAGATATGATGGTTGGGACAACTTTCTAGGAGTTATGATGTGGTCCTTTGATGACCCGGTAATATGATGTCATTCCTAGCACCCCTGGCTGGAGGACCTATCATTATAATTTCTTTTGCAAGGATAACCATTCTTCGAGGAGGACATTGTAAGACTTATCTTATAAGTTGCTCCCGATGGATCATTTTTGTATCCAAAGTCTGACCCTTGATTGAAACACCATATCATTGCTACCTCGAAGCATGACAATGATACCCCGCTCATCAACAAGAATATTGGAGGCGTGATGCTAAGTGTTCCATATTTAGTTGTCCAGACACCGTTGTATGGGTAACATCTTGATTAACACTTGCCTGTTTATCTGAATGGTTGGGTACTTGCTCTCCTACCCTGTATGCCAGGTTCTTCTTGTCCATCGGATGGATATACTCCTAATAATTGTGTGTAATCATAATTTTCCTTTCCATTTGTTTGTTTAACCTTTCCTTGATCTACATATAATCTAAGCAGTAATAATTCTCTGCTTAGGTAAACATCTTGTTATGCAACTCTGTCGGTAAGACCCTGTTACTATGGTTGGTAACATTCCGGTAACCACCGATGGAAGAAAACTTTGCCTACCGGTCCGCCTCGTTTCAACGAGCAAGAAAATGGTTCTCTTCGTCCCCCGTCCTTGGTACCGACATTGTTGCCAACTTAGCTGATAGACTATCCTCTGACATGCCTTGCTTTCTATGCAAGATGTCATCGCCCGTCCTACTCGTAACCCACATGGTGGGCCCATAACCCACAGGTCCACTGGATCGAAACCTGACTCTTCTTTACAACCCGGATTCTAATGTATCATTTGCACCTGGCTTCGTATGTGATTCACGAGCTAAGTTATATACCATTATTCATCCTGGAATCAAACGCCATGTTATTCTCGTTGTTCAAGCCCCCATTCCAGCTTCTGTCTTGGCATCGAATGATTGCCTACCCATCTGAAACTTTGGTACCATCGTATGTTGCACTCAACGAATTCATAGAAATACAATTCGTGGGGTACCTCATGTATTTCCCATTGAGTTCACCGTCAGATGCCTAGCTATGTGGAGATTTGTTCTTCCAGAGTTTTTCCCCCTGGTCGCGTTCGTAGGACGATGGAGATCCCGAAGAACGGATGATAACTTGATCATGATGACTTAAATCGGATAAAAGAAGAAATCAACGAAAGAGAGCAACATCTTCAAAAGGTCAGCCAAGGCCGAGAAGACCCTTTAGGTTTTCGCTACCAACACTTTTTCCCCGTGCTCCACCACTTAAATCTCGGGACGAGATTTCTTGTAATGGAGGAGAATTGTGACGCCCGGGTAATTAAGGTACAATAAATCTTTGCTAATGATGCCATGTCCCCAGGATTACTGTTACTAATCTCGTGTTAGTTCAAAACCGATTCAAATTCAATTAAAAATCAAGCAAACAATAAAAGTTTTCAAATATTAAAACTAAAATGTTCGGACTGAACCAAATAATGCATAGATAACTATGGTGAAGAACTAAAATTCAAATGGAGTATTTAAATGCACTATACTGATTTAAATAGTAGCAAAAACAATTATTTGATTGCCTTTGGTATTTTATAAAATAATATATATTTTTAATTCGGGGGTAAAACTTTTATGACAGTGGGTTACCATGGAACATTATTTTAGGAGCTATTGTCATATTTCCCTAAACTAAAAATAATGTGTAACTAAAATAAAACAGAAAAGAAAAACAAACAAAAAATGGGGGGAAAGAAAACCTCCCCCACCCTACTCGACCGTGGCCCAGCTGGCCATCCGGGCCAACCAGGCTGGCCGAGCCGCCCCTCCTTAACCCTCATGGCAACCGAAACCCTAACACCCCATCGCCACTCCCCCCCCCCACTCACTCGCTCTCTCCCCCCTCGATCTAGATCGATATCAGGGCACGACCCAACGTCGTTGTCGCCACTCGGAGCTCCACGGGCCTCGCTGGAGCCCACCATCGCCGTTTCGTCCTCGCCTCCTCCCCGACACGCCTCCTCGAGCTTCGCCGCCCCCGTACCCCGGCCACGCCTGTGAGGCCTCCGTGCTCCTCCCCCCTCCCCCCACGTGGCCATCGGCGCAAGCGCCGTCCGCCGCTCGTGCGCGTGCCCTCGACGCGACCTCGCTCCTCTACGGCTCTCCCCGTGGCCGCGCTGCCCTGCTACTGGTTGCTGCTGCTTTTGCTGCCGCTGAGCCGTCCACCACGACCTCTCCCCCTCTGCTTCTGTCATCGGGTCCGGCCGCGCCCACGCTCGGGCTGAGCGCGAGCTCACCGCACAACCGCTAGCCCCACCACGCCGGGCGCCTGTCCGCGCACGCCCGCGCGACCCCGCTCAACTCCCCTACCTCGCCCCGATGACCACGCCATGCATCCCCGCACGCCGCTCGGTTCCGTTGCTGCTGCTGTGCTGCTCCCCGGCCGCCGTTGATTGTTGCTGCTGCGCTACCTAGCTTCGGCTCACCACCCCCCTGCGTGCTTGCCTTGCCGGTGCTGCCCGCCTCCGCCTGGTCGCGCCCCGCGCCTCGCTCCCAGCTCCCAGCGCCCTCCGCCCC
>LR738713.1:284465430-284549542 GCA_902687465.1 Secale cereale
CGTCGAGCTACGCTGGCCGCGCCCTGTCACACCCGCCTCTCACAGCACCGCTCGGGGCCACGCCTCCCCCCTCCCACTGCTCCGCCCGCATCCCTCCCGCTTCACCCTGCGTCGCCGGCCGCCGCCTCCGCCGCTCGCCGGCGCTGGCCGACGGCGCCCCGCCGGGCCACCGTGCTCGGGCACACACACCCACGCGCCCAGTCGGGCGTGCCACCACGGGCCAGCGCCCGTTCAGGCTATGCACGACGCCCACGCCCACTAAGGGCCTATGGCCCTATGACAGGGGGGCCCCAGGCCCCAGACCAAAAATAATAATTAATTAAAATAAAAAATAATAATTAATTACTTAATTAAAGAATTAATTAATTTAATTAACTTAATTAGATTAACCTAATTACTGTTAGACTAATTAATTTGTTTAAGTAGTCTTAGTGTATGACAGTAGGCCCCACGCGTCAGTTTGACTCAGTCAACTGACCGGTTGACTGCTGACGTCGTGCTGACGCCATGCTGACATCATAATTGTAATTTAGAATTAAATTAATTCTGTAAATTCTAGAAAATGATTTAAAACTTTATAAATTAATATAAAATAATCCGTAACTCGGATGAGAATACTTTGTACATGAAAGTTGCTCAGAACAACGAGACGAATCCGAATACGCTGTCCGTTTGTCCGCCACACGCCCCTAGCATAGAAAACATGCAACTTTTCCCCTCCGTTGTCTGAATACGTCAAACACCGGGAATACTTTCCCGAATGTTTTCCACGTTCGCCAGTAGCACCAGGTACTGCGTTAGGTCACTCGTAGCACCGTATATTGCCATGTCATGATTTGTGTTGCTTTGATGGTTCTATTATTTATTGTGTTCCCCCTCTGTTACTTCTTTCTGGTAGACCTCGAGACTGTTGCGGATACCCCATGATCGACTACATCGATGTCGACCCCTTCTTGTCAGAGCAACCAGGAAAGCCCCCCCCCCCTGATCACCAGATATCGCCCATTCTCTCTCTCTTAATCTTGCATTAGAACTATTACTGTTGAATTATTCGATAGGTCCTATTCTATTGCATAGCCTGTCATTGTTTCTACAACTGTTGATACCTTTACCTGCTATCCTAATGCTTAGTATAGGATGCTAGTATTCCATCAGTGGCCCTAAATTCTTGTCCGTCTGCCATGCTATACTATCAGGCCGTGATCACTCGGGTGGTGATCACGGCTATATACTATACTACTACATACTCATGATGATGATTCGGAGGTGGGGGCTGAAGGGGCAGGTGGTTCCACACAAGTAGTGGTGGGCCTGGGTTCCTCGCAGCCCCCTGATGGTTACTTGGTGGCGGAGCGACAGGGCGGGTTGCGACCACCTAGGAGACAGGTGGGCCTGGCCCTGGTCACAGCCTGCGTTTATTTCATAATAACATGTTTAACGAGATCTTGGTATTTGATCTGAGTCTGGCCATTGGCCTATGCGCACTAACCAGCTACGTGTGAATAGTTATGGGCACTCGACGTCGTGGTATCAGCCGAAGCCTTCTTGACGTCAGCGACTAAGTGGCGCGCGCCGGATTGGACTGGAACGCCGCTCTGGTATTAGGAGCGGCTATGTCTACTTACCGGCCGCCCTCGCAATGTGCATGTGTGCATTGGGTGATGGGCCCAGACCCCCGTGCGCTTAGGACTTAGACCGACGTGCTGACCTTTCTATTGTGCTTAGGTAGGGCTGTGACGTGTTGATCTTCCGAGGCCGGGCATGACCCAGGAAAGTGTGTCCGGCCAAATGGGATTGAGTGTGCTGGGTTATGTGGTGCACCCCTGGAGGGAAGTTAATCTATTTGAATAGCCGTGTCCCTCGGTAAAAGGACGACCCGGAGTTGTACTCTGATCTCATGACAACCAGAACTGGATACTTAATAAAACGCACCCAGATAAGTTCCAAATACAACCCGGAGATCACTTTCCCACGGGGCTTCGAGGGGAGGATGGCCGGGTAGGATTATGCTATACGTTGTTACTTGGTGAACTTACCATCTATCATATTCTACTGCTGCAAGACTAAGGATGTGAGAAGTGAGGATACTTGTTACTTTCGAGCTACTCTCATCTACTCCTGCAAGATGGAGGTGGTCAGAAGCGTAGTCTTCGATTGGATTAGCTATCCCCCTCTTATTCTGGCTTTCTGCAGTTTAACCCACATATTTTACCCTTTTACACCGATACCATTGCATATGTAGTGTAGATACTTGCTTGCGAGTACTTTGGATGAGTACTCATGGTTTCTTTGTTCCCCCATTTTCCCCCCTTTCTCCTTTCTTCTCGGTTGATGCAACCAAATGGTGGAGTCCAGGAGCCAGAGGATCCCGATGATGTTTCTACATGGAGTTCGGCTACGAGGAGTAGTTAGGAGGTCCCAGGCAGGATGCCTTGCCTTTTCGATCGTTGCTACTTTTGTGCTAGCCATCTTATGGCAACTTGTTTAACTTATGTCTGTACTCAGATATTATTGCTTCCACTGACTCTTGTGTTTTCGAGCTTATGTATTCGAGCCCTCGAGGCCCCTGGCTTGTAATATAAAGCTTGTATTATCTTAATTTTATGTCTAGAGTTGTCTTGTGATATCTTCCTGTGAGTCCCTAATCTTGGTCGTACACATTTGCGAGCATGATTAGTGTACGGTCAAATCGGGGGCGTCACTGTAGCTGAGGCTCAAAACCAATTTGGACTGCTCTTGCGAATGTTGAGCCAGCACTCTTCAACCCGAAAGGCATTTGTATGAAACAATACGTACCACATGGGGTGATTAATGATGTCTTCTCTTCATCCTCTCTCGTCATGAAGATTTGATGGTATCCTAAGTAAGCGTCAAGGAATGATAACATATCACACCCGGCCATAGAGTCTACAATCTGGTCAATGCGCGGCAACAGAGAAGGGTCCTTTGGACATGCCTTATTGATGTCTGTGTAATCAATATACAGTCTCCACTTCCCATTTGCCTTCTACACCACCACCGGATTGGCCAACCACGTTGGATGGAGTACTCCTCTCACCAAGCATGCTGCCTCTACCTTCCTGATTTCCTCTCTGATGAACTATTGCCGTTCCAGAGCTTGCTTCCTGACCTTCTACTTGACGGGCCGTGCGTGAGGGCAGATAGCAAGATGGTGCTCAATCACCTCCCTGGGAACGCTGGGGATGTCGGATGCTTGCCACGCAAACACGTCGACATTTTCCCGCATGAAGGTGACGAGCACGCCTTCCTATTTGCCGTCTAGGGTGGAGATTATGGTGAAAGCCCCTCCCGTGCCATCCTCCTTGATGAACACCTTCTTGGTTTCTGGTGGTGCAGCTCTAGATTTCTTGCTCTTGCTTGTGGAGCTCTCTGGCACGTCCTCGACTGGAGCACTGCACTCCGAAGAGGTGCGCTTGCCGGAGTTGGTGCGAGAGGTCTTACCGGTCTTTCTCCCTCCCGGGGCTTCAGCGGCAGGAGCAAGTGCCTTGACGGCAGTCGCTACAACTGCCTCCCGGTAAAGTTGATCAGAGCAGATCAGCGCATCCTTCTTGTCGGAGGGGATGGTGATGACGGTCATCGGCCTAGGCATCTTCAGTGTGTTGTAGGCGTAATGTGATACTTCCGTTGTAAGGCAAGGGGATCTCGGCAACATAAAAAACAACCCTCTCCGTCCTATAGTTCAGCTCGCCTCTGAATGTCACGGGCAGCGTGACTTTCCCCTTCGGCTGACTCCTTCCCGGGTTGACCCCTTGAAACGTGCCCATCTCTTCGAGGTCTCCATCAGGAATTTGCAGCCTTTTGATCACAATAGGCGAGATCAAGTTTAGATCGGCCCCGCCATCAACCATTATTTTCGTCACCTTGAGGTTGCGTATTGTTGGTGAAACCAACAACGGCAAACACCCGACCGCAGTTGTGTGATCAGGGTGATCCTCGGTGTCAAAAATGATAGGTGTGCCGGACTACTTCAGCGGCTTCTGGGCATCGAACGATGGTTCTGCTGCTGTGATCTCACGCACCCACTGCTTGAGCTAGTGGTGAGAGGTGTGCAGAGAGGCTCCACCGTCGACGCACATGGCCTCCGTAGCTTTCTGGAACTCTTGCTCACTGGACTCGTCGTCCTCATCATGATCATCGTCTTCTTGCTTCCTATCGCGGCCTCGGGCGGGCCTTTCTTGTTGTTTATCCTTGCCGCGGCGGCCAGGCTGGCCGCCACGTTTCTTGCCAGATCGCTCCGCAGCATCTTGGCCCTTCTCCTTGTCCTGCCTTTCATATTCGGCTTTCAGCTTCTCTGCAAGTTGCTCGACTTGCCGGTAGTTCTGAAGTTCATGGCCCTTGGTGCGGTGGATCTTGCAGTACTGCTTGTCGGAGCCTCCTGGCTTGTTGGCAGCCGCCAAGGCCCGGCAAGCGACACACCTGGCAACTTCCTTGCCAGGGTCGTCTGCCTTGGTCTTTTTGGTAGCGCCAGCGTCGTCGGATCCCTCGACGCAAGCATGGCCTTGCCCTTGCGTTTCCTATTGCGATGTCCGCCCTTGTTCGCCAGGGTGATGGCGTCTTCATTTGAGGAATCGGTTTCCACACCGGCGTCTTCGCCGGGGTACTTCCTTCCTTCTTCGGCCCGAGCGCATTTGTCAGCCAGAACGTAGAGTTTGACCACATCCTTGACCTTATTCATCGCCGGCTCTTCACGCATCTTGCGGTTACGCACATTCTGATGGAATGCGCTAATGACGACGGCGGGATGAACATGTGGGATGTTGTACTGCACTTGGATGAATCTCTCTATGTACTTGCGCATGTTTTCACCTTCTTTCTGGGGGATGACATGCAAATCGCTTGCCTGGCCATGAGCTTGGTGGCCTCCCGTAAAGGCGCCAACAAACTCATGGCACAGATCCGACCAGGAAGAAATAGAATCTATAGGCAAGTGCATCAACCATGACATGACATTGGGTTTAAGCGCCAACGGGAAGTAATTGGCAAGCACCTTGTTGGCACGTGCTCCGGCGGCCTGCATCGCGATAGTGAAGATGCCGAGGAACTCTGATGGGTGAGTCTAGCCATTGTACTTCTCACCGATGACAGGTTTAAATGTGCGGTGAGTGGGCCACTAGAACGGCCGCAGCTCACAGGTAAAGGCTGGACAGCCTACCCGTAAGGTAAGCCTCTAGGGCCTCCCGGTGTTGGGCGGTCCATAGTGGGCCCTGCCCGCCTATCTGACTGATGGCGTGCTTCGCGCCGACGCTCGATGGTAGTTCGAGCATATTCATGGGCTCGCCCCCGAAGAACTTGGCGCTGATCGCGGTGGGTCCGTGGGTCGGACAACGCAATGGAAATGTTATCACAAGCGTCGTCACGACGAACCGGTGCCCGTGGTAACTGGCGAGGAGTAGGAGAATGCACCGTGGCTGTAGCGCCTCCGGTCCTTCCACCACTGGCGTGCGGTGGCTCGACAGAGCATTGGCCTGAGGGCCCCGCTGGCCGTGGCTCGTCTTTGTTGGCGATGCCGATGAGGCTCCGGATGGTGTCTCTCCACTCGTCGAGCTTCTCCGCAGTAGGAGGGAAGTCAAGGAGCAACTGCGCGCGCTAAGGTCTCCGCCGGTGTGGGCGGCGGCGAAAGCTGCATGGACCGTGACTTGCTCTGACTTCTATCCACGTTAGAAGGAGCTATCTCACGGCCCTGCGGCTGTACGTCGTTTCCGCCAGCACCTCGGCGAGCATGTTGGTCTTCTATGTCCCGCGAATGATGCGCATGGCTCTTTCCGCGGCGGCGCCCGAGGTCACCAGCGTGGCGACGCTGCTCATCGCGCACGACCTGGGAGGAGCGCGTTGTGGGCGCCGGCGTGGGCGTCTTGGAAGTAGCCACGACGCCGCTCTTGGAAGGCCCCGCACCCCTGCAGGGGGGCCGGCTCCGCCTTTGGACTTGGTGGCGTGCGGCTCGTCGTCTTGTGCACGAACGACACCGCTTGCCAAGCTTCGGTTGCTAGAGCGACGTGGGTGTTCGCGGGCCGCGCCTCGGCTTCCATCCGCGACCACCTCGTCGCCAGCCCGCACCAGCACGGGTCGTTCGGCTCCAGATGAACCGATCATCGTGATCGTCTTATTCTTGGGAGCCATGGCGATGAAGAACTGCTAAAATAACTGCTAGACCGGATTTTCACAACTAAGCTCCCCTACCTGGCGTGCCAAAGATGTCGGGGTCGACACCTATGGGATCACTAGAATCCCTTCTACGGCTGACGGGCGCGGGGTTGTGCAAAGAGCGGGTCTAGGAGTCAGCACAAGAATCATTTACCCTGATTTGGGCCGCGAAGATGCGTAATACCCTAGTCCTGCTTTGGAGTGTATTTGAGTATTCTTGAGATCTAAAACTAGCTATGGTGCGTGCCTAGTCCAAAAGATCCGAATCCCCCTCCAGTATGCCTCGGGCCTCCTTTTATAGTCAAAAAGGGGTTGCCACGGTGGCACACAGGAGGTGGAAAGGTATACAATGTACAAGTTTATCTCTGCCATTACGGGACAAGACACATTAAATGCACTACTTAGGTGTCCACTTGCTTTATCGGGGACGGCAACGAGGCCCGTCCCATCCACCGCCGCTCCGTCTGGTTGCGACGCGCGTCCAGGCTAACGAGGCATGCAAGGCCATGTATGTTGAGAGGCAGCTGAGATGGCGTGGTGGTAGGGTCTTCACGAAGATCTGCATGCCACCACGCACGTGCTTGACTAGCTAGACCAAGAACCACGTACTGTCATGTGGGTACTTGCCTGGGCTAGTGGGTCGGCCGCCGAGCCGGGGCGACGATGGGGCGGCAAGGGCTTGCCGCAGTCTTGGCTCTGTTCCCGGCAAGGGTCTTGCGGGGCCTTTGTGAGCACCCTCGACAAGAGGCTTGCCGGGGCTTCGGGGGTGTATTCGTCAAGGAGCCTATCCGGGGACTTGTGGGAATCTTCGGCAAGGAGCTTTGCGATTGTCTTGTCTTTTGGTTCTTATCTAGGATTCGCAGACCCTTTGTCTCCACAAAGATCTGCATGCCATCACGCAGGCGCTTCCCGAGCCTTGGTTCCAACATTGTTCATGGTATCGGAGCTCCTGGGCCCAAGGGTGGCTGCAACGGAGGCGTTGGGTGAGTTGCCCCGGTAAGGGTTCATGCCGGGGTCGTGCAAGCCACCCCGACAAGGGTCTTGTCGGGGGAAGCCTATCTTGTTGCTTGGCCTTCTTGCGCCACTGTCTTAGTGCCGCTCTGGTAGCCTTGTGCTTCGGTTTCCCGCCTCTGCCCTGTTAGGTGTGGCCGCAGGCGTGGCTCTGACTGCCCGTGCACAAGTGAGGGGTACAAACGAGAGCCCCTACTTTTGGACACCGACAACGGGCAACATGGAACGACAGGATATCCATGATGAAATTTGAACTTATTCAGGGTTCGTATGGCCTTTATATACACTAATTGAGTTTCCTAGGCATTTAATGTCCATAATTCAAATCTGAACTACGAATACATGCTCTGGTTCACCAAAATGGCTAGAAAAATTATACATGTGTCATTGGGTGCATGTTTAGATCTCATGCCAGGAATGGGTACGAATTACAAATGTACCGGTGTCTTGGCTATTCCTCAAACATTTGGAATCTCGGTTCTATGTCGCCATAAATCCTAAACTCACCAGGATGTCATCAAAGGTGGCATGGTGTCACGTCATGGCACATATATGTCATGGTAAAAACATTGCCATTTTGGGCCAAGCTTTATTACAAACCTCTTACAAACCGGAGCCTGTCGCAAGAACCCTCGTGGTTTCGATACGGAAACGTGTCCCCTTGTGGGCCAAACGATAGTCACTCCCTCTTCTAGCCTCGTATTTTCTTATACACGCGACACAGAACAACTGGGAGATTCGCTCTGAACTTTGAAATTATCCAGGGTTCATTTGACCTTTTTATTCATTAATTGAGTTTTCTAGGCGTTTAATGTCCTTCATTCAAATCCGAACTACAAATGCATGCTCGAGTGCACCAAAATGGCTAGAAAAAACGTACATGTTTCCTTGGGGTGCATGTTTAGGTCCCATGGAACGAATGCGAACGAATTCAGCCGTCACACCGTCCTGGCTTGGCCACAAACATTGCGAATCTCGGTTTTTAAATGTCTGTAAATCCAAAACTCACCAGGAAATCATGAAACTTGGCATGGTGTCACTACATGGTACATATAACTGTCCAATTTGGGCGAAGCTATATTACAAGCCTTTTACAATCCGGAGCCTGTCGCAACCGTTGTGGTTCCGGTAGGGATACATGCCCCTCTTGTGGGCGAAAAATCGCTGCCTCTTCTCGCCTTGAACTTTGTTTTCTACAAGCACCATAGAATAACAGGAGTGTCGGGCTGAAATTTGAAACTGTTCCGGGTTTGTTTGGCCATTGTATATATATTACTAATTACTAAGTTTTCTATGCATTTAATGTAGTCCATAATTCAAATTTGGACTACAACCACATGCTCCAGTGAAGCAAAATGGGTGGGAAATCATACATGTCTCATTGGGTGCATGTTTAGGTCTTGTTTAAGGAATGAGAATGAATTACAAACTTGTCGTCGTCCTGAAACAATGAGAGTCTCGGCTTTTAAATCCCAGTAAATCAAAAAGTCACCCAAAAACATGAAACTTGGCATGGTTTCATGACATGGCACATATATGCCATGGTAAGAAAAATCATCCAGTTTGAGAAGAGGCGCACACATTAGTAGCCAACGAAGTCCTTTTTGAAACAAAAAGCTGACACATTAATATCGCAGACGGTTGTATTATATTTACCGTGTCGAAATTTAACCATACTAGGTGGCGTGCGTGCAACTGTTTGATTAGACGGGACGAGCGCGAGAAGTCCGTCGTGCAGGCCCAATGGGACGCGTGCGAGTAGTCCGCCGCGCAGGCTCGATGGGACACGTGCATCCTGCCCACCTCACAGGCTCGACAGGACACGTGCGAGCAGCAAGGCCGCCCATGCTCACCGGGAAGCGAGCTCTTTAACCTCCATGCACCAGCCGCCGCCCGCCTCTCTCACAACTTCTCCATTAATGGGTTAATTAAGGCACCTGGATGGAGGGTGTTTGCTTGTGATCCCATGGCAGCATTTGCTTTGTTCGTGTTTTCAACTCGTATTCCGCCCTAATTTAAATTGCCACATAGGGCAACGGATAATACGAAAATGGCAACAGATAATACGATGACAAATTTACAATGGCGTAGATAATAATTGTCTTACATCTTTCGGATAATTGAAAATGCCACATGCGGCAAAGCCTGAAAGACATAGTGGCAAGAGAAGAAGGAAATTGCAGACAACGATCTGGGTCGCTACTGTCTCTACTCGTTGATGGATCGCCGGGCGGCAAAATCCTCCAGCTCCTTCTTCAATTCCTCACGACTTTGCTTGAAAGCAGCCATGGATTCCTCCACCTCCTGCTCGCACTCGATCCGGAGCTTCCTACAGCCACCCATCAGTTCCTCGACGACCGCTTTCAGCGTCATCTTCCAGTCGGCGGCCTCCTCCTCCTTCTCAGCGACCAACTTGAGGAGCTTCGCATTGTCATCCATGAGTTGCTCAACGAGGCCGATCGCCTTGTCAACTAAGGCATCGCTGATCTTGAGCAGCTTCATCAAGCCGTCGACCAGCTCCTGCTGCGTAGTGACGCCAGCGAGAATGTCGTCATCGCATGCGAAGGACTTCAGGAATGCCGGCTCGTCGCAATGGCCGATGCCGCGAAGGCGCTTGTGAGAGCCCTCGTGTACCCGTGAGAGCTCGTTCGAGAGCTCCGCGGCGCGCCGGGACATCTCTTCTGCGGCTGCGGCTTCGCGGCGGGACCTCTCTAGTTCTTCCATGGCCTTGGTCTTTGCTGCCTGGTTATATGTCCACCCTAAACTCCTCCTACCGGTCATGGCGGAACGACTTGACAGAAAAAAATCAGTTTTGTGGGTGATGAGGAGAGGAACTGTGAAGTAATTTTCGAGTGGGTAGTTCTTATAACCCGGTGCTAAGTGTGAACACGTATTAGTTTGATAGGTGTGAATAAATTTCCAATTACTTATTGCGTTGTAATCAGCAATGTGTAGAGAAACAAGGTCAAAATTTATTGATGGCAGAAGGTTTACCAAGTGGTTACTCACCGTTGAGGCGGTCGCGGCGCGCTCCGCTCTAGCGTCCCTGCGCGCGCTCTGCTTGCCATTGAGGCAAAGTTACAATGGCAATGGTTAATAATTCTTAATAATTGTCTTACATATTCAGGATAATTTAAAATGCCAAATGCGGCAAGGCCTAGAACACTCACGACCTACATATGCATACAATTATAATAAAATATAAGCTAAAAGGCTGAGTTGGCGGCCTTCCGACGATGGTCTTCTCGAACTCCATGATCAGCATAGCACCCTTGCGGCCATTCACTCTAAGTGTCCCGACCCGCCTCCGCCTACGGAGCTGCTAGCGCTGGGAGGCTCTTGGGGCTGCTGGGCCTATTCCAGAAGAGCTTGACAGCGTGCAATCGCGCGCATGACAACTCCGCGGAATCGCTCCATTTCCATGTCTTTGGCCTGGTAGAAAATTCCATCGATCACCTACATCCTCAAGATATCACGTTGGCGATGTTCTACTTCGTCAGCGACGTCAACTCCGCCAAGTATGCGCTCGAGCCTAGCCACCACATCATCGGGGTCGTGGTTGACACGGCCGCCGCGGGCAATGATGAAACCGCAGGCTGCCTTTGTCTTGACTGAATCGCAGAGGTCCTCTGCCCATTCCTTGTGGGCCATTAGACTTACGATGAGCACTTGTGACGGTGGTTCTTCGGGTGGGTCGTCGATCATGCTGCCGAGCAACTCTAGATCTTTTGCACGATGGATGGCAAACTGCTCATCGCACCTCCACTGCAATATATCGATTGTGCTCCCAAGGACTATAATGCCGATATTGCTGCCGATGGGCAATGGTGCCTGCACCGGCCGATGAAGCTCTGGCTCGTTCTGCTCGCCGAAGATGTAACGTAGGTAGGCGTTGACGTCAAAGATTTGGTCGTTACCTGGCATGCTTGGAATAACTAATGGTAGATGGGAGAGGACTAGATCTTCGCAGAGTGTCGTGGCGGTGCGTTGCCGCCTGGGTTATATGCAGCAAGCCGTTAGCTGGTGGGCGGGAACCGGTGAGGGGATATGCGTGGATTTTACAATTCACCCATGTGGAGCGCGGGAAGCATTCGCTGGAGCGCGAGAATACTAAGTGGAGCACACACACAACCCGAATACCCTATCCGGTGCCACGTGTTATTTATCACACAAGTGTTAACATAAGGAAATGCATGTGTAACTTACTAATCATTGCACACGAGTACTCGCAGACGCATCGTGTGTGATACTCCTAGCCACCGCAAGCAACTAGTTTGCATTTTTCAAAGTTTTTTGTACACACAGAATCGCACACGAACTAATTGTATTACCCGTCTGTGTTCTAAATTCTCATTGCAAACAGTTCATCCGAGTCGGCTGTTTGCCATGTATCACACACATCTTGTTAAGTTGAATTGTTTCTGTTGCGTTCGCTAATTGAAAACAGTTCGTCTGAGTGAACCGTATGCCCTATATCACACACACCCTCATCTGGCTAACCGTTTATGTTGCACAACCTAATAGCAAACAGTTCACCGGAGTGAAATGTATGTCGTATATCGCACCCACATTGATATGGCTGCCCGTTTCTGTTGTTCTGCCTCATCGCAAACAGTTCGAACGGGTTAACCATGTGCCCTGCATCGCACATGCAACTAAAATCTGAACCATGTTTGATCCATCATGCATCGCAAACGTTTTGCACATTTTTGATAGTTTTTTTACATCCTCGTTTGTGATTAATGTATCGCACACAGTTTCGTGAAAGGTCTCCGATCGTAGTGTCGCATTAGCAGCATCCTATAGTATTGATCCCTCTCACTTGGGGGCTTAGCTGTGAACCAGTATTCGCCTAAGTTAAAAATATACTCCGATTGACAAGCATCCCTCTCACTCGAGGACTTCGTTGCGAACAAATCTTCGCCTAAGTTAAAAATCTACTCCGAGTTACAAGCATCCCTCTCACTCTGGGACCTAGCTGTGAATCATACTTCGCCTAAGTTAAAACTCCAGTCTGAGTCTCGAGCTTCCCTCTCACTCGGAGACTTAGTTGCGAACTGGTCTTCGCCTAAGGTAAAACTCTACTCAGAGTAACAAGCATCCCTCTCACTCAGGGACTTAGCTACGAACCAGTCTTCACCTAGGTGAAAACTCCACTCCGAGTGACGAGAATCCCTCTCACTTGGAGACTTAGCTATGAACCAATCTTCGCCTAAGTTAAAACTCTATGCTGAGTGACGAGCATCCCTCTCACTCGGGGACTTAGCTGCGAACCAGTCTTCACCTAAGTTAAAACTCCACTTCGAGTGACGAGCATCCCTCTCATTCGGAAACTTCGTTGTGAACCAGTCTTCGTCTAAGTTTAAACCCTACCCCGAGTGAAGAGCATCCCTCTCACTCGGGAGCTTAACTATGAACCAGTCTTCGCCTAAGCTGAAAGTCTACTCCGAGTGAGGAGCATCCCTCTTACTCTGTCACCTGAGTTACGAAATAGACTTAACAACACAAGAAAACGGAAAGCAAAATTCGGATAAGTACATAATCCCTAGCGCGGTTAAAAGTACTCGAGCTGATAGCCCAAAGGAGTTTTAACGATTACAAAATCACTCGGCATACCGAGGCAAATAAAAGTACCAACTGAAAGATACCCGGGACTTAAAGTTTTTCTCATGCGCTAGTAGGAATCGCTCGCTCGACGAACGTGTCAAGGTCAATGCCATCCGCAGTCCGAGTTGCAGCTTCGATGATAGTCTCCACGAAGGCTTCAAACTTGAGCTTCTTTGTATTAGCAACTTGGAGAGTCTTCAGCTTTTCTTCCTTGGCATCTTTTGGAATGGACCTGGATGAGTGAAAGCGCCACATCAGCCCCACAATGGGCGGCAGACTTCTTCTATGCTTGCACTCGGCTAGGGATCTCACTGAGTCGAGCCATCATTGATTCGAGATCACTCTGGAATGTATCCTCCAGCCACAACACCATGTCTATGTTCGCCAGGGAAGCCCTCAAATGAGTGATGTACCCCAGGACATCATTGGGACGAGCTTCAAATCGTAGCATGTTCAAAGCTGTCGGGGCACACAAACAGGGGTGTATATTTCCCCATGACTTGTGCCCGGACAACAAGCCAACAGGCGCAAGGAAAAGTTTGCAACACCAAGATCAGATCAAGGCTCCAAGGGATCAGCTCTTTGAGGATTCGGAGAGCTGGTCAAGGAGATCAAGACAACCAAGGCCAGCCGAAGAGGCAACATGTCACCGGAAGAAGAGCCTTCCTTGCCAGGCACGCGAGCCTGGCGGGGTTGGATCGCCTCGGAAGCAAGCCTCCAACATCGCCCCCGCAGGCCTGCCGGGTCTTGCGGAGGCAAACCACCACCTCACAACGACGCCCGTCGTCAATCAGTGCGGTGTCAAGCTCCTAAGTGGCTAAGTGGCAGCCTCCTGCCACATTGCGGCCACTTCCTACAGAAAGAACCTCCAAATGACACTCATCCTGAGACATGCCAAGCGAGTAGGCGCGAAGCTAGCAAAATAGCCCGACAAGGCCTGCCAAGCGAGATGTGATGTGACATTGAGTGGCACATTTAATGCGCTCTATCAGCCTGCAGAGTTAAGTATGATAGCACTATTTGCTATCTAATCAGCATAGAAAGACTGATTGGCCACAATGGTGACCCCTTAATCTTTAAAGGAGGCCCATGGCAACTGTAGAAAGGATTCGGCCATTCAAACCCACAAACACTCGTACGCGCGTGACACAGATTAGAGCTAAGTTCATGCTACTTTTCACATTATTATGAATCTTGGAATCTGCACATTTGTTTATCCCTCGAGTATCTGAGTGTTAGTATGGAGGAATCTTGTACGTAGTGGTACCTCTGTTGGGTTCTTGTCGGCACCCTTGTTCTGGTCAGAGCCCCGCTCCCAGAACGGGAGGCTGCATCAGAAACTATTGAGGAAAAAACTGTCGGGACGCATCCATGCCAAAATAATTGTTAAGGGCCAACCCCTTACGACCTTTGCGGCAATATGATACCTGTAGGCAACATAAAAGTACACCGATGCCAATCATACGAACACTACATATATAAGACTCAGAAGGGATAAACACACAATTCAGATTAAGTAAATGTTTCAAGCTCTGCATGAGGCATAACAAAAGAGACACTTAAACGCTCGACGTACGTCATTGTTTTGGTTACAGGCCAACACGATGGCAAGAATGATTCAGAGTCGGTCCTGGCGGCTTCATCAAGTGGCGGGGACGTCAAGAACCTTGTTAGCAAGAGGGTGGCCTTCTCCTTAGCGGTAGAGACGTCTGCGTCCAGCGGTGATTATTTGAAGCCATCATGAAGGTCGAGATCTGGGTGGCGGTAGGCTAGATTGCTCAAGACCATGAAGAGGGCATTGCAGGCATGCCTCTGGCACTCAGTTGCAAAGCGGCTGGCCCTCCCCTCTTTGTGCGCCTTCATCTTGTCGACCAGCTCGTTGAAGAAGACCCCTAGATTGAAGTTGGGGACCTCCTTCTTGCTGGACGAGAGGACTGGCCCCTCCATGCCCATGGCTACAGGTTGGGCGACGACACGTTCAGCAGCGTCAACCAAGCTTCCGATCCAGAGGTTGACCTGCTCGGACTGATTTGCTAGCTTATCCTCAGCATCCTTCTGAAGGCGCATCGAAGTGTCCAAGTCCTTTGTCAGCTGCTGCACACGGGCCTCTTTGGATTCCAATGAGCCTTCCAAAGTGTCTACCCTGGTGTTCAGATCCTCAATAGTGCTAGTGGCGACCTCGAGTTCTTGACTTTTGGAAGAGAGCTGTGATCGCACCTCCTCCAAAAGCATCTCTGCTTTCCGCGCTTCCTCCCCAAGGGTCTCGACCTCCTTGGCGCTCCGGGCATGATCTTCAGTCAGTTTAGCCACTTCTTGATCGAGGGCAGACTTGGCGGAAGACGCATCGGCAAGGTCACCAGCGAGTTTCTCCAAGTGGGCAGTGGAGTTAGCAGTGAGGGCTTCTAGGGAAGCTTTGTGCTCATCCTTCAGCTCCTTTGTGCGCTGATGCACAAGGGTCTCCAGATCATCGTCTTTGGCACAAAGAATCGCCTCGAGCCCCTCTTTCCGAAGGGAAATCTCCTGCTCCCTGGTATCCAGAAGTGCTTTGCGGTCCTCCAAGCGCACCTCCCGAGCGATGACATCCTCCTTCGCCATCAAGGTCAACTCCTACTGCCTCAAGAGAGCCTGGAAATACATACCGTGCCAGTCGCACAGCATTGCTCCCTTATCCTTCAGCTTCTGGTCCACCTTGTTGGCGTACTGGCACTTCTTTTTGAGCTCCTGCCACTTCCGGCTATGCCGCTCCTGCATCTCTTTGAGGCACGTTGCCAGGGATTCCATGAAAGATAGGTCCATGCCGACGACGGTAGAGTAATCCGCCTCTTTAACACTATGGTGCAGCAAAGTCAGTATGTGTTGGAGCTCTTCATCAAACTCCATGCTCGTCGCGATTGATGAGCCGGGGGATCCTAGTCCGGGCTATGGCAGCACCAACGCCAAGTTATTCGAGGATGGTGGCGGGGCTCCCGCTGAGGTGCCAAACAAGGGAAAGGTGCTCATGGTTTGGAGGGGTATCTTCTCCTCGACCACAACTCCTGACCCAAGAACAATGTCAGGGATTTCCTTAGGCTTGTTCAGAGGACCCAGGGAGCTCCCGGCAGCTTGCTCCTGCCCCTTGGCGGCGGAAATCTTGGCGGCCTCCTCAGTGGCATCCTTCCCTATGTTAGCGACCACCTCCAACAAATCTGGCTCTTCACTTGAAGGGGCTGCAAGTAGATTAAACAGTCAATGGCAAGGATACAGAGGCAAAGGTGTGAAGCGAACGAATCAGAAAAAGCCTGAGGAGAAAAGCTGATGAGTTACCCGGAGAGGGCTGCTTGGTAGAGGGTTTGGTTCCCCGGCAACATCAGCTGTTGGGCTGGAATTGCCGTCTCCTCCCTCAGGAACCACGGTGTCGCCCCGAGAGGGCTCTTCCGTAGGGGCCCTTGGCGGGGATCCATCAGCTCAAGTAGCCGGCAGGATGGGCCCCTCTTGATGGGGCGCGTCTTGAATGGTCCCATCTCCCCATGCGGTCTCCACAAGAAGGAGCTCTTCACCATCATCGCCAGAAGGTGGGATCTCTTCAGCACTTGCGGGCCGGGGGCTGAGCTAGGGGCTTGGCGTCGGGGCGTTCGTGTTGCCCCTTGTCGGGTGCGTCTCCTCCACCCTTGTCGATGGCTCCGCGCGACTGAGTCATTTGGACCGGTGGATGAGAGTCTCCTCCTCCTCCTCCCCCCTGATGGCGACCAGTAAGCCAGATGAGACAGTGAACAAAAGCAAGCATACTGAAGAAGACACAAGGAAGGAAGAGAAAGAGAAAGCACTTTCTCTTACTCTTCATCAATGAGTATGGAGTTCAGTTCGAACTCCATGGGCGGTGTGGGGGCCCTACTCCTCTTATGGGGCGAGGCAACGGAGCTTCCCGGCATCTTCGAGCCTTGCTGGGGCACGAGAGGCTCTGATGAAGACGAGCTCTGCGAGAGCTCGAGGTCGACTGGGCTCCAGAATCGCCCCCCCCCCCCCCCCCCCGAGGTTACCAATTGCTTGGCGGGGGGAGTGCCAGCCCCGAAGAGCCAAGGAGAATGCCGATGCACAACCTCGGAGACACTGACCTTGGAGGCAGTCTCCTTCACCCTCCTTGCGGCTGGTGCAGGATCGGGGCTGCCACTCCTCGATTGGCTGCCCGCTTGCGGGGATGCGGGTCCAAGATCGGTTCAGGGGCATGGGGGCCTTCTGCAAGCCATGCCTCCTCAGGTACCTCCACTTCCCCAACCCCTTCTTCCCCCAAGGAATCTATTGCCTACGTGTACGGAGCCTCGATCCCGGAAAGCCCATCCCCGGCAGGCTCTCCCCCAGCAACCTCTTCCGGGACTTGCATTCCACCCTGGCCGTGGGGCGAACCCTCACCTCCAGCATTTCCCCTTCCCTTTGCTGCCTTCGCCGCTGCCGCGGCTTGGGCCGCCTTGTCTTCCTCAAGACGCTTCTTGATATACACCACCTCCACCTCAGAGGTGCGTTTGTACATCCTAGTTTCCACCTTAGTAACCCTTTCTACTAAGGTGGAAGACCATGCCAACTCTTCATCAAGAGTGGGTAACTGCTAGTCACTCGAGACGCCATCAGCATTGTACTGTAGCATCCATTGCAAGATTTGACTCCTGGCAGAGTTGATGTTGAGCAGGAAGATGTTTGCTGGCAACAGAAACAACACAAATCGGCCAACCAACTGATCGCATAACTAGGCATGGCCATAAACTGCTAAGTTATTGCCAGACCAGAAAGCAATCTCATCCTGTCCCCGGCACTCCCATACTCCCAGGTGAATCTATCCCTCTTTTGCAGGGGTCAATTCGGCGGAGGAGAAAATCTGCCCCTCCATGCTCAACAGTCAGCGCGACAGTCTTCAAACGGGTGATCCTATTTATTGCCGGGCACAATCTGTCCTCGGTGAGATAAAATGCCCTCCAAATGTTATCACGCTCGCGACATTTTGTTCTTGCCTGGCAGAACTCGAGGGCTTTCTCGTCCTGAATCCAGCACCAATCTCCCCAACATTCCTCCCATCTGCTGCACTGACTGCCAGAGATGTAATTCCAGTTCTCCCTCGGCACCACCCGCGTCGTCCAGCTTATGTTTCCAGAGCGGTGGGTTTTACTCTCCACCCACGGGATGAAATAGTGCCGGAACAAATCAACACTGTGGGCTACCCCAATGAAGTTCTCGCACAAATTGGTGAAGATCGCCATACACACGATAGCATTTGGCTTGAAATCCAAGAGATGGAATCCATAGACCGCCATCATCGCTTCAAAGAAATCCGACAAAGGAGGGCAGAGACTACAGATGAAATACGCGCAGAAAAATTTGTATGAATCTGGCGGGTCCTCATTCCGCTCCGCCAGAACCTTGGGAGCACCATGCCCCTGCGGGACGGCCCTCCCCCACAAGTACCCATACCTCGCCTATAGGATATTGCTCTCGAGATTCGACGGGAAGAAGATGACGTCTCCTCTCCGTTTCTTATCCAGCTCCGTCGCCCTCTTGCTCCCCTCAGCAGCCGCCTCTTTGGCGGCTGTCGCCGACTTCCCCTTGGACGTACGCTTCTTCCACATATCCCCGAGTTGCAAAAGGGGGTGTGGGAAGGAAATCGAAAGGGGACCGGTGGCGAATGTGGGAAGAAAAAAGTGGGCAGCTGCTAGGCTTGCGGAAGAAGATGACGCAGAGGCGAGGCAGGCGACGAATATGTTGCGCCGTTCCGGGTTTCCCCCTCTTATGGGATGCGACGGGGGAACGGTGAGGCTCTTCGGAAAAGTTACTGTTTTTACATTAACTACTATAGTCCCACGCCCCACGACTCGCAATAATTACGCGAAGTAGACGTTAGATCGGTTGGTCATCATGATGAACCGCTGTGCATATTGCCTCTTTTCCTGCCACGTGTCCGTGCACTGTCGGGGCCTCACCCAACGTCCCCAGTGGCATGTATGGCTCAGGCCGGGGGCTTATGTCAGGGTACACAAACAGGGGTGTATGTTTCCCCCTTACTCGTTCCTGGACAACAAGCCAACAGGCCCAAGGACAAGTTTGCAACACCAAGATCAGATCTAGGCTCGAATGGATCAGCTCTTTGTGGAATCAGAGAGCTGGTCAAGGATATCAAGACAACCAAGGCGAGTCGAAGAGGCAAGATATCACCGGAAGAAGAGCCTTCCTTGTTGGGCATGCGAGCCTAGTGGGGCTGGATCGCCTCGGAAGCAAGCCTCCAACACCGCCCCGGCAGGCCTGCTAGGGCTCGCGGAGGCAAATGATACGTCTCCAACGTATCTACTTTTCCAAACACTTTTGCCCTTGTTTTGGACTCTAATTTGCATGAATTAAATGGAACTAACCCGGACTGACGTTGTTTTCAGCAGAACTGCCATGGTGTTGTTTTTGTGCAGAAATAAAAAGTTCTCGGAATCGCCTGAAAATCAACGGAGATTTATTTCAGAAAATTAAAAAATACCGGCAAGAAGATCCACACCTGGGGGCCCACGAGCCGTCTTGGAGGGTGGGGGGCGCGCCCCTCTTCCCAGGGCACGCCCCCCTGCCTCGAGGGCAGCCCGGTGCCCCACAGACGTATCCATAGGTCCTATATATTTCGTTTCGTGCAGAAAAAATCAAGGGGAAAGAATTATTGCGTTTTACGAGACGGAGCCGCCGCCAAGCCCTAATCTCTCTCGGGAGGGCTGATCTGGAGTCCGTTCGGGGTTCCGGAGAGTGGAGATCGTCGCCATCATCATCATCAACCTTCCTCCATCACCAATTCCATGATGCTCACCGCCGTGTGTGAGTAATTCCATCATAGGCTTGCTGGACGGTGATGGGTTGGATGGGATCTATCATGTAATCGAGTTAGTTTTGTTAGGGTTTGATCCCTAGTACCCACTATGTTCTGAGATTGATGTTGCTATGACTTTGCTATGCTTAATGCTTGTCACTAGGGCCTGAGTGCCATGATTTGAGATCTGAACCTATCATGTTTTCATGAATATATGTGTGTTCTTGATCCTATCTTGCAAGTCTATAGTCACCTACTATGTGTTATGATCCGGCAACCCCGAAGTGACAATAATCGGGACCACTCCCGGTGATGACCTTAGTTTGAGGAGTTCATGTATTCACTATGTGTTAATGCTTTGGTCCGGTACTCTATTAAAAGGAGGCCTTAATATCCCTTAGTTTCCAATAGGACCCCGCTGCCACGGGAGGGTAGGACAAAAGATGTCATGCAAGTTCTTTTCCATAAGCACGTATGACTATATTCGGAATACATGCCTACATTGCATTGATGAACTGGATCTAGTTCTGTGTCACCCTAGGTTATAACTTCTACATGATGAATTGCATCCGACGTAATTTCCCATCACCGATCCAATGCCTACGAGCTTTACCTATATTGCTAGTTGCTATTTACTTTCATGTTGCTTATATCACAAAAACACTATCTTTACTTTTATTGCTGCTACCACCATTATCATATTACTATGATACTAAACTATCTTGCTGCAGATACTAAGTTTCCATGTGTGGTTGAATTGACAACTCAACTGCTAATACTTAAGAGTATTCTTTGGCTCCCCTTGTGTCGAATCAACAAATTTGGGTTTAATACTTTACCCTCGAAAACTGTTGCGATCCCCTACACTTGTGGGTTATTAGCAGACCACCACCTCACAATGATGCCCGTCGTCAATCAGTGCGGTGTCAAGCTCCTAAGTGGCTCAGTGGAAGCCTCCTGCCACATGGCGGTCACTTGCTACAGAAAGAACCTCCAAATGACACCCGTCCCGAGACGTGAAAAACGAGCAGGCGCGAAGCTGGCAAAATAGCCCGGCAGGGCCTGCCGGGCGAGCCACAATGTGACATTGAGAGGCTCATTTAATGTGCTCTGTTAGCCTGCATAGATAGGTATGATAGAACTATTTGTTGTCTAATAAGCATAGAAAGACTGATTTGCCACTATGGTGACCCCTTAATCTATAAAAGGAGGCCCATGGCAATTGTAGAAAGGATTCGACCATTCGAACCCACACACACTCATACGCGTGTGACTGCTCTCGCCCCGAGGCAACCTTGCCGGGAAAGAGTGTCATGCTCTTTTCCACCATTCCACCATCAATCCACCAAAGCAGGAGTAGGTTTTACGCCTTGCGGCGGCCCAAACCTGGCTAAAAATTGCCCGTGTGATCTCTGTCATGCTGCGCTACACTTCGCCGCTCTTTCTGCAACGTGTCCATCCCCCCGCCAAACCAGAAAGGGACTCCTATCCCATAGGTGGTTGTGGTTTTCCCGCGACAAAAGCCACCGCATCCTTGATGAGTGTCTTGGTGGGATCCAGATCAGTCTCAACCAGTTCGGTCTCCAACTCAAAATTCCGACAGAATTCTACACAAAGAAGAAGGAAAGGGTTAATCATGACATTGCTTTTTAGATTCACAAAATAATCGCTCAGGTGAAGAAAGGTACCTTCCAGTATGCCATACATCTTCTTCGCAAGGCCTCCCAAATACTTCTCCAGCACGTCCCTCCTCTGGGTGAGCTGGTCAACCTTGTCATTCAGGGTGGTCTTCTCCAGCTTAAAGGCATTCGCCTGATCTGTGACCTTCTGGGCCCACTCGGCCTGCTCATTCTTGAGTTCTTCAACGGCGGCCTTCAAAGATGTATTCTCCTCCTCAAATTTGATGACCAAGGCTAGATTCACCTTGGCGGCCTGGGACTTCTCCGCTGCCGCCTTCTGCACCCCCGCTAGTGCTTTGTCCTTGTCCTCCAGCGCCTGCTTCACGGTGTCTAAAGAAACAACAGTCCTGAGTCGTGCTTCAAGCTGGCGGTTCTCACTACGCACATCTGTTCGAGTGAAATCACTCGGCTCAAAGGACAGAAAGAAAAGACGATAGTGCTCATAGTCGACAAGAGGTACCTGCCATGGTCTTCACTTCCGTCCGAGCATGAGCCAAGTTCCTTTTCTCCAGATCCAGATCTAGTCGGAGCTGGACTGTCTCCTTCTCCAGGGAAGCATACTGGGTCCCGAGATCATAATTTTTCTGAAAAACAACAAAGCAACAATTTAGTCAATGACAAGAAAAATATTTCTCTACTTCCGAGTGGAGAGGAGCAAGTCCAACTGATATCAAACGATCCTTTTAGACCCCCACCGAATCGAACATTCGATGGCGGTCTTGGGGAATACACCTAGTGGGTGCACTCAGCGTACCCCACTGGGTCTATTTCCACTAGGAACAGCCTGACCGGTCCGAGTGAAGAGCTACGAGCAAAATGTTTTCTAAGACCCCCCCCCCAGCCCCCGAATCAAGCATTTGACGGTGGTCTCGGGGACTACACCCAGTGGGTGCACTCATCATGCCCCCACTGGATTTATTTCCACTCGATACGGCCTGTCCGGTCTGAGTGAAGAAGCTACGAGCAAAGGTGTACTAAAATCATAAGTCAAAAACACCCAGTGGGTGTACAGAGTCAAGATGGACAGGAAACAACTCAATCAGAATTCAACTTACATTCGCACTTACTCGGACATTCGCTTGAAGAGTCATACTGCCATCATAAGCCAGTTTGCTGGCCTCATACGCCTCCTTCGGATGCTGCATCATCAGATTGGCTTGAATCATGGCTTCCTTGCTAGCCCCAATTTAGTCTTCCGGAACATGATGCAAAGTGAACACATTGGGCGGAGGAGCCAAAGATGCAACCGGAGGAATCGACGCTTGAGATGGATCGTTTAGCCTCGAAGCCAAAAGAACCAACACTTGAGGTTGACGAGTCAGACTTGTAGCTGGAGGAGTCAGTACCACCCCGAGATGAACCACCTCGTTTCTGAGACATAGCTGCAGGTGGCGCTCGGGGCGTTTTGCTCGACGGCGCTCTCCGAGTTAGGCTACAGGAAGTAGTCGGGGCACACCCTCCCCTCCAGTACCCTTGTGAGGCTTGTCTTTGTCATCATCTGCAACATGGATGATGTCTATTGGCTCTGCGATCACTCGACAACAACAATCTAATTGGTCGGTGAATCAACTAGTGGGACAGAGTAGAGTGAAAACCGACCATACCTTGCCGACAAGTGGCCGCGTAATTAGTATCCATCTCCACTGGGTCCGCGCCAATCTGCATGGGCGACGTTGCCGTAGTAGCAGCTCTGAAACACGATTCTCACTCGATCAACGATAGTACGAAGAACTGCAACGATAAGGAAGAAAGAAGTAACACTCACGTTGAAGCAATGGGCATATTGACCTTTATTATGGGTGGAGCTTTCCGAGGCTTCAGTGGGGCGAACTTGTGTTGTTTCGCCATCTTCTCCATAGGATCTGGTGTCGATGTCGGAGTGCACTTCGGGTTCCTCACATTCGACGCCACGGCCTTGCCTCGGCAAGCAGTCAGATCCTGGTTCAACTTGGACCGATGTTCAGTGCGCGCTTCCGTTGATGGAGAAGACTCAGCCTCCTCGCCTTCTTCTGTGTCATCACTGTCGCTCTCACTGTCTTCAGCATAACTGATCTCAGCACTCCCTCCCTCACTCTCTCTGCCCTTAACAAGATATTCTTAGTTCGGTACGGGCAAAATCATCTGCATGAACGCAAGCGGAGTACACAAATGAAAGTCAATCGGTTAAACAACTGAGTCAGATATAGGAAACAAAAGGGAAAACCACTCGAGAAAGTACATCTTACTTCTCCTGGAGGGTGCTCGGCGTCAAAGGGCAGGACCCTCCTGGATCCTCGAGGATTGTCGCGAGCCCCGGTGATACTGCGAAGCCATTTCTTCACTGTCTCATCCTGGACGTCCTCTACATGAGTCCGGGTGGAATCGTCCGGGCCTTAATACTGCCACATGGGATGGCTCCGTGCCCGCAGAGGCTGGATGCGTCCACTGAGGAAAACCTCCAATAGATCCAAGCATGTCACTCCACCTCAGATCAGCTCTACTACGGCTTCTACCAGGATCCCCACTTCATCTTTCACCTCCTTGGCCATGTTCAATGAGCAGGGGGCACCGATCCTTGCTGACGTGAAAGGAGGAAGACCAGTGGACAAACCAGGAGACAAAACAACATCACGTAAAACCAGGTCAACTACCAACCTCTAACTGACTCAGGAAAGCTCATAGTGGGGAATGCGCTTCTACCTCTCCTTTGGATACCTAGACCGCTGCACAACTGACTAACGCGGGTCTTGGCATCACTCGTATGGGTCTTCTTGACCGACTGAGAACGACATGTAAAAATATGCTTGAATAGCCCCCAGTGAGGATGACAGCCCAAGAAATTTTTGCGCATCGAGACAAAGGAAGCAAGGTATGATATGGTATTCGGGGGAAGGTGGTGGAGTTGAGCACTAAAGAAATTCAAGAACCCTCGAAAGAATGGATGGGGGCAAGGAGAAATATCTCTCCACGTGGGTGACGAGGAGGACCCGCGCCCCTGGGCGCGGCGCAGGCTCGACTTCCCCGTCCTCCGGCAGCCTCCAAGACCCCAGGGCTAGTAGGCCTTCAGTGATGAGCCCTTCCAGGTCCTCCTCCATGGCCGTCGAGGGATGCCAATTTCCCTGGATCCAGCCCAACAACGGAGCTGCCCGAGAGATCGACGTCTTCTTTGCCTTGGCCGCCTTCTGGCATGCTCCAGCTTCGCTGTCTTGTCCTTCGCCATCTCCGTGGTGGTTGCCGGATTCGAGCGGAGCAACATGGCATGGAGGTGGAAGGGATGGGGAATCGGGCGAAAGGGGGGAAGAAAGAGGAGGCGCACTATTTCGCCCATTGGCTGGGTCGCCTCTTATATCAATGTGCCCGGGTCGCTGACCCCTGGGCCCGTGAGATCTCAGCGCATCCCACTAACGGGGGTTGCACGGTATGTGGCGATGAAGTGGGAGCGAAAATCAAGGAGTCTCCCCCTACTTGCCTCACTTATCGCATCGTTACCGATCAGCGCGCTTTTCCGAAATTTCGAATCCCGTGAGATTCGGGGTTCGGTAGAGCATCCGATTGCTTTGAAGATCTCCTTGTTCATTCGAGTCCGACCCGACACGCTATGGCCGGCATTCGTTTCACTCGGCTATCTGCATGACTCGAGAGTAAGCTCTGAGTACAACCAGATTCCGTTCCGATCTTTTTTCACTCGAACACCAATCCATTCGGGGGCTAATGGCGAGGGCATGTACCTAGGGTAGGGTCCGAGGCCTGACCGACATGCCATACCCAAGGACACCGCATACAAGAGTCCAAGACCTACGAAGCCAGGGAAGGGTCACCGAGTGGAAGGTCCGTCATCTACAAGTCACTCGGAGGCGCGATTCATTAGGAGGCCTCCCCATCACTCGAACATATATGTCCACTCCAAGTACCAAGTGTCATACAGTATGGAAGACCTAAGTTCACCCTGAGACAGTAGTGGTCAGGCAGTCAGTTCGCTACCATAAAGATCTATTAATGCTGGCATTACCTGTAACGCCAGCCACCTTAAACCTCTCAATTGAACCCTTGAGTAACGGGGCATTCATGAGGGGCCAACAAACTCTATATAAGCCGCCCCTCCACCCCTGCACAAGGATTCACATCCTTTGTAACAGAACACTCCAGAGAAACAAGCTCCCGCGGCATTGATACGTAGGGTCTTTACCTCTTCCGGGGGGGCTAAACTCATAAACTCGAGTGTACAACCTCATCGTAGCTAGACTCTCTGCTCCTATATGTACCCCTAAACTCTATTGTCAGATCTCTTCCCACGACAGGTGTTAGAGAAAATAAATGATAATGCATATAAACTTGAGCTGCCTGCAGATTTTGGGGTTTGTCCCACTTTTGGGATCTCTTCCTACGACTTCATTTCAAGAAGGGGGATCATGAGGATATCAATACCATTGTTACACCCACAGCCCCTGCCATTATACATACTGGACCAATTACTAGAGCTCGCGCACGCCAATTAAATTACTAGGTACTTTCGTTTCTTGGTAACGATTCTAATGTTCATGAGAATATGATGCTGCCTAAATTGGATACATTTGTTTTGCTTACAGTGAAGGGCCTAGCTTGTACAAGAAGGATGAACATTGGAGAAACTTCAAGCATGGAGATGAGGACATGCGCAAGGGGAACAAGAACTGAGTTTCAAGTGGTGCTTTCAGGACTCTGAAGCCATCATAATGAGTGAATGAAGGCTTGGAAAAAATATAAAAGATGCTACTTCATAAAGTTTTTCCAGAGGCTATTATAGGTGTTGTGTCACCTTATTATTGGGCTAGGCCCATGAAATTTCGAAATATTTCAGTATAGGCAGTGTTTAGAGCCCCTATGTGTGGGGAAACCAAGTAGGGGTTGGTTTCAGACCCCTCCTCGAAGGTGTCACGAAATTTCCCTACTCCTCCATATATAGATCCCTTTGGGCATCGTTCAGACTTTGGGTTTTGTTTAGATTAAAGATCGACATAGCTGCAACTTCACGTACTTTGTTTGTGTTAAACGACCAAACAAAGGCGTCAGAGAACCCCACTATGATCAATAAAACTTTCCTCTTATATTCGCAATATCCAGATTGCAATCTCAGTTTATTGATTGTTCTTCGTTTGCCTGTAGGAAATAGTCCCTCGTGGTTAGGTTGATCGTGCTCAGGTGTGGTCAATAACCTCTCAGAGTTGGTTTAGCGATTGCTAAGGCGCGACGTCCTCCTATGTTCGGAGTCGGATCGTCAAAGACTACTCCACCAAAAACGATAGCCACCATCTCATCGAAAGATGAGACACCTTTGCATCTATCACCCCTATCATTGAAAAAGTTACCATGTTGTTTGAATGCAAGTTATCTGGTTTGTGATGCGTAAATCACCATCCTGTTTACATAGAATTTATCTGGGGGGTATGTTTCAACAATACAAAATCCCCGGGTCAAAATTACCACGTTGTTTGTAGGTAAGTTGTTATGTTTATGGTGCGAAAATTACCATGTTGTTTACACAGATGTTATCAGTGGTATGTTTCAAAAACTTTTTCCACCCCGGGTGAAATTTTACCACAATGTTGGAACGTAAGTTATCAGGTATGTGGAACGTAAATTATCATGCTATTTACATACAAGTTACCGAGGGTCATGTTTGAATAAACATTTTTCCTCAGGTGGAAGTTATAATGGTGTTTTATATGTAAACTATAATGTCTTTGATGCATAAATTACTATGCTATTTATTCAGTTATCGGGGTCTGTCACATCATCTTCCCCTCCCCCCGGTCAAAGCTAGTGGATCTACGAGAAGTAAAAGTACCATGCTACTCCCCCACCAAGTTGAAGTTTGACATTGTTTGCACGTAAGTTACCATGTGTGACATCCTGGCTTACTAGGAATGATAAACTAGTCATGTCAACAAGGTGCACCTTCTTTTCCGAGAGCCCACCCGAAAGGAACCTAAAAGTTACACATACTTCATATTTTTACTTGTTGCAGAGTATTTAGAGAGAAAGTTACCGGGGTATGTTTTCAATAACTTTTGTGTAACTAGCATGGTATTTTACACATTGGTTACCAGAGTATGTTTAAATAAAAATATTCCAAGTCGAAGTTCAAGAGTGTTTGCACGTAAGGTACCATGTGTGACATCCCAGCTTAATGGAAATGACATACTACTAATATCAACAAGGTGCACCTTATTTTCTGGGATCCCACCCGGAAAGAACCTCAAATTTTAGCATGTTTGGCTTGGAGCAATTCGACAATTAGTAACCGAATGGGAACTTGATCCCGGGTGCGCGTGAATGAAGACAAAGTGTGTAGGAAAGACTATTGTTGGTCACTAGAGCTAGTCCAGATCCCATGCGCAACGGACAATAATCGGTGGGTCGACCGGTAGGTTTTGTTGGGGCATTACAATTTGTATCAGAGTCGACCCTCTTGGTTACATGGGTGTGTGCGGGTTAGTGATGCATACATGTGGCACATGTAAATTCTGACAATGGTGCGCACTAACATGTGCCAAGATGGAATGTTCCTGATGGGCTTATGGAGATGTGGCTTTCTTCGAGGGTGGGTGTGACATCTCAGCTTAATTGGAATGATACACTACTCAATATCAACAAGGTGCACTTTTTACCCGGGAGCCCAACCGAAAGAACATCAAAGTTAAGAGTGTTTGGCTTGGCTTGGAGTAATTCGCAGATAGGTGGCCGATTGGGAGTTGATTCCAAGTGCTCATAAGTGAGAACAAAAGTACACAGAAAAGACTAATATTGGTCTGTGAGACCAGTTTATATGCCAAACTTAACGACTAGGAATCCGTGGGTGGACCAATGGGTCTAGATTATCGATTTGATTACTAGTTTAATAATAAAGAAGGTTCCTTTCATAGAGATATATGGTCAAAACCCTGCTGTCGGGGGAAACGACACCTATGGGATCCCGAGGACCCCTACTATGGGTGGCGGGGCGTAGAGCTCTACAAAGAGCAGGTCTAGTCGATCAACGCGTGGGAATTTTTACCCAGGTTCGGGTCGCAGGTGATGCGTAAAACCCTAGTCCTGCTTGTTTGTGTATATCTGGTGTTCTTGAGCTCTTGAACTGGCTACTATGTGTGCCTGTCCAAAAAGACTGAATCCTCTCCCAGTACACCTCAGGCCTCCTTTTATATGACAAAGGGGTTGCCACAGCGGCACACAGGAGGTGAAAAGTATCTACAGTGTACAAGGTTATCTCCTGACATCATAGGACAAACGCATTTAATGCGCCACCTATGTGTCCTCTAGCTTTATCGAGGATGGCAAGGGAGCTTTTCCCGCCCGTTGCCGCCTCACCTCGCTCCGACACGCGTCCAGGCTGACGTGGCATGTAGTGCCACGCTGGCTGCTGGCTGCCATGGTGGCAGGGTCTTCACGAAGATCTGCATGCCACCACACAAGTGCTTGCCTAGTTGGCTTAGAGGCTACATGCTGCCACGTAGGCAGCTGTCCCGCTGGCGAGTTGGTCATTGCGTAGGAGTGGCCGCGGGGCAGCGAAACCTTGGCGGGTACGGGCCTGGCTATGACCCCATAGACGTCCCCGACAAGGGGTCTTGCCAGGGTCTTGTGGCTGTACCGTACAAGGATCTTGCTGAGGGTCTTCGGTCGTTCCCGGCAGGGCTCCTGCCAGGGGTCTTTGTCTTCTGGTCCCTTGTCTAGTCCTGCGGGCCCCTAGGTCCCACAAAGATCTGTATGCCACCTCGCAGGCGCCCCTGAATCTTGGTCTTGATGTTGTCGATGGTGTCAGAGCTCTCAGACCCAAGGGTGGTGGCCTTGCTGGTGTTGGGCAAGTTTCCCCGGCAAGCCTCTTGCCGAGGCCACGTAGGCCGCCCCGGCAAGGGCATTGCCGGGGGAGGAGTGCACCTTGCCTCTCTGTTCTTCATGCCTCTGGCTTGAGTGTTGCCTTGGTAGTCTTGTGCTTTTCCTTCTTCTGCCCCACCAAGCGTGGTCATAGGTGTGGCTACAACTGCCCGTGCACAAGTAAAGGGGTGCGAAAGGCCCCCTACTTTTGTACAGCGACAGGAGCCCCCGGGCCTAGGCCACACATAGGTGGAAAGCGTTGTTGGGCCAGGCCCAGAACGATGCGCAGGCACGCGTGGCAGGGTCTTAACAGTGGTGATTCCCACACTGGTTGCGCTTCCCCACGACTCGCATTGGGCGTGTGACGTGGGGGTTGTGTGCGTAGCGGTTGCAGCATGCTTGCGTCACGTCGTGGTGAGTAGTAAAGAGGCGGCCCGCGCCTTCCCCATAAAAAGAGGAAACCGCGGGGCGCTGCTCACTTACCTTCTGCGTCTTTTCCAATCTCGGAACCGCCATTCCCCTCTTCTTCCCCAAGCGCAAACTGGTGTTCTTGCCTCTACTTGCTACCGTCGTGCCTTCATTGCCCTTAATCCCCTGCCTTCTCTCAGCCGTCATGGCACCCAAGGTAGGCAAGGGCAAGGGAACGGCGAAGGACGCCAGGGGGAAGGAGTCGCTGGAGAGTGCGTTGGTGGAGCTGCAGATGTAGTTCGCACTCTTCGAGCCGACGTTCGACGCGCTCACTCTCAAGGATAGGTTTAGGTGCCTGTGAGGGAGGGAGACGACGGGGCATCCCGCCACGCACGTCGTCCCTGCCTCCTGCTTCGCCAAGGGCGGTCCAAATTGGTACCCTTTCTTCATAAATTACTTCTCATGCAGGCTCTGCCCTCCTTTCTCGGATTTCGTCAGCGACGTCATGTACACCTACGGCCTCCGCCTTCTGGACCTCGCCCCGAATGTCGTGGCATGCATGGCCTACTTCGCCCATCTCTGCGAGGGATTTGCCGGAGTGCTCCCCAACACGACGCTCTTCCGCCACTACTTCGCTCCTCGCATCCAGCCAGGGGGCACCTTCTCGAGCTGCATTGCTTGGATTCCGAGGCAGCAGATCAAGGTACGTACCCAGAGGGCGCCACGAAGGAGAGGTGGGAGGAGTGGCGAAGCCGTGCTGGATCGAGGAGACAGATCCGCCAGAGTTCTGCCGGGTCCGTCGAAGGCCGTCGTTCCGTAACAAGGACTGGGGCGATCTTGACGCTGATGACCAGAAGCTCACGATCACCACCACCAGGATCCACCGTCTCGTTGGGGCCGTGCTCACCATTGAAATGGTCGGGACCAATTTTATCCGCCGTCGGATTGCCCCACTACACAACAAGGGGAGGCCGGCCTGGGATTTCAAGAACATGGCCGACATCATGTGGCTCCGCCCTGGTTTAAACCACAACTTCACGGTGTTGCAGCACGCCCATCTTTGCCAGAGGCTCTTCCAGCTCCAGGTCGACGAGGTAGGCAGGGTCGAGAGGACCGGCAAGGTCGAGAAGGCCGGCAAGGCTGAGAAGGCCGGCAAGGTCGCCAGGGCTGCCAAGACCGACAACCTATTCGGGTTGCCAGCGGGGCTGGTCCCGCCGAGCAACAACTCTCGCCAGAGCGCCATCATCGACATGATACCGGTATTAGACGCACACGGCCTCGATTCGACCTGGGTCGAGCCAAAGGTGGCGCTGGTGAAGGCATTCTTCGACAACTTGTTAGAGAAGTATGTCCGTGATGAGCCACACCTTATCTGCGTCACCACCGAGGAAGAGCTCGCTTACATCGCTGCCAGGGCGGAGGAGGCAGCTCTCGCCAAGGAGGCCAGCAGCTTCGGCACCATGGAGGACGAGGACGATGCGACCGCGGAGGAGAAAGAGTTTGCCGAGTGGGCGGCGTCCGTCGGGGAGGCCAACAGCACCGGCGCTGGGGCTCCCTCTATTGAAGAAGCGGTCGAGGAGGAGACTGATGCAGACGACTCCTCGGCCACACTGAAGAAGTGTGTCTTGCGGTGGGCGAGCTCCGGCAAGCCAGTCCGGCCCGGCAAGACCACGCAGCGGCTGCAGGCCCAGTTGCCGCCCGCATGCCAGACGAGGGCTGCGAAGAAGGCCACGACCGCCGCTTCTTCCTTGTCCACGCGTCCAAGGACCCCATCCCCTTCTCTTCCTCTTGTCGACACCGCCCCGGGAGCCGATTTTGATCTCGGGTCCTTTAGCCCGAAGACGAAGAAGAGGCCATAGGAGAAGGAGGACGAGTAAGCATTTTGTCCTCCACCATCTCTTAACCTTCCGCATGTATTGTCCTTCCCTGACTTGATTTAATTTTTGCAGCGACATGGAGACGCAGTCCTAGAGGGCGACGAAGAGGGCCAAAGCCTTAACAGGCGACGAGCCCCCAGCGAGCACTCCGCGCACCCCGGCGTTGGTTGTGATCAGCCAAGAGAATATCCCTCAGCGCAGCCCCCACTCCAGCCCCCATCATGAGTCCATTCTTCACCCCCCACCGACGGGCGTTGGGGAGTGTTCTCTTGGTGTTGACCTTGCCGGGTTTGCAGGAGGAGAGCATCAACCGGAGGAGCCGCTGGGGGCCACCCCGACACGCCGTCCCCGGCAACTACGCCACCCAGAGGGGCGTCGCCGGCAAGGGAATCCACCACCAAGCCCATGCGTATGGAGGAAGAGGGGGCAAGCATGGGTGCTAGTGGCTCTGCCCCGGCAACGGATATTGGCGGGGAGGGAACCACTTCTCCTCGGCCTGTCACAGGTAGTCGCCTGCTTCCCGTCCCCTGTCATCTCTGTCATGTGATGTTCTTCCTTTTCTTCGTTCTAAACCTTTGGTCCCGACCTCGCCTCATTTTCCTTTCTACTTTCCAGGCTCTCCCTTGGCGGACCAAGTGGACTTCAACGCTATTATCGAGGAGGTGGCCAAGGATGCCGAAGCCAAGGCCACCGAGATCGCGGCTGGTAAATTCATAGCGTCCGCCACCGAGGAGGCCATGAAGGGGCCTACCGGGGACACCGGCAAGGCTGCTGCTAAGGAGGCCGCCAAGGGGCCTGCCGGGGACACTGGCAAGGCTGCTGCCGAGGAGGGCGCCAAGGGGCCCGCTAGGGAGGAGGTGGCCAACGACCAACCTTCCTCCTCTACAGCTCTCACCTCGGGCAAATACTTGAAGGTGGGCGATGACCTGTTCGTCCTCCTCCCAGGGACGGTAAGCACCAGAGCGCCAACCGAGGGGGGGGGGGGTTTGACGACAAGGTCCTTGCCACCGCTGGGCTTCAGGTCGGCGGCGGTTCCCAAGAGGACCAGCTCCTTTGGGCCATGAGGGCCAATTTTAAAAAGCTTTAGGCGCTCTATCGTGTCCGCCAAGAAAAGGTGAAATCCAAGATGGCGGCCATGGACAAAGCGGAAGCGGATTTTGAGGAGTGCATCGCTCAGACACAAGTATGGTTCAACGAGGCCCGGGATGAACTGAGCGCCATCCAGGGCCAGTGGGACCAGTGCAAGTGAGAGCTAGTCCTGCAGCAGGCTGACATCGAGAAGGCCCAGGAGCTGGCGAAGGAACAGGCCGCCAAGGACGAGGCTTCCCGGATGCAGCAGAAGGTTCTTCTAGACTCCCAAGAGGAGGATCTCATTACTCGTGAGCTGGTGCTTGCCGTCGCGCTTCGCAACAAGGACGAGGAGATCGAGAAGCTCGTCACACAGTGGACCCAGGCGCTAGAGCAGAAGCACAAAGATGCTCTTGACGCTCTGGCCCTGGCCCAGGCCGGCAAGGTGGAGGAGCTGGAGCTGGAGCTGGAGGGGCAGAAGGAGGAGATCTTGAAGATAATGGAGGAGAGGGACACGAGCAACCGTGCACTAGAGGATTTGCAAGTCACCATCTCCGACAAGACCAAACCAGTCTCCGACGCCAACATATCCATCAATGATCAGAAGCTGAGGCTGGACGCCTCGGAAGGGACGTTCTCGGAGGCTCGGGCCCATGAGGAGACCCTGAGCAAGGCCCTTGAGAGCGAGAAGCAGCTGCAGCAGGATGACACCACTGACCACAAGGATTATGTGGACAGGGTACAGCTCTAGACCGACGGCATTATCGACATCGCAAAGAGGCTCAGCATGCAGCTATCCATCATGGGCATGCTAGACTTCAAGTACTCTCAGGAGGCGAGCGTAACCCCCAGCGCCAGGCTGACCTTGTTCTTCGGGCGCGTCCTTGAGGCCATGGAGAAGCTCCGCTCCAACCGAGCAACTTATCTGGCTAAAGAGGCTCAGAAGCTCTGCCGGGGCGCCCTGACCAAGGTGCTCACCAAGGTGGCATTCAGGAACCCCGACATCAACTTCACCAACGCGCTTGAGAGCTTGCTAGAGGATGCGGAACTCGCAACACTCGAGGAGCGTATCAAGCCCATCATCAGCTGCGTCGACGGAGTCAAGAGGGTGGAAGGCCAGTGCCGGGACTAGCCACCCCACTTCTTATTACCGCTGTGAATTCATGCCCAAGACAAATTTATCTTAAGTTAGAATCACGGCAACCACTGATGTAATATAACTTCGCAGTATGTTCAAATAGTACATGATATCTTCCTATTTGATCTTTCTTTGTATGTACACACTCTACACTTAGTTGGATAGGTTTGTTGGCGCGTAAACCTATGCCGCGGCGCTTTGAGGACGGATCCTTAGCAGCCTGCCAGGGGCGCTTGCTGTCGGGAAAACCACCTTGCCGTTCTCGGCGCAGCCACTTGAACTGTTGAGCGGACACGAAACAGAACAAGGGTGTTGCCAATAGTGAAAAGGTTCCTTCGCGTGCAAGTTCTCCATACAAGGAGCGGGATCTTTCGAGGAAAACAACCCTATAGAAAGGAAATTGCTCAAATTTTGCATGACTTAGCTTTTTTGTCGCCATGTAAATGGTGGTTGCGGCTGCAGACGACACTAATCGCCTGGCCGACGGCACCAAAGTGGTGGGGATGATGTTGACCTCCTCCGCCGCCTTCCTCTTCACGGATGTCGCAATGGAGGAGGTGGCGTGTTCACCCCTAGACCAGATTTTCACAACCTAGCGCCCCCTACCTAGCATGCCAAAGATGTCGGGGGAAACGACACCTATGGGATCCTGGGGACCCCTACTACGGTTGGCAGGGCGTAGAGCTGTGCAAAGAGCAGGTCTAGTCGATCAACGCGTGGAAATATTTATCCATGTTTAGGCGGTAGGTGATGCGTGAAACCCTAGTCCTTCTTGTCTGTGTATATCTGGTGTTCTTGAGCTCTAGAACTTGCTACTATGCGTGCCTGTCCAAAAGGTCCGAATCCTCTCCCAGTACGCCTCGGGCCTCCTTTTATATGACAAAGGGGTTTCCATGGCGGCACACAGGAGGTAGAAAGTATCTACAGTGTGCAAGGTTATCTCTTGACATCATAGGACAAACGCATTTAATGCGCCGCCTATGTGTCCTCTAGCAATATCGGGGATGACAAGGGAGCTTGTCCCGCCCATTGCCGTCTCACCATGCTCCGACACGTGTCCAGGATGAAGAGGCATGCAGCGCCACGCTGGCTGCTGGCTGCCGTGGTGGCACGGTCTTCACGAAGATCTGCATGCCACCACGCAGGTGCTTGGCTAGTTGGCTTAGAAGATACATGCTGCCACGTAGGCACTTGTCCCGTTGGCGAGTTCGTCGTTGCGTAGGAGTGGCCGCGGGGCAGCAAAACCTTAGCGAGTGTCGGCCTGGTTGTGGCCCCGCGGTCGTCCCCAGCAGGGCTCCTGCCGGGGGTCTTTGTCTTCTGGTCCCTCGTCTAGGCCTGTGGGTTCCTAGGTCCCACAAAGATTTGCATGCCTCCTCGCGGGTGCCCCTGAATCTTGGTCTTGACGTTGTCGATGGTGTCAGAGCTCTCAGACCTAAGGGTGGTGGCCTTGCTGGTGTTGGGCAAGTTGCCCCGGCAAGGCTCTTGCCGAGGCCACGTAGGCTGCCCCGGCAAGGGCGTTGTCGGGGGATGAGTCCACCTTGCCTCTCTGTTCTTCATGCCCCTAGCTTGAGTGTTGCCTTGGTAGTCTCGTGCTTTTCCTTCTTCTGCCCCGCCAAGCATGGTCGTAGGTGTGGCTATAACTGCCCATGCACAAGTAAAGGGGTGCGAAAGGGCCCCTACTTTTATACACCGACACCTGCATTACTGGAAAACGGCTTATAGGTGGCCTCAAATTGGTTGTGGGCGCCTTCAAGTACACGCCACTATTATTTTGAAAAAGTAGTAGTGGCGGTAAATATAAGCGTTATCCACTGAAACCATGCGAGCAGTGTTGACAAAAAGACACTTGCCCGCCAGTCGTAAATTCTTCCAAATTTGACCATGTGGTGAAAGCCATGAGTGGCTGGCTCATTGAAATTGCTCTTCACTGACTTGGCCCTCAACAGTGGTGGGCCGAAATATTGTCCGCTACAACAATATTTCAGTAATTTTCGCCAACCTAACTCAAAATTTCCAGAAGTAAACGGTCGTGGGCTCTTCTAGCCACCCGCCACTTATACGTTAGATACAAAAATTTCTAAGAAAATCATACTTACTAAACCTAGAATGTTCTCAAATTAGAGCATGGTGCTTAGGATGGAGTGTATTACTAATGGAAAATGTTTGAAGTCCTAATAATTTAAATAAATGGAGGAAGGCGGTGGTTTCCGTTCAAACCCTAATACTTCGTCGGAGAGTGTTTAGTTTGTATAGGAAGTGCATCAAGATTTTGCGTTAACACTGTTAATTTTTTACAACGTCATTTAGGGGTACTGTAGAAATACCATGACATGTTTGATCTCTTTCCGAGCTCGTTTGTGCGCTCAATAATTTTTTCCCTTTTTAGTGGCCGAAAAATTACTTAATGTCATGTAAATAGCAGGCCAACTTGACAAGTTGCCAACTTTGAGAATGAGGCTTTGGATGGTATGTATTAATCAAAGAAAAAGTTTGAAGTTCAAAAGTTTCTAAAAAACAATTTTAGTGTGGTAGGAGGTGGTTCAAAAACTTAGTTGTCGCGAGTCCAAGCGGCGCCCACCACTCGAAAGTAGTTGTGGTGGTTACTCGTTGTTGCTGCTATCTATCACCTTATCCACCAAACCGGATCACGCCCGTAACCACTCACACCTTATCCATAGACACAAAGTCTCTCTTCCTCTCACTCTCTCGTGTCGTCGCGGTCGCCAATGTCGCGGTCTCCATTCGCTGCCTCGAACGTCATCGCCTTCCCCGTCTTCCCCACCGCACGTGTTGTCCGCCATCGCCTCAAACGTCCTCACCCTCTCCATCCATCGCCGCCTCTAACGTCCTAGCCCTCACCATTGCCCTTGCCTTATGTTTCCTCCAACATTGTCGGTGTCCCTGTCGACCACGCCATCCGCCGCCACCATCGTCCTTGCCCTCCCCGTCGTCTCCTGCCACCCCGATAATCACACCTCTATCTCTTAATAGAGATTGTAGTTGTTCTTGGTTACTGTAATCATACATTTGCAACATGTATTTTAGTGTCATAAAAGTTTATTGTAGGATTTATTATAGTAAAAGTTTCTTATCTATAGTTGTGATAATGAAAAACTTTCTTTTTTATACTAGTAAAAGTTTGGGCGCATCATTTTGGCTTCCGGGCTCAGATGAGTCCGTAAGTGAATAGTAAATTCATTTAAAATACTATAAAAATTTAGAGTATTTGGACATCTGAGTAGCTCTCAGCAAAAAAAGAAGAGAAGTTTAGGGTCTATGAAAAAGTTTACAGTTTGTGCATAGTTTGGACCTGATTTGTTTTTTTGCTAAGAGCTTCTCAAATGTTTGAATGCTCTGAACTTGGCACGGACATCACACACTCAAGCATCTTTCACCAAAAAAATTGGAAGTTTTTTATTTTTTTTTCTATTTTTTAATTACTGTTCATAATGTGTAGATGAGGTCAGGAGCTGAATTGGATATCCGTAAAAGTTTATAATAGTTATAATATAGTGTAGCATATTTATTCTTGTGACATTGTGTAGTTGTTTTTTAGCGTACCATATTTTATGCATGATGCAGGTATTCATAATGAGTGCCAACATTTTGGCGAAACGTCGTTTAAGTTCTATTTTGCTTAATTTCTGGCACTCAATATGTCCAATTTCTAGCAAAGGTCATGCCGATTTTTTTCATATTTGTTTTGGAATCTACTCAATTATTATTCTCTTCGGTTGGACAATATTAACTCTTAATCCACCACTGAGATGGGAGTTGTGCTGAGAGGAGGACAATGACTATTGTTGTATGGGGTCGTCCTTCTTCTCTTCATCTGACACCTTGGTAAAGGAGGAGAATATAAAGGACGACCATCACACACCAACGATCATATATACAACCACTTGAGTGATGTACCGACTGTTGTCGTAGGGGTTGTTCTTCTCCTTCCCCTCTTCTAAGACCTTGGTAGAGCTGGAGACATTAGTAAAGCAGTAGGAGAGGGTGAAGAAAGACCAGGACCGACGATCGAAGTAGCAATCAAGCAGTGTTCAACATATGTAGAATGACTTAAAAGTGAGAAGTTTCCAACATATGCATACCACTTAAGAGTGAGAAGTGTCCACTCGAAGGACAAATATCGACTATTGTCGTAAACAATTTTATCTTGTTCTATAGTAGAAAAATATAGCGTTGTAGGAATGCTTATATTTTTTCTCATAAATATTCTTTCATTAAAATATTTTAATGTGACTTCAACGGAGAAGCTGAGACACCGAGTTAGTACTCCTACAGTCGTAGACTCCGTCGCGATGGTGGCTAAGTACACGGAGATCACGCTCGCCTATGCCAAGAGCGCTTGAGAAGCTACCAAGAGCGCACGAGCATCTACCGAGAGCCATCGAGCATCCACCGAGAGTACTCAAGATTATGCCGAGAGCGCGGCTGCATCTGTTGAGAGCATAAGAGCAGCCACTGAGAGCACAAGGGCAACCACCTAGAGTGCGCGAGCAGCCACCGAAGCTGCGAGGACCACCCAAGCTAAGATCGTGAAGATGTTTGGAGGCGAGGAGAGCACATGACGAAGCTACACTTTTTCTTGTGAACTACTAGTGCACTTCCTTTATGTGATCCTTATGATCAATGCATGTGAACTTAATTTCTATGTTTCCATGGAACTTTTGCTTCTGAACTACTAGCATCAATTAGCACGCACACATGTTGATATGTTGTAAGGCATGACATTAGCATCTCTTGGATGTTGGAATTTGAAACATATGCATGTCTTGGTCTTCTTTGATTCCCTTGAACAATTAGTCCTCGCATCTTCACCCTAGGTTTTTGTATGTCATGTGTAATCCTGCATATATTAAAATATTGTGTTGTATTTCTATTTTAAGTAACAAAATAATAATGCATTTAATCTCCATCATAATCCACCTAATAATTACGCTTATGCATAAAAATTGGGTTATACCTGTAGGTGCCATGTCCATATCACTGCCAGATGTAATCTGTATGATTGATGCTTGTGAACGTAATTTCTATGTTGCTATGAAAATTGCTATATGACTTTTCTATATGTAATTGGATAACTATGAAATTGACTTGTTAGCTTGTTTGTTTATCTTCGTAGATGAAGTGGTATGTGGTGTACTATGGAAAAATCCAAGAGTCTATGATTCATAGGAGAAATGCAATGAACAAGTGGATGGTTACGAGAACAACTACTTTAAAGGATATAAGACTAAAAAGGAACAGATAATTGTTACTCCAGCTCCGTCCTCATAGAGAAAATCAACCATGAAGTATGCAAGACCATTTGGCCAACTAAATAATTTGATAGTGCTTATACAGTTCATTGTAAGTATGGTGTTGCTGTTATCATGAGGTCGTATATGCATCTAACATGCAACATGTCAGACACTTCGCTAAGAAGGTTATGTATACTTACTTATGATGTTGTTATGTGAATCGTACTCTAGTGCATACATCTACTGTATTGCATTTGGATTATTATTATGGTAAAATGTGCTACTGCTAATCTACCATACATATATTGTAGTGCACATAGACATATTAGTTGTTGTTTAATGCTTGGTTTTGTAAGAGTGACGGAGAAGTAAGTTGCTGCCAACTGTACATATAGTTGTGGCGGGTGTCAGGCAAGGCCCGCCACTCTAAGAATATTTCCCAGTGGTGGGAGGCTGGATAACCCCGCCATTACAGAGTTACTACCAGTGGCAGGCACGCGCCTGCCACTGATGCCATATTAGTAGCATCGGGACGACAGTGGCGGGCGCCCCGGAGAGCCTATCCCGTCATTGTTGGGCTTTTGGCGCCTAACACTGCCAAACATTCATGCACTAGTGCAATTTTTTTCTTTCACTTAACATGAAACAAGCGGTGGTTAGTTGTTTTTCTGGTAATGTGGGTGATCTGTCTATTTCAAGCAATTAGAGTTCAAATCTTCACATCTGCATTTTCTGTCTAAGGAAAAAACACCTAATAAAGAAATGTAAAATCCCACCCAGTAGAACCGGGGATAATTGGCTCGGTGGGAGAGAGAAAAACAGACCAAAGAGGGGAGCGTTGATCTTAGTAAGAAAGATTGAACGTTTTGCACATGTGTGATGTGAAACAAATGGTGAATGAGGCGTTCGGATCTATTGCAATGATGAGCTGGTTCGCCATATACAAATTTTGTTTAGTTATTCTCTTTAATTGATATGCCAAAAGTTGTTGTTTAAGTTGGTAACTATTTTGCGAATCAATGTGTGACTGAATGGCTAGGAGTATAGTGGTATCCCCAGCTCACCAGGATTCAAGTTCTATATTTGACATTGGTACTTGCATTTTGCCAGATTTATTTCAGACTTTTCGACAATGTGCATTCGATGGGATGAGAAATTACCATCGACTAAGAAGGCGTCTATGACTACTTAATCAATTTCAAGATGATGTGTCATCTTAGTGTCTCGAAGGTGCTCATAAGGGTAGTATGTGCGTTCATGCATTGGGGGTGAGTGTATGAGCGTTCTTGTATGTACCATGTTAAAACAATTAGTAAGTGTTTTTCTTGTTAGAGCATCTCTAGTGGATCCTATTTTAGAAGACCCTTCAAAAAAATTGAGAAAGAAAATTTAGTTTTAAAAGATTAAGTGCTATAGCAGACCCCTAGAACCTTAACTTCTTCCAAATTGGACACTTAACTTAGCCTTCTAGACTATATTTGCTTTAGAAGTGTTCTGTAATGCCCAGGATGGAGTTATACCTCCTACGGGTCGAGGCCCGACTTAAAGGCATAAGTCCATCCTAGAATGATCTCAAGTTTGGTAATCTTTGCACAACTCATGTAAAAGGGGAAAGGTAAACTTAAAAATAGTCGGCTTACAATCGCCACGTCACAGAATAACAGTACAAGTCTCAAACATCATACAAAAGATCACTACAACCCTCTAAGGGCAAAATCCAAATGTCAAAGTACCAAACTCAGATAAATAAAACAACCACAGGCGGATCGAATCCTAGTAAGAGTCTCCACTACTGATCGTCCGGGTAGCGCACGTAGTAACGACTACGCTCCTCGTCGTACTCCCAATCCAGCTCGGTGCCATCACCTGGATAGCTCACGGCTGGACCTGCATCTGGTGTGAAGTAACTGTGAGCCACAGAGGACTCAGCAATCCCGTTCCCGGGTAACAGAACTATCAAAGCCTTTAGGTGAGGAAAGGCTGAAGAAAGAAATGAGGTGAAGGAGCAACAAAGAGTCTGCAGCAGCAACTAGCACTATCTTACGTAAGAGAGAGCGAGAAGAGAAGGCATCGCCGAGAAGTGATCACTAAGTGATCCTAGCTACAAGCTCACAAACATAACCCCTCCGTGTTCAACTCCCGAATCCCGATTCGGAAATTGACAGTCACGGAACTCACGCTGGTAGTGTATTAGTATCATTGTGTCAAGTTATCTACAACCGGAATTAACAAGCTCCCATCTGCCACATAACCGCGGGCACGGCTTTCGAAAGTTCAAACCCTGCAGGGGTGTTCCAACTTGACCCATTACAAGCCCACGATCCGCGGAGTCGCAACTCCAAAGTGGGAAGACCCGAGTATCCTCGGAATCCCGTGCTCACGTTAAACCGAACTAAGGTAAGGCTAATCCAGCAAATCCTCCCGGCGTGCCGACACCCTGATAGTAGCCGCGCGTATCTCGTCTCAGGCCACGACCGGATGGGTGATGCTACGGGTTTTTACCAAACCTTGAGTTTCCTCGAGGTGGCCCCGCAGGACCCCCGTTTCGGACCAACACTCATGTGGAGCACTGGCCCGGGGTTGTTGATTAAGAAAGAGGGTTAATTACTCCCTATGCATGTTTAGTTTGTTATTAGGCAAATAGTACCAATGTTGGGATTTGCTGGAAAAGACTTAGCACATAGCGGTTTATCGAGGGGGTCCCATACACCCCAACCGTGTTAGGAACGCATAATCAAGGAACATAAAACCGGCTTATACGGATCCTAACGGCATGAGTGGAACAAAACACCAAGCAAAAGGCTTAGCCTTCCACCCTTGCCAAAATATATGTGATTTCAGTTAAAGCATTTATATAGTGTGATATAACCCAACCAAACTTCAACATGGAGCAAGCATCTTCACTTCACCTGCAACTAGCAACGCTATAAGAAGGGCTGAGCGAAGCGTACTTAGCCAAGCAACGGTTTGCATAGGTAGGGTGGTTAAACATGGCAATTGGTTACAAGTAGGAGGCTGACAAGAAGAACATGGGCATCGAGGCAAAACTATAGATCGAGACTACTAGCAAAAGACAAAGATAGTAATGTTATCGGGGTTCGGTCATCTTGCCTGAAGAGAAGAAGTTCGGATCAAAAGAAGGGTCCTCTTGCTCAAACTCGTTGGAAACCTCGTGCTCAACCTCGTTGGAAAACTCGTGCTCAACTTCCGGGTCTAAACAAGACAAACACACCAGCACCAATCAACACAATGCAATGCGCACTCGAAAAACATGTATGCATGATGGATGCACTAGTGAAGCACATGGAGCACGGAAAACATCACTCAAGCAAAACACCTCAAAACAAGATAACAACCTGATATTATTAATCTACACAGAAAAACACCCAAGTTTGATATAAAGTTCGCTGAAATCGGAGTTACGGGCTAAAAGTTATGCCCGAAACAAGATTTGAGCGAAAACTGCAAATTACAGCAACATAGCATCTTGGGAGCACAAAATAAATAATCTACAGCACCCAAAAAGCATGGCAAAGGACTTGAACATAAACTAGATATAATGTACAGCAACTAGGTCCAAAGTGCACCCCCAACGGAGTCACGGATCAACAGCAATGATCTTGGACATATTGAACTTTGAAATAAAATTCTGGCAGCAGAATTTTATTGAAAGTTTGGAGCAAAAGATAAACATGCTACAGCACCTCAAATGGACATGTGAGGACATGGATGGAAAGACAACAATATATACTTCATGGAACAATCAAAATCCACCCCAAAACTATCATGCTTTGTCCTACAACATCACACGAACATGGCATCGGAACGTTACAGATTTCAGACTTAGTGAAATTTCACTAAGTCCTAAAACAGCAACATCATCATAGCATCAAAAAGAGCATGTTTAAGACACCTCGAAACTAACCATGGCAAAGGGTAAGCACCTCATCAAAATACATATGACGGTGATCCCGAAACACACAAGCATGCATCAATGTGGTGAACACACCGATTACAACGAGCTCAACAACATGGCATTTCAAAACAAGTAAAAAAACACAACATTTGAACATGGCATCTTGCAATGATGATAACAAGGAAAAGATAAATCTACCATGCAACCTATCACACTCAACACGTAATTCGTGACGAGACGAACACGTGGACATGTCATTTGCTTCGTTTGGACAAACGAGCTAAAAGATATCACATGTCAAAGGTGGCACAAAAATAACACATAGCAGCAGTTTATATCATCATACACTCTTGCAACAGCAAAACAAGGCCCTAGATGATCTCTAACATGCATGACAACAACAGGTAAAACGTAGAGGGCATCTCCACGAACATCTGGACATATCACACGCTCAAAACGGAGCAACAGGTAAAAAGTTATGCATGGTCAAAGATTGCATCAGACAGGTAAAAACTGGGGCTAGGGTTTGAAATTGGACCTCTCAGATCTGGATCTGAGGAACGGGCCCGGATGAACAGTGCTGGTGCGGCCCGGCGGGAGCTACAGTGGCGCGGTGGATCCGGCCCGATCCGGCGCAGCGGCGGCCCACCGCGGGAGGAGGCAAAGGGGCCCGGCGGCCGGCTGGGCCTGGCCCGCGGAGGCGAGCTGGCGCGGGGATCCGGCTGGGCCGGGTGTGAGGCGGAGGGGAGGTAGCAGGCCGGCTGCGGCTGGCGGCGCAGAGGCGGCCCGGCCCGCGGGGAGGCGGCGCTGGTCGACGCGGCGCGGAGAGGCGGAGTGGTGCGGTCGCACTGGCGTCGGAGCGGGGAAACGGCTGGGCCGGCTCGGCGCTGGAGCGGCGGCCCAAGGTGGCGCGATGTACGGGCCGGCTCCTGGCCGCGGCGATGGATCGGGGCAGAGACCGCTCGGCGATCTGGTCCCCTCGGCCTGGCGCGGTTGAGGCGAGCCGGCTGGTGCGGTCGAGCGACTGCCTCGACGACCTGGCCCGCCAAGTGGCGACGCCCTGGCCAGCGAGCGCCCGACAAGACGCGGCGGCTGGTGCCTCGACGGAAACGCTGGATCCTTCGGGATCCAGAACAGGAGATTGGATCTGAGGTAAAAAGAGAAAAAAAAGGAAAGTGGAGAAGGGGAAGAAGAAGGAGATGCCCAAATAGACTAGGGGGGGTCTATATGTAGCAGATTTAGACTAGGGTTAGGAGATAGGGGATGTTTAGGAGCCCTCCGATCTGGATCCAAAGGATCCGATCGCGGGATGATTTTAAAAGGGCCAGACGGAGATAAAAGAATGCAACAGGGGTATTTCCGGGACACGAAGTAAGGGCACTTCGGACCCACACGGACAACGGAGGGAAAAGTCAACGGAGTCCAAACGAGACGAGATTTGAGAGGCGGGTTGCACACAACAAAACAACAACACACAACACAACCTCGCGGCACACCGGTAACGAAAAACGCCCGAACAACAAAGAAGGCCTACGGGACGTCACGAACACGTGAGGGAGCTCCGGAACACGAAACGGACAACGGGAAGAAACGCCACGAACCGGATGCAACCCACAACACAAACAAAAAGCAATGCACATGTCTACATGATATGAATGAATGCCACACACTCACACAACAAAACGACGAAAGCCCGAAAGACAAAGAACCCGAAATGGAAATAGATGAAGCCGGAGATATATTATAAGATTATAAGCCCAAAAGGGAAAGTATTACATCCGGGGCATTACATGTTCACTCTAAGCTAAAATAGGAAGACACTTCTTATATTCATGGCACGATAATTGACACACCGGTCGATTGTACTGAAGGAAATATGCCCTAGAGGCAATAATAAAGTTGTTATTTATATTTCCTTATATCATGATAAATGTTTCTTATTCATGCTAGAATTGTATTAACCGGAAACTTAGTACATGTGTGAATACATAGACAAAATAGTATGTCCCTAGTATGCCTCTACTAGACTAGCTCATTGGTCAAAGATGGTTATGCTTCCTAGCCATAGACATGAGTTGTCATTTGATCAACGGGATCACATCATTAGGAGAATGATGTGATGAACTAGACCCATCCGTTAGCTTAGCACTATGATCGTTTAGTTTTACTGCTTTTGCTTTCTTCATGACTTACACATGTTCCTATGACTATGAGATTATGCAACTCCCGAATATCGTAGGAACACCTTGTGTGCTATCAAACATCACAACATAACTGGGTGATCATAAAGATGCTCTACAGGTGTCTCCAAAAGTATTCGTGGTGTTGGCATAGATCAAGACTAGGATTTGTCACTCCGAGTGTCGGAGAGGTATCTCTGGGCCCTCTCGGTAATGCACATCATAATAAGCCTTGGAAGCAAATGACTAATGAGTTAGTCACGAGATGATGTATTACGGAATGAGTAAAGAGACTTGCCGGTAACGAGATTGAACTAGGTATAGAGATACCGACGATCGAATCTTGGGCAAGTAACATACCGATGACAAAAGGAACAACGTATGTTGTTATGCGGTTTGATCGATAAAGATCTTCGTAGGATATGTAGGAACCAATATGAGGATCCAGTTTGCGCTATTGGTTATTGTCCGGAGATGAGTCTCGGTCATGTCTACATAGTTCTCGAACCCGTAGGGTCCGCACGCTTAACGTTTGATGACGATCGGTATTATGAGTTTATGAGTTTTGATGTACCGAAGGAAGTTCGGAGTCCCGGATGATATCACGGACATGACGAGGAGTCTCGGAATGTCCGAGACATAAAGATTGATATATTGGACGACTATATTCGGACACCGGAAGTGTTCCGGAAAAGTTTCGGATTTAACTGGATTGCCGGAGGGGGTTACCGGAACCCCCCACGAGGGGGGATGGTCCATAGTGGGCCTTGAGGAAAGAAGAGGCAGCCCATAGAGGCTGGCCGGTGCCCCACCAGGGAATCCTAGTTGGACTAGGATTGGGGGGCGCCACCTCTCCCTCTCCTTCCTTTCCCCCTCTTCCTTCTTGGTGGACTCCTACTAGGAATAGGATTGCAATCCTATTCCTAGTAGGATTGCCTCCCTAGCGCGCCATAGAAGGGCTGGCTGGCCCCTCCCCTTGATCCTTTATATACGGGGGCAGGGGGGCACCCTAGAACACACAAGTTGATCAGTTGTTCTCTCCCAACCATGTGCGGTGCTCCCCTCCACAGAAACACACCTCGATTATATCGTTGCAGTGCTTAGGCGAAGCCCTGCGCCGGTAGATACATCATATCCGTCACCACGCCGTCGTGCTGACGAAACTCTCCCGTGAAGCTCAACTGGATCAAGAGCTCGTGGGACGTCATCAAGCTGAACGTGTGCTGAACGCGGAGGTGCCGTACGTTCGGTGCTTGATCGGTTGGATCGCGAAGAAGTTCGACTACATCAACCGCGTCACTTGACGCTTCCGCTCCCAGTCTACGAGGGTACGTAGACACACTCTCCCCCTCGTTGCTATGTATCTAGTAGATAGATCTTGCGTGATCGTAGGAAATTTTTGAAAATACTACGTTCCCCAACAGTGGTATCAGAGCCAGGTCTATGCGTAGATGATATGCACGAGTAGAACACAATGAGTTGTGGGCGATACTAGTCATACTGCTTACCAGCATGTCATACTTTGCTTCGGCGGTATTGTTAGATGAAGCGTCCCGGACCGACATTACGCGTACGCTTACGCGAGACTGGTTTCACCGTTATGAGCACTCGTTGTTTAAAGGTGACTGGCGGGTGTCTGTCTCTCTCACTTTAGCTGAATCAAGTGTGGCTATGCCCGGTCCTTGTGAAGGTTAAAACAGCACATAATTGACAAAACATCGTTGTGGTTTTTGTATGCATAGGTAAGAACGGTTCTTGCTAAGCCCGTAGCAGCCACGTAAAACTTGCAACAACAAAGTAGAGGACGTCTAACTTGTTTTTGCAGGGCATGTTGTGATGTGATATTGTCAAGACATGATGAGATATACGGTTTTGTATGAGATGATCATGTTTTGTAAAGTTATCGGCAACTGGCAGGAGCCATATGGTTGTCGCTTTATTGTATGAAATGCAATTGCCATGTAATTGCTTTACTTTATCACTAAGCGGTAGCGATAGTCGTAGAAGCAATAGTTGGCGAGACGACAACGATGCTACGATGGAGATCAAGGTGTCGCGCCGGTGACGAAGGTGATCATGACAGTGCTTTGGAGATGGAGATCAAAAGCACAAGATGATGATGGCCATATTATGTCACATATTTTGATTGCATGTGATGTTTATCTTATTATGCTTCTTATTTTGCTTAGTTCGACAGTAGCATTATAAGATGATCCCTTACAAAATTTCAAGGTACAAGTGTTCTCCCTGAGTATGCACCGTTGCGAAAGTTCGTCATGCCGAGACACCACGTGATGATCGGGTGTGATAAGCTCTACATTCAAATACAACGGGTGTAAGACAGTTTTGCACACGCAGAATACTCGGGTTAAACTTGACGAGCCTAGCATATGTAGATATGGCCTCGGAACACTGGAGGCCGAAAGGTCGAGCGTGAATCATATAGTAGATATGATCAACATAAGATGTTCACCATTGAAAACTACTCCATCTCACGTGATGATCGGACATGGTTTAGTTGATTTGGATCACGTGATCATTTAGATGACCAGAGGGATGTCTATCTAAGTGGGAGTTCTTCAAGTAATAAGATTAATTGAACTTTAATTTATCATGAACTTAGTCCTGGTAGTGTTAGCATATCTATGTTGTAGATCAATAGCTCGCGATGTTGCTCCATGTTTATTTTTTATATGTTCCTAGAGAAAACTAAGTTGAAAGATGTTAGTAGCAATGATGCGAAATTGTTCCGTGATCTGAGGGTTATCCTCATTGTTGCACAGAAGAATTATGTCCTTGATGCACCGCTAGGTGACAGACCTATTGCAGGAGCAGATGTAGACATTATGAACGTTTTGACGAAAGCTCAGTATGATCACTACTTGATAGTTTAAGTGCACCATGCTTTAAGGCTTAGAACCGGGACTTCAAAAATGTTTTGAACGCCACGGAGCATATAAGATGTTCCAAGAGTTGAAATTAGTATTTCATACTCATGCCCGTGTCGAGAGGTATGAGACCTTTGACAGTACTTTGCCTACAAGATGGAGGGGAATAGCTCAACCAGTGAGCATGTGCTCAGATTGTGTGGGTACTACAATTGCTTGAATCAAGTGGGAGTTAATCTTCCAGATAATATAGTAATTTACAAAAGTTCTCTAGTCACTATCACCAAGTTAGTAGAACTTCGTGATGAACTATAATATGCAAGGGATGACGAAAGTAATTCCCGAGCTCTTCGCGATGCTGAAATCGGCGAAGGTAGAAATCAAGAAAAAGCATCAAGTGTTGATGGTTAACAAGACCACTTATTTCAAGTAAAGGGAAAAATGGATAGAAGGGGAACTTCAAGAAGAATGACAAGCAAGTTGTCACTCCCATGAAGAAACCCAAAGCTAAACTCAAGCCTGAAACTAAGTGCTTCTACTGCAAAGGAAATGGTCACTGGAAGTGGAACTGCCCTAGATATTTGGCGGATAAGAAGGATGGCAAAGTGAACAAAGGTATATTTGATATACAGATTATTGATGTGTATTTTACTAGTGTTCATAGCAACCCCTCGGTATTTGATATTGGATCAGTTTCTAAAGAGTAGTAACTCGAAATGGGAGTTGCATAATGAACATAAACTAGTTAAAGGATGAAGTGACGATGTGTGTTGGAAGTAGTTCCAAGATTGATATGATCATCATCGCACACTCCCTATACTTTCGAGATTAGTGTTGAAACTAAATAAGTGTTATTTGGTGTTTGTGTTGAGCATGAATATGATTTGATCATGTTTATTGCAATACGGTTATTCATATAAGTTAGAGAATAATTGTTGTTCTGTTTACATGAATAAAACCTTCTATGGTCATACACCCAATGAAAATATTTTGTTGGATATCGATCGTGTGATACACATATTCATAATATTGAAGTCAAAAGATGCAAGGTTAATAGTGATAGTGCAACTTATTTGTGGCACTGCCGTTTAGGTCATAGTGGTGTAAAGCGCATGAAGAAACTCCATAGTGATGGACTTTTGGAATCACTTGATTATGAATCACTTGGTGCTTGCGAACCATGCCTCATGGGCAAGATGACTAAAACTCCGTTCTCCGGAACTGTGGAGCGAGCAACAGATTTGTTGGAAATCATACATACTGATGTATGTGGGCCAATGAGTGTTGAGGCTCGCGGCGGGTATCGTTATTTTCTGACCTTCACTAATGATTTGAGTAGATATGGGTATATCTACTTAATGAAACACAAGTCTGAAACATTTGAAAAGTTCAAAGAATTTCAGAGTGAAGTAGAGAATCATCGTAACAAGAAAATAAAGTTTCTACGATCTGATCGTGGAGGAGAATATTTGAGTTACGAGTTTGGTCTTCATTTGAAACAATGTGGAATAGTTTCACAACTCACGCCACCCGGAACACCACAGCGTAATGGTGTGTCCGAACGTCGTAACCGTACTTTATTAGATATGGTGTGATCTATGATGTCTCTTACCGATTTACCACTATCATTTTGGGTTATGCATTAGAGACAGCTGCATTCACGTTAAATAAGGGCACCATCTAAATCCGTTGAGACGACACCTTATGAACTATGGTTTGGCAAGAAACCGAAGTTGTTGTTTCTTAAAGTTTGGGGCTGCGATGCTTATGTGAAAAAGCTTCAACCTGATAAGCTCGAACCCAAGTCGGAGAAATGTGTCTTCATAGGATACCCAAAAGAGACTGTTGGGTATACCTTCTATCACAGATCCGAAGGCAAGATATTCGTTGCTAAGAATGGATCCTTTCTAGAGAAGGAGTTTCTCTCGAAAGAAGTGAGTGGGAGGAAAGTAGAACTTGAGGAGGTAATTGTACCTTCTACTGAATTGGAAAGTAGTACATCACAAAAAATTGTTCCAGTGATTCTGAAAGCACATTTGCTCTCCGGGTGGTTTTGGTAATTAATGACAACATACTTTGTGGTTGGACTAATGCTTTTATCAAGTATGTTTCAGGAAATCCAATCACATTGGCTATGGAAATGACTGAAGAAGTGGACCCCTCAAATGCTAAGGCAAGCATTGGCAAAAGCTCAAGACTCCATTTTTGGTTTAGTGATCCAAGATCACATTGAGTCCATAGGAAAAGCCAATACTATTAAAAGGGGATGAGGTTGTGTTGATGATCTGGTTGCTCAAGTGCTTAGTGATTTAGCTCCTTCAACTATCAGCAACTTTCACTACTATACACACTCATAAGTAATCTCGGACAAACCGATTCTTCCAACTCAGTCCCACCGAGATGAACCACTTCAGCCATATTCCAAACCCTAGAAAAATCGGTCCATCCGAGTTTGAGATCGGTCTCACCGAAACTGAACTGCCAACCTTCTGTAACCATTTGATATCATATCGGAATAACCGAGTTTGCTTTATCGGTCTTACCGATATTGACAAGCTTCTGTCTTGGTCCAAATCAGTCTCACCGATATTGCATTTTCGGTCACACCGATACTGGCATGTTCCTGTCCTTTCTCAAATCGGTCTAACCGAGTTTTCTTTCTCGGTCCCACCGAAAACTCCAACGTTCATATCTTTTGCACTTTCGGTCTCACCGAGATGGTATTTTCGGTCCCACCGAAAACCCCAACGTTCACTATATTTGAACTTTCGGTCTGACCGAGTTTTCACTTCGGTCTCATCGAGATTGCTCAATTATGTGTGTAACGGTTGGATTTTGTGTGGAGGCTATATATACCCCTCCACCCCCTCTTCATTCGTTGAGAGAGCCATCAGAAAGTCTACCACTCCTACCATACACTTTCTGAGAAGAGAACCACCTACCCTTGTGTTGAGATGAAGTCATTCCATTCCTACCATATGAAACTTGATTTCTAGCCTTCCCAAGTTGCTTTCCACTCAATCCCTTCTTCCACCACAGCCATATCAGTGAGGAGAGTTGAGTGTTGGGGAGATTATCATTTGAAGCACAAGAGCAAGGAGTTCATCATCATCAACAACATCTATTACCTTTTGGAGGGTGGTGCCTCCTAGATTGGTTAGGTGTCGCTTGGGAGCCTCCGTCTTTGAGATGTGGAGTTGAACCAAGAAGTTTGTAAGGGCAAGGAGATCGCCTACTTCGTGAAGATCTACCCCGAGTAAGGCTAGTCCTCCGTGGGCGTAGGCCATGATGGAATAGACAAGGTTGCTTCTTCGTGGACCCTTCGTGGGTGGAGCCCTCCGTGGACTCGCGCAGCCGTTACCCTCCGTGGGTTGAAGTCTCCATCAACGTGGATGTACGATAGCACCACCTATCGGAACCACGACAAAAATCTCCGTTTCTCCAAATTGCGTTTGATCTTCTCCAGTTCTCTTTACTACTTGTGCAATTTACTTTCCGCTTCCCATACTCTAGAATTGCATGTGTAGTATGCTACTTGACTTGTGTGTTATGCAAAAACTGCCAAAATCTGTTCTTGTTAAAAGGCAGAATTTTTATCTTGTCGAGTAGTCTAATCACCCCCCCTCTAGACACTCTCACCTTCTTCGATCCTACAATTGGTATCAGAGCTTTGGTCTCCATTGCTTTGGTTTACACACCATTGGAGGAAGATGGACGTGTCTACGTTTTGGAGTGTTAGCCATAGAGTGCCTGTTCTCAATGGAAGGTTTTATAACTCATGGAGGTCTGAAATGCTTAGTATCTTTAAGGTGTACAATTTGTGCAAATATGTTGAGACCCCCTATGTGCCTCCATTTGATCCCTTGCACCCTACCATGGATGAAGAGCTTGATTTGCTTCGTAACCTTAGAACTGTAAATCTTATCATAAAAGGGTTACCTGATGACTTGCTTAATCTTGTTACAAACTTTGAGTGTGCCTATGCTATATGGAAGTTCTTGGAAGAACTTTATCCGGACTACTCTTTGAGAAGTCTTGATGAAATTCTACACAAGACTATTGAATTCGATAAGTTGCACCCCAATGATCCCAACTTTGATAAATGTTGTTTTGAGCTTCGTGATCTTATGAAAAAGAAGGGTGGTCCCGGTCTTATCAATATTATCATTAGAAATGCTCTTGCATTGCATTCCGAAGATTATTGTTCCATTGACCAAACTAATGCAAGTACTTATCAAATTGACCTAGGTGTTGATGATGAACAATCTATGGGTCAATATGATGATGAGCATGAGAAAGACGATGATTACTCCGATTCGGACACCGAGCTAGACAAAGTCATGAAGAGTCTCAATCTTATGGCAAATCTGAGAGACTACATGTCCGGCGGAAAAGAGTGGATTCTTGATAGTGGATGCACCGATCACATGACCGGAGACAAAGACATGTTTCGAGAGCTTGCAAAGAACGATGGTCCACGCAAGTATGTGACTTTTGGAGACAACTCCAAGGGTAAGGTACTTGGCCTTGGTAAGGTGGCCATATCTCATGATAGCTCTATTCAAAATGTCATGCTTGTAGAATCTCTTGGATACAATTTACTTTCTGTGTCTAGATTAGCTGACTTTGGATTCAATGTGCTATTCACCAAAGTAGATTGCCAAGTCTTTCGTCGTGATAATCAAAACATGGCATTTACCGGTATCCGTAGAGGTGATCTATATATTGTTGATTTCACTAAGAAAGCCCAACCTAGAGCTTGTTTCATTGCTAAATCCTCTAAAGGTTGGTTATGGCATAGAAGGCTAGGACATGTTGGTATGCGTAATCTAGAGAAGCTAATCAAAGGTGATCATATTCTTGGTGTTAAAGATGTTTTCTTTGACAAAGATAGACTTTGTAGTGCTTGTCAAGCAGGAAAACAAGTAGGTGGAAGTCATCCCGTGAAAAACATCATGACCACAAGGAGACCGCTTGAGCTTCTTCACATGGATCTCTTCGGTCCCAATGCTTACAAAAGCCTTGGTGGTAACTCCTTTGGTCTAGTTATAGTTGATGATTATTCCAGATTTACGTGGGTATTTTTCCTTGATGATAAATCGCAGGTTCAGAGGATCTTCAAGACCTTTGCCAAAAAGGCCCAAAATCAATTTGAGGTGAAGATCAAGAAAGTTCGGAGTGACAATGGAACGGAGTTCAAGAACGCCAATGTAGACTCGTTTCTCGATGAGGAAGGAATTCTACATGAGTTCTCGGCTACGTACACTCCTCAACAAAATGGAGTTGTTGAGAGGAAGAACCGAACGCTCATAGAGATGGCAAGAACGATGCTTGATGAATACAAGACACCGAAGCATTTTTGGGGAGAAGCGGTCGAGACAGCTTGTCATGCTATCAACAGGCTTTATCTTCATAAGCTCCTCGGCAAGACATCATACGAGCTCCTCACCGGTAACAAACCCCAAGTGGGATACTTTCGTGTCTTTGGTTCAAAATGCTATATCCTTGATAAACATCGTCGGTCTAAATTTGCTCCTAAATCTCATGAAGGCTCTCTTCTTGGTTATGGATCAAACTCCCACACCTACCGTGTCTACAATAATTTCACCCGAAAGGTTGAAGAGACGGTAGATGTGAAGTTTGATGAATCTAATGGCTCGCAAGTAGAGCAAATGCCTATTGATGTAGGAGACAAGGACCCATCGGAAGCTATCCAAGACTTATCTATTGGAAAGATCCGTCCCATGGAAGTGAAGGAGAGTACCTCATCTACATATGTGGAGCCACCTACCTCACGGCGAGATGAACCTCAAGGCAACATGGAGGCCTCCACAAGTGGAACTCACCAAGATGAGGATGTGCAACAAGAAGATCCACCACAACCTCCTTCTCCACCGCCTCAAGACAACACCAACAACAATGAAGAAGAAGAAGAGGAAGATGAAGATGATGAGGAAGCTGAGCCACAACATCAACAAAAGCTATCCCGAGTTCGAGCAAGAGTCAAGAAGAATCATCCCGTGGAACAAATGATGAACGACATCAACTCCGGGAGAATTACTCGCTCTAAAACTCGCTTAGCTAACTTTTGTGAGCATTACTCATTTATCTCTAGTATTGAACCTATGAAGGTAGAAGAAGCACTTGAAGACCCGGATTGGGTGAACGCTATGCACGAAGAACTACACAACTTCGAGAGGAAGAAGGTGTGGACTTTGGTAGAGAAGCCCAAGGATGATCAAAACATCATTGGAACCAAATGGGTGTTTCGGAACAAGCAAGATGAAGATGGACAAGTCATCCACAACAAGGCTCATCTCGTAGCTCAAGGTTACACACAAGTCGAAGGTATGGACTATGGTGAGACCTATGCCCCCGTTGCTAGACTTGAGTCCATTCGCATTCTTCTTGCCTATGCCAATCACCATGATATTACTCTCTATCAAATGGATATCAAAAGTGCTTTCTTAAATGGTGAAATTGAGGAGGAAGTTTTTGTGAAACAACCTCCCGGTTTTGTGAACCCCAAAAAGCCTAATCATGTTTACAAGTTGCATAAAGCCCTTTATGGTCTTAAACAAGCTCCTAGAGCTTGGTACAAATGCTTAACTAGCTTTCTTCTTGAAAAAGGGTTTGAAATTGGAAAGATAGACTCAACGCTGTTCACGAAAAGGGTTAATGGTGAACTATTTGTGTGCCAAATATATGTTGATGATATTATCTTTGGTTCAACTAAACCCCATTTTAGCAAGAAGTTTGGACAGCTCATGTCGGAGAAGTATGAGATGTCCATGATGTGTGAACTCAAATTCTTCCTTGGGTTGCAAATCAAGCAATCTAAGGAGGGTACCTTTGTCTCACAAACAAAGTACACCAAGGATCTCTTCAAGAAGTTCAACATGCAAGAAAGCAAAGGTATGAGTACCCCCATGCCTACTAGTGGACATAATGACTTGACAAAAGATGGAGAACCCGTTGATCAAAGGGTTTACCGTTCTATGATTGGTTCTCTACTATATCTTTGTGCTTCTCGTCCTGACATAATGTTGAGTGTATGCATGTGTGCGCGATATCAAGCAGCCCCTAAAGAATGTCATCTTAAAGCTGTTAAAAGGATAGTGAGATACTTGATACACACACCAAACTTTGGCATTTGGTATCCTAAGAGGGCCTCTTTCGACCTTGTTGGCTATTCCGACTCGGACTATGCCGGTGACAAGGTTGATAGAAAGTCAACTTCGGGTACGTGTCAATTCCTTGGTCGATCCCTTGTATCTTGGTCCTCCAAGAAACAAAATTCGGTATCATTATCCACTGCTGAAGTTGAATATATTGCTGCTGGTTCGTGTTGTGCTCAATTGCTATGGATGACACAAACGCTTAAAGATTATGGGATACATGTGAGACGTGTTCCCTTGCTTTGTGACAATGAGAGTGCAATTAAAATTGGACACAATCCAGTGCAACACTCTCGAACAAAGCATATTGAAGTTCGTCACCACTTTATTCGTGATCATATTGCCAAGGGTGATATTAATCTTAAGCATGTTCGTACTGACAAACAACTTGCTGATATCTTTACAAAACCTCTTGATGAGATAGTGTTTTGTCGCTTAAGGAGTGAGTTGAACATCATTGATGCTTCAAACTTGGAGTGATAACTCCATTGATGCATGCAAGGCATGAGCCTCTTGACTAATCCTTGATATTTCTCTTATGATGATGATCATATGTCTTGGACACATTTGCCTCCTTGTATTGCATCTAACTCTTTGCAGGTACTTGGATGATCTACATTCCACAAGATTACCACACACTCAAATCATGAGTAATCTTGTCATTAACCAAGTATCTAGCCCTTTGGGATGTTGAGTTCAAGGAACAAAATTCCACATATCCTTTTTGACATCTTATACATATAGTATTTCACTCTTGTCATCTTGGATATTCTTGAGTATTTCCTTGCTTGCCTAACCCATGTAGGAAGATGAACTACACAAGTAGAAATGGCGCTCCAACTTCACATTCAATGAGCACCTACATCGAGCTTACCTACATGATCAAAGCATCAACAAGCCCAAGGTATGTTCTTCACATCTTCGAGGAGCTTTGCTCAAAGTCATGAGTACAAGCAGCTTCATAAGATGTGATCACATCAAATGCTTAATCGAAAAATGGCAACCCCATTTTGAGCTTAAATGATGAGTATGACCTATGATCAAATGTCTTCATTTGACTCCTAAGTCAATATACTCAATCATAGGTGACTTTGTCGCCGACCTTTATCTAGATGAAGTACATATGCTTTTGGAGTTTTTCTGTTTTCTCCTATGTTCTCTCATTGAGTTTTCATTTCAAAAAAAAAACTTCATCTAGAAATCTTTTTCATTTCTTTTCTTATGTTTCTTTGAATATCCTTCTGGCTCTGATCAATTCCCCGAAAATCTTTTACAAATTCATTGCAAATCCTTTGAAACATTCCTCGCAGAGTGAGCTGAATTATTTCTGTATTTCCTTGGAATTAAACTCGGCGTCACCGACTTATTTATTTCGGTCTAACCGAAAAGGATTCGGACCCACCGATCCATCTAATTCGGTGTCCCCGATTTATTTTCCAGGACATAAACCTCTGCAGCTCCACTCCCATTTAAATCCTAAGGGGAAGAAGACTCAAATTTAAATTCTCAATGTTTCTCTATGAATGTTCTTATTTGCCCTGTTGTGATTCTTCAGGATCCCATCTCTTTCTTTCTTTCTTTCTTTCCATCTTTCCTGCCCTACCTAGTTTGCTGTCCTTTTCGGCACTTGATGTCAAAGGGGGAGAAGACTTAGGGGGAGTAGGGGGGTAGGGGGAGAAGAGAAGACTTAGGGGAAGAAGAAAAGCAATCTTATCTTAAGGGGGAGAGAATCACATCAAAGCTTTGTCGTATTTTTGCATTGGACATTACAATTTGCATCATTCTTTTGCTTTTGCTTTTTCCATCACACCCCTTGTTCTCACAATTGGTATCTTATGGAAAGCAAAATCTCTCAGAGTTCATTGAAAATCCTTTTAGTTTCGGAGACATGTTGTTGATTCAAGCCTGTGCTCAATATGAGACACTCTTTATACATGTCCTCCCTGGCTTGGTACTCTTGATGTTCTTGCAGTTGGTTGAAGGAATACTCTTGTGTTATCTAACCTTGTTTTCCCAAGTTTATCCCTTCAGGTACAATTCCAAGGAACCTCAAGGTAAGTACATGCATCTTGCAGAATGTGCATGATGGTGACTTGCTTGTAAATACTTGTTTGCAAGAAATCACCATGCACATATGCATTATCACTCACTTATTTTTCTTCTGCTCTGATGCATATAGCCAAGCTGCATGTAGCACATCTTGCTTATCTCTCTTGTGTGCTTGTGGTAGTCCAAAACCATAATTGAAAATATTGCACACTTGTAGGGGGAGCCTGTGTACTACATGCTTGTCAAAGCTTTCATGATAATTCTGTCCTTCTTTCAATAAGCTTTGATGTATTGTTTAGTGTGATTATAGTGTGTTGCCATCAATTACCAAAAAGGGGGAGATTGAAAGCACATTTGCTCTCCGGGTGGTTTTGGTAATTAATGACAACATACTTTGTGGTTGGACTAATGCTTTTATCAAGTATGTTTCAGGAAATCCAATCACATTGGCTATGGAAATGACTGAAGAAGTGGACCCCTCAAATGCTAAGGCAAGCATTGGCAAAAGCTCAAGACTCCATTTTTGGTTTAGTGATCCAAGATCACATTGAGTCCATAGGAAAAGCCAATACTATTAAAAGGGGATGAGGTTGTGTTAATGATCTGGTTGCTCAAGTGCTTAGTGATTTAGCTCCTTCAACTATCAGCAACTTTCACTACTATACACACTCATAAGTAATCTCGGACAAACCGATTCTTCCAACTCAGTCCCACCGAGATGAACCACTTCAGCCATATTCCAAACCCTAGAAAAATCGGTCCATCCGAGTTTGAGATCGGTCTAACCGAAACTGAACTGCCAACCTTGTGTAACCATTTGATATCATATCGGAATAACCGAGTTTGATTTATCGGTCTTACCGAGATTGACAAGCTTCTGTCTTGGTCCAAATCGGTCTCACCGATATTGCATTTTCAGTCACACCGATACTGGCATGTTCCTGTCCTTTCTCAAATCGGTCTAACCGAGTTTTCTTTCTCGGTCCCACCGAAAACTCCAACGTTCATATCTTTTGCACTTTCGGTCTCACCGAGATGGTATTTTCGGTCCCACCGAAAACCCCAACGTTCACTATATTTGAACTTTCGGTCTGACCAAGTTTTCACTTCGGTCTCACCGAGATTGCTCAATTATGTGTGTAACGGTTGGATTTTGTGTGGAGGCTATATATACCCCTCCACCCCCTCTTCATTCGTTGAGAGAGCCATCAGAAAGTCTACCACTCCTACCATACACTTTCTGAGAAGAGAACCACCTACCCTTGTGTTGAGATGAAGTCATTCCATTCCTACCATATGAAACTTGATTTCTAGCCTTCCCAAGTTGCTTTCCACTCAATCCCTTCTTCCACCACAGCCATATCAGTGAGGAGAGTTGAGTGTTGGGGAGATTATCATTTGAAGCACAAGAGCAAGGAGTTCATCATCATCAACAACATCTATTACCTTTTGGAGGGTGGTGCCTCCTAGATTGGTTAGGTGTCGCTTGGGAGCCTCCGTCTTTGAGATGTGGAGTTGAACCAAGAAGTTTGTAAGGGCAAGGAGATCGCCTACTTCGTGAAGATCTACCCCGAGTAAGGCTAGTCCTCCGTGGGCGTAGGCCATGATGGAATAGACAAGGTTGCTTCTTCGTGGACCCTTCGTGGGTGGAGCCCTCCGTGGACTCGCGCAGCCGTTACCCTCCGTGGGTTGAAGTCTCCATCAACGTGGATGTACGATAGCTCCACCTATCGGAACCACGACAAAAATCTCCGTGTCTCCAAATTGCGTTTGATCTTCTCCACTTCTCTTTACTACTTGTGCAATTTACTTTCCGCTGCCCATACTCTAGAATTGCATGTGTAGTATGCTACTTGACTTGTGTGTTATGCAAAAACTGCCAAAATCTGTTCTTGTTAAAAGGCAGAATTTTTATCTTATCGAGTAGTCTAATCACCCCCCCTCTAGACACTCTCACCTTCTTCGATCCTACAGATTCCTACACCTATTAGTGAGGAAGCTAATGATGATGATCATGAAACTTCAGATCAAGTTTCTGCTGAACGTCGTAGATCAACCAGAGTACGTTCCGCACCAGAGTGGTACGGCAACCCAGTTCTGGAAGTCATGTTACTAGACCATGATGAACCTATGAACTATGAGGAAGCGATGATGAGCCCAGATTCTGCAAAATGGCTTGAGGCCATGAAATCTGAGATGGGATCCATGTATGAAAACAAAGTATGGACTTTGGTTGACTTGCCCGATGACCGGCAAGCCATCGAGAATAAATGGATCTTCAAGAGGAAGACCGACGCAGACGGTAATGTTACTGTTTACAAAGCTCGACTTGTTGCGAAAGGGTTTCAACAAGTTCAAGGAGTTGACTACGATGAGACTTTCTCACCCATAGCGATGCTTAAGTCTGTCCGAATCATGTTAGGAATTGCCGCATTTTATGAAATCTGGCAAATGGATAACAAAACTGCATTCTTTAATGGATTTATTAAAGAAGAATTGTATATGATGCAACCAGAAGGTTTTGTCAATCCTAAAGGTGCTAACAAAATGTGCAAGCTCCAGCGATCCATCTATGGACTGGTGCAAGCATCTCGGAGTTGGAATATACGCTTTGATAAGTTGATCAAAGCATATAGATTTATACAAACTTGCGGTGAAGCCTGTATTTACAAGAAAGTGAGTGGGATCACTACAACATTTTTGATATGTATATGTGAATGACATATTGTTGATCGAAAATGATGTAGAATTTTCTGGAAAGCATAAAGGAGTGTTTGAAAGGAGTTTTTCAAAGAAAGACCTTGGTGAAGCTGCTTACATATTGGACATCAAGATCTATAGAGATAGATCAAGATGTTTGATAAGACTTTCGATGAGTACATATCTTGATAAGATTTTGAAGCAGTTCAAAATGGATCAGTCAAAGAAGGAGTTCTTGCCTGAGTTGTAAGGTATGAAGTTGAGCAAGACTCAAAGCCCGACCTCGGCAGAAGATAGAGAAAGAATGAAGGTCATTCCATATGCCTCGGCCATAGGTTCTATGAAGTATGCCATGCTGGGTACCAAACCTGTTGTGTACCTTACCATGAGTTTGGCAAGGAGATACAAAAGTGATCCAGGAGTAGATCACTGGACAGCGGTCAAAATTATCCTTAGTTACTGGATGACTAAGGAAATGTTTTCTCAATTACGGAGGTGATAAAGAGTTCTTCGTAAAGAGTTACGCCGATGCAAGCATTACACTAATACAGATGACTCTAAGCATCAATCTGGATGCATATTGGAAGTGGGAGCAATTAGCTAGAGTAGCTCCATGCAGAGCATTGTAGACATAGAAATTTGCGAAATACAACGGATCTGAATGTGACACACCCGTTGACTAAACTTCTCTCACAAGCAAAAACATGATCACACCTTATTACTCTTGGGTATTAATCACATAGCGATGTGAACTAGATTATTGACTCTAGTAAACCCTTTGGGTGTTGGTCACATGGCGATGTGAACTATGGGTGTTATTCACATAACGATGTGAACTATCGGTATTAAATCACATGGCGATGTGAGCTAGATTATTGACTCTAGTGCAAGTGGGAGTCTGAAGGAAATATGCCCTAGAGGCAATAATAAAGTTGTTATTTATATTTCCTTATATCATGACAAATGTTTATTATTCATACTAGAATTGTATTAACCGGAAACTTAGTACATGTGTGAATACATAGACAAAATAGTATGTCCCTAGTATGCCTCTACTAGACTAGCTCATTGGTCAAAGATGGTTATGTTTCCTAGCCATAGACATGAGTTGTCATTTGATCAACGGGATCACAACATTAGGAGAATGATGTGATGGACTAGACCCATCCGTTAGCTTAGCACTATGATCGTTTAGTTTTACTGTTATTGCTTTCTTCATGACTTATACATGTTCCTATGACTATGAGATTATGCAACTCCCGAATACCGTAGGAACACCTTGTGTGCTATCAAATGTCACAACGTAACTGGGTGATCGTAAAGATGCTCTACAGGTGTCTCCGAAAGTATTCGTGGTGTTGGCATAGATCAAGACTAGGATTTGTCACTCCGAGTGTCGGAGAGGTATCTCTGGGCCCTCTCGGTAATGCACATCATAATAAGCCTTGCAAGCAAGTGACTAATGAGTTAGTCACGAGATGATGTATTACGAAACGAGTAAAGAGACTTGCCGGTAACGAGATTGAACTAGGTATAGAGATACCGACGATCGAATCTCGGGCAAGTAACATACCGATGACAAAAGGAACAACGTATGTTGTTATGCGTTTTGACCGATAAAGATCTTCATAGAATATGTAGGAACCAATATGATCATCCAGGTTCCGCTATTGATTATTGAATGCAGCTGAGTCTCGGTCAAGTCTACATAGTTCTCGGACCCGTAGGGTCCGCACGCTTAACATTTGATGACGATCGGTATTATGAGTTTATGAGTTTTGATGTACCGAAGGAAGTTCGGAGTCCCAGATGAGATCACAGACATGACAAGGAGTCTTGGAATGTCTGAGACATAAAGATTGATATATTGGACGACTATATTCGGACACCGGAAGTGTTCCGGAAAAGTTTCGGATTTAACCGGATTGCCGGAGGGGGTTACCGGAACCCCCCACGAGGGGGGATGGTCCATAGTGGGCCTTGAGGAAAGAAGGGAGGCAGCCCATAGAGGCTGGCCGGCGCCCCACCAGGGAATCCTAGTTGGACTAGGATTGGGGGGCGCCACCTCTCCCTCTCCTTCCTTTCCCCCTCTTCCTTCTTGGTGGACTCCTACTAGGAATAGGATTGCAATCCTATTCCTATTAGGATTGCCTCCCTGGCGCGCCATAGAAGGGCTGGCTGGCCCCTCCCCTTGCTCCTTTATATACGGGGGCAGGGGGGCACCCTAGAACACACAAGTTGATCAGTTGATCTCTCCCAACCGTGTGCGGTGCTCCCCTCCACAGAAACAGACCTCGATTATACCGTTGTAGTGCTTAGGCGAAGCCCTGCGCTGGTAGATACATCGTATCCGTCACCACGCCGTCGTGCTCACGAAACTCTCCCGTGAAGCTCAACTAGATCAAGAGCTCGTGGGACGTCATCAAGCTGAACGTGTGCTGAACGCGGAGGTGCCGTACGTTCGGTGCTTGATCGGTTGGATCGCGAAGAAGTTCGACTACATCAACCGCAACACTTGACGCTTCCGCTCCCGGTCTACGAGGGTACGTAGACACACTCTCCCCCTCGTTGCTATGCATCTAGTAGATAGATCTTGCGTGATCGTAGGAAATTTTTGAAAATACTACGTTCCCCAACATGTACATCTACAGTTATAAAACCCATCGCCGTGAGCTCGAAACCCTAGCCTGCCCCGTGGAGCATCCATTTTTACACGTGTCATCCCTAATGCGGACCTCTTCCGTTGTCAATTTAGGTTATCGTCATCACCTTTTTTGTTCTCAAGGCGCACATCTGCTGACTGAGCTATGTCGACTCACCTATGCCGCCACCGCTCCCCGCGTGGACGACAATCGCCCTCCCCATCCATGCGTCGTCTTCCTTGACGTTGATACCCTCGAGCTCTATCACCTCCTCCCCTTTCCACCGCGCCATCCTTTACGACATAGTTATCTCCCCAACGCATCTCAGAGCCCCGGCATCACCTGTCCGAGCTCATGTGTTGGTGTCACAACCGATGCCGTCGAAGTACCACAATGTCTAGCGCCGACCCTGGGGAAAACTTGCGGAGGATATCCGTAATGATTTTGCGGGCCGTCAGTGACTTGGTATCTTTAATACCACGGTCAAGGCGGCTCCTTCCTACGACGCTATCACGATTCACTTCATTGGGACACGGGCCAAGCTTAGCTGCCCTAATGATGCGGCGGTTGCGACTGATCTCGCCCTTCCCGCCGTTGAGATCATCTCTAGGGCCGAGGAGAAGGAGAACAAGAAGGCCAGGTGAATATCGTAGTCGAGTGTGCCGACGCTAACTTTGTGGTCAAGCTCATCTTGTAGGAGCCGCACATCCTCGCCGAGACCTTATAGTACTTCCATTCCATGGAGTCCGAGTGTATGATGGACAGTGGGTGCACCTAGCCCCCCCGCCTTTCAGCCGGGCATGAGGAGGTCTATGATGAGCTCGACAAGGAGGAAGATGATGACAAGATTTCGTGGAGTAGGGCCACCACCAATGGCAACAAGGTCGGCCCCTCTGGGGAGTGGGGAGGGGGCATGACAAGTAGAGCTATATAGTATTGAAAGTGTGTTATATCGACTAGATGGGGGTGAATAGGGGATTTTTACAAATTCGTCACTGAGGAAATTCAAGCTGAGGAATTTTCTAAGCAACAAACTACTTAGCAGCGGAATAAATACTCAAGTGCAAGCATAACAAGACAGTAGCATTGTCATCATGATGAAGTGAAAACAAGCACATCGTACAAGTAGCGCGTAAACAGGATAAGCAAGCTCAGGACTGAAGACTGAAGAAATTGGGTTGAGGAAATTGAGAATGTCTTCAGTCAAAGTCTTCAAACTGTACAGATCGAGTTAATCAACACATGAATGAGTAATGAAAGGGTTGAGGAAATAGAACAAGTAGGCTTGATGAAGACAATGATTTGTTTGGCCAGTTCCAATTGTTGTGATAGTTGTACGTCTGGTTAGGGCGGCTAGGCATTTAAACCTGAGGACACATAGTCCCGGACACCCAGTCCTGGACACATAGTCCAAGACACCAAGTCCTCGCCATATTCCCCTTGAGCTAAAGTCACACAGACCTCGCCCAATCACTCGTGGTAAGTCTTCACAAGTGACTTCCAAACCTTCACAGACTTGGTCACTCGGTGATCCACAATTCCTCTTGGATACTCCAGACCATTGACGCCTAACCGTCTGGAAGATCACAGTCTTCAAAGGTAACAAGCATCGGCTCCACATAGGAACACTCTCTTCAGTGATGCTCAATCACTTTGGGGTTTTAGGTGTTTGGGTTTTCGGTTTTTCCTCACTTGATGATTTTCGCTCAAAGTCCTCGAAGGATGGGTTGCTCTTATGACAAGTGTCAGTTTCTCTCAGAGCAGCCAACTAGCTAGTGGTTGTAGGGGGCGGCTATTTATAACCTAGGGAGCAGCCCGACATGATAAGACATAAATGCCCTTAAATGATATGACCGTTAGGTGGATAAGATATTTTGGGACAGCTAGCGCATAGCACAGCAACGGTCAGAAATTGAGCTCTCAAATTCCTCAGGGCTATCATGTTCCTCACTTGTAGGCAATCCGCACTGGCGAATTCCTAACTCCTCAGTCAGAACAAATTTTCCAGAGACTAGAAGAACTTTGTCTCTGTCACTTAAGAAATTGACTGAACTGTATGAGATTTCCAATGGCTTCGCTCAAAAGGATAGGGTGGTGTAGGCTTTGAGTTGAGCATCACATGGAAATATGTTTCCTTAGTTTTACCTTGACCCCCTTTAATAGTACGGTGTTTCCTATGACTCAAGAAAGAGAAAATGAAACTACGAAAACAAAAGTCTTCACGCTTCATAGTCCTCGTATGAATATCCAAGTCTTCAAGTTCACACCAATTTCCTTACTTTCAAAGTCTTCAAGAAAACCAAAGTCTTCAACTGAAGACATACATTTTTAGGGGTCAACTTTCTTCGTATATATCAAACTCCTCATAGACTTATAAGACATGTGTACACTCAAAAACACATTAGTCCCTTAATCTATAAGTCTTCAATACACCAAAATCACTAAGGGGCACTAGATGCACTTACAAGTATGTAGTTTTATATGGTTTATCTCGATACTTAAACTAGTTCAAAGTTGATGTTATGTTAATGTACTAGTAGGGAATGAAACTGCTAATATGATATGTATGATGTTGATACCATTCTCAAATTATGCAATGAAATAATTTAAATTTGTGTTTGAAATGATTTTGCGTACAAAAATTTGTGATTTCTTTATGGTTCTAAGTTTTATGAGATTTTGACATTAACGTGGTACTCACATGTTACTCCATGCTTCTCATTTAAGCATTGTACTTAATTGGATACAATATAAATACGAAAAATTAAAACTAAATCCATACTCGATAATGGTTTTATTATCTGGAGAGCATATGTAGTCTCAAGTACCAACACTCGAGAATGTTTAGAAAGTGGTTGGTATCCGTTGTCTGTCAAAAGTGTTACTACTACTTGCTTAACTAGCTCGCTTTTCATTCCCCTAATATGCATATTTTTTTGACCCGCACACCCTAGAACAATCGTTCTACGGTAAAAATGAATAAATAAAATAGGTTCCAGAAGGGGGAGACTAACCTCCAAAGGAAAAAAAAAGATAAATTAGCCTATGCCAGCTCTCGGGGAAAAACATCATTTTACATGAAGTTATCGACAATGAACTTTTTGAAGTCTACCAAATTATTTTCCTTGATCTTGAATTGCAGATTCATTAATTCCAGTTTCATTGTGTGCCTCCAATTAAATATCATGGGGAGGATGGCGCTGAATACCTTGCCATTCCTTTGAATCCAGATGCTCCAGCATCCAATCATAATGATTTCTATGGTTGTCTAAAGATGAATGTGTTTCGAAGCTAACCGAATATCTTCGAAGACCGACGTGCCCCTTCTTATTTGAATTAGAGAATCACAACATTACTGTGCAAAGTGACAATCCCAAAGCATATGATAGACAGTTTCTTCAGCGTCCTGATAACAATTGGGGCAGTGGGGATCCTGGAGGTGCATTCCTCTTATGATGAGCAAAGATCTTGTAGGTATGCTATTGTGTGCAATTATCCATAAAAGTATTTTATGCTTGAGCCTACTGTTTGATCTCCATATTAGTTTGAAGAAATGTTGTTCCTCATTCTCTCCTAGAAGTTGCTTGTAAGCTATCATTGATGAAAATTGGTTGAGCTGTCCCATATACTTCTAGCTATCCTTTGCATCATCAGATAGGTTTGGGAATAGATTAGACAGAGTTAAAAATTGCTCATGAGCTTGCACTGAGAGAGGAAGGAGGAAATTGTCAGTCCAGTCCTGTTGATCCACAATTTTTTTGAGGGAGAGTATCTCTTTCTTAGTAAAGGAGTAGAGTTCTGGGTAAAGTTGATCCAGAGGTTGAAGTCTTCATTTATGAGACGAAAAGGATATAGTAGTTTCATTACCAGGGGTGCATGTTGCTATCTATTTGTAGGTGGGAATCAAATTCAAGATAGTTTTACACCAAAAGGAGCCTTCTTTCTTGTCCCAAGGGAGATCCTCAGAGTAGTAGGCTTCCCAAATTAGCTTTACCCAAGGGATATCTTCTTGATTGAGGAACTTATGAACATGTTTTATCAAAAGAGCTCTAGTGTGTATGCTGATGTCCAAGATCCCTTGGCCCCCATGATATTTTGGTTTGCATATCTTGTCCCAAGCAACTAAAGACATTCCAACATCAGATGAGCCAATTTTTTCTAGAGGAAGTTTCTCAGGTATTTTTGGAGTTGATTGATGACTCCCATAGGCAAAGCTAAGGCATACGTGAAGAAGATGGGCAAGGCAGAGAAGACTGATTTAATCAGTAGTAGTTTCCCATCATTCAAGATGAGGTTTGAACATACAGTAAGTCTTATTTCAACACTTTGCACCATGGGAGAGAAATCTTCAATTTTAAGCTGAGATGTGCCCGTTGGTAGGCCTAGGTATGCAAAGGGTAGCTTACCCTGCTGATAGCCTAGAATTTGAAGGAAGACAGACAGTGTCTCCTCTTGTATATTCAGTGGCACAAGGAAAGACATGCAGTACTTTACTTTGAGTCCAGTATAGTTGGCATAGTGAAGCAGAAGGTTTTTAACCTGGCAGGGCTGAGCTGGGATGGCTGGAAGCATCATGATGGTATCAACAACATATTGGATTACAGGGAAATCTTGGCATGAATTCCTGATCAAAGGTGCTTCTATCAAATTTTGGTTCATTTCTTCATTGAGGATAGATTGCAAAAGATCAGCAGCTAGCACAAAGAGGAGTTGTGACAGTGCATCTCATTGTCTTACTCCTCTCAGGCGGTGAAATACTTTTCCAGGGACTCCATTGAGAAGAACAGAGGAAGTGCCAATTTTCAAAATCAAAGTAATCCATGATGTAAGGGCATATTTCTCCCTAAGTAGTTTTGGTGATTGATGACAATGCATTTGCGGACTAATCGTGTGCACTGAGCTTTTCAGATATATCTCACCTAGGCACAAGACGATTAAGTGCCCCTCGGAACCTATGGAAGACAGTGTTTCCTTTTGTTTCTTTTCGGTTGAATTGAGTCATAGGAAAGCCGTACTATTAAGAGGGGGTCCGCTTCGGAAAGGTTTGGGTGGAATCAACACATACACGTCTACTCATTCGCACCACCTTTCCTTTGCTTCTCTGGAGCTACGGCTGTTTTCCTTGTCGGTACAAAAACAGTGGCATCCTACTACTACCACTGCTTGGCATGCGGTAGTACCTCTCAAAGTATGCGGTAGTGCCGCATGGTTACACGGTAGTACCGCTTCAGGGCTGCGGTAGTACCGCACTACGCAGTAGTACCATACCATGAACACGGTAGTACCGTGTGACCGGCCCAGCGTCGTAACTAGTACGATAGTAGGTGCGGAAGTAATTTTTTACTTTCGCGTCCTACGCGGTAGTATCGAGCAAGCGGTAGTACCGTGTCGGGTTTTTGCTACGACCATAAATCTGCGGATATAGCTGCGGATATATTTTATTTAGTCTGCGCTTCTCCTCAGCCTGTCTAACCCTGCCTTGCGGTAGTACCGCAAGGACGTGCGGTAGTACCGCTCCGGCAGTACTACCACCCGGTGCTTCAACGCAACAGGGTTAGTACTGGCATGTACTACACCAGCGGTAGTACCGCAACCACAGCGGTAGTACCGCTGGGCCGAGCGGTAGTACCGCAACTTATGTGCGGTAGTACCGTGCTCTGCGGGCAGATTTGTGGGATAACGGTTGGATTTGCTCTCCCACTATATATAGGGAGTCTTCTTCTCCAAGAAGACTTACCTCTTCCTCCCCAAAGCTCCATTGTTTCTCAAAGCTCCATTTCCGCCCGATCTCTCTCCCTAGCCAATCAAACTTGTTGATTTCCTCGGGATTGCTTGAGAAGGCATCGATCTACACTTCCACCAAGAGATATTGGATTCCCCCCACTAATCCCTTGCGGATCTTGTTACTCTTGGGTGTTTGAGCACCCTAGACGGTTGAGGTCACCTCGGAGCCATATTCCATTGTGGTGAAGCTTCGTGGTGTCGTTGGGAGCCTCCAATTCGGTTTTGGAGATAGCCCCAACCTTGTTTGTAAAGGTTCGGTTGCCGCCTTCAAGGGCCCCACTAGTGGAATCACGGCACCTTGCATTGTGTGAGGGCGTGCGGAGAATACGGTGGCCCTAGTGGCTTCTTGGGGAGCATTGTACCTCCACACCGCTCCAACGGAGATGTACTTCCTCTCAAAGGGAAGGAACTTCGGTAACACATCCTCGTCTTCACCGGCTCCACTTGTGGTTATTTCTTTCCCTTTACTTGTGCAAGCTTTCCTTGTTTACCTTAGGTAGCTTGCTTGTGAGGTTGTTATCTTTGCTTCCTATAAGTTGTCATCCTAGTTGCGTATCTAGACAACTTACTTTGTTGCTTAATTTAAATTGGTTAAGAAAAGCTAAAAATTGTTAGTTGCCTATTCACCCCCCCCCCTCTATTCAACCTTATCGATCCTTTCAATTGGTATCAGAGCCTCGTCTCTTTATAAGGACTTTACCGTCCAAATAGTATTGGTGACAACGTAGTCGAGACGGAGGAACACTCCGGTGGAACTCCATCCTTGCCTACGTCCGATGGGGGAGCCTCGGTCTCTCGTGAGGAGTTCAATGTGCCAATGGTCACATTGAAAGAATCACTAGCGACCGAGGTCAAAGGCATGTTTAAGGAATTGCTTGAGGGACTTAAATTATCCACCACACCGTTGGAAGTGGTTCGTCCCGCTACCAACATGTCGGAGGCTACTCCTGACAAGGGAGAAGCTAGTAGGGAGCAAGCCCCGGTTACTAAGAATGGGAGTGGGATCTTTGCCCACTCCGCTCCTCCTACCCACTATGGAGGACCCGTTCCTACTCCGCATTTAAATTCCGTTGTCGCTCCTCCTAAGTTTGTAAAAAATTATGATTTTGCTACTTGGATGTTTCGCTTTAAACGTCATTTAAACATTGCTGTACTAATCTTTGGAGAACCATTGAGCAAGGTTTCTACCCACATGATCCCGACAACTTAACTCCGAGAGAAGCTGCGGATCATCAATTCAACAAGTCCGTTCTTTGCATACTTCAAGATGCTATCCCTCCTGAAGACATTGCACATCTTCGACCCTTCACTGTGGCCAAGCAAGCAAGGGAGCATGTTGGCTCCATGTACAAGGGAAGCGCAAGCATTCAACGCTCTAACTATGAAGTTGTGCAAGATGAAGCCGATGAGTTTGCTATGATCGAAGATGAAGATCCCCGTGAACTTTATCGGAGATTAACCACTCTTGCGGTTTCACTTCGACATCATGGGAGCAAGGACACAGATGACAATTGGATCAAGCGCAAGTTTTTCAAGGCCATGATGCCTTACCACAAGGCCATGTCTTCCTTCATTCGCCAAAGACCGGACTTCCACACTTTGTCATCAAGTGAAGTATTGGATGAGTTTGTTGCCATGAGGATCTTGGACAAGACCGCCGACAATGCAGTTTTAAGAGCTCAACGATCAAAGAAGCCTAACCTTGCCTTGAAGGCCAAGGTTTGTGTGGAAGAAGAGGAGGAGGAGGATGACGATGAGTGTTGCCCCGAGGACACCAAATATGCCTATCATGAGCACATGGCTCTTGCATCACGGCAACTTTTGGGGAACAAGAAGAACTCAAGGCCCAACTTCAACAAGACAACTCAAGTGGCAACAAGGGCAAGCAACGAGTGAGGACGTGCTTCAACTGTGGGAATGTGAGCCACTTTGTTCTAGATTGCCCATATGAGAAAAGAGAAGACTTTGGAGGCAAGCTTATTCGGAAGGACAAGGCCAAGTCTTATCCCAACAAGAACAACCTCAACAAGAAGACCCCTCCTAAAGGGTTGGTGGCCCAAGAAGAATATGTTGAGGATGATGATAATGATGAAGATGATGAGATGGTCACCATGGCCACACTTGCTATTGCTACTACTCCACGCTCATCTCTCTTTGACTCACCAAATGAGAACATCACCGCCAAGTGTCTCATGGCTAAGGCCACTAACAAGGTAACTCCAAACATCAACACTACCATCATCTCTAATACTTCATTGACGGATTGTATCGATGAGAGTGAGGGAGCAGAGGAGGAAGAGAATGAATTTGAGTTGTTTATGAGCAAACTCAAGGGCAAACCCAAGAAGCATTTTGTTGCTCTCTTGGAACAACTAGGTGAGGCCAATGACATGATCGAGGCTCACGAGGAGACCATTGCTAAAATGGAAGGGCATAGTCGAGACTATGCGGATGAGATATCGGATCTCTCTAATGCTCTAGTGGAAGAGCGTGGTCTTCGTTTGTCTCTTGAGGAGTCACACAACGATGATCATGCTAAATTAAAGAAAGATCTCGATCATGCTTTAGTTGTCTCTCGTATGATTAATTCCGAGAAGGCAAAACTTGGGGTTGACCATGCTAGACTCAAGGAGGAGTTTGTTACACTTGACAAGGCTCACAAGGCCTTGAAAGGTGTACATGCTTCTCTCAAAGAGTCTCATGATCAACTCCAAGTTTCGCTAACCAAGGAGAAAGCTATCTTTCCTCGCATGGTGTTGATTGATAATGCAAATGCTACTAACCCATGTTGCGAGCATGTGAATATTGTTGAAGAGAATTCCAAGTTGAAGAAGCAACTTGAGGAATGCCTTGTGACATGTATACAAGGTGAGAAGAACATCAACGATCTTTTGAGTAATCAAAAGGAGGTTGTGGCAAAGGAAGAAATTGGGTTTGCTCCCAAGCCCAAGAAGAAGAAGAATGACAAGACCAAGCAACCTCCTCCTCTCAAACAAACCTTTGTGAAAGAGGGAGAGGGTGCTTCTAAGAAGAATAACAATGTGAAAAGTGGTGGAGTCAAGAAAAACCCCACCATACCATCAAACATAGCCGGCGACTTTAATCCTCCATATGTTTTATGTCGCGCTAGTGATGGTCATGTCTTTGCTAAATTTGTTGGTTATTCTTATGAGTACATTTAATGGTATATTTGGGTTCCTAAGACCCTTGTTACTAACCTCAAAGGACCCATTACCAAATGGGTACCTAAATCCAAGCATTGATCTCATGTAGGAGTTTGCTTCCGGTGGGGGATCATGGTTGCTCGATAGTGGAGCCACGAATCATATGACCGGAACCAAAGTCTTGGTGGTGAACGTGCATCAAGGTTCATCCATGGCCACCAACGTCGAATGGGGTGATGCTTCATCTTCTAAGGTATTGGGGCTTGGCAAGGTTGTTGTTTCTCATGATCTCACGATCGTGAAAGTCATGCTTGTTGAGTCCCTTGCATACAACTTACTTTTAGTTCGTCAACTTGCACTGATGGGCTTTGCTACATTCTTTGAAATTGATACCGTGGCCCTCTTGTGGAGCAAGACTCTTAAAGTAGCCTATGTTGGACATGTCGAGAACGGTCTCTATGTGGTCAACTTCTCGGAGCAACCCACTAAGACTGCGACATGCCTAATGGCTAAAGTTGATGTGGGATGGCTTTGGCATCGCCGGTTAGCCCATGTCAATATGAGATCTTTACAAAGTCCTCTCAAGGGGGACCATGTCCGTGGACTAACAAATGTTAGCTTTGCCAAAGATCGTGCTTGCAGTGCTTGTATTGAAGGAAAGTTACATGAGACGGCTCACCCTCCCACGACTATCATCTACTCAAAAAGACCATTAGAGCTCCTTCACATGCATCTCTTTGGGCCTCCATTCTTTTGATAGTCTTGGGGGAAGAAAGTATTGCTTGGTGATTGTGGATGATTATTCAAGATACACATGGGTATACTTCTTCAACAAGAAGAGTGAGACCCAACAAACCGTCATCAACTTTGCAAATGAAGCTCAACGACAACATGAAGCAAAGATTTTGATGATCCGAAGTGACAATGACACCGAGTTCAAGAACTACACCTTGGATGAGTTTCTTAGCGATGAGGGTATCAAACATCAATATGCCGCACCTTATACCCCTCAAAAAAATTGTGTTGCGGAGAGAAAGAACCAGACATTGATGGACGCGGCAAGGACCATGATGGCGGAATTCATGTCTCGATACAACTCTTGGGCCGAAGCCATCAACATTGCGTGTCATGCGTCCAATCGGCTCTATCTCCGCAAAGGTTTGAACAAGACTCCATATGAGATTCTTACCGGTAACAAGCCCAATCTCAAGTACTTCCGGGTGTTCGGCTGTAAGTGTTTCATCCTCAAGAAAGGTGCTCGTTTGTCTAAATTTGAGTCTAGAGCTCATGAGGGCATATTTGTTGGTTATGCTACAAACTCTCTGTAATGCCCAGGATGGGACTATACCTCCTATGTGTCGAGGCACGACTTAAAGGTATAAGCCCATTCTGGAATGATCTCAAGTTTGGTATCTTTGCACGACTCATGTAAAAGAGGGATTAAATTGCAAAAGTAGATAGTTGGCTTACACTCGCCACTTCACACAATACATTACATAAGCAAACATCATTCAAAACATCACAACCCGACTACGGGTGAAGATCCAAAAGAAAGATACCAAAACAACATAAAGCCACAGGTCTAGATCGAATCCTAGTAGAAACCACTACTGATCGTTGAAAACGTCACAAGCATACGACCACTCTCTTCATCGAGCTCCTGGTGAAGTACTGATCCATCTCCTGCTTCAAACTCGGCTGAACCTGCATCTGGTGTGTTGAAGTAACTGTGAGCCACAGAGGACTCAGCAATCCCGTTCCCGGGTAACATGACTATTTAAGCCTTGGGTGTGGAACAAGGCTGAAGAAAGAATAAGAATAAGGGGTTGCAGCAGCGCTAGCCTAGCTTACGTAAAAGAGAGCGAGGAGAGAAGGTGCCTCGGACGAGAGATGATCACTAAGTGATCCTAAACTAATCAAGTCAAACATAACCCCACCGTGTTCATCTCCCGAAACCCCTTTCGGAAAATGACAGTCACGGTACTCACGCTGGTAGTGTATTGGAACATGGTGTCAAGTTATCTACAACCGGATATTAACAAGCTCCCATCTGCCACATAACCGCGGCCACGGCTTTCGAAAGTTCATAACCCTGCAGGGGTGTTCCAACTTGGCCCATGACAAGCCCACGATCCGCGGAGTCGCAACTCCAAGGTGGGAAGGCCCGAGTATTCTCAGAATCCCGTGCTCAAGATACTCCGAACTTAGGTAAGGCTAATCCAGCAAATCCTCCCGGCGTGTCGACACCCTGACAGTAGCCGCGCGTATCTAGTCTCAGGACACGACCGGATGGGCGAGGCTACGGGTTTTTACCAAACCTCAAGTTTCCTCGTGGTGGCCCCGTAGGCTCCCCGTTTCGGACCAACACTCATGTGGAGCACTGGCCCGGGGTTGTTGATTAAAATAAAAGGGATAGCTAGTCCCTATGCAAGTTTTATTAGTTATTAGGCAAATAGTACCAATGTTGGGACTTGCTGGAAAAGACTTAGCACTTAGCGGTTTATCGAGGGGGCCCCATAACCCCAACCGTGTGAGGAACGCATAATCAAGGAACATAACACCGGTTTATACGGTTCCTAACGGCATGAGTGGAACAAATCACCAAGCAAAAGGCTTAGCCTTCCACCCATTGCCAATATATAGATGATTTCATTTTAAGCATTTATATAGTGTGATATAACCCAACAAACTTCAACATGAAGCAAGCATCTTCAATCTTCACCTGCAACTAGCAATGCTATAAGAGGGGCTGAGCGAAGCGTACTTAGCCATTCAACGGTTTGCATAGGTAGGGTGGTTAAACATGAACATGGTTACAATAGGAGGCTGACAGGAAAGACATGGGCATCGAGGCAAAACTATAGAGCGATACTCTAGCAATAGGCAAAGATAGTAATGTTATCGGGGTTCGGTCATCTTGCCTGGGATTCCGCAAGGGAGAAGAACGGGTCGATGAAGTAGACGGAGCAACATAGACGAGAGAATCCTCACAACTCTGGAACGAAACCGAAGCTATCAAGAGAAGCAAATCGGAAAGAAACAAGCAACACGGTAAACACACAAGCTTAAACATGGCATACGATGCACATCCAAGTATGATGCATGTCCAATTTAATTATGCATGGCATGGCAAAGTGCACAAACAAAACTACAAGTTAAGTGGAGCTCAATATGCAACGAGTTGCATATTGACGAAACACCACATTTTAATAATTTAATTGACTCTCGTTTATTTACAAGACAAGATTAAATGTTTGTTAACATAGCAGGAGGTGAAACAATAATAAAACTACACTATTTAGGCATTTTAAATGAGGCCGGAAGAACAACAACAATTCCGGAAAAATCCCCATGAGCATGTTTAGCAATTATTAAGCAACAACAAACACATTTTTAATGTTGTTAACATGATGCGGATGACATGATCAAGTTTATGCAATTTATTAATTAAAGGTTAACAAGAAGAGATATGGAGTATTGTCATCGTGGTGGAAAGAAAAGGTGCCACGGCAACGATCCGAAAATGATGCAACGGCAACATCTCGGTACCGGTAACTCGTTGAGAGTCCGGTGCAAAAGAAAGATGGCGTGAGCGAGACGGACGAGATGAAAAGGTGGGGTGATCCCGTCACCGGGTTCCCATGGGTCGGCGACGAGGCAACCGAGGAGCATGACAAAAGAACGAAACGGGCACGGTGCACACAAGGGCAAACATTTCATACAACACAACCATTCGTCCACGGGTCATCGTCTCGGGGTTATACCTTCGGAACATTCGTTTCGGGGCGGCTCGAGATCGTCGAGGGACGTAGTGGAAGTAGTGGAAGTAGACGTTCTCGCGAGTCGGTCGTAGAGGGAAGTAGTGGTACACGGTTCGTAGGGGAAGTAGTCGTTCCGTTCATAGTCGTTCACGTTTCCGAAGAGGTACTTGTCGCGGCATCGGACGTCTTCGGGGCGATGGTAGTGGTACTCGGTTCGTCGTGTAGGTGTACTCGGTCCTCGGGGCACCGGAGAGGAACATTGACGCATCGTGTAGTCGTTCTCGTAGCGGTCTTGCCGGACTCGGTTCTCGTGACGTAGTTGAACTTGCGGGTCTTGGCGACGGTAGTCGTTCACGTTTCGTAGCCGTTCGGGTCATCGAGCATAGTGGTACTTGACGATTCCGGAGATGTGCACGGGTTGTAGTGGTACTTGGCGCTTCACAACGTGCGGGCGTCGGGCGTCGGGCGTCGAGGAACTTGGCGGGTCGTCGTGGTACTTGATGTCCGTATGTTCCACGGGGTCCTCGAGGGTCGACGGTAGTCGTACATCTCATAGTGGAACTTGATGCATCCAAGGTCTTCGGTCTCACACTTGGCAAAAGAAGCGGTTCCTGGACAATCCCAACAGCACAAGGCAACAACAAAAAAACACAGGCACGGTCTCGGTCACGGCAACATCCCGGAGCAGCGAGGAGGAGAAGCCGGGGCGGACGAGCTCGAAGCGGCGCTGCTCGGAGGCGAGGACGAGGCACGGAGGTTGCTCGGGCGCGGTGCTGCTGGAGACGCCGTGAAGGAGTCGATGCGAAGAGGAGGCAGGGCCACGGGCGCTCGGAGCAGAGGATGCAGGGCCGCTGGCGGATGGAGGAGATGGGAGGAGCAACGGCTTGGGGCGACTTGAGGACGGGGACGACGACGGATCCTGGCCGCCGGGCTGCTCGAGGCAGGAGAAGGGACGCAGGGCGCTTGCTGGAGATGGTGGTGGCCATGGGCTTGCGCGGGGTTGGAGCAAGGCGGCACGGTCGTGGTGCTGGGGACGGAGGTGTTGGGGATGGAGGCGAGGAGGCGAGGCCGCGGCCTGCCTGGCCGAGGGAGGGGGCGCAGTCTGGTCGGAGGGAGGAGAGAGCGGGACCGAGCGCTCTCGTGAGGGAGAGAAAGGGAGGAGGGCACGGGGAATCGAAGGAATCGGGACGAAGGGGGACGAGGCGCGGGGGAAAATGAGATGCTGGCGGCGGCTCTGTGAGGACGAGGGGAGAGAAGCGAGCGGGTCGCTAGGGTTCGGGGAGAGCGGAGGGAGGCCTGGGAGGAGATGGGCCAGGGAAAGAATGGGCCGGCTGAGGCCTGGGCCTGGGAAGGCAGGTGTGGCTGGGAGGTGGCTGGGATGAAAAAGGGCCTAGGAGGGATGGAGGCCCAAGAGGCCGGCTGGGCTGGCAGCTCTTCTTCTTCTTATTTTCCCTTTTAGCAGAAAACAACTAAGAGAAGAAAAGAATGAGGAGGGGGGGTTAGGGCAAAAACACAAGAGGTTATTTTTCTCGGGCATCATAAAATGAGCACGGTCCGACAAAAATAGAAAAGGCATGAACGAGATATAATTCAAACTTATTTGAATTTAATCAAATGGGTTTGAACTAAGACTTGATTTTTGAAGTGTCCAAAAATGTTCGAATTTTTGGAGGAACCTCGATAAATGGGAAAAAGAATTATAGACAAGGAAAGGGGTGAAACTTGAAGCAACAGAGGTCTGGAAAATAATTGCAAGTGTGTTGCGGTTAATTCCAAACAAATGGAATATTTATTAATATAGCTCCCTAAATATTGGGAGGATATGTTATAAAGAGAAATCACACTTCCCTCGATTTAAATGGACTGAAGATCCACACAATTTATTTAGGTTGAGTTGCAAAAGATTAATGACATGAAGGCATGATGACATGATGCAATGCAAAAATAAATAACACAAACACAAAGAAACACACGGGAGAACCCGGAACATCTAGAATCTTCTGGGACGTCGGTCTTCGGGCGTCACACTCTCATGCTTACCGTGTCCTCAACAAGTCCAATGGACTCATTGAGGAGACGTGTAACATAGAGTTTGATGAGAATAATGGCTCCCAAGTGGAGCAAAGTGGTACTTCTGATGTAGGTGATGAAATTCCTCCTCAAGCCATAAGAAGAATGGGTGTTGGATATATCCTACCCATTGAGGAACCCCTTGTGGCCGAAGGAGAAGGACAATGTTCCACACAAGTGGAACCATCATCAACCAAGACCCACACGCTTCGGAAGAACAAAGTGAAGGCCCTCAACCGGACGAACAAGGCCAAGTGGAAGATCAATCACAAGATGGTGGTGAGCCACCAAATTATGCACAAGGCCAAGTTCTCTTCTCTGAGTAAGATCAAGATCAAGAGGAAGCTCAAGATCAAGATCAAGCTCTTGACGTCGCTCAAGATGATCAACTCAGTGCTCCTCAATTATCACTTGAAGAGCAATTGGAGCGACGTGCTGCAAAAATTGCCTCCAAGCTTGCTTCTAGAGAACATCACATGGAGAATATTCTTGGAAGCATCACAAAGGGGGTAGGCACTCGTAGACAATTAGCAAACTATTGTGCTCATCAAGCTTTTGTCTCTTGTGTTGAACCTCAAAAGGTCTATGAGGCGCTCGAAGACCCTGATTGGCTTAATGCCATGCATGAAGAACTCCACAACTTCGAGCGCAATAAAGTGTGGCGCCTGGTGCCGAGGCCAGAGGAGAACCATAATTTCATTGGAACCAAGTGGATTTTTAAGAACAATCAGGATGCTCATGGCATTGTCATTCGCAACAAGGCGCGTTTGGTGGCTCAAGGCTACTCCCAAGTCGAGGGTATCGACTACGATGAAACCTTTGCCCCCGTTGCTCGGCTTGAATCTATCCGTTTGTTGCTTGCCTATGCTTCTCATCATAACTTTTAGTTGCAACAAATGGATGTGAAAAGTGCATTTCTTAATGGTCCTATTAATGAGTTGGTTTATGTCAAACAACCCTTGGGGTTTGAGGATCCTAAGTTCCCCAATCACGTGTATCAACTCGATAAGGCACTCTATGGCCTTAAACAAGCCCCACGTGCGTGGTATGAGCATCTTACCGAGTTGTTACAAGATCGTGGGTTTGAAATTGGGAAAATCGACCCCACTCTTTTTTCTAAGAAGGTCAAAGGGGAGTTGTTTGTCTGCCAACTATATGTTGATGATATTATCTTTGGTTCACCTAACAAAGCTTTCAATGATGAGTTCGCCGCACTCATGACCACACATTTTGAGATGTCCATGATGGGAGAGTTGAAGTACTTCCTTGGGTTTGAAATTATGCAAAGAAGAGAAGGAATCTTTATCAAACAAGCCAAGTACACTCAAGACATGCTCAAGAGGTTTAATCTAAGTGATGTCAAGTGGGCTACTACTCCAATGCCAACCAAGTGCCAACTTGACATTGATCCCAATGGTAAAGCGGTGGATCAAAAGGTATATCTTTCTATGATTGGTTCCTTGCTTTACCTTTGTGCATCTAGACCGGATATGATGTTGAGTGTGGGAATCTATGCACGGTTTCAAGCTTCTCCTAAGGAAAGTCACTTTGTTGCAGTCAAGCGAATCTTTCGATATTTGGCTCATACCCCAAACTTTGGATTATGGTACCCAAGAGGAGCAAACTTCAACCTTGTAGGTTTCTCTGATTTGGATTGGGCGGGAGACAAAGTGGATAGGAAGTCCACTTCCGGAGGGTGCTAATTCCTTGGTTGCTCTCTGGTAAATTGGTCTTCCAAAAAGCAAAGTTGTGTGTCTCTCTCGTCCACCGAAGCAGAGTATGTGGCACCTGGCAGTTGTTGTGCTCAACTTCTATGGATGAGGCAAACTTTAAAGGATTACGGTGTCACTTGTGACAAAGTGCCTCTTTGGTGTGACAATGAAAGTGCCATCAAGATTTCTCTCAACCCGGTGCAACATTTCAAGACGAAGTATATTGAGATGCGGTATCACTTCATCCAGGATCATATTCGGTGAGGAGAAATCGAGCTTCACTATGTCAACACTCATGATAACCTTGCAGATATCTTCACAAAGCCATTGGATGAAGCAAGATTTCGCGAGTTAAGACATGAGCTAAATATCATAGATTTGAGCAATGTGGCTTGAAATCTTGCACACACTCCTCCCACTCAATATATTTATCTTGCCTAGATGTAGGCATGGACATAGGGGGAGTATTGTTCTCTCAATGAGCTCTTCCTCCCCCCATTATGCATATTTCGATCAAGTCTTTATTATTTGCCATGTTAAATGGTATGAGTGCTTCAAGACGAGTGTTGGTCATGGGCCCAAGGATAGTCCTTTGCGGTGCCATACCAAATAGCTCAAACATAGGTGGCTTCGGCCACCGACCCCCTTCAAGGAGGAGTGTCTCGTGACTTGTCTCGGTTGTTTGTTGTTTTTCTTTCTGTTTGTCGTTTGTGTGCGTTCTTTCCCGTCTTTGCATTGCGTAAGCCCTCTTGTTGTTTCCTGCTTTGTTTTGAGGGAGTGGTACTACCATGAACTTTCACTGTACTACCGCAAAGAGAACTGCGGTACTACCACAACTAGCATGGCAGTAATTTTTTACTGCCACTGGAAGAGCGGTACTACCGCCCAGCATGCGGTACTTCCGCCCGGGCGGTACTACCGCGATGGCCGTGGTACTACCGCTTTTATTTGGATGACTAGGGGATATAAGCAGGCAGGGGGAGTTCTAGCTCCCCCATACCCATTCATCTCGTCCCCCCCACGTCTTCTCTCTCTCTCTCAAGAATGGCGCCGGAGGACCTCGTCGGATCTCTGTCCGCGGCCACTCTCCTCGTATTCCGACCGGAGGGATCGTTCCCCTCCTCGACCTCTTGCCATGGATGAAGGTTTCTCCCCAAAATCACCTCTTCTTGTTGCTCGTTTGTTGTTTCTAGGTTTTGGGGAGATGCATGTTGTTTTTGTGGTCTTTGTGACCTTATCCATGGAAGATTAGGGTAGAAGAGAGTTGTTGTGGAGTAGAAATGCTAGTAAGTATGTTGCTACTAAGTTGTTATGATCAGCTGTAGTACCGTTCGCCCATTCTACGCGTTCTAGTTCAGATTCGCTTTCGGATCTGACCCGAGCGGTACTACCGCTGGCTGACTGTGGTACTACCGCTCTGCCGCGTAACGGTACTACCGCACCACGGAGCGGTACTACCATGATGAACGCGGAAGTAATTTTTTAGTACCGCGTCTTGTGCGGTACTACCGCAACACTTCGGTGCGGTACTACCGCCCCCCTAAGCAGCACTAAAAATTTACTTCTGCCTTCTTCAATCAGTACTACCGCTTGGTTCATACCTACTTCGTAGAACATACATATTATCCTTTCTACATGTTTCATGTGATTTTTGTGGCTTTTGCATTGATTCTCTTTGTTTTCTTTCGTGTTCTTGTGTTTCTGTCTTAGGTGGTGGCTCCGGTTCCAATGTTCGTCGCACCAATCCCAACCGTGACACCGGGTCCAAGCATCTACGCACCCACAGTGATGTTCCTGAGGGTCCAATGCTCCCCAACGCAGAACCAAGACCACCGCCACCAAGAACAAGGAACCAACTATGACCATGGAGGAGATACCAACTCATGAGTTCATCACAAGGAGGAAGATCAACCCCTATGCAGATCCCCGGGCTTAGTTCCACGGAGATGAACTGTTCTGGACCAAGCAGCAGTATCATATCTACACAGAGGTACTCAAGAGCAAGCACAACCTGTATGTGGATGCACATTGGATTGACATGACCCACATGCGGAAGGAGGAGCACTGGGCCTACTTTGCTGAGGCTCTAGATCTTGTGGAGCAATTTGGCATTGAACATATCATGACATTTCAGATGGACTTTGACCCAGAGATTGTGGCACAGTTCTATGCTTTGGTGCACTTCCATCCCAAGGAGGAACGCAACTTGACTTGGATGACAAATGGTCATAAGATAACTGCCACATGGAAGGACTTTATGGATCTGCTTCAAGTTGCTGACGAGGGGCCCCACACTCCTGTTGGAGCTCGGCCTCAGGCCAATGAAGAATCTGCCAACAAGGACCGGCTGCTGCCTTTTTATGTGGAGAAGACGCTTGCTAGTGGCAAGAAGACTTGGGTGATGAACCCCTTTCTGGATATCATGCATAGGATCTTCCGCAACACCTTGTATCCTCGAGTTGGGGAAAAGGACAATGTACATGCATACCTTATGGACATGTTGCTGATATGTGAGGAGGCCCGCAGTGCTCAGACTCCACCACTTGATATCTCCCATATCATGTGATGTGAGCTCTGCTTTGCGATTATCTCTCACAAAGTGCCTATCTACGGTCCTTTTCTGTTTCTGCTTATCTCCAAGACTTGGGAGAAGCTTTACTCTGATGAGGAGTTTGAGGCCCCGTAGTGGATTCGTCATGAGCCTATCCGACTTCGCATCAAGAGTCGTTGGGCTAACACCACTACCCGTGTAGAGGCTGCTGCAGCTCAGATGGATGAAGATGAGGAGCCAGTGGAGGAGGAGGCAGCTGAGGACAGTTCTGGAGGATATGCTCCTTCCTCGTCTGAGCCATCATGGGCTAAGAAGCTGAAGAGGAAGATGAAGGCACTGTTTTGTATGCAGGCAAAGGGGTAGTACAAGGCTCATGTGACTCACAAGCAATCTTGCCAGCGTGACAAGAAGATAAAGAAGATCTTTGGTGAGGAACCGTCTGATGGGTCAGATGAGGTCATCACTCCAGAGGCTGAGTGGATTGCCAAACAGGGCTACACGTGGTCTGATTCTGAGGAGGAGCAGCAGGAGTCTGACGGAGCACATGACGACTGAGTTCTTCCGCCTGAGCTACCACCTGTCTTAGGTGTCCTCTTTCCCTTTGTGGTGTCTCGATGCCAAAGGGGGAGAGAGTGTTAGGATTTGCGTCTTGTGCCGTGTTTATTTGCATTTCGTTTGTTGAACTTTGTCTGCTTGCTTGTGTTTGTGTCGTGTGTGTGAGACCTTCATATGGTGTGAGACATATGCTCCCTTCTCATTAACTCGTTACTATGTCTATGCTATCTGTTAGGTTGTGAGCGGTTGCTTCACTTGCCCTTTATATGTGCTCACCTTATCCTCCTTACATTTGTGTGTAGAATCTTATTCTTTGTTGCAAGGAGTATATTGGTTGTAGAGTATAGGGGGAGCATTGATCCTAGTATGTGTGATGTGCAGTCCAAAGCACCTTCTCTTGTATGCACACATCTAGGGGGAGCTTACCTATATTCTATAACTTTGCTAGATTTGCTTACTTTCTTATATATCCTTGTGCAAATCCCGTATTGTCATCAATCCACCAAAAAGGGGGAGATTGTAAGGGTATATTTCTCCCTAAGTAGTTTTGGTGATTGATGACAATGCATTTGCAGACTAATCGTGTGCACTGAGCTTTTCAGATATATCTCACCTAGGCACAAGACGATTAAGTGCCCCTCGGAACCTATGGAAGATGGTGTTTCCTTTTGTTTCTTTTCGGTGGAATTGAGTCATAGGAAAGCCGTACTATTAAGAGGGGGTCCCCTTCGGAAAGGTTTGGGTGGAATCAACACGTACACGTCTACTCATTCGCACCACCTTTCCTTTACTTCTTTGGAGCTCCGGCTATTTTCCTTGTCGGTACAAAAATAGTGGCATCCTACTAGTACCACTACTTAGCATGCGGTAGTACCGCTCAGAGTATGCGGTAGTACCGCACGGTCACACGGTAGTACCGCTTCAGGGCTACGGTAGTACCGCACTACGCGGTAGTACCGTACCATGAACACGGTAGTACCGTGTGACCGTCCCAGCGTCGTAACTAGTACGGTAGGAGGTGCGGAAGTAACTTTTTACTTCCGCGTCCTATGCGGTAGTACCGCTTTAAGCAAGCGGTAGTACCGTGTCGGGTTTTTGCTACGACCGTAAATCTGCGGATGTAGCTGCGGATGAATTTTATTTAGTCCGCGCTTCTCCTCGGCCTGTCTAACCCTTCCTTGCGGTAGTACCGCAAGGACGTGTGGTAGTACCGCTCCGGCAGTACTACCACCCGGTGCTTCAACGCAACAGGGCTAGTACTGGCCTGTACTGCACCAACAGTAGTACCGCCGGGCCGAGCGGTAGTACCGCAACCAGAGCGGTAGTACCGCTTGGCCGAGTGGTAGTACTGCAACTTATGCGCGGTGGTACCGCGCTCTGTGGGCAGATTTGTGGGATAACGGTTGGATTTATGCTCCCACTATATATAGGGAGTCTTCTTCTCCAAGAAGACTTACCTCTTCCTCCCCAAAGCTCTATTGTTGCTCAAAGCTCCATTTCCGCCCGATCTCTCTCCCTAGCCAATCAAACTTGTTGATTTCCTCGGGATTGGTTGAGAAGGCATCGATCTACACTTCCACCAAGAGATATTTGATTCCCCCCACTAATCCCTTGCGGATCTTGTTACTCTTGGGTGTTTGAGCACCCTAGATGGTTGAGGTCACCTCGGAGCCATATTCCATCATGGTGAAGCTGCGTGGTGTCGTTGGGAGCCTCCAATTCGGTTGTGGAGATAGCCCCAACCTTGTTTGTAAAGGTTCGGTTGTTGTCTTCAAGGGCACCACTAGTGGAATCACGACACCTTGCATTGTGTGAGGGCGTGAGGAGAATACGGTGGCCCTAGTGGCTTCTTGGGGAGCATTGTGCCTCCACACCGCTCCAACGGAGACGTACTTCCTCTCAAAGGGAAGGAACTTCGGTAACACATCCTCGTCTTCACCGGCTCCACTTGTGGTTATTTCTTTCCTTTACTTGTGCAAGCTTTCCTTGTTTACCTTAGGTAGCTTGCTTGTGAGGTTGTTATCTTTGCTTCCTATAAGTTGTCATCCTAGTTGCATATCTAGACAACTTACTTTGTTGCTTAATTTAAATTGGTTAAGAAAAGCTAAAATTGTTAGTTGTCTATTCACCCCCC